>CAMZMU010000063.1:4344287-4943015 GCA_947311845.1 Poa pratensis
AGATAAGCCATACGACCTGGCACACAATAACTAGTCTACTTCAATTAGTTAGGGCGCGTTGGGCTTTCAGACAGGTAAGATCATCTCCCACACATCCCGATAGTCATCCTAATAGGGTTATTGGGTGCGCCGGACGTAAAATCACGCCCACTCGTGCCCCCCCCCCCCCCCCCCACATACACACCCACCCACCCACCCATAAACAAGTTACGCCCGGCACTATCTGGCCAACCCCGACCCATTGGGAGCCGTTTTTCGAATTAAATCCTGAACGCTGCCACGTAGGATGCCGGACCAGCGTTGTCATAGAGACAACGCCTGGTCAACTTAATTTATTGAGTCCATCAACCGGACGGTCGCCTGGATTGAAGGCGGTGTCGGTTTCCTAAGCGGGCACAGCGAGCCATCTCGTGTCAGGGCTGCAACTTCCCCATGCGGCTAGCTCGCGAGTTCCCCAACTCGGAGGAATACATCGCCTTCCAGTTTCGGTAGATTAGGTTTAGTTTTAGTTTTATCTAAATTCCGTTCAAATATGTAAATTTCTCTAAAGTCTGAATGAAATTCATTTGAATCAAATATGTTTTAAGCATTCAAAATTTAGAAAAAAAACAACCTATTAGGAATGCAACCGGTAGGAGGCGCTCCCTATAGGCTGGAACAGGCACCAACCCACCCAATAGCGCTCGCATGGCGCTGCTGCCTGCAGGCAGGCTAGCGGGGGGCATGACTGGAGATGCTCTAAGCTGAATTTGCAGCTGAGCATCAAAAGAACATTCCTCGTGCTTGGTCGAATTTCCCCCCTACTATTATCTCGGCTATTTCAGGTCCATCCTCCATCCTGAATCTATTTGCATGTACCCGTCCAACCACACTCGCATTGATGTGCATCGTTCAGAGCTTCAAAACGGACTGGATCGGGACATTGATCTGAAGAGATGCTGAAGGAGTAGGGCGTGGCCATGCGGGCCAGCCGTTCCAGATTCAGGCGTTCTTGTTCCCGAGACGTGGCCGCCGTTCTCATCGTCCACCACGTGATGCTTGGGGCGGAGCTAGGGTCGGCAGTCCACCGCCGCCAGAGGAAGGAAACCGTCTCCTACTCGGGATCAGAGTCTTCTCCTGTCCTATAAATTAGGAATTAGTTCATCGATCCAATTTCAAAACTGGTAGCTTTTCCTCATCAAGCAGTGGATCGATCGATGTCCGTCGGGCAGCGCCACCGCGTTCGAGTTCTCGTGGTGGCGCAAGACGCCAGCGTGGTCGGTAACCTCGTGTTCAAGCTCAACCTCAAGCATCTCTTCTCCTCCGCCTCCCAGCCGCCGCTGCCCGGTGAGGTGCTGACGCTCCCCGACCCTGTCGCCTGCTTCAAGCAAGTCGACCAGTTCGAGAGTATGGAGTTCGCCGCCTCTGCCTCTGGTGACGTCGTCGTCGCCGTCAGCAGCGCCGGCTACGGTGGTCGGACCCTGATCTATGATGACGCGGGCGTCTCCCCCGGCCCGGACATGCGCTCTGTCAAGCAGAAAATCTTCCTCGTCCCGGTCGGAGACCACATGTTCTTCGGCATCTCCGCAAAACCATGGACTGACATTCCCAAGGGCTTACCCCGATTCGAGGCTCTGCAGCAGCTCCGCCCCGGCGGCCGCTGGGCCTGGACCGCCGTCCAGGAGCCGCCCGGCCTCGCCCGTGGCCAAAGGGAGGATGTCAGGGCCTACTTCGTCGCCGGCCCGCGCGTCTACGTCTCCTTGCAGCGCCAAGCACGTATTCTTTCGACACGGCGCGCCACCGGTGGCGCAAGGAGGGCGCCTGGGAGCTGCCCCTTATAGGCCGGGCCGTCATGGTCCCCAACTTTCTGGGCACCGGCCGGCGGCTGCTCTTCGGCTTCCTGTCCCCTGGAGATAACCACTTCTGCGCCGTCGACATGGACGCTAGGCCGCCGGTGATCCTCAGGTCCTGGCCTGAGGCATGGCCCACCAACGCGTGGGCCGCCGGATATATATTGTGCCCGTTCCTTCCACATGTGACCTATTTTGCAGGCGGCAGGTTTTGCATCGCGGTGACAAATCGGACCAACGGCGGCGAGCCAATACGACCCAGCGTCGTCTCTTTCATGGCCGTCGAGCTCACCCCAGAACTGCAGCTCATCAAGCGCCAATCCTGCAGCTACTTGTTTTTTTTAGAAACTAGTGGGGCAAAAGATTTGCCCCATTTTGATTAATTAAGAGAGAGTGTTAGACATGGGTAGTCCGAAATACAACAAACAACCACACCACCACAAAACAAAAGGCCACTACTCTCCCGGCATTAAAACACCCAAACGCAAAAGGCCACTACTCTCCCGGCATTAAAACACCCAAACGCCTCGCACCCGCGAGTACCCAAAGGTTGGCTTCAAACTTGATCTTGGCGAAGATGGTAGGCGGCGACGCGTGTTTGTTGCGGAAGACATGAGCGTTGCGCTCGTTCCAAATCTCCCATGAGACAAGAAGTGTGATTGAAGCCATGGCCTTGCGATGGGGTAATCCTCCCATAGTCATTTGTCGCCACCATTCCAAAGTTGATAGACTCGCCCATCCGGAGACGTGAAGAGCGTGAAGGCCAAGCCAATTTTTGATCATACCCCAAAGCCTAGAAGTAAACCGGCAATGCACGAGGAGATGTGCAATTGTCTCGGGGGCTCTCTTGCAAAGGGGGCATAACCCACAATTTGGTCTACCCCTTCTAGCTAGGCGATCCGCCGTCCACACCCTATTTTGAAGCGCAAGCCAAGCGAAGAACTTGATTTTTGGAGGAGCCCAAGCTTTCCAAACAAGCCTATTCATGTCGGTATGGATGATGCCAAGGAATTGAGCTTGGTAGGCCGACTTAGCCGAGTACTCTCCATTGGCCGAAATGGTCCAAGAGATGGTGTCTTCCAAGTCGTTGTCGAGTTGGAAATCATGGATTTGAACCCAAAGGTTGACAAATTGGTGGAGGTGTTGCATGGAGAACTCCTCATCCAACTTGATTTTTTGGAACCAAGCATTGTTGAGCAAGGCGTCATGTATGCTCCAATTTTTCCTAGAGGAAATTTTGAAGATTAGAGGAGCTATGTTTCTTGGTTTGAGCCCATTCACCCAAGGGGCGTCCCAAAACGACGTCTTCTTCCCGTTACCGATGGTGATCAAAGTAGATGCATAGAAGAGATCCATGTCCTCGCTAGTGCAAGGATTTCCTAAACGGGCCCAAATCTTGTTGGAGTCCTTCCATTGTAGCCATGGCCATCGCAAACGAAGAGCCCTCGCAAACTTGTCCAAATGTAGAATGCCAAGCCCTCCAAGATGACTTGGCCGACACACCGCCTCCCAATTTACCTTGCATTGCCCACCCGAAACCGTATCGGTGCCCGCCCAAAGAAAAGCGCGCTCAAGTTTGTTGATGTTTTGGAGGACCCCCGGATGCACAATGAGAGGTGTCAAGGAGAATATTGCTTGAGAGGAGAGGACCGATTTGACAAGGGTCCCCCTCCCAATCGTGGTGATGTATCTCCCTTGCCAAGGTGGAATTTTGCCGGCGCATTTATCCTCAAGATATTGGAAGTCCCCACGTTTAAGCCGCCAAACCGAAAGCGGTAGCCCAAGGTAACGCATTGGGAAGGTTGTTTGCACCACCGGGAGGCCTTGAAGGACGTTCTCCAAGTCCACGTTGGCACAACGGATGGGCACCACGGAGCTCTTTTGGAAGTTCGTGCATAGGCCCGTCACCTCACCGAAGCCATGAAGAATCGCCGAAAGCTTTTGGATGTCCTCCTTTATTGGGGCAACAAAGATGGCCGCGTCGTCCGCATAGAGAGAGGTTCTCACCACGGTGCCTCTCCCTCGGATTTTGTGGAGCAACCCAAGGTTGGTTGCCAACTCAAGAATTTGTTGGAGGGGGTCAATAGCGATGACGAAGAGGAGGGGCGACAAAGGATCTCCTTGTCTAAGACCGCGACCATGGTAAATAGGTAAGCCGGCCACCCCATTCAAGAGGACTCGCGAAGATGATGTGGAGAGTAGCGCGGTAATCCAATTACGAAACCTAGGAGGGAAACCACGCCGTTGGAGAAGGTCCAAAATGTATTCCCATCGAATGGAGTCAAAAGCCTTGCGGATATCAAGCTTGAAGAGTAGGGATGGAGTTTTGCTCTTGTGTAGCCGGCGAGCCAAGTTTTCACATAGAGGAAGTTGTCATGGATGCTCCTCTTTTTAATGAACGCGCTTTGAGCATTTGAGACGAGGTTGTTCATGAGGGGCCCAAGGCGGAGGGCAAGCATTTTGGCAATGATTTTGGCAATCCCATGGATGAGGCTAATGGGCCTATAGTCGGTAACCTCTTCCGCACCCTCCTTCTTAGGCAATAGAACAATATTGGCGGAGTTTAACCAATGGAGATTGGCCACATGAAGGTTATCGAAGCGGTCAATGGCCCTCATGACATCGAACTTGATAGTGTCCCAACACCTCTTGAAGAAAACACCCGTGATGCCAACAAGCTCACGCGGGGATAAGGCTATAGTAATTTAGTGTGCCCAAATAGTAAATCATTTCTGCCGCCTCTGTAAAAAAGTAATTTAGTCTGCCCTCCACCCACCCATTGTAAAAGTAATTTAATCTACTATCCGTTTATCAGTATGGAAGAAAAGCAAAATAAGCTAACCATCCATGATCCATGGGTTTCAGCCCCACCAAAACTTGATGGGATATGTCCGGCGCATCATGGAAGCTGCAGTGAACATCAAGGAGGTATCTCTGATTGACTGGAAGGTTTGCAAGCGCTGCACTGAGAACATCAAGGAAGAAAATTTCGTCTATGGCTTTGTCGAGGAAGAAGATTTCAGAGGGTTTGATGATGGCTATGATCCACCTCGGGTCATAAAAGTCTTTTTATGACTCAATGAATGAATCATTCGTTACCGCACCATGATGGATCGAGTCCCCGAACTTAATGCGTGTATGCTAGTATTGTTTTTCCAAGTGAAAACCCAGACTCACTGCAATCATGTCACTTACAGGAATTACAAAAGGCTGCTACTGTTTATGCGTGGCAAGTGCTTGATGTTTATCGATTAATCTCTTTACTATGCGCTAGGGCGCCCATGCGCAATCTGAGCCGTTAGATTCAGCTGTCTGACGACCAGGATTTATGGTCCCTTTTTTCACCCCTCTCACGTGGTCCGTCATGGAAATTCTTTAACAAGAACAAGCAACCACATGAGCTCATGAATCAATCAATGATGAAAATCTCCAGAACTTCTTTGTTTCATCTATGCAAAGTTTTGGGCATTTTTTCCATCACACAGAATTCAACTACCAATCGCAACTTCTTTGTTTCGTCGAGTACCAAATTTGTTTCCTCGAGCAGTTGCCTCTTAAAAAATTTCATCGGAAATATGCAATATACAATTGTTATCTAGTTTTGGCTATATTGTTGCGGGGATTTAAAGAATAAAAACGGATCGTAATTAAGATTTTTGAAAACAGGGAACCCGGTCTACATGGAGACCATCTTTTTGAAAAATCAAAAATGACATTTTTTTAGTTTCCAAAAATCGCGAAAAACATCACATATGTAGAAAGTGTGGAGATTTACAAGCGCGCAAAATTTTACCTTAAAATTCGTTGTTTTGGACTGTACAAAAATGAAAAATCGGCGAAATTTTCAATTTTCTGAAACTGTGTATTGTTCACCATCAAGATCTACCCGTTTGTCTTTTTTGTACAGCCCAAAATACAACGAATTAGGAGTTGAAAATTTGCATGAGTGTAGATCTCGACAATATTCTACATCCGGGATTTTTTTCTCGATTCTTGGAAACCTAAAATGTCAATTTCGATTATTTTTTTAAAAAAGGGCACCATGTAGCCCGGACTCCATTTTAGGTTTTCGGAGACCATGTGTCTTTTTTTCATATTTATCCGTATAGACTACAAGGGTACGTACAACAAAGAGACAACTTTTTGCCATTTTAGATGGTGCGCTGGAGATCCCAACGAGCGCATGGGCACTCTTTAGACCTGCCAAACACATTTTGCACACCAACCGTCACCAGAGCATAACGTAAACATTTAGTCAGTGAGAATCAATGTGGGCATGTTGACGTTTATTTTGTGTGGGATGGACATGTTTATGTAAGCACAACGTTTGGCGGGTAAACAGCCTAATCCAGGCCTGTGTGCCTCTTCGCTTCGAAGGTTCTTTCTGTAAAAAATATAGAACTTTAATATTTTTGTTGTATTGATGTGACCCTTATGCGATTATATATAGTGGTAAAAGGAGTGGGTAGACTTGGAGTACAAAGTAGGAGTTGCAATCCTCAAAAATAGGTAGTGGCTCTCGGGTACGTTTGCACCCCATATTAAAAAAAAGTTCAAAATTTTCTGAAATTTTCAGTCGGGCAACTATTATCTAGTATTGCACCCGTATAAAAAGTTGTGTCAGAAAATAACATTAATTGCAACCTAGATCAAAGATTTGCCAAAAAAGACGCTATATACACGTTATATACTCGTCAGGGATTTGTCTTTTTTACCCAGAAGTTAACGAAAAATATTTTGTAACCAAATTATTTACACGAGTAGAATACTTGGTAATCTTCGAGCGTAAAATATTTTAGAATTTTTCTAACATTTTTATTTTTTTAATTCCGTATATCAGGTGCGCTTGTCTTCATGTGCCATTAGTCCGCGTTCTTGCAATCCTAGTCTATTTCTAACTCATATACATATAGATATTCTAACACTTACTTCGTGGACCAGGTATGCACTCCAGCTTGTCTTTTCTTTTTCGACAACAACATTATCACCGACAGTGAGGAGCAACGGGCAAGCGCTTTCGATCTGTGGAACGCGGGCATCAAGCATGGTCAGTCGAACAAACCTAAACTCCAAGTCCACTGGCGGCCTCCGGATGATGGCCTGATCAAGAGAAACGTGGATGGGGCTTTCAAGCCTACTGCCCTTGAAGGTGCCACTGGTGCCATTGCTCGCGATCATCTAGGCAACTTCCTGGTGGCTGACACCTCTTGGCACCCCCTTTGCTGCTTCGGCCCTCGCTATGGAGGCAATTGCAGCTCGCAACGGTGTGGTTCTTGCTAGGAATCATGGCTTCCGGAGGATTATTATTGAATCTGACTCCCAGGTCCTGACTAAGCTGTGGAATGATGATCAGTTTGAGCGCTCGAAGGTTGGCCCAATCTTAGCCGACATCAAAGATTTAAGCGGGGGTTTACTAGCTTTGCACTTGTTTCATTCGTCGAACTGGCAATGTTGCCGCTCATTTATATATGTGCTCAGAATTGTGTTGAGAGAAGGCAACGGTGTACCTGGTCTGTCAGTGCACCGGATTTCCTCTGTAATTGCCTTATCTCTGATTGTAACCCTACTGCTATGGAATGAGAAAGTACTTAAATCGCAAAAAAAAAGGAGCAACGGGCAAGCCGCTGCAGTAGCCACACAGGCGGGCAGGGCAGACGTGGCCTCTCGTCGCACGGCCGGCCGGAAAGTAAGCTGCGAGTGTGGGACGGAAATTCGAGTTGCTAGGTCGCCAAAACCTCTCCTACTCGGGATCGGACTATCGGAGCCTTGTCCCATCCTATAAATCACTAGGCATTAGATAGATCCAATATCAAAACTATAGGCATAATCATGGACACGCGATCATGTCCGTCGGGCAGCGCCACCGAGCTCGAGTTCTCATGGTGGCGCAATATGCCAGTGTGGTCGGTAACCTCGTGTTCAAGCTCAACCTCAAGCATCTCTTCTCCTCCTCCTCCCAGCCGGCGATGCCCGGTGAGGTGCTGAGGCTCCCCGACCCCGTCGCCTGCTTCAAGCAAGTCGACCAGTTCGAGAGTATGGCGTTCGCGGCCTCTGCCTCTGGTAACGTCATCGTATCCGCCAGCAGCGCCGGCTACGGTGGTCGGACCCTGATCTATGATGATGCCGGCGTCTCCCCCGGCCCGGACATGCGCTCCGTCAAGCAGAAAATCTTCCTCGTTCCGGTCGGAGACCACATGTTCTTCGGCATATCTGCTACCCCGTGGTGTGACTTCCCCAAGGGTTTACCCCGATTCGAGGCTCTGCAGCAGCTCCGCCCAGGCGGCCGCTGGGCCTGGACCGCCGTCCAGTACCCGCCCGGCCTCGCCCGTGGCCAGAGGAGGACGTCAGGGCCTACTTCGTCGCGGGCCCGCGCGTCTACGTCTCGTTGCGGCGCCAAGGCACGTATTCTTTCGACACGGCGCGCCACCGGTGGCGCAAGGAGGGCGCCTGGGAGCTGCCCCTTATTGGCCGGGCCGTCTTGGTCCCCAACTTTCTGGGCACCGGCCGGCGGCTGCTCTTCGGCTTCCGTTTCCCCGGAAATCACTACTTCTGCGCCGTCGACATGGACGCTAGGCCGCCGGTGATCCTCAGGTCCTGGCCTGAGGCATGGCCCACCGACGCGTGGGCCGCCGGATATATAGTGTGCCCGTTCCTTCCCCAGCTGACCTATTTTTCAGGCGGTAGGTTTTGCATCGCGGTGACAAATCGGACCAACGGCCGCGAGCAGGGACGAGCCAGCGTCGTCTCCTTCATGGCCGTCGAGCTCACCCCAGAGCTGCAGCTCATCAAGCGCCAATCCTGCAGCTACTTCTTGCCAACAAGCTCACGCGGGGATATGGCTGTAGTAATTTAGTCTGCCAAATAGATCATATCTGCCGGTCATCACTGAAAAAATGTGTAAATTGTTACTATGTTGATGGTCCTGAACCGGTAAACTGCGACGGCACTACAAGAGGAAAAAAGAACTAAAGTAACTGTATTATAATATTATATGATTGAAGCATTTCTTCCCGTAATGGGTCAACACCCTACAAAAAGCATCGTAACATTCGGAAACACCTATATAGCAAAATGTTTGTAAAGGGATACATTAGATTGTGGGGACACTCTCTAGCCGAAAACAAAAATGAAGCAAAATTGTGTGTACAAGCACTGAATATGCTGGTCCCCATGAATATCTTGATTTAGAACTCCTATACTTATTTCTAGCGTGGAAGTAAAATAATTGTACATAGAGGAGTTTATCTCGATGGCAACTTCGAAACTTAGCGCGCTCTTTTTTGCCAACCTATTCTAGATCGTCGACAAGAGTAATATATGGATCACTTTTCTCCCTCCATCGAAGTTTAAATTTTGCCCATAATTTTATATGCATGCATGCCAAATGCACATATCTAATTTCTACCCTCACAGAACCAAATACTATGGGATCTGACATTTGGTTCTTGGATAAGCAATCAAATCATGATGTACTTCTTCATACATAGGCAAGGTTTAAGGTTATACATTAACATAAGCACCGGCCAAGTGATGTGTTTACAGCTCATATTGGATTCATTATGTCCATACTCAAGTCAAATCTTACATTTCTTGGGACTTTTCAAAAGACTTGTAGTTCCCATCGATTTTTATCTCGAATACCTTCATCAACTAAAATGGTATTGTTGGATTTGTCTTACAAAATTGTTTCATTTCATATATCTTTATATTAATATTATGTTAACTAAATACAAATCGTAGTCAAAATTGTAAGTTCTTGAACAATGAAAATTAAGGGCGCACTATATTTTGGATTGAGGGGGTACATTATTTATATGTTGAAATTTTAATTATCTACGAAAATCTATTATATACTAAATGCAAAATGAGTAAGTTTTTCGAGACACCACGTTAATCCACATCATCTAAATTAATTTTAACTGTTACATCTAAATATGTGGCTAAGATTTAATGAAATAATATTAGTTGCGTAACAAAATCCGGTACAAAAAAGTACAACGTTGGCACGTATACAAAGAAAACGAGTCAGCAAAGGTCACGTACAAAAGAGTTATGCATGATCACGTTTGACCCTCATGGAAAAAAAAAACATGCACAGGATATAGCCAATACTAGATTGAACGGCTACATGCATGCACGTAAGGCCTATGCCAATGCAAGGTTCTTAGCACGGTTTCATAGGCATTTTTCTTATGTAGCATACTAGTTAATGAAGAGAGAGTGTGAGATTGTAACTTAACTAAGATACAACCTTTACACGTAGCCATAGGCAAAAAATGGCTCTAACCCAATCATATGCATGCATGAGCCCCAAAGCATTAAATGTAGATACAACAAATAGAAAACAATGCATTGTACTAGTTGTATCTTAAATATTTAATACTCCTATGATATCGTGCTAAGAGACGATGCATTGGCACATGCCTAACATGCTCCAGGTAATCTTCTGATCTTTACGTACAATTGTTGAAGTAATCAGTTTCGGTAGTTAAAACAAAATCAGTTTCGATCGGCCTGATAGCACACAAAGGATCTAAAGTCGGTCTTTAAATGCACGTAGTCTGGATATTTTTCCTAATCAATCCTGATTGTGTACGCCTCTCCTCTTCTGTTTTGTACGTGGACCTCTTACATGCTAATCTAATACTTTCTCCGTCCCAAAATAAGTGTCTCATTTGTCCAAAAGTGGATGTTTAGTTTAGATACATCCACTTTAGGACAAATCTGAGACACTTATTATGGGACGGAAGGAGTACGTTGATACGTACAACAACGGCCAGCCAATTTGAATCGATCAGGTAGCATAGTAACCGTGGTGTATTGAATATAGCACTATTGGCACATTGAATTCTGTATTAATTCAGAGAGTAAATTTTTTGTTCTCTAAAAAAAGAGCGTAAGATTTTATTTTAAAGTGTAAGTCGTTTCATGCTATAATTTTGTGCTCACGATGTTGCAGATCTACATGAAGTCAATATTTAGCTATTTAGATTGTAGATATATATTTAGAAATGGATCGGAAAGAATTCAAAAAAATACCTTAGTTGTCCAAGATATATTGTTTTTTATTTGAAATAGCCTTTTATAGGCACCGCCAATATCTAAAATGACAATAGTGTTACAACAAATTAGGTGATTGAATGATTTTTGTTGGGTAACTTATATCTAATATGAAGTGAAAATTTCAGACTACTGGACAGAGTATATGCTTAAAATAATTAAAACTACAGGAGTTGTATGTCTTACAAAAAAATCGATGCAGGTCTATTTGAGAGACCACGGTAATCCACATAGACTGTAGATATATATTTAGAAATATATTGGAATGAATTCAAAAAAATACCTTAGTTGTCCAAGATATTTTTAATAGCCTTTTCTAGGCACCACCAATATCTAAGGCGACAATAGTGCTACAATAAATTAGGTCGTTAAATGATTTTTGTCGGCATAAACTAAAAGCAATATACATATGTCTAATAGAGACACCACTCTTAAGCCACATCATTTAAATTACTTTTGATAATTAGATTTAAAATTGGTGGCTAGGATTTAATATAAAGTTATTAATTGCGTAACCGTGTACTCCGTAGTACCCATTCGATAGGTACACAGTTTCCGCTTAAAACTTGGACTCACATATAAACGTTGAAATAAATATTTGCATGGATCATACTTGGACTCAAATATGATTGGAAATAAGTATTTTCATGGGTGCTATCCCTAAAAATAGCCAAGTATGTTTAAAAACAAACGTACGCTAGCTATACCTTAGCTCCGTAGAAATAGCAAGTTTGTTAAAAAAAATGTCGATAATTTTCCTTTTAAACGTGTTGACCGTACGAATAGCCAAATCCGTGAAATAGCAAGTCTCTTAAGAACCAAACTAGATATAAAAAACTATGTAACCTAATCTAGCCGGCACAAGCTCCATGACTATCCATTGTCAATCTCATAAAAAATCAGAGACGATTTTCACAGTAATGCAAGAATGATAAGATATATACAAATTAGTATATTAATTGCAAAACACAATTTTCACAGTATTTATGGTGCCATCATATTTGCTTTATGTTAAAAGAACATACGCTCGACTTGAAAAATAGAATTTAGCTAGAAATTTCACTACTTGGAGCTGATTAACATCATATTTTTAGTGGCCATGCAACCATGTTATTTCTAATAATATGAATGTTTTATAAAACGCTAAAATTATGACACACTAAAGAACACACCCTCACAATCGAGTCCGGCGATGAAATTGTGCATGGCTTAGAAGGCAAGAGAAATAAAAAATTAGCATGTCCATGATAAGAAATAATAGGTGACGATGATAGTGGTTGGAGTGATTGTTCAGAAAAGAAAACGAGAATAGTTGGGAGATTTTAGAAAATAACATTTCCAAAAAAGCTAGCTCAGGACAATGGTTTAACAAAAAAAAGTGTCGATAGGCAAATCATTTCAAATATTTAATAAGATGTGTGTAGTTGCTAAACAAATATAACTTAGTGTGGAAATAACATTGGCAAGGCAGAAAAAAATCACGGCTACCATAGAGTGCAATGGAGAATGCTTTCGCAACAATACATAATATATACCAATAAATGTAGTGGTTTGGATCGATGGTCAAGCAAAATAGACAACCACAACACGATGAAGCAGCAAGACATGACTTTTTACAAATCAAAGAACTCGAATCAATGAAAGGTTGGGTATACCAAGAGCTGTCTGATTCAACTAAGAGTAATGACTCAAAATATTTTGTTTTTATTCATAGTATTTTGTTTTCCAAAAAATCATTTGAGGGAAGATAGAAGCAAACTATATGTGAAAGGATAGACATTGAAGGGCCTATAGTGGAAGTGGCAACTTCTATAAATTATATAAATCATTAAATATGGTAGACAAACTAAATTTCTAATAAATCTACCCACACAAATGCGCCGGATACCACGCCAATCCACAATCACTCGATTTTTTTTAGAAAATTGAATCTGTAATTAATGGACGAGGCTTTAACATTAAACGAGAATAACTACAGTTAATAAAAATCTACAGATATAGGATCCGAGTTGAATAAGTACTTGGAATTAAAAGGTAAAGTTTTTTACTTTAGCTCAAAGATACAGATTTTGATTTCCATTGAGTGCAACAAAACGACAGCATGGATCCATGTATTCATAGGACCAAACATGAATAGTTGGAAATCCCAAGGGATGATATAAAAGTACATGTATGTTTGATCAACGGTATGCATCTAATGTACTACCATTGCAATTTTTTATGGTAGTTGTTATTATTTGTGTTTTTTACTCATGCGAATCAAACAGTTGAACTAATAAAGTGTAGTATGAAGATGCTACGGAGAGTATTAGTAACAGATTAGGAAGAGTTTTTTGGTGCAATGGGATAAGAATATATTGGTTGCAAGAGGACATAGACTAATTTTGTGATTGACTGAAATATTTAAATTTTGTGCTACCAAAGTCACTTTTCTAAATTCAATAAGTTACATGAAACCATATATGTTTCCTATAAGTCGGTTTAGTCATTGTTACTGAGTAACATGACATAACCAATACATGTTAGTGCGGGAGTAGAAACACCTAGATCGGAGAGCGGCGGATAGTAGGAACATACAAAAAAAATATCACAATAGAACTACTGATGTCGATAGACGACATTCTGAACTATGTGACATGATATATTTGGAAATCTAAAATCTCTACTCGCTCCAAATTAGAATGATTTAAAATATTTCCCACGCATATGCTAATTTACCTAACATAATATTTTCCAAGCTATACAACTCTGTGATTTATAATTCCATGTTTTCGGAAGCCATTACATTATTGCACAAATAGAATCAACGAGAAAAAGCCATGCCCTCGCATTTGCGAGGGCCACCTTGCTAGTTAGTTTAATAGTAAAATAATATGCATGTGTTGCATATCATAAATTTTAACGTGTATGAAAATAAATTATCAAGAGCTTGATAATAAATTTACGTGTCAAAGAATTGTTCTTATATGTGATAATCCAAAATCATGTACTGTATCATATAAGTAATGTTCATGTATCCGAATAATAATCCTCCATATAAAAAATGTGTACATACAGGGGAAAATATTATGTGTGTATTTCCCAAAATTGTGCATGCATTTGCAAAAAGGAGATGAAATGAAAGGAAGTAAAAAAGGATAGGGAAATAATATGAAATAGAAAAATAAGCCAAGAAATTAACACCGGAATAGGGGAATCTGGTAACAAAACCTAAATTCAAAATAGTAAGGGAGACCCCAGAAAACCATTCAGAAAATAGAAAAAAGAAGTACAACAGAGAACCGTAAAAGACAAGCCCTACCGGCCGGAAACGCACGCCACATAGGCATCTTTTTGTCCTGTACAGGCATCATTGCTGCATTTGACCGAGAGAGCACTTTCGGATTGCTTCATTTAGTAGGCTGTTAAACACACGTATGAGCTTCTTTTCTCGACTATTATTGTGAGGTCAGCGGCTTGGCCCGGAAAACCTTCGACGCTACTTCCAGCAACTGGCCGATACTGAGCTTGACTGCACTTAACAGCCATGCCGCATGCATATGTAGGTAATTAACAAGCTGGCCAGTAGCAAGGCACGTTACGTCCAAAGAAGGGGAGACGCACGGTGTGGGCAGTATATAGATTCCAACTGGATCAAGTTGACATGTTGCCATGCACCACGTTCCAAGTTAGCTATACATAGATTCCAGCTCGGGCAGCCTATAAATTTCATGGAATATCATGCATTCAAACGCATCTCCACCATATCACAGAGCAGCTAAGAGTCTAAGACCAAGTGTTCCGAATGGCGAGGATGGGAGGCGTGCTGCTTCCCTTGGTGATCCTCCTGCTCACCGTCACCTTAGCCGCCGCCGCGGACAAGCCCAAGTCACAACCACCGCCACCGCCGGTGACACCTCCTCCCGCACCGGGGAAATCAGGAGAGGCTCCGGGAACTCCGGAAACACTCCGGGACACTCCGGAGACTCCCCAGGGAACTCCGGAAACGCTCCGGGGCACGCGCCAAAGTCACCCCCTCCCCCGCCGGGGCACGCACCAGAGACACCCCCTCCCACACCCTACAGTCCCCCTCCCCCACTGGGACACACGCCATCTCCTCCCCCTCCTACGGTAGAGACGCCTCCTCCCCCTCCTCCACCGGGACACACGCCAGAGACGTCTCCTCCCCTCCTACACGGAGACACCTCCTCCCCCTCCCCCGCCAGGACACGCACCAGAGACTCCTCCTCCCACACCGGAGACTCCCCCTCCTACGCCGGAGACGCCTCCACCCACACCGGAGACCCCTCCTCCTACCCCAGAGACTCCCCCACCTACGTCTGAGACCCCTCCTCCTACGCCAGAGACCCCTCCTCCTACACCAGCGACTGATCCACCTCCTACGCCGGAGATGCCTCCTCTCACATCGGAGACCCCCTCCTACGCCCGATACGCCTCCTCCTACACCTGAGACTCCCCCTCCAACACCAGCGAGTCCCCCTCCCCCACCGGGTCAAACGCCAAAGCCAATGAAGGTCAAGTGCAAGGCATCGCGTAAGATGTACCCCGATTGCCCAAGACAGAAGATGATGGAGTGCCCAGCCGACTGCCCCCAGTCTTGCTTCGCTGACTGCAACTTATGCAAACCTGTCTGCGGTGAGCACGAGATCCAGGCTGTGCGTGAATTTTTTCTAGTTAGGCTCGATATTTTCCTGTCATCGAATGATTATTACTATTCATGCATGCAGTGTGCAGCGTGCCGGGGGCATGTGGTGATCCACGTTTCATCGGTGGGGATGGCAACTCATTCTACTTCCACGGCCACAAGGACGCCGATTTCTGCGTCTGTCGGACCGTGACCTCCACATCAACGCGCACTTCATCGGTAAGCGGGGCGCCGAAATGTCCCGAGACTTCACCTGGATCCAGGCCATCGCCGTGCTCTTCGATGGCCACAGCCTATATGTCGGTGCCAAGAAGACCGCCAAGTGGGACGACGGCGTCGACCACCTCGAGCTCACCCTGGACGGCGAGCCAGTGCACCTCCCTGAGGATCAGATAGACGCCACATGGAGATCTCGTCGCGTGCCGACTCTCTCCGTGACCCGCACGAAGGGGGCGAACGGCGTGCTGCTCGTGCTCGACGGCCGGTTCAGCGTGAGGGCGAATGTCGTGCCGATCACGGAGGAGGACTCAAGGGTGCACCACTATGGGAAGACGGCGGAGGACAGCCTTGCTCACCTCGAGCTGGCCTTCAAGTTCGACGCTCTCACGGAGGACGTCCACGGTGTGGTTGGGCAGACGTACCGTCAGACTACGTGAACCGGTTCGACGTGAAGGCAACAATGCCGACCATGGGAGGGAAGGACGACTTCGCCACCTCCAGCCTGTTCGCGCCGGACTGCGCCGTGGCGCGGTTCGGTGTCAGCGGCGGCAACGTTGCTGCCACCGTGATGTCGGAGCTCGCTGGTGTCACCTGCGCTAGTGGCATGGACGGCCAAGGGGTGGTGTGCAAGAAGTGAGGTTGCGTATTTGGTGACCTGTACTGGCCATGCAGATGTCTACATGCATCTGGTTGCCGAGTACACAGTAATAATCTCGCTGTTTGTTGACGTTATTGTGTGGACTTCAATCATATTATACCATATTATGTTGCCCCAAGAATAAATAAATGTGTGATCAATCTTTTTTTTTTTGAAAAATGTGTGATCAATCTGTTTTCTTGTCATCTGAATTGTTTTAGGTATTTCTTGGTACTTTTTTTTGGGCTCGGGTGTAGAATATAACATCTTGATCATCTACGGCAAATTTACCGTATCCGAAGGTCTCACCAACGCACCTAGCTAGGCTTGCTGGTCTCAGAATTTCATTACCTCAGCCAAACTGTTTTCCCATAAGTTTTTACAAACATCAGTTGAAGTGAATTACCCCTTTTGATCTCAAGTAAACATCAGTTGAAGTGAATTTTCGTACTCACAGTAACTCAAATTGACAGCTTCAATCGCAACATTTGTTGATCTTAGAAATTACCTTCTTCCATTTATAATACAGAGTCACTCATGTTTCATAGTCAACGTCAAGAGAGCACTAGATCACCTGGAAATAAGAGGGGGAAAACTAAAGACACCAGCATGAGAATTTGAACCTTTTTTGAACAAGATGAGAATTTGAAGCTGAGCACCCATAGTGAAACTGACAATGTATGTCGCCGATTGGCAAATAATAGATGGATGGTGTAATGGTACTTGCGCAAATAAAAGATTGCAAAGTGAGTGTGACCAATGAAATAACTCATTATCATTCTGGTGCTTCGTATTTGATCTTAACGTGCATTCCAATTATGTGCCATCTTCACACCTCAAAGTTTGACACACTATTCTAGTTACATTTGCATTGAACAGTTCAATACACAAACAATGCCCAAACTCAAACTATTGTACACGCACCTACAAATTTGAACATACAAGAAAAACTGGAACAGGGAGGTAAGCTTTACATAATGTTACAAGATAGCAGAAAATTTCAGAGTTCTTCACGTCTGCCTGGGTGACAGCAAGCCAATGGCACAAATGATCAATTTGGTCACCAAATAAGGTAACCCATCTACATGTTGAGTTTATGCACCGTTTCTGTTCTTCGTCCTGATCAGTTGTTCATGTTCTGGAACTCCGTGCCATCCTTGAGATGTCCCGTCGCTGTTGGGCAAAGCCAGCAGAAAACATTTGTACCCATGACCTGTACAGACAAATCAAATTTTCAGATAACTGGAGCACACCAAAAGAATGGTGATTAAACTTAAACTGTTAAAACATGCTAAATTTTCAACACCAAATTTGAAGGCTTAGAAACTGAAGTTCTAATGATTGTAAAATGTGAATTTCAACACCAAATTCGAAGGCTTAGCACTACCATTTGAATATTCTTCCTCATGCCCTGATCAAACCGGTGACGGTAGTTCTGTCCACTCTTCTTTGCAAGCCACTTCGCTCTAACTGCCTCTCGGTACTGGTGTCAAGGCGGTAGTAGAAATAATCAAACAAGGATATAAGAGACCAAGCGGTTATGGTGAATGCACACCTGAAATTAGAAACAGTAACTTACCTCTATGGTTGTCATGTTATGACACATGAGATAGATGTGCCAGCATAATAGAGAACCGATTGTCAAGCACAAGGAGAATAAGACGACACCAGCCAAGACCTGCATTTTTGTGAGAGCAATAGATCATTGCTTGGTTCTTATAGTATTAAACAAGGAAATAAACAGAAAAATATAACTAAAATAAAGAATAGTTGCATGACATGTTTGCCGTAATGTTACAGCCCAGATAAAGTATCATACATGTTTATCTTATGCATAAATCTGAACTGGATTTCTGTAGTCCATGGACTTTGGACCTAAACTTCGTTGGATTTATCTGACTAGAATTTACTAGACATGGACATCAATAGGACATAAGATCCAATGATGCTGGACATTCTTTGTACCTCAAATTACATAGCCCAATATCAATTGGACTCATGTGCTCCCTCTCACTTAGCTTAATGGGATCGCCGCCGATGTGCCGCGCACGTTGACCACCGGCTCCGCGTCTGGCGCCGTTGCCGCGCACAGCTTGCCGTCAGACGCTGACAGCCGGCTCGCCGTGTGCCGCCACTGTTGCATGAATCCACGAGCAGCTTGTCGTGGCACGCGTTATGCGTTGGCCACCGCCCACCGGCACCTCGCCTAGTGCTTCTGCCGCAATCATCTGCCAGAAGCTCACTGTCAACGCTCGCCACTGCCGCACGCACTAGCTTGTTACTGATCCAGTCCGCTGCTGTACGCCGTCCCTCGCAGCTCGCAGACTCCTATCCGTCTCGTATCCTGCGGTCCTGTCTGGCTATCAGGAGCAACTCAACCTCTCCTGCTTTCTCCTTTCCTCGATTCACAACCACCGATTGTTTGGACTTCCAGTATTACGGCTAGCAGCTAGCATGAGTTGATGCACATGCTATAAATTACGTCTAGCTGCATGTGGACCGTGGACGAAGCAACTGCTCCTGATCTCCGCATGCGCGGACGCACCGTCGAATGTCCATTTGGACCTTGGGTTATCCACTATTTAAGCTACTTGGACTGGATGGATCTGGATACTATGAAGTTCAACTGTGTACTGGAGATGGATTGGACCACGTCAGTCTGAACATTAGTTGGGCATGTGTATTATGGATTTGGATGCCGATCCAGTTCCAGGTTTAGTTAAGCGTAACAACTTTGTCATGAATATTTTACTATAGCCAAGCATATTTACACCAATGGCACAACCATGATCTGTAATTTCAATGATAATGCTCTTGCTAGACCCGTAATAGAGAAGTAGAAACCACAAGTTTTGTTATTATATCCTGCAAGTTCCAAAAGCCTGGAAGCTATTCCACAAGTTTGAAGATTTTTTCAGTTGTCCTGCAACAAAGGTACCGCAGTCCTTCTGTTTGGTTTCCATGATTAATGATCAATTACTGTAGAGTCGAAATCCATGAAAAACTAACAATTTGCAAGAATTATGAAAGAAAAAGATCCACTCTTGAATAATATCGCTAACTAGTTTACAATCATTTCCACTTGACCCTGGCAGGTCAAAATACATTTGCATGCACGGGTGGCTCCTATCCCTGTTGGTACCATAATCAAACCTTGGGTTTGGCTGGTGATCATCATATGAATATAACAGAATAGAAGTGTCCTCTGACCTTCATCACAAAAAGGTGCAAATGTATATTTTTCTACATTAAGAATAACCCTTCAAATATCTATGAAAAAAAAAGAAAAAAAATTGCCAATGGATAATGGCATGGCAAATCAAGATCAACACGGCGTCGGCATTACAAATATTGTAGGATGGTATCAAATAAAATTATTAATAATATGATAGGTAGCAGGAAGAGATGGATGACTGTATAGTGAGTAACTTACATGGATTATCTTCACATAAAGAAGACCAAAGTCATGTTCTGTTTGCAGAAGATCACATACAAATATGACCTGCGATATATTTTGATGCGACCGTGAGAAATGCTCTGTGAAAATATGCCCATATTTGTTCAAAGCGGTAACTTACCGATGAATAAAGAGACCCCATGGTTGCATTCAGGACACAGATGATGAAGGACTTGTAGTTTGCATACCCCACGCAGTTGTTAATCCATACACAGTGGTGATCCTGACATTGACACCATTGCCAAGCTTTTTTAAATAAAACATCACATTGCAACTAACAGAATCGCTACCGACACAGATAATCACACCTACCATCTTGAGAACACACCTTTTGCAAACCTTACAATGGTGAGTTCGAGCAGGCTTGTACATGCAACACTTGTCACAGTACCTCGATTTCAGCCCCTGTCGCGACCAAATGAGCTTTATCAGGGTTGTTTCAGATATTTAGTTTTTGGTACTCTTAAGATATTACATGTGATCTTCGAAGATATTAGATCAAAGGAAAACATATTGGATTCACATTTAGTTCAATGTGATCTATCGACATAGAGCAGGTCAGCTGTGATATGAACTGTATGTAAGATCGGAGGGGATGCTGCGGTTGGATCAAAAAACTAAATTTCAGGGAAATCGAACAGGAGGGGCTCAAGAGAAGGCGAGGGAGATCTGGGACGGAGGGACCTGTACCGAGGAAGGAGAAGAAGCAGGCGGCGACGACGAGGGAGAAGGCGGCCGCGTGGGCGGCGCCGGCCGTCGTGCCGAGGCCGAGCCAGTGGTCCAGGAAGCCGAACACCGTAGAGTAGTACGCCAGCGCCATCACGGATACCGCCGCTGCCAGAGCCGGCGAGGACGCGGCCGACGCCACCGCCGCCGCGGCGCCTCTCCTGCGCGCCATCTCCGGCGAGGTTGGGCGCTACGTCCAGAGCTCCCGCTAGGCCTCTCTACAACACTCCATGGGCCGGCCTGTCGGGTTTTCTAGTTGAAGCCTTGAATTGAGATGGGCATCGAATAAAAATGGTTTGTAACTGGCCTAGCGGCTCTCTTATGGGCTTTACAGTAGCCCATGATACATGTTGCATTGGTTATGCTATTTGAAACAAGGAAAAAGTGAAATCTCACCCTGGGAGAACATTCACCCCAATCTCCAAAACCGGATAATTTCAACCCTAAAATGTACGATACCGGACAAATAACCCCCTAAGGTGGTTTTGCACAATTTGACCTGTTTTGTGCGATGACGTGGCAATGACATGGCGACGACGTGGCAAAAACATGACAGATTGAATAGACGGCTGTTTCTCTTTAATTTATTTATTTACTTTTTTACCTCAAAATTTCGTTGACCAGTCGGCAGGTAGCGGAACTCTCGGCCGACTCCTGGCTGGCCTCACCGAGCTGCTTGACCACCCGCAGGCGCAGGACACGTTCCTGCGCTCGCAGCGGCGGATCTTCAAGGCGGTGGACCAGGGAAGAAGGAGGCCAGGACGAGCTCAAGGAGGGAGGCCGACTCACGCCGGCGCCATGGACTGGCTGGTCTGAGGGTCGCGACGGCGGCGCTGGTCAGCGAGCTCCATGGGCGCGACGGTGGCGCTGGAGCCGAGCACGAAGGAGGGCGCGGTGGCAGTTCTCCGCGCGAGCACGGGGTGACGTTCGGCCACGAGCACGGGCGATGGGCCACCGCCGTCAGGTGGCGTTCCGAGTTTGCGGCGCGCCCGGCAGGTGGCGTTCGCGTGCGCCTCGAGTCGGCGAACTGCTCTCTCGCCGTAGCAAGTCTAGCTAGTTACTGCCGATGTTTTTGGCTCCGACGTACAAGCTAGCCTGGTGGTGGAATCGATCAAGTAGTACACTACGAATCTAGCTAGAGTAGTGGCGTTCGCCGGGCATGGCTTCTGCCTGGGCAGCGGCAAGGAGGCGCCCTGGCAGGTGCCCGCCGCCTCTGCCGCGCCGGACGCCCGCTCGGCAGTTGGCAGGTCGCTGACCATCCCGCTGGGCTGCGGAAGCCTGCTCTGGTCGCGGCTATCGGTGCCGCCGTGTCGCCGTCCGTGCCTTGGTTACGGCCGCACGCGCGCTCGCGGCTATCGGTGCCGTCGTGTCCGCCGTCCGTGCCACCAGCTTCCCGTGCCCCCGCTCACGCATCGGCGTCGCCGCGCTAGCCGGTCGGCGCCGCCACGCTCGCCGGCCGTGCCGCCAGCTTCTCGTGCCCCCGCTCGGCCATCGACGCCACCGCGCTCACCAGCCGTGCCGCGTCGGAATCTCCGCGGCCAGCTTCTCCTTCGCACTCGTCGACGACGGTGGTGATGCTGACTTTGATCTGCAGTGTCCTCTACTTTTCTCCCAAAATCTTAGTGTTCTGGTCAATGGCATCTTTGTCCTGACAGGTGGGGCCCACGAGCAAAGTAACGGTGTCAACACAGTTGTGCCACGTCAGCCCGCCATGTCAACGAGCAAAACAGCTCAAATTTGCCCAAAACCACCCAAATTGACAAAAAAAACCACTACCGGGGTTATTTGTCCGGTATCGTAGATTTTAGGGTTGAAATTATCTGGTTTTGAAGTTCAAGGTGAATGTTGTCCAGTGTGTGAGATTTCAGGGTGAAAACTATACTTAATCCTTGAAACAACGACGTTCGTTGATCCTAGGTACTGGAAAATATTGGACAATATCTTAGCAGTTGGGGATGCAAAAAGGTTACCATGCGGTATCTCTCAACACTTAAAACCTTAAATTCAAACTGTAAAATGTTATGCAAACTACACATGATCTGTACAATGCAAGTGTTGATATAACTGACCATAACTAGAACACAATTTCGTTCGCCAACAAGTATTTCATCACTAGAAAATATTGATGTCAGAGTGCTAATAAGGGTAGATGAGATATTCAGTTATATTTTCTCAGAATTTAAAATTATAATATATCTATATATGTTATTCAACTAAGTTACAAAAATATCTAGCATGCCGTGCATTCACAAACAAAAATACAAAACATTGGAGATATTGCTAACTAGGTAGCTACCTACATGACTACCGATAAGCTAAGACAAATAACACAACCATTTGGAGAGAGACTTTTTGACTCCCGATGTCGAGTGAAATTGTTTTTTTAATAATTTGAAGACGGTATTAATGTTTCAAAAACAATTTACGTGGATCCATAACATGTTATGTACATATTTGAATAATTTTATTGTAGCCTACACAGAAATCACAAAATGATGGCTCAGAAAAATGTAAAATAGAACCCATTTTAGTTGATACACTTTTTTTATGTAGATCACCAATGAAAAGATATTTTTCTACAGAGTTTTTGGTTGTACATAGTAGATAGAAATGCACTTTTATGTTTTTCATAATTATTTGGGAAACATAAATGAAGTTTACATTATTTTTTAAAGAGATCACTGGAACTCGGAGGTACAAGTATTTTTTGAGCTGTTTAAAGCTATATATAGTGGTCATCGACGCTACTATAATGGAACATTGGACCATCGCTTACAGACTAGGGTCCAAAACGACTATAACGCAACTGTCCCTAAGACCTTGAATTCAAATAACAAAGGTTTAATAGAATAAATAACGCTAGAGAGAGGGGGCGAAAAGACTTCGAAATTTACTATTTTTAAAGAAGTATATGACAAACTGGAGTCAGCAAGGGTGGTGGCTTAAACACGAACCAACACCCTCGCCGTTCAGGCTATGCCTCCATTCACTCAAATGTTTCATTGACATGTGGATTCTTAGAACTAGATGGTTCCCCACGCGTTGCTGCGGCGCATAAGTAGAATACCCTGCACTTAGAAGGAAAATACTATAATAAAGAAAAATGAGGCATCACAGACAGCAAAAATTAAATGGCATAAGTATAACTTTTGAAAATTGTGCAGGCTTAGAAGATTCAGTTATGTTAAATAGAATTGACTTTCTGGCTTGTGGTGAAAGAAGAACAGAAAACCATGAGCACAACGGGGTAAGTCGTTGTTGAAACTTCAGATCACGTCAGGTTGCTATACATGAGTGAATACATTTGATATCCAGCATAATGTAAACCGGTAGGCTAACAGAACTGGCTACGCAAGACTGTATGTATCACCAATATAATACTCCCTCCATCGGTTTCTGGGTAGCAGAAAGGATTAATTCATGTATCTGCAGCGAGCCAACTTAGTGAACAATTGATCTAAAAATTAGTAGGAGAAATGATATATCAAACCATTGCAAGCTAAATCATTTTATAATATGCCAACATGTGAAGCATGTGGGTCAGAAATCACAACTATGAGCACGTGAATAAATATATTAAAAGGCAAACTAAGATTATGCTATAGGCTTTGTTGCTTAGAAACCCGGGCAATAACATTAAAATAAATAAGTGAGAACAGACGTGAGGTTCTAGAATCGTTACCATGCCCAGCAGAGCACTCTGAAGTCTGAACACTCCTTCAGGAAAAAGGACGGGAGCCAAGTCCTGACACTGAAGCTGAAATTAATGGAACACACAGCGTCTGAAAGAAAAAGAAAAACGTATAAAAATTGAACCATGAAGGTCAGTTAAAAGGAAACAGCAACAGTTTCTCACCTCACCCGTGTGGCAGCGTCTACTGTGCGCAATGCAACCCAATCCGAAATCGAGTGGACACTTCCTTTTCAACAGTAAGGACGATCTAATGTCAGTATGTCACACACAGAAACAAAGACATGTTGAGCGGGACGGAACCTCGTGAAATACAGTCAAGCATAGAAGAAGCCAAGAAATATAGAAATGCGCCAGGGAGGCATGTGCCACCAAGATGAGGTGAACACGAAATCGATCGGGGCTGCTCAGCTACCTCCTTGTGGAGATCAGCCCCTCAAGCCTCCCCCACCCGCGTCGCAAGTTCTCCACTGATCCAGCAGGTTCAGCCTACCCGAGTCCCAACCACGCTGCTGGTGATGGTGGCCTGGTGCTGGATCGTGAGTGGTGGTCATCTAATGGAATGGAGTGCAGGCTGCTGGTGCTGGATCGTGAGGTTGCTGGTGTAGGAAATTGTGTCTTGCAACATTTTATATTTACTGCATTGTCCGGAATCAAAAATTCAGTCTGCAAGCATCACGGAAATAACAGGGAATTAATGATGTGGAATTGTACTTAAGGAAATATACTTAAGGAAGCCGGTACGGCTATACTGGAACACAGTGTATATTAATATGCTGGAATTATACCCGGGAACAGTATAGAGCGGAATGCCAGGTTGTTCATAGGATTGGCTCTATGGATTGTTAAAGCCTGCGAGTTTGATTTTGTATTCGAACTCGGCGCATGACTCACACGTGCGTGCTGGGACCAAATTGTTTAACAGTAATAGGCTCGGTTAATGGCTGTTAATGATAGTGGTTGGTTTAACAAGTCACGAGTCCTATCTGGAAACAGATTGAGTTATCTGGAATTTGGAGTCTATATAAAGGTCCCACCCTCTAGCCTCAATATGCATTGTGAGCGGCACCACCGATAAGGCAGAGGAATAGAGGGTAGACCGAATAGCTCCTAACCCTAATTTTCTACATTGGTATCAGAGCTGGATCACGCGGTGGCCGGAAAGCTGATCCGCTGCAATTCACGTCGCCGCCGCGATTTCTGATCTGCCGCGCAACTCTGTCGTCACGGTGGGCGCTCAAGTCCGCTGCGAACTCTTCGTTGGATAGATCCCTCCGATTGGTTTCATCATGCCTCCGCTCTGCCGTGTCAGATCTGTTGGCCGCCGATCGGTTTTCTTCCGTTGCACGACAAGACGCGTGTGCTGTGCTAGGTAGCGCTGGGTGCACCGCGCACCAAGTCGCTGGAGATCTCTACTGTGGTTCAGCTGTTCGCCAGGACCGAGGAAGGAAAGAAGGAAAATCTGTTCTTAGACTAGCCATAGTGGTGGTATCATAACTAGTATCATGCATGCCATGTAGGCAAAAAGATGACGTGTCACTATATTTAATGATGAAAGAGATGATGGTGGTATCATAGATAGATACCGTAACATAACGTGTTCCAAGACAAGATGAGTCTACAACATAATTAATGCAATACAATATGATACCACAAATATGTTACTACCCATAGTGGAAGTAGTGACATAGATTAGCATCATATGCATGATACTAGTATATGATACTCCCCACTATGGCTAGTCTTACGCAAACTGATCGAGGAAGATAAGTATAGTAACTAGTTCCTTGGTGGATCTGTTGGTATATTTTCTTTGGCATACACGATCTGGAAATCAAGTCACGCAGGCCGAGGCTAACTTAGATCGTGGAAGCTGGGAAAGCAAAAGGATACACTCAAATTTTTGGCACGGAGATCGGGACAGCTAACAATCGGGTGGCCTCGTATATTTTGCTGTACAGGGACCGAGGAAGCTCAAGAAATATCAAGAAAGGCTACCAGGAATTTAACTCGCAGGAAAGGCGTCCAGGAAATAATTACTGCGTCGGAATTTCGCTGGCAGTTCTACATGTGATTAACCATTATGGTCCCAAGGAATAAAGTCAGCCTAATCGGTAACATTTTCCTCTCCTTGTATTAAATATTGTTTACTCCAAGTTATTTAGAACACACGGTTTGGAAAGGAAAATAATTTATTTACTCTGTCTTGAGAATATTGGTTATGGCATTGATATGTCTAAACCGGAAAAGCCAAAGGGAAAGGAAAACTATGGAATTTGGGCTAAGGAAAATAGAGTAGTCCACATAGGTATATCAATATTTGATTCTTTATCTGTTATATATGAGAGTGCACAGATTACATGGAATATTTTGTGTAACCTGGAAGAGGACATATATATACTTTGAAAATGTGGACTTCTTTTATTGGACACCACTCGCCTTTAGAGGAAGTTGGAATTCACTCCGAGGAAATTTATTAAACTCATTGTCAGACGGATTAATTATTATTTTTTTCTACTATGTTTTTAATTGCTACGGGATTTATATTATCACCGGAATATATTGGACTCATTGGATTACTCCGAAATCTATCGGAGTTTTTTAATAATTCATCGGAATTCTCTGGCGCAACGATGATGAGGCGACATGCATGAAGCATGTTTATAATGGAAGTGGCATTACTTATTATTTTGGAGGAATATGGGAAATACTCCAATGGAAGAGGAAATCGATATTTACTCAACGGAAGAGTGAAATTATTGCTCAATGGAAAGGCTAGTGCAATATGGAATTTAGCACAACGGTCTCATGTTCTATTAATTCCGTTGGAAGTTTGTTGTGAAGATAACTCCATAGGGAGGAATACTGATAATAGGAACACATGCTCGGAATTTATTATTGATGGTATTTACGACTTGGTCATGCTCTATAAACAGAATTAGTCTTGTTAATTCTGGAATTATAAACTTTAAGTGGGAGGACTATCAGTTATGGATTTTTCTTCAACGTGACATTTGTTTTTACACTCCCATTAGAGGTTCAATTGTTTTATCTCATTTACAACTTGGTCACATATCAAGGAACAGAATTAGTGGATTATTAATTCTGGAATTCTAAGCTTTAGTGGGAGGATTATGATACTTTATCAACACATATTTACGGTATTTTTTGGACACTGCTACTTGAGGTGGATATATTTATTTATTTCATGATTCACTTGATATGGTTATTAATATCTTTAACAATACAAGTCGGAAGGTTTTTGTTGTATTAACATCTCATACTGAAGTGGAAAATCAGTTCATCAAAGGATTACAAGGTTTGAAACTGATTGGTGGGGGAAGTACACTTCAGGAATATTAATTGAAACTAATGTGATGAGCATGGAATTATTACCGCTGTCTTATATGATATACTCCATGGCTGAATGGAGGAATACAACTATTGGTTATTCTCTTGATTATGTTGGAAAACATTACATACTACAATTTGTTGAGTAAGTCATTATTTATCACAGTCACTGTTTATATTTTGTGAAGTCTTATATGATATACTCCATGGCTGAATGGAGGAATACAACTATTGGTTATTCTCTTGATTATGTTGGAAAACATTACATACTACAATTTGTTGAGTAAGTCATTATTTATCACAGTCACTGTTTATATTTTGTGAACTGGAAGGAAGTATTCTATTTATATTTTGGTAGTATGGAATTGGAATCATTGTTTACTACAAAGCACACCAAGATTTATTTTTAATGTTTATATTTCTAGTGGATCAAATGGTATTTCGTTTTTGATCTGAAAAAGTGAAAATTGGTGGAAAGTAGGAATATGATATTTTCTCATGAAAGGTGTGTTTATTAATAGTCACACTGAAATATATGTGTTAAACTCAAAGGAAAACACCAAGTTACACTCCCAACACTAACATGCTTAGGAAAAGTGGGAGGAATTAAATTGGGCCATCATATCTTGGCTACTATTGTGTGTTATTTGAGGAAGTTACTCTATATTTTAGAGGAAAGAAAAATACTAAACTTGTTGCTAATGTTAACTATGGGTGGAAACATTGCGGGAAGGAACAAACTCAATGATGAATAATAAAAGTCTGGGAACTTGTTATTTTACCAAACAACCGCATACCTATAGGATGTTACTGGATTTATTTACAAGGAAGTTTAATGCAACATTCTTAGTGGAAGTTATAATTCTAAGTTTGTTGTTTAATTCTTTACACAAAGGAAATATTTATAATTTGTGGAAACTCTGGAATTTAGAGGAGGTGTTGTTGTTTAATTATTTGCACAAAGGAAATGTTATACTTTGTGGAAACTCTGGAATTTAGAGTAGTTGTTGTTGTTTAACTATTTACCCAAAGGAAGTGTTATACTTTGTGTAAACTCTGGAATTTAGAGGAGGTGGGAACAATGGCAATGTTTGCTAATTGAATTGACCAATTCATGTTTTTTGGAACAAGCTTCACATCAATGGTATGTCAGGTCATATGGATTTATTTATGATGGAAAATAATGGTTTTATTTATGATGGAAGACAATCATATAAAGGTTAGTGTTAATTGTTTTGTGTTATTGCTACATGTGCTAACTATGTTCTTATTGTTTTTGAAATATCACATTGATGGAAGTGAAGCTTGGTTCGGTTCTAACTTTCATATGAAAGGTATGTTGAAGCTTCCAATCTTTTGGGAGTGGAATTACATAGAGAATGTTTTGATACTTTTTTCTATGGAAAAGTGCAAACATGTCATGTACCTTTTGATTAAGGGAATGATACTCTGCGAGGAATTATATTTAAACTCGTGAGGAAAAAGGAAGAATAATTGTCATCCTCAGTTATTGTGGGACATTATTCGTGCGACCTGAACTTTGCCATGCCGTTGTAATTGTTGCTATTTTGATTAGCACGGAAACGATTTGCTGGAATTATTAGCAAACAGAATATGAATCTTATTGAAATTTTTGGAATCACATAATGGACTTGTCGCGCAATGTCAAGGAAATATGGATTACTCATTATTCATTGGTGATCTCAACCTTCAACTACGTGGATATTGACGCTATTTGTGATCTTGGTGAAAGGTAATCTATTTTATGTTATGTGTTAATATTTACTTTTGTAGGTCTTTATGGTGTACAAAGGAAACATGATTTAGTACTCGTTATTTATGAAATATGAATACTTTGATGCATCAAGCATTGAAGGAAGGTCTATGGCTAAGGAATTTTCTTTGTGAACTTAAGGTCATGGAAAGGTGCATCATAACCTGTTACTTTGTGATAATTTGACTCCAAAAGTCACAAAGGTTTATATACAACGTGAGTGCACTGAAGGAAGAAATTAACGCCTAACCATGTAATTGCATGGGAATTCACTTAGCTGAAATAAAATGTTTTCAGTCAAGTGGGAGATGTAGGAAATTGTGTCTTGCAACATTTTATATATTTACTACATTGTCCGGAATTAAACTTCAGTCTGCAAGCATCACGGAAATAACAGGGAATTAATGATGTGGAATTGTACTTAAGGAAATATACTTAACGAAGCCGGTACGGCTATACTGGAACACAGTGTATATTAATATGCTGGAATTATACCCGGGAACAGTATAGAGCGGAATGCCAGGTTGTTCATAGGATTGGCTCTATGGATTGTTAAAGCCTGCGAGTTTGATTTTGTATTCGAACTCGGCGCATGACTCACACGTGCGTGTTGGGACCAAATTGTTTAACAGTAATAGGCTCGGTTAATGGCTGTTAATGATAGTGGTTGGTTTAACAAGTCACGAGTCCTATCTGGAAACAGATTGAGTTATCTGGAATTTGGAGTCTATATAAAGGTCCCACCCTCTAGCCTCAATATGCATTGTGAGCGGCACCACCGATAAGGCAGAGGAATAGAGGGTAGACCGAATAGCTCCTAACCCTAATTTTCTACAGCTGGCCTGCTGCGTTGCTGCCTGCTTCTCAAAATGCTGTCGAAATGTTGCTTAAACCTGGAATTTTGCTGTCATTTTTTCTTCTCTGTTCTGAACTTCGGGTATTCTAGGATTTCCCGATCCCGATCCCGAATTTTCGGGAATCAAATTTCCTGAGGGAAATTCGGGAGTCATGTTGGAGATCCCGAATTATTTTTTCCCCGAATTTCCCGTCCCGAATTTTCGGGAAATCCCAAACGCCCGGCCTGAAAAGGTGAGTGAGCATTCAGGACATGAACAGTGGCTTTCCACAGGCTGCACCAATTCGAGTAGCACACATCCTCCTCATCAAAATAAAAGGAATCCAGTACCACCAGATCCCATCCATATTATTCAACAATAATGCATCCGTGGTACCAGGTAGTACCATATCATTGCTGCCTTGTCCGTGCAAGTAGTAACACTATCAGTCGCTTGAAATGTAGTAGGAGTATATGTGTGTGTTAAGGAAAGAAAGAATGATATATACACACACACGAGTAGGATGGATCAGCTGCCAAGTTAGCAGAGACGAAGAGTGAGTGAGAGTGGCTGAGAAGGAAAGCAGCCGTGCTGACTGGGCCGTGGGGCCGGGAGAGCAGAGAGGGGCAGAATTGAACAGTAGGCTGGCTCGTGAAAGTCTGGAGTGGGCAGGCCGGCAGGGGGTGGTGGAGCGGTGGGGGCCCACCTGTATTGGGCTCAAGTGGGATCGGTACTAGGTTGTTGCCCACATCAGGGGCACCCGGGCCCACCAACCACCTCAACACGACCATTCACACCACTCTCACTCCCCTTCGTTCCTCCCAAATGGTTTTTTCTTTCCTCGTGTTAAAGTTTCAACCCTCCCTCTAGTAGTGCATCTTAAAGAACCTCCCCTCTGATGCATAGGGGAAATAATGGATTCGCCGTTTCTAAATTTGCCTGTTTATATGATGCTCCAGCAGTATGATTTATGTCACATGAGTGTGGCATGTGATTTCTGTTGTGATGGTCATAAAAGTTGGTGGTTTGGCGGGTCCATCTTCTCCATGAACTCTATTTGGAGGGTGCATCTTTTTCCTGAGCCGTACACTATGAGGAAAATAAAATGTGTGTCTATATTTATTACTCGTCTAAATTTGTTGTTTGTTTGATGACCAGACTAGCTTCATATTGTTTAAGTTAATAAGATGTGCACCATGAATTCGTGGTGCGCGAGAAAAAAACCATTGTCTGCCATTCACTAGGTACGGATTACATAGTTGAACGGGTGAGTGCAAAGAAAGCAACAAATGACAGTTGTAGCTACTAGCAGAAAGCTGTACTAGGCGACTGACTGTTGGCGGCCAGTTACCAAGTTGGAAAGCATCCCACAAATTACGATGTTGAATGTATGTTATTCTACCTCAACTCACATCAGTCTATTTGATACTGTCTCATTCCATGGGTTATTGCCGTATGTTATCTTGTACGGTTAGATCTAGAATTCATATAAAACCCCACATCAGCACGTGATTCCACATGTCATTGTCCTCTACTACCTCGTACGACTAGATCTAGAAACTTTAGCCATTTTCCGAAAATCTATAGAGGCGTTAATTTCGAGCGAATAGCCTTATAGTTTCCTCTTGATTATAAGATGTGGAAACCCTTCCTTCGCTGAGTAAATTATACTCTGATGGTTTCTAAGAATAGTGCATGCTTGGTTTAACACACAACAGGATTTGTGATGCATGAGCGTGCCATGAGATCTTGTGATGGTCATAGCCGCTACACTTTCTTGATTTCATTTGTAGAAGTTGATTACAAAAATAGGGTTGATTGTCAATTCATGCAGAGGCTCGGGATAACCCTTTTTCTTGCAATAGTAGCTTCTAAAAAACTAAATATTCATGGTTAAAAGCAGACATTTTTAGAGTTGCTTTTCTACAGTGGATTGCACCATACGCTCTATTTGGTGAGTCCATCTTTTCTCCAACCACTATACTATTAGGAAAATAAAATATGTGCCTATCTTAATTTCATTGACTAATTTTTTTGTCGAGGTTAGTGACTAGACTAGCTCCACACTGTTTAATTAATAAGGTGCAAATAATATAGTTGGACACGAGAAAACAATTTTTTTTTTGTCATCCCTAAGTATTAACCACATCAGTGAATAGGTGAGTGCAAAGAAAACGTCAAATGCCAGTTGTGGCTACTAGCAGAAAGCTTTACTAGGTGACCGCTTATTAGCTGGCAGTACCTAGTTGGTAAACATCTCATAAATTATGTTGTTGATTCAACTCAGATCGGTCTATTGACACCGTATCATTCCGTGGGTTATAGTCCTATGTTATCCTGTATGGTTAGGTCTATGACTTAGATAAAACTATTTAGCGGCACATCATCTCACATGTCATTGTCCTCTAATAGTATCTCGTACGACTAGATCTAAAACTTTAACCATTTTTCCAAATCTCACACAAGAGTTAATTTTTGGCGCAATAGTACGATCTTCTCTTGGTTACATAACCAACGGAGGTGGAACAACCTCCTAGTTTTTACCCTTTTTGTGCGGTGGCTATAGGACTAGACGTGCGGTGCAATCATGTCTACCCTTTTTCCTCGTACTGTCCTTTGTTTCATTGAAATAAGCAACTTCTTAATGCTAGTGCTGATTGGGGCGGGCGTTGGAACCAAGGATAAGCTAGCTCTTGTTATTTTTAGGGCTCAACTTCAGACTAGTCACAATGGGGAGTATCATATACTAGTATCATGCATATGATACTAGTTTATGTTACTACCTCCACAATGGGTAGTAACATAATTGTGGTATCATATAATGCTACATTTATTAGGTTGTAGACTCATATTGCATTGGAATCGTTATGTTACGGTATCTACCTATGATACTACAATCACCTCTCTCATCATTAATTGCAGTGACACATCAGCTTTTTTGCCAACATGGCATGCATGATACCACCTATGATACCCCATTGTGACTAGTCTCAGGGAATCCAGGGGACCTTAAACCTCGGCTACTTTTAAGGTTGTTTCGTCCTCTTCTCTCGTGTACAATTAACAAATGACTAATAAAATTGTTGCTTTTCATGTAGAAAATTGTGTTTTAATTTGATATCATCCAATAAACACGTATCACTTATCCCTGGCTCTTTACAGAGTGTATTAACTTTCGCAGCTCACGTTTTGTTACAACAGGTTATTATTTCTTTTTCACTTAATTTCTCGGTGGGCCAACTAAAGCCAAGCTAACTTTTTTTTAAAAGGAGGTTGAAACTCACGACGTCTGCGTGAAAAAAATATTGTTCAGCAGACATGATAAAAAGAATACATAGAGCAACTCGAAGCCACCTAGGCCTGAAATTCGAGCCGAGCCTCGGCTCGATTCGCTTGAACTCGCTCAACTGACGAGTCGAGCTCGACTCGACTCGTTCAACAAACGAGTTCAGAAATGAAACTTGGCTCAACTCGGTAAACTCGAGTAGCTTGTTTAACTCGATCAAATAAAAAAACTCTACATTAGTGTCAAACTGTTAATATTTTTTGATGTATTAGTGCCAAACTGTTAATATTTTTTGCACCTTAATGGTGTAGAGTTTTTATATTTCAGCATTGATCTACATTGTAGAAAGATCATCATTGTTGTATTTCAGAATTAGTAGGAAAATTACTTGTTTTTCATATGCGTGCATGTTTGAACCCTTAGAATGTGTTAAACGAGTTATCGAGCTACTCGCGAGCTACTGAGTAGCTTGGTCAACAAACGAGTTTAGAAATGAAACTTGGCTCGGCTCGTGAGACACCGAGTTCGAGCCGAGTCGAGCCGATCCGAGTCACGAGCTACTCGTTTAGCTCACGAGTTTCGAGTTTTAATTCCATCCCTAAAGCCACCTTCGTGATGACAATTCGCGCTACACCAAAGTCTCACCATCTAAACCCGAAGACCTCAGCAAGCCACCAACAGCGAGACGCGAGCACAAAACGGTCCAACTCTCAGCATGCACACATGAGCACGCTCTAGAAACACCCGATGTCATTTTCCACCATCTCATTCAGGCCGCATTAACCTTGTCATGCCTGCCATCGATATCATCACGACCCCACACAGTTCCACTTCCAGCGCCTTGCGCGTCCATCATCGCGCGTTCTCCGTCGAGACCAACTATCGTCGATGCGGTAGATGCTACGCCGCTCGACCTCCTAACCCTCCCAGTCAGTGCCTGCTCCAAAACGATGTCCCTAGGAGGGAGAAAGGCGTGAGTAGGGATGTAAACAGATAGGATAATTTCCGTACCGAATCCGCCGCCGAATCCGTTTTAAAGAATCCATATCCGGTTTCGGAGAATCCGACGGATAAGGATATCCGATTCCGAATTGAACACCCGGATACGGTATAGGATATGGTATGTAAAATAGCATCCGAACATGGATTATCCGAAAATTAATTAGGATTATCCGATGGTTATAATCTGAATAATCCGATTTTCTACCGAAATGTCTAAACTAATAGAGCACAATTTGTATGTAGTGAGTTGTGGAGTTCATAAGTAGAACAACAACTCACTTACATGATCATTATACAGACTATCAAGTACAACTTTATTAAGTTATTAGGCTGTTGAGCGATTATTTTTGGTTCTTTGGGTTGACGATGTACATACGTGCGTACCGATCCGATTAGTTTTATTTCCGCCCCAAATCCGTCCCATTTCCGTTCCAAATCCGTGATAAAATATATCCGCCATAGAATCCGCAACTGTTCACTATCCGATCCGAGTAAAAAATATGGTAAAGGATATGGTAGAGGCAAAATCCGATCCGATCCGATCCGTTTATCCCTAGGCATGAGCCTCGCCGTCGTCCGATCTAGGAGACCCAGATCTAGGGTTTCCCCTGAATCAACCCGAGAGAAGAGACTCAAACCGCAATGCTGATGTCTTCCACAAGGTAACAACGCATATAGCCACCATCGACCGCCATGATCATAGTTTACTCGACTTTCACCGGCAGTCACGCCTCTACGAACCTGTAGCTGACTAGATCCGTGTGGACCTGTGTCATGGTGGTGTACGTAGTCGTCGGACCACTAGAAGAGGGACTACAACTTCCCTCACCATCCCATCTACGCGCTGCCGGCTGGCCAAGAGCCGCACTGACGACGGATTTGTGCGGGTATCAGATCCATGGCCCACCGCCATCATCCATCGCCAGACAACATCATGCAAGAGAGCCTAAACGCACCCACACATACCGCCGGCCACGGAGAAGACAACATCGCCGCACGGCCAAGGGACTTTGTTTCGACACGCGCGAGCATCTCCACAAGCATCGTCCAAACCACACCCGAGAGCCACCGCTGCAAGCTTCCAGCCTGGCCACCTTCGGTGCCAGGACCGCCGCCACCATGGTCGACGCCGACGGCAGCGGCGGAAGGGGATCCACCATTTTTTTAGGTCCTTGGCTGTGCTTAGGGTTTCACCCATGCTTCAGTATTCATTATAATACAAGCTATAGGCTACTTTTCAGGTGGAACTCATCCTTCCCTTTGTGAAGGATAACATACTTTTACGGTAAAGTAGGTGCACACAATTTGCTAGCTATTCATCCAGGCATAAAGTTACAAGTACACCTCCATGTATTATATATATCTAGGAACCAAATCATCACCTTATACAATGCAATGAATTAGCCTCTCCTATTTCAAAACTAACGGCACAAAATGCAGGAGATGTTCATGCCGGACAAATGATCTCCGCGTAAACATTTCGATTTTCACAGGTCCATAAAATCTTGTTTTCCAGCAAAGTCGTAAGAATAATGATATTTGATCACAACCGAGGCCAATTCCTCAAAACAAATAAAATCCAATATATCACACATTCGTACATAACCTTGAGACAATCCTATGCACATCAGATAGCAAAATATAAACTGTTTAGAAACAATGAATGCTTCCAACTCCTACCTGCGGGATTAACCTTTCAATTGCTCAACAGACGTTGATCAAACGAAATATAGGGCACTGCATTGTTAGTAAAGCACATGCATGCCAACGACTGTCTATTAGGCATAAACACTCCCCACTTAATCAAGGCTGAGTGATCATGGATAATTACACACAGAAGACTATATATGCTTGCAAAGTAAATTGTTTTTAGTATGCTGCATGCTTACACACCTTTGGATTAATTAAGGCTATCCATAGGCACACCAAAAATCATATATGCTAGTGCATATATATCTTCCTTCGTTTTTGCGTCCCTTTTTAAAGTGAAACATACTATCCTTTCTTTTGCAGTGCAAAGCCATATTTCTATATTAACTCCTTAATCCTATACGTTAATTACTTAACTGCAAAGTGCGCAGTTCGTACCTACCTGAGATGGAGTCGAGGAATCTTTGGGGAAAGGTGGCAGACCAGATGCTCGATTTCTAATTCGTCGTGGGTGTGAACCATAAAGTAATCAGTCTACTCATCATGATCCATCCCTACTACAACAAATCAAAATCATATTCGGTCCGTACAGCTCTTTTGCATAATCTAGCTTTTGAGGCGTCTAATGTTGTGCCATCGAGAGCACCAACTCTTGATGTAATCCATGTGTGTGTATGTGTGCGCACTTATCTGCTAACTCACTAAAGGAACTAAATAGGCATGATTAACAATTACATTCATATTAACTGTGTCTAGCCAAACTTAAGAGTATGGTTAATAATGTAGCCAACAACCGGCTATAAATGTTGCCACATCATTTATAGTACTCAAATAATAGCTAGCCATACTTCTTGGATATATCATTCATATGTGGTCCACCTTGTTGTGTCACAAACAGTTTTGGTGCTCGTGCTAGAGCTGACTACAAGTTACAGCCCGCGTTTTCTCTCCCCTCTAACTAGGCGAAATTCTAACGTGACATCTCTTGTAGGCCGCCTATGTCATCTTATTATACTTACTCTAAGAGCAAGTACAATAAAGCCGATTCAGTAGGCAATAAGAGTTGCCATGTCATCAAACATCTTTTTTTTAGATAAAGAGTATATATTAATATCGAGAAGATACCAATTACACCCAGCCTCTGCAACAACACATTGCCCTAACGACAACACAGATGCACACAGCCCAGAAAAAGAAGAAGAATTACAAAAAGAAAAGTCCCGCTATAGTGATATATCCCTTGTAGCAGCGGACCTAACACCACCAAAACAGTACCAAAAGTACAACTTCTTCAAAAGCGACGCCTCCAAGAAGGGAACAGTGCTATAGCGCCGTCGTCGCCCTGATAAAGATCATAGGTTTTCACCCTGAGAAAAGTCCAACACTCTAAAAAACAATGTCTTCAACAAGGCCATTGCCAGGCACAGCCAATTAAGCCCTGACCTTGGATTTTCACCTTGACTGCATGTTTGATTCAAAGGATTTGCATAGGAAATTTGTAGGAATCAAATCCTTTGGAATTTTTCCTTTGTTGGTCATTTGATTCATAGGATTGAACCCTATAGGAATTTTTCCTAAGGAATCCTTTGCACTAGCTTCCATAGGAAATCAAACATCCACTCAAAGCTCTTTTTTGGAATCCTTTACTCTTCCTGTGATCGAATCAAACACACTTTTGTGCAAATCAAATCCTGTATGATTTGAGTTGGCATGACATTGCAATCCTACGGTATTCCTATTCCTGCGTTTCTGAAATCCTACGAATCAAACAGGCCTTGAAAGTGTACACCCTGAACTTCTCCTGTGCTGTCGCCCTCACTTACCGTTGTCGCTGCTTCAAGTTACGAATCACCAAGCCAATCCCTCATCGCCCCAGGAGTCGAACCACCATTACCAGTCTTTAAATCTCGGCCTCCATGTCATTCTCCGCACTCTGACTTCACCATGAAACAGAAAGGCATGTCCACGATGGCAACAGACTGCAGAGCTTCGCAACGCTTCCTCTGAAACCAAACGGTCAGAAAAAAACATGGCTACGCGCGACCGAATCCCACCCGATTCGGCAATCTCCAGGCTTGGTTGCCCAATGGAGTTCGCCGACGGAGCCTTCCGGAACTCGACACTCCTGCTAGATGAAGAGAACAGTTGACAGACAAATCTTCGTCTTGGCGCAAGTGGAACCCTAGGACCCCGCCATTATTCAGGCCGAGCCCCCACGCAATCGGCCATCCCGGGGCTAGATGTGGGATCAACCACGTCCAGCCCTAGCAGTCCGTCTTCGGAGAAGAAGAAGGACGCCGCCGTCAATCCTATCCTCGTGCCGGCGTTGATCGAGCCCAAAGGCCACGTGATCGATCGAGGGAGGCAGTCGGACGAACTCGGCCCGTCTGCCTATTGGGTAGAGACCGGGCGCGCCTCCGCCTAGTGCCGCTGTCGTCGCGCAGGCCTTGGTCGCCGTCGGCCCACGCCGCCGCCATGAATCGGCCGAGATTGGGGCGCCTCCCCTTTGGCTCGAATCCGGCCAAGGTAGCGCCGCCGCCGCCACACCACAAGGGCGAAGCCCTGCGACGCCTCTGGCGACGGCGGAGGGAGGTTGTCGTGGGGGGCGGACTAGAGGTGGCGGCGGGGAACTCCCCGGTGCGGCGCGGCGCCGCCGCACAGGGGAGGTTAGGTCGTGGGTCGGTAGATGTCATCAAACATCTATGTGGAAGAGGGAGAAATGAGGAGAGAGAGTGGAGCGGGCGATTCAGCTATTGCCGGGCGTTACGCAGCGTACGAGGGCCAGCAGCTAGCTCTATACGGGCGCTTAGCTCATCACTTCCAATCATCTGAGTCCTAACTAATAATTTATCTTTATTAAATCCAATCGAAGAGCCAGCCTAAGAGGCAACTTGTTGTACGTATTTGGCTATACGGTGACATGGCAGGCATGTATAGCCGGCAGCGGGCGCTCTTATTGCCCTCGCTCTAATCGATTGACTCGTTTTTCAAGTACTTGGAGAAGAGAAGATGTCATCATTTAATACAGCAAATGAGCTAGATCTTAATTATGAAGTACACTCTACATGGTCGCACATAATGCAATTGCAAGTTTAATTAAGCCTCACGAAACATGTCGATCCTGCCATTTCCCGTATAATTAGACTAGCCATAGTGGGGAGTATCATACACTAGTATCATGCATATGAGACTAGTCTATGTTACTACTTCCATAGTGGGTAGTAACATATGTGTGGTATCATATAATAGTGTATTTATTAGCATGCACACTCATCTTGTCTTAAAATTCGTTATGTTACGGTATCTACCTATGATATCACTATAATCTCTTTCATCATTAATTGCAGTGACACGTCTACCAACGTGGCATGCATAATACTAGTTATGATACTCACACTATGACAAGTCTTACCAATCTAGTGGGGGCCGGGTGGGGACATGATGTGGGAGATCGTATAAGAGAGTAACAAAGGTTATCTCCCTAAACTATTTATCAGTCAATGCTTTGATGATCTACGGCATGCAAGTTGAACTGACATGGTAAGAAGATAAGTTGACTTAAGGAGTGTGAAGATGTCGGCATGATCCACGACTAACGTGCTCAGCACACGGCCACGCATGCACGGCTTTAATTAGCCCTAAGCATCATGCTTACTACTTTACTAATTAATCACCCTCCATAATGTGAAAGCCAGCTGTGCCATGTACTTCGAGATTCGATCTCCAATCGATTCACTCCAACTAGTGACCCTCTAGCTGAGAAGAGAATACTTTTAGGAAAAATATACCAGTGAGTACAAAGAAAATCCAGAATGAATTAATATATGTGTTTTGTTTGGATGTGGCGCCATAACTCTAGGTAAGACGCGCAGCTGTATGGCCTTTCGGTTCTTGTTCGGCGTTGGCAATGTTGGGAGTTGTGATAGTGTCGGCTCAAGAAGCGGGGAAAGCAACTCATGGTGACTTTGGTGCTCTTCGAATACCTAGTTTCAACTTTCAGGGGTGAAAAGTACATTTCGTTCTCGTTGATTCTACATGATAATGCAGGTTGTGTTTACATTTCATTTCTTTGTTGAAGCCATTGCATCGGGATTGCTTGGACTGCTCTCCGAGATCAATACCCATGATCTGGCCTTATTGATCGGATCTAGCGATGATGGCACTCGGATGTGCGTCCCTCCTTCGATACATACCGAAAGAGTTGTTTTTGGAAAAACTTTCTTCTCACCATACGTGGCAGCGCTCGAAGTTTGTTATTTCGTGCTATCGATAGCTTCAATGTGACATTTGGGTCATGTCCTTTGTTTTTCTCTGTGTTGATTGTGTGGGATACTCGATTTCTTGATTAGCTATTGACATTGCGTTGATGCAGAAGCTAATGTACCTGGTGCCAGCTTGATATTAGTATGTTTCTCATTATATGAAAATCAAACATCAAGATTAATCTAAAATTCCTTAAAAACTTGACCAAGTTGCCTAAGAACGACACCTCAAAATTACGCATGCATGTCTTAGCAATGAAATAGCAATGTCTGTGCGCTAGATATAATCACGGTACACTGAATATATAACCCGCAACATACTATACTCTTATATTAGACCATCGTAGTTTTTTTCTAGAGGATCTACCATATAGTATACCTAGGGCCTTTTAGGAGTGAAGAAAATAAGAGGCACAAATTAAGTTTGTGGTGATTGCGAGGGCAATAATTTGCAAGAGTGCCGAGGAAATAAGAGGCCTTCTAGGTCCTTGTAACTCTGTTCTTCTATCAATGAAAACGCAGCTCTCCTCCGCCTTTTCAAAAAAAAATTTTTGCAAGAGTGCCGATGTTGTTTCAGGGCAGATCGAGAATTAGGGTGAGTTTATGTGTGTAGAGAGGCATGTTCTTGAGCCAGGGGGACCGTGCGTGGTGGCCATGGCAGCAAGCAGTACAGTGCCACCGAACAAACAGCTCAGGCTGCTCTCTGCAGCCACCAATGGCCTGCCTGCTGCCCTGCCATTGCTGTTGCAACCTGCACCCTGTTTCTGCTCTCTTTCTCCACATCCACCTTTTTTACAAAGAAGAAAAGGAGAAACACATCTCAAGAGGATCAGTTCAGTAGTCAGTACTCCTATTTTGAAATAGAGGAGCCCATGCACGATTAAAAATCCTCAAAAATTGTAATGTTATCATACAAGTGGACTAGTATTACTAGTAATTATGAAACAAAATCTAGTTGGATATTTGTTTCTTGGGGGCACTGGTAATTTTGAAACAAAACGTCATGTAGTATATCCGCAATTTTTTTTGGAATTTTAAATTTTTTGAGGAGTGGGTACATCTAGACCTATGAGCCGATATGGATTTCCGGTACTCCGGCCCCTATTATGAAATAGAGGAGCCTCCTCAAAAGTCATAATGTTATCATGCAAGTTTGCTTCCTTTGAACTACTGATACTAGTAATTATGAAACATAATCTAGCTGGATATTTTTGTTCTTGGGGGCACTGGTAGCCAGGTGACACGCACGCACACCCAAGTCACACGCGCCATCGCCATCACGTCAGTGAGGAAAAATGGGCCTCAACTCAACTTTAGACACGGACTGCTTGTGCCAGTCACCATCTTGTGAGTTGTGATGAATGGCATTGTGGAATTTCTCATACTAATTGATACTTGCACGCACAAGACAACCCACGCTACGAATATTGCTCTCCCTAAGCTTGAACATGACCCTGTCCCCCTCACCTTTTTTTTCAACAATTTCTAGTTAATAATAGGGGTCTATGAAAATTTGAACTTTTAGGTAGTGCAATTTGATAGTAATCAAACTTGCCCCTATCCACCCCGCAAGAAAAAATGTCCCCTACAACTATTTAATCAGTGCCAACTATACAATGGGTAAGCTTATATTCTTGTGTTCAAATGATGATAGCCAAGTTTAAAAACACAACAGGTCTTATTCCAAAACAAAAAGGTTGTTAGTGGGTGTTTACTTACATGAAAAAAGTCTCATTGGTTTTTCCGCGTTTTTACTCGTACCAAACTGGCTATTTCTCTGGGGTGCTTATGCATAATAATTAGTTGTACACGGAGACTATCAGTCTGAACCCGCGAAAAATTATGCGTATGACTAATCATATTAAGTACTATGATATGTTTTATTTAAGATTTGGCCATATATGGTAGATTAGGGAGAGCATCACAGCAATACTACAATTATATTCCCTTTGTTACATTTCCCTTGGAAAGTCGTAAAACATTGTGGGTGTATTTTAGGGCCTCTTCAATTCAAAGGATTGCCGTAGCAATTTTGGAGGATCCTAATGCTTAGAGTTTTTTTACGGTGGTCATTTTATTTGTAGGTTTGAAGCACATTGGAACTTTTTTGAAGGAATCATTTGCATCAATCAAATCTCTTGGTAAGAATCCTTTCATTGCCCTATGATGCAAGCAAACTCGGTTGCATACGAAATCTAGTACCATTGAAATATTCCTGTATTTATTTAATCAAACAAATTATGTTGCATACTGTTTTCCCTTAGAGTGCCCCTGAATTTGTGGATTAAGCCGTAACGCCTCGTAATATCCTTCTGGCCTGCAGAGGTTGAACAAAATGCAAGTGCGTCTAGTGACGAACCAACATGTGACCTTGGGGTGTGTGTGTGTGTGGGGGGGGGGGGGGGGGGGGGGGGAGGGTCAGCTGTAATATCGCATACTTCACGAGGGGGTAGATTTGACTAAATCACTAAGAAATAGCTCTAACGGTTGGCGTTCTTTACAAAATCTGAACAGGGGCGGCCTCGTCCCCCCTTGTCTCCGTCCTAAGCGCGTTGCTCCGGTTGCGTGTGTTCGTCTAGCTATAATAATATTCGCGTCTCTGAAAAGTTTTTGGTGTATACTCCTTGATGGCATTATGATTGTGATTATAGAATGACTAATTAATGAAGAAGTAAGAGTGGAGAGTGTGTGGGTGGCGCAGTCATGTGGCCGGGCCTGTGAAAACGATGTGCAGTAGAGGTGGACCGACCCAATGCGCGCCGTTGGTCTCGCCTCAACCAGCAACCGCTCTCCCTCCTCCGCTCTTCTCCATTTATTTTTATCTCTCTCTCTCTCTCTCTCTCTCTCTCTCTCTCTCTCATTAGCAGCCAGGCTTTCATCTCCATGAAGAGCTTGAGAGTTAAAAGTACAAACCTAGCTACTATCGCCGCTATACAAAGGTATTACGAGGTCAATTAATTCTCTGCCGCTCTTGCTCTCTCTCGCGTCCATATGATCTCTCTACACGAGATCCAGCTAGCCATGCCAGCGCCACCACTATTCCTTGCTCTATATCTAGGGTTTCTCTCCTATATATAGGTGGCAGCCACCTCCCATGGTTTGTGGAGGTGGCCGGCCGGCCATGCCAACCAATCGGTCTTAACCTAGCTACACCTCTACCTCCCTCTCCTTGGTCTACTCCATCCATCGGTCGATCTCTACACGTAGAGGATTCCCCCAGCTAGCCAGCACCTCTTCTTTCACATCCCAGCTAGCTGGCCTTCTCCTTCTTCGGCTCCGGCGCCGTTGTATGGCAGAAGGTAGATAGATTAATCGATCCGGCCGGCCGGCGACTCCGGTTGATTTTTTGTTGGCTTTTGTTCTTAATCAATTCCTTTCAATATAAACATATTCAATCTTGATCCATCCACCTGCATACATAGATGTGGAAACCATCCATCCCCATCTTCTTCTTCTTAATTTTTCTCCACTTCTATACCATGCATCTAGCCATGGATGCATATATATGAGAGGATCAGATCGCAGTCGGCGGTAGCAGGTGCAGCACCACCAAGATTCACATCGGATTCGATCTCTCGTCGTGGCGTAAATGAGATGAGAATCTTGATGATGCTGCATCAGCAACTGCTCGACTCTCATCGCCAACCGGCTCTCCGAGAATCAGCCATGTGGCTTCTGCTGCTGCAGGTGCACCCGCACCAGGTACGTTGAGCTTCCCAATCGATCTGGCAAAGTTGTTTTTCATCTGGTTCTTGTCGCGACCAAATTGTTTTCCTTCCATTCACTTGCAAATATTGGTAAATCTTGGCGAAAAAAAAGTGCGTCAGTCAATTTAATGATCTCTTCGCCGTGGTTGGTTATGTTGTCTCAACTTAATCAGCCAGCAAGAAGTTTATTAATTTTCGCCAAAGTTACTAGGAGTACTCTTAATTAAGTACATATATACTCTCTTTTTGCGAGACCTAAGTGCATAGGAGTACATGATTGTTCTGTTTATTTGGTGTGTTATGTGTGTATGTCCCTTCCGATGCTTTGCAATTTTGGGATCTCCTCTTCAGCTTGTACAAACAAAGACAAACTTTGATGGAGGGGATCAATAATATTTCGTGATTTGACTCAGGGATGCATGCAAAATCCATGATTTTATGATATTTACAAGTAGTGTCATATTTTTGGAAGATTCCTCTGTGAAAAAGTAAGCTCATCGGTCTATTGGCAACATGTGGTACACTTGTAACATGGACGCTAGCAAACCTTCCAAGCTTGTGACAAGTAAGCTCTATGCACTTTTGTTTCTTCTATGATGCCGATCGAGCCGCTAGCTCATTAATTTTTGTTTTTGTAGATGCATACATTGGACATAGCTATCTAACAACAAAAGGATGCATTTTTCTGCTTAATTAATCAATCAGTCTGTGGGTTTGTATAGAAGGCCGGGGACATCATACATATGAACACAAACCTTTGAGTGAAACATTGTTAAACCTCTGACCATACTTAATTCGCCGACCCATGTTTGCGTTAATCGGTCTATTAATAATTCCCTAACAGCCTCTGATTGACGCGGACACGCTATCTTCATACACACTTGATCCCTTAAGTAGTTTTAGACGGTGTGCGCACTTTTTTTTTCCGCCACTCTAGCAAGGCTCCTTCCATCATCTATATTCTCTCAAGTTAAATATATGCACATCACACATGCATGTACACCTTGCATTCTAGCAATTTCTTTGCAAATAGGGGGGGACATGTCCAAGGAGGGCACACATGGACGTTGAGCCATATATGGCTGGCCAGGCTTGGGTATATGCTCGCTGTTCTCAATATATATTCTCCTCTGGTTCTAGTTGTACTATACCACCTGTATTTTCCTTTGCGCATTTCCTAATATTTCCATGTCAGTGATGTGTAGGATGCTGACAGCATGTACTTGTTGGTTTAAGAAAACACCGTGTAGGTACTAACTAGTGCACCAAGATCTGTACTTCCGGTGATTAATTAACTGATCAACTTAGATGTATCTGATATCTGTCCATTGATCCTTGATTCTTCGACACCGTCGGTTAGCTATTCATGCCACCGACAGTAATATTTCTGTGAACTTCACAACCGATAACAACTAACAAACCAGTATCAGAACCGACGAAAGTCTGTTCGACTCTTTGATCTTTTGACACTCATGTGTGGTGTTCATCAGTTGTGAAACCATGACCACAAAAGGGATTAAAATCCAGGAAACGGAGCGGATCGAAAGGAAGGACAGGGTGCACCAAGAACAACAGTTGGCCCTGCCGGCCGGCTGCTCTGCAGAAAAATCTCACCGGCGATCACCTCTGTGTGTGGCTAGATCGATGGTTCAATTAAGTGGACCATAGGTAGGGGGGCATACGTAGTACATTGCTATTATTGGTGCCCAAGGAAGGGGACCAATGTGGGAGGGGCAAGCCTAGCTTGGATGCAGGCCGGTACAACTGTCTCATCAGATCAAAGGTGAAGTTTTGAAGTCCTCTTTAAATTTTCATTGATGAGAGATCACTTTTCTACTGCTACTTGGTATTGTTGTTACTTTGCCCTTGTCGCTACCTAGCTGCAGGCTGCCGGCATCAGAGCAAGTACAATAAAACCTAGTCAGCCGGCTATAGTGTTTGTCACGTCATTAGATTTCTACACGGAAGAAAGAGAAGTGAGGAGAGAGAGCAGAGCGGGCTTTTCTGCAACAGCCCGCCGGTACGCATCGTACAGGCCATGGATCTGGCTTGCAGCCGGAGTTGCTGGCTGTAGGCCGACGTTTGCCTCTGCTTCCCAATCCCAGCATGCAAGACTAATATTTAAATCATTAATAAAGCTAATCAAACAGCCAGCCTATAGCCAATCTATTGTATGGTCTTACTTTTATGATGACTATAGCTGACATGGCATGTCTTTAGAGCCGGCGGCGGGCTCTTTTATTGTCCTTACTCTCAAGGCTGCTGCAACTGCAACCGGCCAAGTGGCCAACTTCAGGTCAGTGCACCTAGACTCTCCCTGCTTAATTTCAGTTTTCAAAAACTTCATCGATCCCAAGATCCACTGCATGCACCGTCCTAGACTCTCTGCTTGATTTTTTTTGACAGCCATATGGAGTAAAGTAACTGTCTACTGATTAAGTAACTGCTGGTGAGTTTACTGCTTTTTAACTACGGTTTGCTAAGCTGAGTGCCGTTAACAGCTACTTCCTCCGTTCCAATTTAATTGATATCCAAGCAATTAAATTGGAACGGAGGGAGTAGTACTAGCTTACCGGCAGTTACTTAATCAGTAGACGGTTACGTGAAAAACCTCTAATAGCTAGTGTTCGCGAGTGAGTACGTAGCCGTACCTACACATGCCTGCAGCTGCAAACTCCTATTGTCATTTAACCAGTACTGCCGCATGCTAGCTCCTTCAGACGTTCAGATCAGGGCATGGCCATGGACACTCCAACAGTACTGGTTAGCTTGCAACAGCTGATACCACTAACACTCCAACAGTACTGCACTAGGTTCTGTCTGATGAGAACAAACTTAGGATCGATCGAGTTGTCCTCACATACATCGATCACTATATATGCATGAATGACTGCAACTGATCAGCTACATATAAACACACATGTAGAAACATTAAGCATGCTAGGCCATATCATCAGCTGCATGCTGGCATGCTCATGGTCATCTCTGTCTTGAGAGGAGCTGAGGGTGATGATTCACCACTTACGAAAAGGCTAGCTGCAGGAGATCGATCCGTCCATGCCTGGGTGATTCACACAGGCACAGAGAGTCGACGGACAAAGAGCTACTCCCTACATTCCAAAATAGTTGACTCCCATTTGTCTAACTACGGGTGTGTATTTATACGTGTTTTAGTGTATACGTACTTACAATTCTATTTATATAAAGCTAGCCGAGTGGAGTATTCTGAAACGGAGAGAATAGCTAGGTTTGCATTGCTGGGACGATGCATGCCATGCCATTAACAGCTAGCTACGGTGATCACGGCAGCTAGACTAGACTAGAGAGCACGTACGTTCGCATGCTAATTTGAAGCCACTAGGTGGACCACGCCATTGCCAATTTGCCATGCACGTGTATATGTCCAAGCAATTGTCTACACATAGAGGCGATGCGGTAGCTGTGTGCATCATTTTGATATAACGCCGGGATATCCCAATTCCTTCCTAAAAGCCAGCCATAGAGGCGATCGATGTGTCCAGGGGCGGAGCTGGGCCCCAGGCCACCGGGGCCTGGAAAATTTGTCTTACCCTTATATACTTGTGTATCTTGCTTGGCCTAGCTGTCCACTGTCATATCTGCTAGTAGAGTTGACGAATCTCTCTCCGTGGAGGCATCCCGGCCAGTCCACCAATTCCTCTCGGTAGGCATCAAAGCAAGCTCCGTCTCGGCCCAATGACAATCAATTGATTCCAGCTAGCCAAGCATGATTTGACTCAAAAAAAAGAAAAGCTAGCCAAACATGATAATAGAATCGATTGATTCAACAGCAGAGTGTCTAGAGTGTGTAGGTTATTTCCCTATTTCTCTTTCTAAGAGCTTGAACTTTATGCAATTTCTTATCAATTCTACGATATAGAAGTACAAGATGAATCTAGTATCCATCGGTACACTCTTCTAGCATGTCTACTTAATTCCGTAAGTAAAAATTAATGTTTTATCTTTTTTGTTGGATCATTGAGTATTTTGTTCAAATTCTATAAATATAATGCATTCAAGCCATATTTTGTATGTTTAGGCTTAGGGTATGTTTCGCAATATTTGTGAGTGCGTGATTTTTGGCCCGGGTCTTGCTTAATTTCTGACTCCGCCCACTGGATGTGTCGATCGGACGGTCGACATGGCAGCAGGTTATCGTACGTTCGTGACGCGAATTGGTCCCGTTAACTGCAGCAAGCATGCATGCATGTGTCTCCGTACGTACGTGGGGTCGTCTGCGCGTAATTGTGCTGTACGGCAGCATGCATGCAGTATAGTGCCGGTCAGTACCACCTGTACGGCCCCTCGTCACTCCAGCTCATGTTGCTTCTGCTTCAATGCATCGCTCACACTTCATAGATCTTTCTTAGTAGAGTGTTTTTCTATCTATCTATCTATGTGTGGTGCATTTATTTTCCGGAGAAATATAGGGTCAGACGCACAGAAACACATCACTCACGCAATGACAGCTAAACAAGGCTGGAATCGTGGTGTTTCAAGCTAACAAAGTCTCCACGGGCACCTCGCTAGCCACGGCAATGTTGTTTTTCACAACAACAAAAAAGTGCCTCAAGTCTAGGAATTAATCCGGGATACAATCGCCCCACTAGATACCCAATCAACGTTTGGTTTGGTTCGCTTGTTTTGTACTCCCTCCGTATCAAATTAAGTGATGTAGAGGGAGAACTAAAATACTAGTATAAATATGTATACAAGTGGCGTCAATTAAATCAAAACAGAAGTAGTGCTTAACAATGTGTCATTTGCTTGTGCCACATTAGTTCACCTGGTACTTTAATTATACACGTACATTTCGTCCTTTGTGGGCATCTTCCTTTTTTTTGAGCTGAAACTGCATGGCTTGAGCCCCACGGTATTTATTAAAACCAACCAAAACAAGATTTATAGGCTAATTACCGGTGACAAGAAAGAAGCAAAAGCACCTAACCTGATGTATCAATCCATGACGACAAGGTTTGTAAGTGCTTGGCCTTCACCCGGCATGTGCATAAGCATGCATGGTGATATCATGAATAAAACTTCTCTTCCAGCCTCTTAAAGATGGCATGATGTCTTTAAAATATGGCCTCATTCATGTGCTTCCAGATGTTACACGGAGCCAAAAAAAACACTTCAGTAAAAAAAAAGGTTGTTGAAAAGATCTATTAGGAAGGAAGAAAACTTGTTCAAAAGAATTGCCAGGATCCATTTGAACTTGCAAAAAGTTCCAAATTCGGACACTGAAATTACAATAAAAAAAAGAGTTGCATCCAATCTTCTATTTGGCCGGTTGGGCAAAGTGTACGTCGTAGTACCAGGGCCGTCTCCAGAAATTGGGGGCCCCTGTGCGAAACGTAAAATGAGGCCTTGGAATTTGAAAATTTTATATGACATAGCAACATATAGGCACATATCAAACCTTAATTCTATCAGAAGTACCACTAAAATAATAAACTGACCTCATGTTTTACTAAAAAGTATCATCCGCTCTAGTATTTCTTCAAATTGAAATCTTCAATCATATCAACCAAATTAACAAACGCCGGCTCGACGGGCGAGCGGCGACCGGCCGATCTGGATGTGACGGCGTGCGGCCGTCGCTCTCGCAGTCTAGCTCTCCTTCGCGAACGGCGGAACGCGAGATAGCGTCGATTGGTTTTCTCACGTCTTGACTCTGGCGCTAGGTATCGATTGGGATCAGATCGTGGTCTGCTAGCTACATCGATCGTGGCCTGGTATGGTACCGATCGTATGTGCTGTGGGCCACAAAAGCAAGGAAAACGATTAAATGGGCTGCTGCCTGGCTGACTACTGAAACTGGGCCACTAGCAGATACCAAACTAGTTGCAAAACTTAATACGTACGGTACTAGGTAGCAGAAATTCGGGGGCCTCTGGAATTTGGGGGCCTTGTTCAGTCGATCACTTCGCACATGGCCATCGACGGGCCTGCGTAGTACTCCCTCTGTTCGGAAAAGGATGACTTCCATTTGTCCAAATACGGATGTATGACAAATGGAAGTCATCCTTTTCCGAACAGAGGGAGTACGTGCGTGCATCCGCATTTGATTTACTCGTGGATTATCTGGTTACCGATCCATCGATCCGTTCCGATGGACCCCCAGCTAGCGTACGCTTGGTAGCATCTCCATCTTCTGAACACTCTAGGTACCGGATCGATCTGCTGGAGTACGTACGTATGGGCAGCTGGCGGTACGCTACTGTTGATGATTGAAGCGCGTGTTTTTTTTTCAACTTAGAGCTGCTATACATACGCAAGTACGTACAATCCTTAGCTTCAACGCAAATATTGCCATGAAAATAAAATGCCAATCGATCGTGTTGTTTTGCAGCTTATCAAACTTAGTTGTGGTGACAGTTTCGGCAGGAGTTTGGTCAGTTAGGTTTTTTTGAAAACAGTTCGGTCAGTTAGCTTCAGAAGAAGAAGAAGAAGGCGGCCTATGCATGGAGAACAAGGATACCCGGAAAAAGCCCGAAAGCGTATCTAGAGTCCAGTTTTAGCCTAGTCAGCCCGTAATATGAGACCAACGAGCAAAAGGAGGCCCGTGACTGCGAAAAGCCCATGTACCGACACAGTCTTTTTTTTTTTGGGTTTAGGAGAAGTACCGACACCGTGGTTGTTACTCGTATTGTTTTTAATCGAGTACCAGAAAAGAACGCAACCTTTATATTTTGTAGACGTAGGAAAAGAGAAGCACTAGTAAGAAAAAATTATGGTATATATATATATTGTTGCTAGATGAAGACTAAAAAATGTTGTGCCAACTCAAACAAGAAACCGGCCCTGGATTCGCGAGACGTTCAAAACAAACAGCGTCTGTACTGACTGACTGACTTGCATGTACTGTACTGTACAATTTGGTGGACGTACAGTACAGAGACATGCCACGAAAAAGGCCCCGCTCGTTCCCTAGTACACAAGCAGTAAAACCCTTGTTCTATCTTGGCTCAAAGAAGAAGGGACTGTCTATTTGTCAGTCGACTGATTCTTATTTCGTCATCAGTTAAATTTTGTAGCCAATGGTTCGTTGACACATACGCATCTGTGTCCAGCAGCCCAGCGCGAAAGAAAAACCTTACGAAAGGAATGAGGCCGTGACTGCTTCCCCCTAACGGGTTTTGTTGTGCAAAACTGGGCCCCGAACCCGACAACCAGCCTACTGCCCATGCGACGGCGAGGCCCAACTACGTGCGACGCCTAGACACACCACGGCCCGGCTGGGGCACAGCAGCAAAAATGATCGATCTTTTTCTTCCTCAAGACAACAACCTTGCCGTCGCCTCCATCCCCGATGAACCAACAAGAACACAGCAAGGGAAACACACACTGATAACTGGAAAAAAAGGTGATACCGCATAGGATCTGAGAAGCGATGGAAAAAATCCTCAAACCACCAGACAAGATGGGGACTGACCTAGGCACTCTTCAAACGTCTTCGATCCTGGTTTGCTCTCTGAATATACCCTGTATGTATTCAAAACAGTTTCAAACCTCTTCGATCCTGGTTTGCTCTCTGAATATACCCTGTATGTATTCAAAACAGCTCCCCCAGATTACTCTCCCTCATGCTTCGAAAAACGTTTCACCAACATTCAGGGGCACCCAGGCTTGATTCGCCAAGCTGGACTACAGAGAAGAAAGAGGATCCAGCACTAGACACCCAGCATTCCTCGAGCCCACATGTAATCTTCATCAAAAAACTGATCTAAAAATTCAGAAAAAGCCCTATTAAGGGTTCTTCAGAATTTTAGATGTTAAAACAAAAAAAACAAAGAGATAGATGTGCACACTTCATACATATCACCAGGAAAAATGTGGATATCCAATCTGATAGCATTGAACCTTGCTCTCTGGTAAGAACACTAGCAAATACTGATAAAAGCAGATAGCCTCTTGGAAGATGCCAACACCAAAAAGGCAAAGCATCATCGAAAAAGCACATATAGGAGGTTCTACATATAGGAAGTTCTACATCGACACAGAAATGAGAAGTTTACACGACTACATGGTCCGTTTATTCGTACATATATAATGTCAGAACTGACTACCCATGCATTGAAACACATAATGAAGCATTTGATAGAAACGAAAAAGGGACAACAGAACATCGTCTACTAAACAATTTGGATTCGAGAAAGTCATCCCTACAGGACGTGGAAGACCATGCTCACTGACTGGGTCTCCGTTCCTCTTGAAAATGATCAACACAAGCAATCCGGGCACGAAGTTGCTTGATGTAGCAAAAAAATCCCAGCCAGATGTGAACCTTATTCTCCCATCAACGCATATAGCGTACTCAGCTTGAATTAACATCCCACCGTATAAAGAAAGAAAAGCATCACCAGAATCACCCAGATTCACAGCTTCAGAAATGATCTTCGGAATCCTCTACAAAAAAATACAGTGCCCCAAGACAAGGACTGACGTATATTACAACACTGTTGGAAATATAAAAGCCGGCTAGACAAAAAAAAGGTCAAAACAAGTAAATAAATTACCTAAGATAATACTTAATCAGGACTGAGACACTGCAACATGACTGAGCAAATAATTAATCAAGACTGAATAACTAAAACACTGAATAACTCAGACTCTGAAACACTGAGAAAATGTAAGAAAGGACCTAAGATAATACAAGACTGAATCTATACACTATTTGTTGTACATACAATTGATGCACTGCAGGCAAACAACAAATCTGAAACAGTGAGAAAATCACAAAAAAAATGAGAGCGAGAGCTGCATAAATGAGACCCTAAACTGAGAAATGAGTAAAATTAAATGACAGAGAGCTGCATGACTGAGAAATGTAAGAAACAATGCAGAGAGAGAGAGAGAGAGAGAGAGAGAGAGAGAGAGAGAGATGCTGCACTAAAATGAGATAGAGAGCTGCTCAACTGTGTGAGAGAGAGAGAGAGAGAGAGAGAGAGAGAGAGAGAGAGAGAGAGATGCCTGCACTAAAGAGAGAGAGTAACTGAGACACTGAGTGATAGAGACACTGAATCACTGAGACACTGAGAGAAAGAGAGACTGACAGAGAGAGGAGAGGAAGAGAGAAATAGAGAGAGAGAGAGAGAGAGAGGGCCAACTAACAGAGAAAGAAGAGACAACTAAATAATATACAGCGACAGTCTAAAGCAGAGACAAAAAATGAGAGAGAGACGAAAAAAGAGAGAGAATGAGAGAGAGGCAAGGAACAGAGAGAGAGACATAGCCAACAAAAGAAGGAGAAAGCAGAGAGAAGAGAGACATAGTGAGAGAGACGAAAATAGAGAGAGAGAGAGGCCAGGAATAGAGACAGAGATAGGCATTTGGCCAAAAATAGAGACAGAGTATACAGAGACAAGGTACCATATAGTCAAGCATGTAAGAATCTTATATAACAGAGACAACCTGAAATGAAATGCGCCTTTGTTTCTGCATTCTTATTCATAATTTGGTAGGTTACTGATGATACATACAGGAATGCAAGCAGAAACCTTGACACATTTAGATGCGATGACATCTTCTTCCAGAAATTTTTCTAACTATGCGACAGTCCCAACAATTATGATTCACTAATGATACTATTTGGAGATGAAGAAGAATATAACATTAACTAACAGCATCAATTATATTGCCCCGAAAAATGCAGGATAATGGATTTACATACACAGGGTTGCTGCAAGCGAAATATGAAACATCATATTCATCACCGAGTGCTTTATCTTCGATAAAGGTATTTATATTTGACTGATCGCATGAAAAAAGACTAAGAAAGATTTACTAACAATAATTTTAAAATGCAGATTGAACGTGCAGCTGAGGCTGAATTTTCTTCAGCTTACTTTGAAAAAATGGTTGGACAAGTCAAAAAAACAACCGAAAAATACAAACATGTGTTGCTTCTGGTCATATATGCAACTGTATCAAGAAAATCAAATGACAAACAAATAGAAGATTTAGTTAGCTATTTTGCAGGAGAATAAGAACTTACTACTGAAGGGAAGTACAAGTGGACCGATCCATGGGCAGAAAACTTGTCTGACAACATAGAGCTTGACGAGGTATGCTTCTGATCCTGCTTCAAAAAAAAAAGCAGGAAATAGCAAATTAATAGAACTGTGTCGAATTTTTGTGACAGGTGAATGATGCCAACAATGCAGTGATTATTGCATAATAAAAGAGGTAAAATAAACCTGCTTTCTGAAGAAACCAAAAAGTTTATCATGCAGAACAACATCTCTTCTTTCATGGAATATCACCTGAAAAACAACAAAAATACCTTACGCCAATAAGAACATAACGACTTGATGTTGAGAACAAACGAGACAAATTGACAATCACATCACAGTCGCTGGAGAGGCTGTACCCTTCGTTGTGCCCCACGTCAAAATTATCATCCCCATAATCGATGGGTATACGTTGAGATCTAGACACCAGAAAAAGGTAGATAATCAACACATATACAATTTAAAAGTGAACAAAAAAGCCCAAAGTTACTGCACTGCTGCCAAAAAAATACAAGCAATATAGTGGCATGGCAAAATCTAATTCAAATCAATAACAATGACTGACACCCGAACATAATATGCTGTATAGCTCACACAGATAACAATGAGGAGCACATAGGGTCTCAATTAACAAGCCCTACTACAATACTAACCCTACTACGCTAAACATAGTGTTGTGTACTACCTATAACCTCTCAATCGCATCCTACCAAACAATAGAAACAAACAATGAACAGAAACCATATACACATGGTCGAGCTCCCGGTGGAATATTAGATGGTGTACACTTGCAACCCTGATATAGATTCTGCCGCAAAATTAACAAGCAAACACCTAGCCTACACGCAGCAACAAACACAAAGCATGTCACAAACAGAGGAAAAATCATGGGATTCAGACACGAAAATACCAATAGATCCCCACACTCCCCTATGCAAGAGACAAAGCTACTCGCTCGCTGCCATGCGGGAGAGCTGCGAGATCAGAATACCAACGCTGCTGACACCGGCAGCTGGATCCTACACCCAAATCTACAGCCCCGCCAAATGCATCCGCCTCTCGCGACTTAAGGCATAGAGCACAACAACGCGACCGCACAAACTGAGGGAGCTGAGCTTCAAGACGGAGCACCTGTCCCTCCGGCGGCGTCACCTCGACCCTCCGGGAATCTCCGCCATGGCGCCGCAGCACACCGCGAGTCGTCCTCTGTTCCGGCGCCCCCTTCCCTCTCTCTATCCGATGGAAATTTCTGGCGAAGAGACACGCAACGAGAACGACTAGAAAATGATACGGCCCAAAACCCGCAAGACTACCCGTATCCAGATCCAATAACAGACCCGACCCAGAGACAGAGCACGCGCGCACGCGGACAGCATGGATTAGCGAGCGCGGATCTTGACGACGATCCAACACCCAGAAATTCGACTGACTGCAAATTGAGAATCAGTCGGCTGCAACACAGCAAAAACCAAGAAGAACGATCCATTCGATCAACTGAAACCGCTTGATCGATCAGTTTGAGGCCACTGGGTGCAAGCTCGTCAAACAGAATCTCTACCGCGGCCTTGATTAGTTTCACCCGTGATGACTGCGGTTCAAACGAGCCTCCCAGATGTCCAACCCCATGTTGGAGAGAGAGAAGAGGAGGTCTCTCGAGTCGAGTAGGTGCGTCTTTGCTTGCCGCAGCCTTCTTCTTCCGTGTGGTCTCTGCATCGCAGGCAGCTGCTTTGCTGCAACTTTCCCTCTCTTGTTTTCGTCTCCTTTTGCAGCCACAGCGGCGAGCAGCAAGCATCTCATCTGTTTCTTTTCCCTCTTCCGCTCTCTGCTCATTTTCCAGTCCAAAGGGAAGCTGCTCCAACTCGAGTGGAGTGGCACGTACCGACGACCGGCAGAAGCACAACACATGATTTCCCGAGATCCAAAAAGGAAACGTGCTTCGGCGGCCATTGTGTATCGCCATCGGTTTTTCCTAGTAGTATTTTTTTGAGGAAAACCGCAGGAGATCTGCGTTATATATTGACTAGCAAAATGACCGTGCGTTGCAACGGGTGAAAAACTACTTAATATGTTTTGAATAAGCTGCGAGAGATGAGAGGGACTGGAAGCGGGGTGGCTAGCCGGAGATGGCTAACATGCCGTCCAAGTAGCGGACTCGTGCTGTCGGGACAGCAGCGCCAGCGCGCGAGGTTCACCACCTAGCTGAGCACGGGCGCGCGGTCCTCGCATGTGGCCGCCGTGCGCGCCTTGTGCGTATCCTCGCCGGGCCCCTTCGTCAGCGTCGTCCATCGATAGACCCATACTCCCAAACTCGCATGCAGGGAGAGGTCATCTCAGCCGCGTAGAGGCACCGCAACTCAGGGTGCAAACCTTCGTCAATGAGCTACAACGACAACAGTATTTGCAATTTTTGTTTCAAACGGCACAAAATAGATGTACCTCATTACACGATTTTTTAATTATGAAACTACCTTTATTATGTAATCATTTATTTACAGTATTACAAGATATTCTCGTGGTATTTGGTGAACTCTAAGGCTCTAAGAAAAACATCTTAGCTAAATCTATTCCAATTTGGATGGTAAAATAACACATTCATGTCTTCATAGTAAAAGCAATGTATAACATAATGAGAATATAAAATTACACAACGACAAAGCAAATCAAATTAGATCAAGCAAGGTTGTTCATGTAATTTGTTCCCTCGGCGTTGCCGTTTCCAGTTTTCCTGCATATCCCTCCGTTTCTACAGCATCGTGCTTTCAGAAAGTTAGTTACAACATCACGTGAAGGCAGCCAAGAAGCAATGACACGGGTCTGATCGGTCAAAATTCCAAATTAATCTCCAACATGACGAAGGAGACCATCGGCCAGCGGCGCACTCTATTCCTCTCTCCTGTCTTCTCTCACTCCCCAAGCAGCAGCCCCGCGTCCACGTCGCCCCCTGGCCGCTGCTTCGCTCCAGCTGCTTGCCTCGCCTCTCGCTCGGCGCTCGTCCTTGCAGCCACTGCCCGGCCAACATATGCCTCCGGCATCTCCCGTGACGCCGCCGCCCGTGTCGAACACGCCCGCCAAGCTTGCCGGCAGCCTCGCCCGGCCATTCGTGAGAGGCACACCAAGCTCCTCTGCGTCGTGCGCATCCGCGCGTCCTCGCCACAACGCTCGCCCCCCAAGTTTCGCCTCCACCACCCTGCTCCACTACTCCCGTGTGCGCACGTCGGCCAGCTCTATGTGGATCTGAATTTTGATGCAGGGATATCAAGATACTCCAAGACGTCGGAGCGAAGTCGATGAGCTCACTCAGCATCACAGCACGGGACTTCAGGAAGCTTCAGACGGTGCATCTTGACCACAACGGCGGCGGCAGGAGCTCACTACTGTTCGTAGGATGTCGATGTAGAACAAGTGCGTCGAGGAGGTTCAGCCACCGCCGGCGGCGTCCTCGAGGAACGGTCGCCCCGCGCAGTCTCAGGCGCACGCAACACTTGAAGAGGACGGGGAAGGTGAAGCTGTTCGGGCGCGCGACGGCGCCAGCATGCCGCATCGGCTCGACGTGCTCGGCGCATTCTCGGCTTCCAAACGCTGATCACCCTCCTCGAGACCACATCCACGATTGTCTTCCGGGACACACGCGCCACCGTCGTCCTGAATGATCAGGTTCTCTTCCTGGAGCTGCACCACGAGGTACGAGCTGACCTCCCTCTCCTTGCCAAAGGACTTGTCCTTGGTGCTCGTCCCTGTTCGAGACGGGTCCGGCCTTGTTCGTTCCCTGTCTATGTGGTAAGAGGAATGAGGCAGGTGTGGTGTTGCGCTCGTGAGTCGTGCCCTGATCCGTTTCGATTTCTTCTCGTGGTTGGTTTCGGCCGGTCGGTTTTGATTAGCAAATGATACGGTGGACTTCGAATACAATTGTTTAAAATTGTTTCGGTTCGGCCCATGAAGAAAAAGAGGCCCAACTATGACGTACCATCATCACCACCTTTAGTCATATTATATAGTAGAGATAGAGGGGAGAGAGTTACAGAAACTCAAAGTAGCCAAGAAAAACAGAACACGGGCCTAGCCCAAATGTAAAGCAACTACTCGCGGCATCCAAAGTGCTGACAGCCCGCCAAGTCCCAAGATGCAGCCTCGTCGAACACCTCCTGGGCAGCAGACGTCGGAGAGCGCCGAGCGTCCCTGCCCGTTCCGCTCACGTCAAATCGCCCAAATGACGAGAAGCACCAGCGATTTCGCCGTCTTGGCTGCAGTTCCAGCCGCCGCCGAGAGGGATGCCAACCACGCCGTGAGCGAAGGCAACGGAGAGGCCTGCAACGAATCCGGGCGGAGCTGAGCAATGCCGAACTTGTCGGCAAATCTGAACCACAGCGAGCGCGACCAAGGGCACTCCACCAGCAGATGCTCCGCCCTCTAGAGATTCCGCATACACAGCGGGCAGAAGTAGGAGTTCGGCCATCGTCTAGCCAGCAGCCGGTCCGCCGTGAGGACGCGGTTCTGGACGAAGAGCCACGCAAGCAGCCTGCATTTGGCCGGCGCCCAGGTCTGCCAAACCGTCTCCTGCAGCTGCGAAAACAGGGATCCATGGAACTGCAGTCTATAGGCAGAGGAGGCCGAGTAGGCTCCGGAGTCAGTACACCGCCACGTGAAGCTGTCCACGGTGCCGTCATCCAACTGAAGGCCAGCCACCGCGACCCATAGCCGTTTTTCCTAGTAGTATCTAGTACTGTATTTGTCTGTCAATCTTCTACTCACTCGGAATTTTTCTCTCGATCGGAATTCCTCAGCCCAAGTAGCAGCAGGTAGCCTTCGCCCTCAGCAGCACAGCCATCTTCCGGTGCTACTACTACATCTGCAGCACAGGGCAGAGGCAGCTGCAGCAGCTCTCTCTCTCTCTTCCCTCTTCTGTTTGATTTCCCCTTTCGCAGTCCAATTGCCACAAGAAGCACCAGCGAAAGCACAGCCGCTTTCTCCGTTGAACCCAGTACAAACAACACTCTCCGTCTCTCCCCTGAGAAAGCTCGAGTGGCCGTACGTACGATGCCATTGGCCGGCAGAAACAGAGCACATGATGCTGCATTGCTGCTGCTTGCACAGCCTTCGTTTTGTTTGTCATAGCTTAGCAGCTGCAGCAGTTCCACTCAAAACAACACGCACAGATGCCTGGGTGTGAACCAACAGGACACCAGAATCGTGGAGAAATGAATGTATGAACTCTGGGAATTGGTATGAAATTATGAAAACGATCCTGGTCTCAAAACCCATGGAAACATGAACATGACGAGCAAGCGACGGTGACTGCATTCATCCATGCACAACTGAAGATTTCGTTCTCTGTCTCCAGTTACAAACCACGACAGATCATCACCACCATCCACCACAAAAACTCGAGAGCAGCTACGACGGCTGCAATTCCCAGCAGCAACCCCAAAAAAGTTACGGTAATTTAACCAGCGATTCCAGCCAAAACACGCTAATCGCTGCGTCTGCCTGTCTATTCCACCGATCCCGAATGCCAATTCCCTGGTATCTATCTCTGTCTGTCAGTCTTGTACTCACACCGATGATCCAAAACATCCATCACATCACGGCGCAGGCGTTGGGGTTCTCGTCGGAGAGCATGAACTGAGCGGCCTGCATCGCCTGCTGGTCGAAGAACGCCGTCTTCCACAGCTCCACCTCCGCCGCCTCCTTGCTTTGCTTCCCGTCCTTGCCGCATCCCTGCTGCTGCTGCTTGCCGTCGTCCTTGTTGCCGCCCTCTCCCTGCTTGTCCTTGTCTTTGCCGGGCGGCACGACGTCGACGGGGCGGCGAAGCTTCTTGCGCAGCTTCTCCGGCAGGGCCTTGGCGTCCATAGTGCCCGTCACCGTGACCTGGTTCTTGGCGAACTCCATGCGCACCTGCTCCACACCTGCATTCATTCGAGCATTCCACACGACATGAACATTAGGACTGCCGGTTATCTGAATGCGTGGACATGGACGGATGGGTAATTCGGTCGAACATCTGGCGTGCACCCGGGGGAGGAGCTGTACCTTTGATCTTGAAGAGCTTGCAGCGGATGCGGCGCATGCAGCCGTCGCAGTGCAGGCCGACGGAGCCGATCTTGAGCACCACCGTCGCGATCACCGGCTGCGACGCGACGTCAAATCCAACAGCCGAACAGAGCAATCTCGTCAGCGAGCGCGGTTACAGAGCGGCAAATTGTTGTTGGAATCAATCAATCAACGGGGATGGAGGAGATAGGATCGAGAACGCACCACGGCGGGCTTCTTGTTGTCCTTGCCGCCCTTCCCCTTGCCCGCATTGCCGCCGCCGCCGCACTTGTCGTCCGCCTCCTTCCCCTCCTTGTCCTTCTCATCCTCGTCCTTCTTCTCCGGCTTGCCCTCGCCGTCGCCGCACTTCTGGCCGCCACCGCCGCCTCCTCCCTTGTCCCCGCCACCTCCACCGCCGCCGCCGCCCTTGTTGTAGTTGCCGCCGACGAGCTCGACCGTCTTCCTGGTCTTCTTGGCGACGCGGTCACGCAGCTTCTTGGCGTCGAAGCGGCCGACCACCGTCATGGAGCCCTTGTCCACCTCCATGGCCACGCCCTCCACGCCTGAAATCGCAAGACACGACCCGATCGTCAGAACCCCAAGACACGGACGCGCATGCGCCGGGAACAGCAGCAGCAGCAGAGGAGCAACCGGGCGTCGCGCACGCCGCCGTTGCCCCCGCGCGCGCGAGAGGGGGACATAGAGGGGAGAGGACCGTCTTCGTACCTGGGAAGCGGCGGACGGAGGCGCGGATGCGCGCCGCGCAGCCGTCGCAGTGCATGTCGACCTTGAGCACGGCGGTGACCAAGGGGAGCGGTTTCTTCTCCTTCTCCTTGCCCTTCTCCTTCTCCTTGCCGTCCGCCGCCTTTTCCTTTTCCTTGTCCTTGTCCTTGTCTTTCCCCTCGCAGCCGCTTCCGGCGTCGTCGCCCTTCTCCGCCGCGTCGGCGCAGGCCTTCTCGTCGCGCTCCTCCGCCGCGCGCTCCTGCTGCTGACCGCCGCCGGAGCCGCATCCTCCACCTCCGCCTCCGCCTCCACCCCCACCACCTCCGCGCTTCTTCTTCTGCAGATGGGACAGGGAAGATGGTCAGGCGAAGCAAGGAGTGAAAGAAGGAACACGCGCGAGCAGAGCGAGGACGCGAGGCGTGGTGGCCTACCTTGCCCATGGCCGGCCGCCGCGCCTGCTCGAAGAATCTTGCTTCCTTCCTTCGCGCTACGACTGCGGCTGCGGTGGGGGAGAGGGGCGGCGGGGTGGGACTGCGGCACTGCGCTGGGGTTTTAGGAAGGAGGTCAGGAGACGGAGAGCGACGCCAGGTGGGCGAGGATATCTGCGTGTGTTCAGTGCAGTGGCAGGTACGACCGACCAGAGCAGACCACCACCCGCTCGGCTCGTGCTGCCTTCCGGAACGGCCCGTTGTCTCTCTGCACGTGGGCCCACCGAATCGGAGAAAGTTCCGCCTAGTGGCCCCACCGGCCGGCCGGAGAGAGAAGCCGTGCTCGTACCACGGCCACCGCGTGCTCGATTCGCTTTACTACAATGGAGGCGTCCGACTCCGACGACTCGGGAGGATCGTGGTGGTACGGTGTGACGAACGAACCAAGGTCCAAGGAGGAGGAGGATTAACTCCATGGCGTGCGACAGCTAGACCGGGAAGCCACGTACGTACGTACAGTCTCCCCTGTGCATCTGCCACGTACCGTACCATTCTCCTCGCCACCCCTCTGTCCCTGTGTGTGTCTGCGCAGCAGAGAGACGCCGGTCGACTCCACGGTCACTCCACAGATCGAGGAATCCATCCATCCATCGGCGGCACCAAAACATAAACCATCAACGAAATCAAGGTGAAGCAATATTGTGGCGGGGATCGGGATACATGGAGCAGTAAAACACCCAATAATAATATGATATATCCAAGCTTCAAAAAAAATCTAAAAACAATTTAGATGTAAAATACTGTTAATTTTACTGTTTGCAAAAAAACAATGGGAACATACTCTACGATATGGCTATGTAAAATAGATAAAATCCTGGATCTGACACACAGAACAACGCAAGTTTTTTAAACCTTCAGGTTTGTTATTTTGGGGAAAGGAAAACGTAATATATTTTCGTGTTGCGATTTTATTTATAGGTACACGTTTGTTACAGACTGTCTGAAACTGAATTCCAAAAAGGTTGTTTTGCAAGTAGAGTTCGGCCGGCTATATAACGGCGCAGGGACGTCCCTCACGACTATATACTTTGGGTATAAAATCGCCCGTCTCCCCTTTACCACAGCCCAATCCCCTGTGCGAAATCACAACAGTAAGACAAGAGGTAGTGAGATGAGAGGAGAGAGGGAGATGAAGACTGCTGCTGCTGTCTGGCGGTGTGCTCGCGGCCGAGGCGACGCGCATCGATGATAGGAGAAGAAAAAAGTATCGATGAACCCAACTATCAGACCAACGAGTAAAAACCGTCGATTGAACATGATACAATACGAGTTAATGCATCAACCCATTGTTAAGAAAAGCTACATAAACATGATACAATTTTGATTTCATTGGTATCGACCAATCATTTTGCTAGGCGCGACATGAAGAAGGCCGGCCAATCTATCTCGATTGGCACCGGCGTTGTACATAAGTTACCTTGAAACATCTCCGTTGTCACGTCATCCATCACCCCTGTCACCGGTCGGTCTTGTGCGCACGTCCGTTCACATCTGTCATGAACAACGCGCCGCTCTTTTCTCCAAGTTCTGAAGACTGATTCATGTGGTTAGGCTGAAGCTAGTATTTACCGATCGACCCTGTCCATTCTACCTTCTCCCCCTACCCACTGTCACAACATCTAGTCCCAATCGGCAACAAGAGCAAGATGAAGCTTACCAGGGCAGGAGTTTGGGGCGAATGCTCTGTGGATGAAGCCTTGGCAGTGAAAAATCCAACCTAGACTGAGCTTCTTCCCAAAACTTCTTTGCTTGCTCACAAGTGATCAAGGAATGCATTGCACATATCAATTTGAGCAACATGCCTATGCTTGAAAACAGCTTCAACCGGTAGGATACCACGCATGAATCTCCACTACTTTAGGCCTGACATTCAGTTCCCTCAACTACATAAAAACAGACATGCTTCTGAAATTGAGTTGGCCTTGCAAAAATTGCAATGACTCGACTAATTGACTCTCTCGCAAAAAATCAAACTTTTTATAGTTTGACTAGCTATACAGGGAAAAAGTGTCCGAAACTTTTTATAGTTGGATCTGACACACAGAACAACGCAAGTTTTGTAAACCTTCAGGTTTGTGATTTTGGGGAAAGGAAAACGTAATATATTTCGTATTGTGATTTTATTTATAGGTACACGTTTGTTACAGAGTGTCTGAAACTGAATTCCAAAAAGGTTGTGCGCGGACATCTCCCCGTTTTGTGTGTTGTGTAAAGTTTCACAGGAAAAAAAAATTAGTGTGTAAAATACAAGAGGGGGGCCACTGCCCCCCCCCCCCCCCCCCCCCCCCACAGCGTTTTGCAAGTAGAGTTCGGTCGGCTATATAACGGCGCAGGGGCGTCCCTCACGGCTATATATTCTGGTATAAAATCGCCTGTCTCCCTTTACCACAGCCCAATCCCCAGTGCGAAATCACAACAGTAAGACAAGAGGTAGTGAGATGAGAGGAGAGAGGGAGATGAAGACTCACCGGCTTGCGGTGCTTGTGCTGATGCTGCTGTCTGGCGGTGTGCTCGCGGCCGAGGCGACGCGAATCGATGATAGGAGAAAAAAACTGTATTGACCTCGAAGAAAAAAAAAGTATCGATGATCCCAAAAATCAGACCAACGAGTAATAACCGTCGATTGAACCCATATCTTACTGTACGTACGACCGGGTTTCGCAGGCAGGGTCGACGAAACTTCTCCACATTCCTCCCTTCACCGATCTCATGCTACATTTTGATCATGTCTTCATTTTTCAATAAAGCAGCGGGTCGTTTCGTCGAATATTCTCAACATAATTAATTTACTCCTTTTGCCTTTATGGTTTCTTCCTCCGCATGACCATGCAAAATGCATGCATGTATGCCTCTCTCTGAGCCGAACTATGCTGACGGTGTTTGCGCTGTGCGTGATCCCGTCCTGGCTGCTCAATACGGTAGCTACGTGTCTAAATTAACACGGAGATATTAAGACGACGTACGTCGTACATACTGTACGTATGTACACCATAACACCATCTCAATCAACACAGCTAGCAGTTTTTTTTGAGAGAGAGAGATCGGACGAGCACTTTTTGATCGAGCCATGCCGGAGACGGAGACCATCGGTGAGCAGGAGTAGATACAGAGCTTTGTTGGTGTAGATCTTGATGCTTTTGCCTCGCTCCTGCTGACGGCGAGCTTGTTACTTGCTTTACTTTCAGTTTGGCCTGCGAGCCATTTTTAGTTTTCCCTTCTGTTGCCTAGTCCTTGGACTGTAATAGATTTTAGTAGCTGGATTTCGGAGTACTTTCTCTCTGCGGAGGAAAGCCTCTACCAACTTTGTTACTCTGCCTGTTCTGCGGGTTTCTTAAATGGAACCGGGAGAGGGTCTCCTGTTTTTCTAATCTGTTTGCATGACATATTGATTTATTTTACTGAACTGTGTACTTTATCTTGGCATGTAGATGTATATTAAAAAAATATTCAAGAAATCCGTTGCAGTACTTTAGTCAAGTACATCTTTCATGCGGGTTCATTTCATGGTTGCTTTTATTTTTCAGTGTCTATGAATAGTACCTTTTGTCTGTTTTTTAGCCGCAAGAATTTACTGGATTTACAAAAAAGATAAGTAGAACATAGTATTTACTTAGAGCTAATCATGACCTACTATCTGTTGCAGTATCTTGTTGTTGCTGCTCATCATCTTACCATCAAATTGGCACAAACACAAAGTACACTGAACTGAACATATATAGCAACGTCTCCAACAAGGAGCACGCGCACTTTGGAGAACAAACAGGTTACAACGTGGCCGAAACGCACGGGTGCCCAGCCTAGGCACCACAATCTAAACAGAGCCAAAACTAAATGCTAAGCAACAGATGCTAAAAGAGAACGCTTAGAGCAACACAAATGCAGAACTAAATACGGCAACTTGCCTTCATCAGCGAGCCGTGCTGTGGAGGGCCGACCCATATGATACAATGGGCATTAACCCAAAACGAGTATCGGAGGAGCGGCCCAACGTTCACCTGCGCGCTTAAGCGGCCGTAGAGCTGGAACACGACCGGACCGCCCGATTCCATCATGTTGCTCCACGCGGAGGCGTCCTGCGGCGTCAGCGGCACCCAGCTGACAAGGAAGCGCACGTTCCGGTACTCCACGCCGCCTGGCCGCTCACGCAGCGGCGCCGATAGGATCACCTGGCTTGCGATCTTCTGCCCCTTGAACTGCAGGTCGAGCTGCATGTGTTTGAGGATTACGTCGACCTTTGTGTTGTTGGAGTAGACAAGCACGAGCAGCGACAGGTCGGCGTTGAGGACCAACCCGGTGCTGGGCTCGCCAGTGACAGAGCCGGAGTTGAGGGAGGCCGTGGCTACGGCAAAGCCGGGAGCAACATCTGTGTGTGTGTAAAGTTTCATAGGAAAACATTTTTGTAGTGTGTAAAATATAAAAGGGGGGCCACTGCCCCCCCCCCCCCCCCCCCACCACCCAGCGTTTTGCAAGTAGAGTTTAGATTAGTTAGATTTGTCTAATAATATATTGAATTCATTTTTTGCATCCGCCGGGTCTGGCCCAGCTGTATGCAGGAAACCAAACACGCCCTAAGAGACCTAAGCGGTTGGCATTTGTAGAAGGAGTATTTAATACAAAGGGCAATAGATTTCATCTTTGGCTACGGGAAAACGACGTTCTACGTATAAATCACACCCATTCAACATCTTGCTTGTTCGTGCGTAGCAACGTGTTCGTCAATTGCATGTTCCTTTAGGGATACGAGCTGCGCACGGTGCAACTGCCCCAGGGAGTTCGGCCGGCTATATAACGGCGCAGGGGCGTCCATCACGGCTATATACTCTGGTATAAAATAGCCCGCCTCCCCTTTACCACAACCGAGTCACCATTGCGAAATCACCACAGTAAGACAAGAGGTAGGGAGATGAGAGGAGATCGAGGCTGAGATGAAGACTCGCCGGCTTGCGGTGCTTGTGCTGCTGTTGTCTGGCGGTGTGCTCGCGGCCGAGGCGACGCGCATCGATGATAGGAGAAAAACAGTATATATTGACCTCGAAGAAAAAAAAGTATCGATGATCCCAAAAATCGAGTAAAAACCGTCGATTGAACCCATATCTTACTGTACGTATGACCGGGTTTCACAGGCAGGGTCGACGAAACTTCTCCACATTCCTCCCTTCACCCTCACATGCTACAACATTGTGATCATGTCTTCATTTTTCAATAAAGTAGCGGGTCGTTTCATCGAATATTCTCAACATAATTAATTTACTCCGAGTAGGAGAAAGGAACACAACGCCTTTTGCCTTTATGGTTTCTTCCTCCGCATGACCATGTCTTTGCGCGACGCTGCCTGCAGCCTTGGCTTGGCTTCTTGTGCATGCATCTGCTCTGCCTGCCTACCTCTGAGCCCAACCCGAGTCAACTGACAGTGGGCTCAGCATGCATGCATGCTGATGGGCTACAGCAACAGCTGCCGTCCGTGTACCCGCACCGGGGCACGGCCGATCGCATGCGGCGCCGGTTCGCAAATTGGCACTTCAAATTCAAATTTGAATATATAGTTAGCGGTGTACATGCATGGCCAAAATATAGAACAAGGCCACAATCGGACATAGAGCTAGTCCATAAATAAAAATTAATGAAGACACCAAGATTACCGCACATCACAACAGATGCCATCACTCCCGCACATACACATAAATCTACCACTATCATGTAGTACAAAAGGGTCCTACGACATAATCCATTTTCCCGGTGGAGTGACTCTAAGTTGGGGTTTTGCTTTGCATCATGAAAGTTGTAGGGTCAGAGAGACAACGACAGACAGGTTGCGAGCCAATGATCCATCTATCATCCCTGCCATAAAAGGTCGGTATAGTTAGAGTGAAGCACCGACGTTTGCTTCCTCGTTACAAATTTCCAAAACGTATAGTCGAGTTTTGGTCCTGTCAATGAGAAACAGATCTATATATATATATATAGTTGTGCCACCATTTTATTGTAGGCATGCATTTCTCTAATCCCTACTCGTATGTTTGTTGCAAAGTCCGAATTATTTCCCGACCGTTTCCGTTAGAAAACGGCCATCCAATCGGTCCCGTAGTACAACCCCCTTGCAGCTGTGTGCGCTCAGACCGTATGTGGGCAACAAAATGCATCATGCCTCGTCTCTTTGCGCACAACAAAAGTCTCGCCGTTTTGAATCTGGTATGGTACGTAAAACTCTCTGAGAAAAAGCTAAAGCGGGAGAAAAGAAACAACGCTTTCAAGATACCGCTTTCCTGCCTGCCCGCCTTGGCTTCTTCCGCCTGCACAGCGCGCAGCTCTTGTGAAGGCTGAACTCGCCAAAGCCAACTGACGGTGGGTTCTGCATGCAGGTGGGGTTACCCACCACACTGCATGCCATGCGACGTACGTGCACACCACACCATCTCCAAAGCAAAGCAGCAGAGTAATCGTGCGATGTACAATCTCCGGCGATTCAGACTCGTCCATCTCCCACTCCCAGTCTCCCTCTCCGCCTCATCCCTGCAGCGCATCAGAGAGTCGGGGTTGGCATGCATGAGAGTTGGCAGTGGCAGTGACACCCGGACAGGCTTGAATGCTTGATCGATCGATCGATCGATAGATACAATTTCCCAAAAGAAATTGACATGCAAATCAGGGCGTTGTCTTCGCAGCCTGCTTTGCTTGCGGGCGAGCGACCGATCGACGGAGGACGTGAAAGCGGCAATGGCGGACGGAGCGAGACGGAACGAGCAAGCGTCAAAGGCTGCTTCGCTTTCCCAGCTCGCCCTGGCTTCTTCTGTTTGCAAGACACACAGACAGACAGACAGACAGACAGCGGCTAGCTACTCTATGGACTCGTATTCGCTGACTTTGCCAGGGCTCAACGTCACCTGACTTTGAGTCACTGGCAAGTGGGCCCACTGTAGGTGGGGTCCACATGTCAGCCACAAAGTCACCGACTCCCCAACGTGAGCGAATCCCGAGCGCTCCTAGAGTGGTGTAGTGCTCGACTGATCCCCACCCTCTGAACTGACTGACGGAAGGCCCCACATGCATGCCTGCATGCAAAGGCAGGCAGGAAAGACCGGTCTGCCTTCAGCTGCCCGCACTCGCACTGCTCCTGCTCTGTTTTGCGTACCCTCCTCCATCGCCGCAGATCACGCTTCGTACCAATTTAATGCTGCCTCGCTCCCGACACGCCCGATGAACTGGAAAAGGGCTCGAAACAAATCTTGAACTTGTAGATAAAAGTTAAATCAAACGTTAGCTGCGAATCCTGGAAATTAAGAGCAAGGTGGTACCGCGAGGCCGGACGACGAACAAGGCGACATCCCGAGGACCTTCCCTATCTCATCCATCCTCAGCTCGCCTTCTCTCCCTCCTTGCTCTCCTCGCAACCGAAACGCTAGCACCGCTGTTCCATGTTGCCTCAGACCAAGCCAAACCCGTCTCGAGCTTGCTCTGTCTCCCCTGCGAGTTACGTTGCAAAACGGCTGGAATCAGGCGAATCAGCCGCTTCTTCCAATACACACCGAGTCGTTTAAATCCGTTCCCATCCTCTCTCGTGTCCTGTAGCGCATCTGGTTTTAGTATCACGCATGTTTGGTTCGTCTAACCCGTGCCTCATATCGCCCGCACGCCTCCAATCGCCGTTGCCATGTGCTCCATCGACGACCAACGTCAGCGGACTCATATGCACTAGATTAGATCAGTGGCGAAGCCAGCAACCAAAGCATGTGGGGTCAGACTGCCAATGTGAGATGGATCAATGCCTAAATACCTATAAAATGAAGGTGTTTTGCACAAAAGCTGTGGGGTCAGCTACACGTAGCTCCGCCACTGGATTAGATAGAGATTGACTCGGGAGAAAGATCAGAGGTGGAAGATGTACACGACATGTGGGCCTTCTTTATCACCGAGATCAACAAATTATTAGCTTGATTTTTCTTTTTTCACGCGCCAAATAGGTTTGCTTGAATTTATTTATTTTTCACGTGCCAAATAGGTTTAGTATTGAACTAGACAGGGATTTTGATAGTTCAGAGTGCCCATTTCAGGGATTCAAAATTTAGTGTTCAATTGAGCTTCCACCTACAAATTTAAGGTTTTTTTAGATTTTTTCCGGATGCATTCACACAAATTCAGACACCAGACCAGGAGCCAAACCATTGCGACCATCGCATTAGTTTCTTCACGAGGTCGAGAAATGGTCGCAGCAAAGCTGTACCGGTTGCGTGCACTGCAGATTTACGTGGGTACAAGTGCCTGGCGCCCGTGTGTTGACGGGACAAGACACGGTGGACAGGACGCATGAAGATTATGGCAAATGCAGACCACAAAAGAGTGAAAAAGGAGAGGTTGGCGTATTGCCAAAAGGGTAGTGTCTCTAGATTGATTCATGATTAGCAAAAGCACAGTTCATCACGCGATCGTACCATGGAGGCGATCGATCGACCACGCATAATATTGGTAGCTACTACTGCTGCTACTGGAGCATCCATGGATTACTGCTAATCGACTGAAGAAACACGCGAAATATATACTAATCATCTAAGTTACGAAGCACGCAGATGCAGCCCGGCCATGCCAATGCCATCGTCCTTGTCTCGGTCAGGAACGCGCCGCGCGCCCGCGCGCGCGGAGGGGGTGGGTGATCAGTAGCCGTGGAACACCGGAGCGCCGCCGCCGTAGTAGTAGCCGAGGTCGTGAGCCGGTGCGGGCGCCGGGAGAGGATACGCGTACGCGCCCAAAGAAGGAGCAGCGCGGCCGGGTAGTATGACGAGGCGGAGGAGGACAGCCACGGGTACCCCGCCCCGTAGCCCCCACCGCCGGCGCCGAGACCAAGCCCCATCAGCTGCTGCTGCTGCTGCTGGCTCGCCGCCCACGCCGCGGCCTGTCCACCGCCGTACTGCTGACGCGCCACAGGCCCCTGCTGCAGCTGCAGTCCGGCGAGCAGAGCCTGCAGCTCGGCGGCATTGTCGAACCGGTCTCCCTTCTTGCCCCCCGCGCCCTGCTCCTGCTTGCCGGCGGCCGGCTCCCTCGGCAGCAGCAGGTCGACCTTCTTCCCGGTGGCCCTGCGGAGCCGGCGCCGGAGCCGCTCGGGGTCGGCGGTGGCGAGCAGCCGCACCTCGCCGCTGCTCTCGGCCGCCGAGCTGTCGAACGCCTCGACGCCGTCCGCCTGCGTGATGCCCGCACCGCGGCGCGCAGCTTGTCCGTGCACCCGCGGCAGCGGCAGTGCATGGCCACCTTCAGCACGAACTCCCTCGCCACCACCGCCGCCTCCTCCCCACACCCGTTCCCTCCTCTTCCGCCGCCGTTCCCGGAACTCTTCTTCTTCCCCATGGCCGTCCTACCGATCGACTGGTTCGCTCGCTGTCTCTCTCACCGAACGAACGAACGAACTGGAACTGGAGCTGGAGCAGGAGCTAATGAGGAAGGAAGCAGATGGATGGAAGAGTGGCGAAACGAGGAGTGCTATATAGAGGAGCGACGGTCGGGACGAGGCGAGCTAGCGCCTAGCGGCCACGCGTACAGAGAGTGGAGTGTGTGTCCGTGGGTGGGACAGAGGAGTCAAAGCCATGGCGAATCAATCAGTCCACAGGAGCAAACAAACCGAAGGAAGGGAGTGAGCTGTTTCCGATGTGATTGGCAGCTGACTTGGAAGGGACGACTCATCACATTACTCGCGAGCTCTCACTCATCACTGCGCTGCTGCCTTGCAGTGGCAGCCCAAGCTCAGGGCAGCCGCTTTGACCGCCGGCCGCCGATTCCGTTCTTCGTTCCTTCTCTCCGAAGAAACACAGATACAGAAATTAGAAGTTTTCTAGTACTGGTACTACGTAATTCATATCGGCTCACTTGTTCGATCGATTACGGAGAGAACCTGGTAGCGCCACGACGAGTGAACCAGAAGACTCTCCGGATGGTTTGGTTTGGTCTGGTGAAAGGCATTACAGAAATCCCATTTTTGACAAAGTATGCCTTGGCGAAACAAGACATGATCTGCCAAATGTGGATGCCGTTCGGTCAATGTGCAGAATTTGGTATACTGCAAAGAGCCCATTGCCGATCGATCTTTTATTGATGGCAAACCAAACGTCTGCCAAATCCCGTCTTCTGGCACCGACCAAACTATGAACTTTCCTTTGGCCAAAACGGGGTGGATTCGTATGGATTCTGCGCGCCCCAACTCCCGAAGAAACTTGAGATCAGCCAGGCTTGATTGCGGCAGCGATCAGAGACAGAGCAACATGCAGGTACAAGGAACTCATCGCAATCTCAATACCAATAGCAAAAGACTCGAGCTAGTTGACCGGACTCGTCAGAGTCGCGCCGCGTGATGGATCCATCGATCACACACGCTGGGCCATCTGTGTCCACGGTCCAAGATCCAACGACTTGCTTCTTTTCTAATGGCGGTACCGACGCGTCGCTCTCATCATTTCCTTGATGGTTCCTACCTACGGCGCTCCACTTGGTTCTCGATTTTTACTACTCCCTCCGATCCATATTAGTGGGCATAGCTTTGTCTAAATTCATATGTATCTAGTTAAGTATTTAGACTAGATACATGTGTATCTAAACAAAGTTGTGCCCACTAATATGGATCGGAGGTAGTACATACAAGAGCCTGGATCTAGTTGATCGTGAACCGAACATTGGCCAAATCCTGTCTCAGTGATCTTTGTGGATACGGATCTTTCTGGCACCGGCAAAAACATGCCCTTAATTTCTTTCTGCCAAAACGGGCGGGATTTACATTTCAAAAAAAAAGAGGCCTCATTTGGATTGATTCTGCGCGTCGCGTCGTATATCCCGATGGGATGGTGTTATAAACGATCTAGAAAACTAAGATCAATACAACAAGTACACAATATTTTAATGTGGAAAACCCTTCTAAATAGGAAGAGAAAATACTGTTGAAAGTAAACGAGAGAAACCAAAACTTGGGACAATTTTTTTCCCTTCCACCTCCCGGGCCCCTCGCGCGGGGGGCTCCGGAGGCGCCCCCAAGAAACCCTAGCAGAGCAATCAAACTCCGGCCAACCAGGCCGCTGCCGCCGGTGGCGGCGCCCCGCCGTCAAAGATGGGGGGAGAGTAGGCGGACCCGTGGAGGCCATCTCTTCGCGCGGAGCGAAGGTCGCCTGGTGGTCGCGCACGGCGCATCGCTGAGGGGCGCCATGGCGGAGTGGATGCGGCAGGGAAGGCGGCGGAACACGGGGAGGAGCTGGAGGACGCGCCATGGAGGAGCGCGGGGCGGAGCGGCTGGCGGCGGCCACGGGCCCGACCGGGCCCAATCTGGGCCGAAGGGCCGCAGCCATTGCGCCTCCGGCGTGGCGACGTCGTGGGCGGTGCTGTGCGGAGCTGGTGATGCAGGCCGGCCGCCGGCGCGCGGCTTGGACGGCAATGGCTTCTAGTTGGAGGAGGCCGATGCGTTCGGCAGGAGGTGCTACGTGTTCCCGCTGCTTGGCTTTGGCCGTGTGGGAGACGATTGGCGCTGTTGGCAGCGTTGGATCCTCCTGAAGGTGGTTCAGCAAGCGACGCGTTGCTGCGGGCGTGTCGACGCCCGTTGTGCGGGAGAGTTGGTGGAGGCTGGAGGGAGAGGAATGGCGTCGCTGCGGTTGTTGCGTCCTCCGCGGGAGATGAATGGCCCGCAGGCGTTGCATCCTCGAGGAGACGAATGGCGCCTAGTATTTGGTTGCATCCTTCCGTTGGGAGAAGAATGGCGCCGCAGCGGGGGTTGCATCCTCCGTCCAGGGGGTGACCTGATTGCGAGGGTGGTAGCACGTTGAGCTTGTCGGGAGTGTGCGGTTGGCCATGGAGGCAGGGATCGTGGTTTGCTGTTTAGGCTATTTGGATCCTGAGTTTAGGTATGCCGGTGAGACCGCCGGCGAAAGCCGTACTCCGGTTGTGGCCGGAGTCGTCGATGGCTGCGCCTACGGGCGTCGCTCCCTCATTGGAGGCATCGATGTAGCTGCTCCCACCTTGCATTTCCCGACGTGCTCCGGGGGAAACCCTTGATCTTGTTGATCGGATGGTGGCGGTGCTATCCGGCGTCGCGTTCTCTCTTGGGAGCATCATTTTGTAGGTGGATCCGGGCAGAGGGACCCGTGGCTAGCTAAGTTGTGTTTGTTGTAAGCCGAAAGGCGTCAGACGTCGTCTGTATGGTTTTTGGGTCCGGTTTCCCTTATAAACTGGACCAATCTTCTATCTATTCATTGAATTTAGCAGCGATCCTGCTAACATTCAGAAAGTAAACGAGAGACAATCAAGAGATGAACAGTGGTGGTGCCAGGAAATTGTAGCCGGGTATTCATTTGTCAAAATCATTACTATTTTTGGTCAAAATCATCACAGTTTTGCTATAATTAACCCTGTTTTGCAAAAATCATGGGTATTCACTTCTATACCCAAGAATAAGCGTAGCGCCGCCACTGGAGATGAAGAGAGACCACAAATGATTCAACCGTGTTCTTTGTTGATAATTGGTACAACTTATATACAATGTTAGGAGCCGCCTTCGGAGAGGCATCAGTTCGAAGAGACGTGATACAGGGAGCAACCGCCGTGACGATTGCCAAAGTTGCAACTGCAGCGGGGGAAAGCGGGTGGTTGCCACTTTGACAAATTCGACTATCACAAATTGTGTCTTTTGTGAGGTAGATACAACATATAAGATTACAAATTGGACCCCAATTTTGACACAAAGTATATCATATGGGTGGCACAATCCCTAAAGATTTTGGATTTTTGAGCTTTTTAACAATATTTAATCACTAAAGTAGTTTAATAGCATTTCATAGAAATAGTAGTATTTTTGTATGATTATTTACCAACACATTTTTGTATAAACCAAACTAATCCCCATGTAGGGGAAACAAACATATCCATGCATCACCATTGCCATATTCAAATTAATATCACAACTTTTCAATATGAACTATCGGTTGACATCCTTGTTGGTCCGTCATTTAGAATTCCTGATAGACTAACATTGTGGTGGCCATGGAGAGCAAACTTGTGAAGGCCAAGACTGCGGAAGAACAATTCACAGCAGCTGACCTTTCCTCTCTGTTTCCCGCCTCTTCCTCACCATCTACCTCAACCGCCACTCGTGTCGCTCCTTCGTCGCCATCGTAGGTTGCAGTCTTGAAGCCCTAGACTTGTTGACTTGTTCTATCTCTACCTTATTATTAAACTCTATTGATCTTTCTGGTGCGGCCAGAGCCGGTCGAAGCATAACCAGGACCCAGCGCAGATTAAATTAATTATATTTTTATATTGAACTTTTATACTTCAAATTGATTTGTAGAATGCTGCGGTCTTATCAAGTGTAATTTTCTATTACTTAAACATAGCTAACCACATAATAAATTCACTAAATATAAGTTAAGTATTGTTTTTATAAAGTTGTAATTTATATCGGTGAAGACGAGCTCGACAGCGACGATCCTGGCGGCTCCAGCTCCGGGTCTTCAGCAGTGATGAAGAGGATGGTGCGGCGGTTCCATTCCCGGCCTCAGGCGGGCTTGGCGATGACCATGGAGACGAGGCGGCGACGAGGTAGCCGCGGTGTTGGTGGATGCTCTTGGGAGGAGGTGGAAGAAGGTGGGAGGGAGAGCAGAGCGAGGTGAGATGGAGAGGAAGAGTCGGTCGAAGCATAAATAGGACCCGATGCAGATTAAATTAATTCTATTTTTATATTAAACTTTTATACTTCAAACTCATTTGTAGCATGTGGCGGTGTTATCAAGTCATCAAGTGTAATTTTCTATTACTTATTTAACATAGTTAACCACGTAATAAATTCACTATATAATTTAAGTGTTGTTTTTTATAAATTTGTAATGTATATCGATGTAAAAACACTTGCAAATGCACTATATTCAAAAAAAAAGTGATTTGTTACATTATTTCTTTTTGCCAAATACGGGAGGATTCGGATGGATTCTGCGCCCGTAGTGCTTGCGCCCCAACTCCGAATGGGATGGAAGGAACTTGAGATCCAAGTGTCCAAACACATGGAGAGAGCCAGGCTTGACTGCTGCTGCAGCGATCAGAGCAACACGCAGCAGAAGGAGCCGCGCAACTCATCGGAGAAGAATAGCAAATGACTCGAGCTAGTTGACCGGACTCGAGTCGCGCCGCGTGATGGATCGATCCATCACACACGCTGGGCCATTTGTGTCCACGGTCCAAAATCTAACGACTTAGCTTCCTTTTAATGGCGGTACCCACGCGTCGCTCTCATCATTTCCTTGATAGTTCCTACATCGCTTCTCCAACTTGTTCTTGATATTTTTTTTTTACTACACACAAGAGCTGAAGAGCCCATGCCCATGCGGATGGGGTCTTTTGGCTAGGCAACATTTACGTTGGCGATCGATCTTATTGATGATGGCAAACCGAACGCTGGCCAGTGTTTGGGTTTGCCATGCTGCCAAATCCCGTCTCACTGAATTTTATGGGTACGGATCTTTCTGGCACCGGCCAAAACATGCCATTTCTTTCTTTTGGCCAAAACGGGATGGATGGAAGCTTTGATCCAAAGCACATGGCTTGGCCGCTGATGCAGCGATCACAGAGAGACAAAACAAAACAAAACAAAACAAAACAGCAGCTTAAGGAACAAACGAACAAAGGGTGGCAGCAAGACTCAGACCCATTGACCAGACTCGTCAGAGTCGCGCCGCGTGAAGGATCGATCGGACAATGCCATTGTATACTCTACGTTGGGATCTGATGATCTCCAGTCCCACGTTCCAACGAACTCCAACAGCTTCCTTTTATTATCAATGGCGATCCAACGCGTGGTTGACGCAGGACCTGGCTTCTTTTCCTTGAAAGTACGGATCTGTACTTGCAGCATCTTTGTTTACTGCCACACACACATGCCAAATCTAGTTCTAGTAACAAACGTTGATGAAATTACTCATGGTTATTATACCAAGCCTTCGAGATTTTACAATGAACATGCCCCCGTATCTTTAGGACACTGGCCAGTCACAGGGAATGGCAAATGCTCCAAACCTCACCAGAGAAGACCCAAAAAAGGGCAATGAACTAGTATGAAGTAGTGGTGGAGTGCAGCATCTGGTAGCTCTGCGCCTGTGCTTCTTTAGTCACCGTTCACCATTCGGAGCTCATAGGCCGCCAGTGTCTCCGAGACGTCACGTCGAGCTCGCCAGAAGAAGGCGGCGACCAGCGGTACGCGCATCGCTAGGAAGGAGCAGCCCAGCTCCTCCATGTCTCCGGCAGCGGCGGGGAAGGTGCCAGGGCCATTTTGCAGTCTTCCTGGGCTCCCAGCGCCTGAAACATCCAGTTGAGAAAACGTGATCATGAAGCGGATCAGATAGCAGGTGACCACTATATTAAAAAAGATGGCTGGTGACCTACTAGACTCCTACTTCCCTTGACGAAATGGAGGTAATGTTTGATATGTTTAACAACATCCAGAAATAGCCTACACTTAATGTGACGTCTGGACACAAAACCAACCTTGCTCACACGAAATTACTAGTCCTCGGCCGTGAAACTACTATTCGGTGCAACGTGCATTCAGTGTCCTATATGCAGTTATGCACCTGTTATTTCCCTAGCCAGCTACAAAAGAACATCAAGGAATAACTGCACATATAGGACCGAGACAATGCTCACTCAGCGAAGATAAAGCTGAGTTCTGTTTGCGGAAACGAAGCTGAAAAAAAAAACATCAAAATTCAAAGCTTGCAAGTTTCTGCCACCAAATTATATGGGTTTACTTTCCAACCTTCCGATAGGGTGCATCTGCTGGTCCGATGATTGCCTGGAACGAGAAAATGTTCGATGTATCCGTTGTCTCAAAAGACGAGACAATGCCTTACTTTCAAAGCATCATAAACGTCGACCAACCTAGCCTGCTATATTCAAATATCTACGCTCCTTGCGATACAGCTGAATGTTCAAATTTCTTTGAATAAATGAAACTGCTTAAAGGTTGTATCGATGGCCATGGATTTTAGCAGGGGAATTTTACATTCACAGGACTGTGAAGAGAAGAACATATCCAAATTAACTGGAACGTTATGGACAACTTCAACATCTGGATAAATGAAATGGAGTTAATGGATATTGAAATCTGCAACCGAAAATTCACATGCACAAACAAAAGGCGCAGTCAAACTTTGGTTCGTTTGGACAGAGCGCTGATTGACGTGGGCTGGATTCAAAAGTTCATAGCCACAGAATGTCGTGCTCAGACAATGGCCACATCTGACCACACTCCTCTGTTGATTGACAGCCACTCAACATTCCGCGATCATCCATTTTTAGTACGAAAATCACTGGTGTCATAATCCAGAGCTCATACAGCTGACAAAGAATAGGCTCACAAGGGGTTCTACACAAATGGCGATAGCCACACACATAAACTTCATGCTGCGCATGATCAGAGCAGCTACACGTGAGTGGCTGAAGAAACCATACTCAGAGGCTACAGTGCTGTCAAACAATGAACATGTAGTCACTTACTTTGAGTCAGTAGAAGATTGGAGGCAGTTAACAGATTTGGAATTCAGTTTAAGGTCTTTATGCAGAGAAAAAAGGTTCAGACACTAGCTCTTCAGAAAGCTCACTTTTGGAGACAAAGGCTAAAATTAAACGGTGTAACCTGCGGGATGAAAACACACGTTTCTTTCATACGATGGCTACCTACAGATTTAGGTAAAACACAATTAAATGCCTACAGAGCAATGGGGTTGACTTCTTTGAGGATCAGGACAAGCTGAAACGGTCCACAGCACACTTCAAGAGTGTTTTCTCTGATGAAATAGTGGTGCTACTCTGTATGCAGACCGTTCTGCTGAACTTCAATCCTTGGGAAACCCTTTGCTACAGCTATTGAGATGGTGCAATGCACATTCAAGCTCAAAAAATCCCTTATAGTCCCAAAGCTTGATTTTCAAAACACATTCGACACTGTCAGCTGGGAACCACTTCTCGACACTCCAGGCCCAGGGGTTTGCTGCTCTTTGAATCAGCTGGATTAGACACCTGTTGATCACTTCAAAAGCTCAAGTCCTAGTCAATGGAGCTGCAGGAGATAGCTTCCACATCTAGAAAGGAGTTCGACAGGGGACCCGATCTCTCCATGCCTGTTTAATCTGATCGCCGATGTGCTGCAGCAAATGTTCAGACAAGCATACGACCACAACTTCCTGACACACCCTCTTATGCAAGGAGCACCCCTGCCAGTCCTGCAATGCACGGACGATACATTGCTTCTTCTTCAGGGTTCACCTCAAGAAGCTGTATTTGCGAAGACAATTCTCGACACCTTCGCCGCTTTCTGTGGCGTAAATATTAATTTCCAGAAGAGCAACATGGTTCCGTTGACTGAATCTGGGCTCGCAGACTGAAAACGAAGTGGCTACAATCTTAGGATGTCAGACAAGTTCACTGCCGTGCACCTACGTGGGTTTACCTCTCCCTATGACTAAGATCACACATGGCATGCTACAGGCAGTTCTGAAGTGAATTGATAGGCGCCTTCCAGGATGGGTTTGCCCCAGATGCTATCGCAAGGAGAGAGATTAGCCATGATTGATGCGGTTCTGTCAGCAATACTGACCTTCTTTATGGCTTGCATCGCTTGGAACGAGACCAGCATTGAGGCGATGGATAAACAAAGGAGGGCATTCTTTTGGAAAAACGCAGAAGTAGTTCATGGTGGCCACTACTTAGTTGACTGGGATGGCGTCCCTACGCCGAAGAGCCAAGGAGTATTAGGGTTCAAGAACCTGCAGCTGCAAAACAAAGCCTTGATGGCTCACATGACATCAAAGCTTTTATCAGCTGCTTCAGGTCCATGCTTTCAGTGTCTGGCCTTTTAGTACCTTCACCAGCAGATCCCAGACTGGCTAGACTACACCGGCAAACCGTTCGGGAGAACTATCGTCCCCATGATCAAGTTGGTTCAGCATGCTACGCGCTGTCACATAAATAATGGAGTATCAAAGGCATGCTGGCACGACCTTTGGTCTCCACTAGGCAGACTGTCAGACACACTTGCCATCCTATATTCTTCTGCAGTGAAATCATGCTGCAATGTTGCATCACAGGTTTCTGGTTCAGCATGGTAGATTCAATTTACTATGCCACTGACAAACACAGCACAGTTTCAGCTGGATCACCTCTTACTGCACCTGTAACAGATGAGCATCCCATCGTCTACTGACAATGACAGAAGAGAGCTTCTGACGATGGGGAAAGAACCATCCACGACTGCAATTTACGAGCTGCTACCAGACCGTGGTACGCGATGGGAACAGTGCAACTGGGTATGGGCGAGCACGATTCCAAGAGGATACAAAATCATGTTCTGGCTTGCATTCAGAGGTAGCCTGAATACGCGTGATAATATGGTCAAAAGAACAATGGGTCTCTCATAGGGGCTGCAATGTCTGTCCCGCTCTGCAATCAATTCACCACATGGTCCTCCACTGCCAATGCTGATCATGTTTGGAGAGGACTAGATTTAGGGTTGATTGCGCGAAGATCCACAACAATATGTGAGTTCATGAGGGAAACGGTCATTGGCCAAGACTCTGGCACCTGGCACGTCTGCTCGTTCTTTCGCGAGCACGAAATGATAGGATTTTCAAGTATTAAACTCGTCAACCCTGAGACGTTATTTCAGAGAATTGCTGATAAGCTATCGCTTTGGGCTACTAGGACGAAGAAACACGGGCTACAGCTGCAGGCATGGGCTCGAAAGTTCAGAAATTAGCAATGCATCTGTTTTCCTCTTTTTTTTTTTCTTGCTACTTTCTTGATCGAACACTTGGCTGGTAATTGTACACTCCTGTACTTGCCTGCTAGCCCTCAGGCTACTGAAAAAAATATAGAGACTCCTCTACCTTTTAACGTAAAAAAAAGCTCGACTGGTTTACAGCAGCACTTTTCACCTTATATCTATAGTACGATTTACCATCCTACTTTTGATGGAAAATCAACATTTTTGGCTGAAAATGGCGGTACCTGGTTCTTGGCTTGCTAAGATGCCAAAGCGCCTCCTTCGGGCACGGTTGTTTGGGTTTCTATCTTCAATGCTTCTGAGTCCATTGTCCTGACCACTATCAACTCTGTTTTTTCCATAACCAGATCAGCCCTCTCCACCTCTTCATAGCAAAGAAACATGAAGGTCAAATTTTAGACCATTCAGAAAATGCAGTGCAACAGAAGGCATGCACATTGGCACAGAAAATTAGATATATACTATCAGTCTATCAGAAAGAGATGTCGATTTGAGCGACTTGGATATGTACCTTCTGAGAGGGTGATCTCTCTTACCCCATCATTGATCTTCTTGATGCAACCATTGCATTGGCAGCGCATGACGACCTTCAGAACACATGTCTTTGGCTCATTTTCCTTTTTGTTGTCCCTGTCACACATTCACAAGAACCTCTCAGTCTCATAGCATAATGTGAAGAATTAGTTGACCATGGCTGTGTACATAGATTTAGATCCTCGGCAGAACATACCATTCCCATGATCATTTAGACCTTGTCTTAAGCTTGGCCTTGACACTTCAATTCTCCAGGATGAGTGTGAGTATCTTACTTATACTGAGAGCAAAAAGGTGGAGCATAAACGAAAAAGTTAGCTATTGTTGTGGTTGGTCATCACCTTCTTGACATTCTTATATATGAAAAGAAAAGCTTCCAAAAAAGTTTAGTCTGCGCCTAGCTTAATCTGACTTTAGATTACCAGTTGAAATGAAAACAAATAAATATTGCTACAAAACAAAATAACAAAACTGTAGGTTTTGAACTGTAAAACTAACTTTGAGAATATGCATTTCTATTTCACAGCGCATATTTTTCATAAACAAAGATGAGGAAAAGCCAGTAGTTTTCACTTGCAACTACCAATTGTGAGCTTCGTATTGTGCTCTAATGTTTCTTTCTGCGGTTTAACAGCACATTGATGTGGAGTTTTCAGTTACAATCCTGACAGAGGTAGGTCAGCTGTCAATCTGCATTCAATTGTGAGTTGTTGGTTTTGGTCAACTCACTTAGGTTTAGTATTAATCAACAGGAAGAAAAAGTTCTTGGTTTTAAAAATTCTGAACAAAAGCCTGCATGCACACCACACAAAAGGGAGAGTTGAAAAGTAATAGAGAGTTACCCACATCATCACCAGTAGTCCATGCAAGAGCATGACCCTTGTTTCATTTTATGGAGCCTGATCCCATCATTCACACAAATATCTCTGCTGTAAATCTTTGACAGATACTTGAATGAAGAATGGGCAGAAGCATGCATCCGGCGATTACTGACGATTTTTATTGGGCTTTTAGGGTCTTGGACTAAATTTACCAACCCAAATGCTAGAGCAACCATTTCACTACGGTGAGCAGTCTCCCCCCTACTCAAATTGTGTCCTAAAATGCGCAACTTCGTTGACATATCTTCAAGGATCAAATTAATTTCCTTGGCCTGAGGGTGTGAAGTATCAGTGGTAGTCCCAAATTGATGAAGCTTACCATTCCACTCTATATAGCTATATTTTGTATGCCTGTGCTCAGGTTTGTGTTTTATAGCCTTCCTCACCCTTACGGCCCTCTCTTTTCTCTTTCCATCTGCAAATAAATCAGACAAGAGGAGGCTTTCAGGCTTGAAGCTTGGATCAAACTGAAGAATTTGCTCCTCTGCAAGTTTTCCAATCTTAGAATTTCCATGGATCCTACATGCTCTCAGAAGAGATGACCACACAACCTTGTTTGCTTTGAAAGGCATGTTCTGGATGAAATGGTAAGCATCGCTAAGTTGTCCATCTCTGGCAAGAAGATCAGCCATGCAAGCATAATGCTTAAAGTCTCGTTCAACGCCATACTGGTCCACCATTGAATCAAATATCTCAAACCCTCGTGACACCAAGCCACTGCGGTTGCACGCACACAGGGCTGCCATAAACGTGATTTTATCAGGATGGAGCCCAAGCAATCTCATTTCATCGAAAAGCGTAATAGCTTTCTCACCAAAACTGACATGAGCAAGTCCATTTATCATAGCATTGAACAGCTCCACTGTCTTAAATTTGTCACTGACCCATAAAACACATCCATAGCGGTCTGTATGCACCCATGCTTTGCATACATGTCCACGAAGGATGTAGCAAGTCTTGCATCTCTGCTAATCATCCCCGTATGGCTTACACGATGATGGAGCTTCTTTGCCACATCGATCGCACGACACTGAAGACAAGCAGAAAGCAGTGTAACTACTGTGACTTCATCTGCCTGAAATCCTGCTTCCTCCATCTCCTCAAATAATACCAATGCCTCTTTGTACCATCCTGCCTGCACATATCCACCAATAAGAGTCGTCCATGCGACCACATCTTTCTTGGGCATATCATTAAATAACTTTCTAGCCATTTTAACCTCCCCGGACATTGCATACCCTGAAACCATCTTGCTCCATAACCTCACATCCCTGGCCTTCTCCCCTGCAAAATCAAACACCTTCCTGGCAAGCCCACCCCCTGCACTGCACATACATGTCCACCAATCCGATCGCGACCTCTCGGGAGTGAAGCTCTTCAGTCTGGAGCACTCTCCTGGCAACCCCGTGCAACGCTTTTGCCACCCTCAGATCCTTCAATCCAGCAGATGCGCCCGACAAGGCCGTGATGCTCCATCCATCCAACCTGAATCCTCTGTCCACCATAATCCTGAATACTCGAAAAGCGTCGTCAACACAGCACGACTTCACATACGAATCGATGAGGGTGTTGAAGGATATGGTGTCCCTGACGGCATTTCATCGAACAACCTGCGTGCGAGGGATGGTAAACCGAAGGATGCATAGAAGTGGAGCAGGGAGTTGGCGGCGAAGAGGTCGGAGGCGTGGCCTGACTTGACGAGGAAGGCGTGGGTGGAGAGCCCGGGGTACGGGACGCGTGGCGGGAGCAGGCGGCGAGGGCGGCGGAGAGGGAGTGGGAGTTGGGGACGGCCTCCGTCTGTACGAAGGCATTCGGAGACGGTTCTCGATCGCGGAGGAGCCGGAGGAAGAGGCGGAGCGAGGCGAGGTGGTTCCCCGACCGGAGGTGCGGGCGGAGGAGGCGGGAGGCGGCGTGGGCGGGGAGCGGGAGGCCGAGGAGGAGGAGCTGCGCGTGCGCCGGGAGGGAGGGGCGGCGGCGGAGCGACGCGAGCAGGGAGAGGTGGAGGAAGCCTCCCGGTGCGGCGGAAGGGACGAAGCCTCCGACGCGGCGGAGCCTCGACCGGCCGCGCACGGCGGGAGGCCTCGTCGGCGCCGGAGAGGCGGAGGGAGACGCGGCGCTGCTCATCTGGCGTTTGAATCGAACACGTGGAGTGGGCTTGGGGGTAACTGCGCGAAGCCCAACTGAACAAACGTATGGGCCTCCGCGACACGACGCCAACCCAGCTAGACGCCGCTGCTTCTCCTGTCCTCGCCGAAACCCTCGCCGCCGCCGGAGCTAGGCCGGGAAGCTTCAAAGGCGGCCATGGACTACGATAGGCAAGCACCGCGACGCCCTCTTCCTCGTTTTTTATCTCTGCACCTAGTTAGCTGTAGTTTTAGCAGAGATTGGGAGTAGTTAAGGATATCTTGCTTCGCTCATACGGCGAACATCTCTGATGGCAGGCTGAACTCCCCGAGCACGTCGGCGATCACGCTGGAGCTGATGGGCCATCGCCTGCATATTTCTCAGGTCACGCTGCGCGACTCGATGTGGTTTCTGTGCTGACACTCGCATATGCAAGTCTGAATTTTTCGTTTATTAACTGTTTGCTATTTGCAGGACCCTAACTCGAAGCACCTCGGAACCACGGTATGGGACGCATCGATGGTGTTCGCCAAATTCTTGGTAATAGCTTGTTGGTTCTGAGCTCTCCTTGGCAATTCTGCAGTTTAGAAGCTTGATTTGCTACCGTTAGTGCCCGACTTTGATTTCAGTGGCTGAACTCTATCAGTTTAACCTTAGCACCATTGGAACACGAACACTTGATATTCACAGGAAAAGAACAGCAGGAAAGGCAGGTTTTGTCCCTCTAAAATCAAGGGAAAAAGGGCGATTGAGTTAGGAGCTGGCTGTGGTGTAGCCGGGCTCGGTAAGCCGAATCTCATTGTCCTTCAGAGATATCTGATTTTGAGGAAGATAATCTATGTGCTTCTCATTTAGGAATGGCGTTGCTGGGCTGTGATGTTGTTACGACTGACCAAGTCGAGGTGCTCCCGCTGCTCATGAGGAACGTCGAACGCAACAGATCGTGGATCGCGCAGTCAAATCCCGACTCAGGTTTTTGTTATTCAAAGAGAACCAACAGAAGTACTCTTAACAGCAGCGACTTTCTGTTATAATGCTTAGTAGTTATTCAAATATTCTTATGGCACATGGATATTCCTAGTTCTTACAAAGTGTATGTGGTGAGTAGGTTCCTTCGGCACGGTTACGGTTGCAGAACTGGATTGGGGGAACAAAGACCATATCAGAGCCGTTGAGCCTCCATTCGATTACATCATTGGAACCGATGTTGTAAGCTTTCTAGTGTAGCCTTGTGTTTGGTGCAAGTTCTTCCCTGAAATAGCATATCCTACTTCCAGTTCATGCGAGCTTAATTAGTCTAATATAGTGTGATGTAACCACTGACTGATAGTATACACACCATCCTTGATCTGTGCATAATTGAGTTGTTACTTTTTAACACGGGGAACTTCGCAAAACATCTACCTAACTTATTTATTTTCTTCTTGGTCACAATACAGATAATTGGGAACACCTATCGTTCTAGATGTCATAACTTGTGAGCATACCGTATGAATTGAAATATTAATCGAGAGAACATAGTGAAATTTAAAGGCAGATGACAAACATTCAACACAACAAGTTGTAATCGACAATGACAACATAGCGGTTCATCCACAACACAAGGACTTACCGCTTCTTCATTTGCTTGTTTCAAGGTTTATTCGGAACAATTATTGCAACCTCTACTGGACACAATTATTGCACTATCTGGTCCTAAGACAAAAGTACTGGTTAGTGGTTTCCCCTCTTGAATTAGTCTCTATCTAGGAGGCGGCAATTTGGGTAGCAGGTCTAGATGAACCTATTATGTAAAACATTTTTATTTATTTTTTTCAAAATGTCAAAAAAATCCAGAAATTTTTTTGGATATACATTAGAACATTTTGTGTTAGCGCAAAAAATGTCGTGGAGAAAAAACATTTTTTCTGACCTGTGCAAAAAAGACAAAAAAATGTCTCCTACAAATTCATTTTGGAGCGTCCGAATTTGTCTTTTTTGCACAGGTCACAAATTTTTTTTTTCTTCACGTAACTTTTTGTGCTAACATAAATGTCTTGAACTATATGCAAAAAAATTATTTTGAATTTTTTAACATTTCAAATATTGTTTTTTGAAAGTGGGTGCATCTAGACCTGCTACCCGTTATGAATTTCCCCTCTATTTTCCCATAAAAGATATGTTTAAGGGCACAAATGAATATTTAGTTGCTTTATAACCAGCTAGGATATGAGATCCGTTCTACCACCGTCCATGAGCAGGTGATGGAGATGTGGAAAAGCAACTTCATTGTAAAAACTATATCCAAATCGAAGGTATCTATTTTGGGGTTCAACCATTCAACTCATCAGATTGTTTTGTTCTCTCTACTTGTTTGTATCAGAGTTTAAGATGATTTTCACCCTCATGGCTTCTGAATTCTTTTACAGATGGATGCCAAATATCAACATCCCAGTATACATCTTTACATGATGGACCTCAAAGATCCACATGTCCCGAGGCCGGACCCAACGATAATGGGATCACCGGGGAGGAGGATGACGATGCCTCTAACCCAGGAGAAGATGAAGATATGGGAGTGAAGATTGAATCTTGTGCAGCTTCAAAAGAAGTGGAAAACGGAAACATGGACGATTGGGAAATCAGGAGGTCCGGGGCTATGGCTGCAAGACTTCTTAAGGATGTGAAGCTAACATGAGATTGGATATGATTGAACTCTATTGGTTGATGTTGCACTTTTTTGTGTGAACCTAGTGATGGTGTCTTACACATTTATGCTAGAGTTGATAATTATTGTTGTATGTGTTGGTACTGCATTAGTGTACGGATTTCGTTGTTGTTGTTTTTCTGTCTTTTCATCAGTTGTTAATTTTGCCATTATTGTTTTGTGACATATGCATTTAATATTTTCCTGGAAAAAATATATTTCCCCCTTTTTTAACAGAATTTGTCTTTGTATTAGGTCGAAACATGAATTTCAGTAATTTTTCTTTGAAACGGTACTTATTCTATTTGTTGTTGTTTAGAAAAGACACATGAAAGCATCTTATATCTGATATTTATCAAAAAAAAAAACAGTTGTTACAAATCTGAAAAAAAAATTAACAAAATGGGCACATTGACTCATTTTATTTAAAAAATGTAGGAGAGAATTGACAGGTTTATTAACGGGAAACAGGCCAAAAACCGGTACAAACATCCTCGCCGACCGTCATGGAACATGACCATCGCGAGGGCACACACGGCCACCCTGGCAACCAAACGCAAACAGTGCTAGAGACAAGGGTCTCTTGTTTGACTAAGTTGGTTGACACTGTTACAGTCTATGACTATGTTTAGGGTAAATGTGGGTTCAGATAGTTTTTATGGGTATTCCGGTGGAGTTCCACTAAATGAGATAACATTTGTCACAAACTCACAAACAACCTGGGGGTTACAAAAGTGGAATCCAGTTACGATGTTTACGCCTCTGCTTGAAGGACAAAAACATTAGCCATGTGCTTAATTGTCCTTGTGGATCCAGTTTCAAACTTACTTGGGTTCCACTCCAAATCGACCTATTAATCTAGTTATTCCGTTGACAGAGTAAAAGCATATACCTTACAGCATTGACAAAGTCATAACGTTGATATATAGTACTACATCGCAGCTAATTAAAAGTCAACTCGATATACTAATACTAGGCTGACTGAACTTTAGTGGATTCCGATGATGCTGCCGACTGCCTTGCAAAAATGTCGGAGGAAACTAAAGCAATTGAGCTGTCGGTCATCCTGGCTGCTTGCTACCACCGACCCATTGTTCATGCCTAATGTGATGATGAACTCAACGCAAGCATCCTTAAGCTGGTGGCAGCCGTGCCGATCAGCTAGAGCCAACGTGCTCGCAACGGTGTGTGCATTCAGGCTCGTCGACAGGATGTTCTCGCACTGCGCCTTGAGCCTGTCCATGCCGTACCGATCCGCGGCGGCGAGCAGATGCCGCGCAAGCTCCCCGTTGGTGTCCTCGTCGACATCGTCCATGGCAGGGAAGGAGTCCGTGTAGATGACGTCGAGCAGGACCTTGAAGACGGCAGGAGGCACGTCTTGGATCGTGATGCAGCCGCTCTCACACATCGGCCCGAAGAGCTCCGCCTTGAACACCGGCGACCTCATGGCAAGCACCAGCCTGTGTGCGGCGAACCTCTGCCCTTGCACGTCGAACGTGACGTCCGCCAGCTCCCGCGATTCTAGCAGGTGCCCGAGGTGCGACGGCAGGTCCGACGACGGCGGCACCGGGATGTCCAGAGGTGTCGTCCCGGACGTGTGAGGCTCCCCGATGACGGTGACGGTGCACTCGATGATGAGACGATCACCGTCTCGGTCGACATAGGTAGCTTCCAGCTCGGTCGTCGCCATCGAAGGCCACACCCCATTCTCGGCGTCCGCTGCCGTGCTGCTCGTCTTGGTGTTGTATCGCCCAATCCCGAGGTGTCCGATCGTTCGCGAATGTCCGGAGGCCGGGTTGACGAACCGCACGACAAAGGTCGCGCTCGCCGTGGCGCCGCCGGTCATGAGCTGGATGTACACCGACATGCGGCCTTTTGGTGCGAGGAGGCATCCTGAAGGGTAGAAGAGGACGGACCAGTCGTAGCCGCCGGCGGGGAAGGTGCCGGACCTTGCCGAGCTCCCGGTGGAGAGGGATTTGACCAGGCTGTAATTGCGGACCTCGAACCGGTGGAAGCCCTGCGCCTCCTCCGTCGTGCACGTCGACTTTGTGGCCCTCGCCGCCGTTTGGCTCGACGGCTGCGCCATCCTCGATTCGGCGACGCGTACGTGAGAGGGTTTGTCGGACAGCAAGTCAGCAAGTATCTACGTACGCGCAACTTCCTGCTTTAATTAGCCAATTTATTCATCTCAGAGATCGAATACGATCCTAGGTCGATTTGGAGTGGAACCCAAGTAAGTTTGAAACTCTCTATCGAAAAAGTAAGTTTGAAACTGGATCCACAAGGACAATTAAGTAGTAGTACTATTATTTAAGCACTTGGCTACTGTTTTTGTTCTTCAAGTAGCTAGCGGCGTAAACATCGTGACTGAATTCCACTTCTGTATGTATCTCCTAGGTTTTTTTTTTTTTTGAGATTTCTCCTAGGTTGTTTATATGTGAGTTTGTGTCACATGCTATTTCATTTAATGAAAACTCTAACGGAATACCCATCTAAAAAATAATATAAAACCACTTTTACCCTATTTTAACATTTTGCTTGTTTTGGGTAGGGTCGGCATCTTTGCTGTGTCGCGATAACAATGCGTGAATCTCGAAAGATGTCATCGGCAATCATATCGGCTCTGCACACGTCTTCAGTGCAAGGCAAAACGATAAAATTGACAATATTTTCAAAGTGTAGTACAAAACAAACCAAATTTTAATACATTTCACGATTTGTCGCCCTCAACTAAGGCTCCATGCCAAATAGCACGAGGCTTTGGTCAAAGGCGTCACGTCGAAGTGGCTGAACGTGCACTTGTTTTGCATGACGCCCTAGTCTGGTTCCGCCCCACAAAGGTCGGTTCTAACGTGGAGGCTTGGGAGCACAATTCCGGTGTGTTCACTAGAGATGTTGTCACGACAAAGGTTTTGGACGATGCGGATTACAAGTACTCTGTGGCGGCACCGGAAAAGCAGCTCATGGATGGTCGTGCTCAAGGACTCCGAGAAGACCACTGTACTAGCTAGTGAGATTAGAAGTCAATCGGAATTGAGCCATCCATTGAAATCAACCGGGGAGAAAAGTCAATTAGAATCGATCCCAACTATCAAATAATCCATCAGAGACTCTGACATCATTGACCCACCAGTTTTAGATAACCGCGGATGTGTCTATCAAAGTGAAACTCGCACGCACAACGGAAAACACAAACGGCAACTAAATTCTTACCACGAGTAACTTTTGTAGACCATGGTTATTGGTGCCAGCCCTCGCCCAACCAAGTATCCGGCAGCACATAGACCAACAAGACGTGATAGATGGTGCACATTTATTCTAAAAACTGCCAAATCCCCAACCCCCCCCCCCCCCAAAAAGCGTGATAGATAATGCCCATCTTAATAGAGGAGAGACAATCAGAGACACATTTGATGATTACGGAGAGGGGGAATGTTAGGAACGTATATGATCGAGTTAGAGGTATATTAGGATTGCAACATTCGTGTACTCCAAATCTACGCCTCCATGTACTTCTATATCTACCCTGCGATTTTCAGATCAATTAACAACAAATAATAGAGATTCAATATTTTCTTTTGGCAACTTATCAGGAAGCGTCTGCCATCTAAGTCTGCCATCTAACGACAACATCCGACATAGGCACATGCATGCCTACCACTGTCGATGTGCTCTTTGTGGAGAGTTTGAGAATACAACCCACATCTTCTTCATATGTCCCCTTGCTCGCTTTCATGTAGAGTGCAGTTCGGTAACTGCTGGGATGTGCGTGGAACACCTCTTGTTTTACGGACCGGGAGGTGCGCAAGTATACGGGCCAAATGAAATGTGTTCCGTGGACGGCTTGCGCTGCCTTAGTTTAGACTTTATGGATGACTAGGAAAAAGTTTACCATTGAGGGTATGCTTCCCACCAAGCGGCTAACGGACTATACAAATTATCTATATTCTTGCAAGTGTGGAAGCCAAGATATAGGAGAGCGGATAGGGAGAGGCACTGGAGCTGAGATTAGCAGGGTTCGTTCGCTCTACGCCGATATAAGGGAGATGCCCGAATGAGTCCCTCTCTACTCCTGCTTGTACACCTGAATCTTGTGGGATCAGAAGACAAGTTGCTATACACCTTGGGGGTGTTGACTTATTAGGTAGCTGTAGCTACTCTAGTCCTCTCCACGGTTTTATGTCTGAACTTGTCTTTGCCGACATTTGCATCTTAATTGCATCTTTATTTCGAGCATGCCCTGCTATTCGTTCTCGCCGATTGTATGAACCTTTTTGGGATGTTGATTCATTAATTTAAAGTCGGGCTCACCTTGAGCCTAGGATCTTAGATTCAGTATTTTCTACGCTACCAACGAAGGGACCAAGTGTGGTAAAAGCATTTTTTTCTTCTAGTGTTTCGATGACGTGTGTTCGTTCGGTAGGGAGTGAAATCAAGATGCAGTTGTATTCGACAAATTGATCATATATACTCGCTCCTGATCCACATGTATCTAAACATATTGTGGTGCAAGGTCACTACAAAATGTCTAGATACATATGAGTCAAAAGTAGGCATAACATTTTATATTTTGATATAGAGGGAGTAGAAGATAAAGCTATGGTTCTTCAAGTCGGGGAAGCATAGTTAAGTTGGAAGATGAAAGGAGGTGCATATCCGCGAGAGAGATGGCTTCCACACACTTGGCTCCAAAGTTTCATTCGATGTGCAGGTCAGTATCACCTTACAAATTTGGTGCCTTTTTTTTTCCTGAAAAGGGGTAAAAGCCCTAGCTTCTGCATCTTTGGTGCTTACTGAAAGAGGTGTCATCGTATCTCGAGCTTGTTGCATAGTGTGTCGGGGGGCTACCCCCGGGTAGGATCATGGTATGGTATAAAGTATGTTCGAGTGTGGATCAAGGTACGGAAGTGACCGAGGTAAACATGTCCGGAATGGCCATTATGTGCTAACTGGTATAATCGGTCCGACATAACCTAACCGACATAGAAATGTCGGTATTGCCAAGTTGTTCTTATATGCAGGCGAGGAGTCTACGCCGAGGCAAGGTATCCGGCATATCCATGCCGGGTTAGCTCAAGGAGAATATCCGGCATTTCCATGCCGGGTTAGAGGCAAGGAGAACCCGACATATCCATGCCGGGTTAAAGGAAGAGAAGAGCTCAATGTCGGCTGCAGAGTCAATGCTGCTGTCACGTCCCTTCTAGCACGGACGCGCCTGACAAGGAGAATGTCAGAGGTGCGTGCTGCATGAACGGCGGGAAAGGTGGTACCTGACCGCTGACTCCGGGGCTTCCGGGGAAAAGGCTACGAAGATAGGGATGGGCGAGCCACGTCTTGTCCCTGTAGTAGGGAGCATCCTAGCTCTACCGTTGGCTGCAGGGGATGGGCAGGCCACGTCCTATCTCTGACAGGAGTGCCATCATGACACCTCGGTGGCGTGGCTATAGTGCATCCAGGGGCATAAACCGTAACTCGGTTAGCCTATAAATAGAGCATCACCACTCCTGCGCGAGGGACGATGCCTTGAGAGATATTTTCCCCCATAGCTTCATCTTCCACCTTGAGCACTTCACCATTGTTGGATCATACAGCTCGAGGAGCACTTTGTACTTGTGAGACACTGAGATATACAGAGAGAGATAGGCAGGAGTAGGGGTGTTACCTCCACACGAGGGCCCCGAACCTGGGTAGATCGGTGTGTTCTTGGTTCTGTGTGTTCATTCGTGCGTGCTTCTTAGCGCGCAAACCCTCCCGGATCCCCCAGCGTCCATCGACCCCACAACTTAGCCATACCTATGGCATCTGCCGAGGTACCAAGACTTATGATGGCAGCACCAAGCCAGAGGACTGGCTGATTGACTATGTGACTGCAGTGCACATCGCGGGAGGTAACCGCGGATGGGCGGTGAGGTATATCCCGCAGATGTTGGAGGGGCCAGCCCGGATCTGGCTGAACAACCCGAGAGAGGGCAGTGTTGACTGCTGGCTGGATTTTGAAGAGGCTTTTGTTAGCAACTTCTCCATCACTTACAAGAGGCCAAATAGACCTCAGCAGCTTGCGGTGTGCAGACAGAGGGATGATGAGACTGACCGAGATTACTTGACTCGGTGGAGTAACATCCGCAATTCATGTGAAGGAGTAGTGGAAGCGCAGGCCATTTCATGGTTTGCTCAGGGATGCCGACATGGTCCATGCTTTGGCAGAAGCTGCAGAGGGAAATGCCGGTCACTTTGGCCGAGACAATCCGGATTGCGGTTAGTTATGCACTCGGTGATCCGATGCAGCCTCTGCTGAACTCGGTTGAGCCGAGCAGAAGATACCCGGGAACAACAGACCCGGGCCAGCTAGGCAGAATGATCACCAGGACTTCGGCAACAAGAGGAGAGAACCGGATTACCGGTATGGCTCGAATCAGGTTGCCGCGGTGAGCAAAGATCATCCAGAGGCTGGTAGCAACCAGCGTCCGAAGTACAATGGTCCAGCATGGGGCCAGAATCAAGAAGGGAAGAAGCCCTGGAGTGATCCGAAGCAGGCCTTCACTTATGAGACCATGCTGGATGGACCTTGCAGTTTCCACACCACTGACTTCAGAAGGCCGGCGAATCATACAACTCGGCAGTGCAGCTGGTACACGCGGGCAAAAGGAGAAGGAGCAAGAGCCGGAGGAAATCCGGCGGGGGCACAGCAGAGGTTTCCACCGAGGCAAAACCTGCCGCTCACCGGGGCAAACGCTACCCCGGTAAATGCACCTGCTCAGAGGCAAGCTGCTCCGAAGCCTGTGAATCAGGTGAATGTCGGAGGAAACAACAACAATGCTGGCCCGAGTAATCAGAATGATTATCCCCAGGGGGATTACAGAGAGGCTCATCAGACATATGTGGTCTTTGTGACCGAGCCAACTGACAAGAAGAGTCTGCATCGGCGTGCATTGGAGGTGAACGCTGTTATGCCGGCAGTGCCGAAGTTCATGCATTGGTCCGAGCAAGAGATCACTTGGAGCAGGAAAGATCATCCCCGAGTCATGCCAACCCCGGGAGGTTATGCTCTGGTGGTGGATCCGACATTCGTTGGACCCACCATCAATGTACGGTTCACCCGAGTTCTGATTGACAATGGCAGCGCCATTAATATCATGTACCGAGACACCATGGTGAAGATGGGTATCTCGATGAATATGCTGCTGCCGAATAGCACGACCTTCCATGGTATAGTGCCGGGTGTTTCTTGTGCTCCTATGGGCAAGATCTGGGTGGATGTGCTGTTCGGCACCAAGGACAACTGCAGAACTGAAAGTCTCCAGTTCGAGGTAGTGGACCTCGAAAGTCCATACCATGCATTGCTTGGTAGGCCCACGCTGTCCAAGTTCATGATCTCTACTCATGTGGGCTACCTCAAGATGAAAATGTCGGGTCCTAATGGCATCATCACCGTCTCGGGTGATTACAAGCGTGCCATAGAGTGTGCCTTGGCTGGTTCTTGCCTAGCCGAGTCTTTGATCATTGTTGCTGAGAAGAAGATCCACGAGGTGGTGGCGTTGGCTCAGTCCGCGCAGCTCGGTATGCCGGGTATGGCTAACCCGGAGATGAATGCATCGTTCCAGGTGCCCAAGGAGACGAAGAAGATCAATGTTGACCCGGAGTGCGCGGAGCGCAATGTCATCATTGGCACCGGGTTAACTGAGAAATAGGAAGGCGAGCTCAGTCATTTCCTCCGTGAGAATCGGGATATCTTTGCATGGTCGAATCAAGACCTGCCAGGTGTTCCGAGGGAGTTGGCTGAGCACTCGTTGTTCGTCAGGCCGGACATGAAGCATGTGAAGCAACCGACATGTCGACTGTCGGATGAGAGAAGAAAGGTGGTGGGAGATGAACTGGCCAAGTTACTTGCGGCTGGTTTCATCATGGAAGTACTGCACCCGTACTGGTTGTCTAACCCGGTCCTGGTAGAGAAAAAGAAAGATGAACCTCTGGTGGCCAAGGTGTGGCGTATGTGTATCGATTTCACTAACCTTAACAAGGCATGTCCTAAGGATCCATTCCCGTTGCCTCGGATTGATCAAGTGATCGATTCCACGGCCGGGTGTGAGCTGTTATCCTTTGTAGATGCTTATTCCGGGTTTCATCAGATTCCTCTGAACCCGGCTGATCAATTGAAAACTGCTTTCATTACCCCGTATGGGGCTTATTGCTATCGTGTCATGACTTTTGGCTTGAGAAATGCTGGTGCTACATACCAGAGGTGTATGCAGAAATGTCTGCATGATCAGATAGGTCGGAATGTGCAGGTGTATGTCGACGATGTCGTCATAAAAACTAAAGAAAAGTCATCTCTGACCGATGATCTCAGAGAGACATTTTTAAACTTGAGAAAATACCGGATGAAACTTAACCCGGATAAATGTACATTCGGTGTTCCGGCCGGAAAATTACTCGGTTTCCTCGTGTCCAGTCGAGGTATCGAGGTTAACCCGACAAAAATCCGTGCTATTGAAAGCATGAGATTACCGACATGTCTCAAGGACATGCAGAAATTCACTGGATGTTTGGCATCCTTGAGTCGGTTTGTCAGCAGGTTGGGAGAAAAGGCGTTGCCTTTGTATCAGCTCATAAAGAAAACCACTCACTTCGCGTGGACTCCGCAAGCGGATGCGGCGTTCACCGAGTTAAAAAAGATGCTAGCAACTGCGCCGATACTGGCCTCACCATTACCCAAAGAGCCGATGTTGCTCTACATTGCGGCCACAAACCGAGTGGTAAGTGTCGTAGTAGTGGTTGAGCGAGAAGAAGAGGGTAAAACCGTGCAGAGGCCGGTATATTACTTGAGTGAGGTGATCTCGTTATCCAAGCAGAACTATCCTCACTACCAGAAAATGACATATGGTGTCTATCTGGCTGCTAAGAAGTTGAAACATTACTTCCAAGAGCATTCAATCACAATGGTGTGTGAGGCTCCTATCTCGGAGATCATTGGGTGCAAAAATGCAACTGGCCGAGTAGCCAAGTGGGCTATCGAGGTATCACCTTACACACCACACTATGAGAGGAGATATGCTATCAAGTCTCAGGCATTGCCAGATTTCTTGGTGGATTGGGCCGAGATGCAATATGAGCCACCATTGCCTGACTCCAATTATTGGAGGATGCATTTTGATGGTTCTAAAACCAAGATTGGTTTGGGTGCCGGAGTAGTCCTTACCTCGCCGAAGCAAGATCAGCTGAGATATGTGTTGCAAATTCACTTTGCCGCATCTAACAATGTGGCCGAGTATGAGGCACTGGTACATGGGCTCAATGTGGCCAAAGAGATTGGTACCCGCCGAATAGAATGCTTCGGAGACTCGGATCTAGTGGTGCAGCAAGTCTCGGGAAACTGGGATGCTTTGGATGCCAATATGGCGTTATTCCGGTTTCATGTCCAGAAGATCTCGGGATTCTTTGAAGGGTGCGAGTTCAAGCATATACCTCGGGCAGAAAATGAAGCAGCCGATATACTGTCCAAGTTGGGCTCGTCTCGAGATCCAATTCTGAAGTCCCTACCCAAGGAAGAAGAAGACACACGCACAGGAGGTAGTAGAGGAAGAGAACACAGGGAGTTTGGTACCGCACAACTTGTGCCTTTTCTGACTCACTTTCTCTTGATTAACACAACTGATTACAAGTCTATTTAAAGGGAAGGAGACGCACCGGCCAAGCAACACAACTGCTTGATCCGATTTCTACTCCACTAACTACTCCACATCTCCACTAACAGCACACACACGTACAGGCTTGAGTCACCTCCAAGTTTACTGCAGACACGAGCTTTGCCATAACGGCACACTTGACGCATTCCTCTGCTGACTGCGTCCGCTTCTAGCTCCACAATTGATCTGCTGCATAACTGGGTCACTGCAACCCTACAGAGCCTGACAGTCTAACACTACATGTAGTTTAGACTAGTAACTAATGCAACAACGACATACACACACTAGTGCCACTACAACACTTGCACCGTGCCATGCACACACACACACATCTTTGCATGACTAATCCTGCCGCTATTGCACTCTCGACTAATCTGCATGCATGACTCAAAAAACACAATGAAATAAACATGATAAAGATCTACACAACAAGGTTAGCACCAACAAATTCCACCCGGCATAGCATTGGAGCATCTGAGGAAACCTTCAATCAAGCCCTCACCAGAATCCGAGTCAATTTTTATTCCGAAGAAACCAGAAGATGGAGCAGTGCCCATGGATGTAGATGTCGGGTGCATTTGGGAAAACCCGGGGACTGATTGGTATACCTCGGGGACTGGTCACTTGATGTCGGATGAAGTAATGTCGGCAGAACCAATGGAGATAGACATCCCGGTCTTTCCTGTGCGCCCGGTGCCGGAATGGGCACAACCAATAATGGCGTATATGATAGATGTGAGTTTGCCGAGTAATGAAGTGGAGGCTAGGCAAGTGCAGAGAAGATCCAAAGCTTACACCATCATCAACAAGGAGCTGTACAAGAGAAGTGTAACCGAGGTGTTACAACGCTGTGTTGAGCCAGCAGAAGGGCAAGAAATGCTTTTGGAGATTCATCAAGGGGAGTGTGGTCATCATGCTTCCTCAAGAGCCCTGGTTGCTAAAGTATTCCGGCATGTGTTTTACTGGCCCAATGCTTTGGATCAGGCAGAAGATATTGTCAGAAGATGCGAGGGGTGCCAGAGATTCGCTAAGAAGATACATTTGCCAGCCTCGGCACTGAAGACGATTCCCATCACTTGGCCCTTTGCTGTTTGGTGTTTGGACATGGTGGGAGAGTTCAGACCAGCCCGAGGTAACATGACTCATATGCTGGTGATGGTGGACAAGTTCACCAAATGGATCGAGGTGAAGCCAATCCGGAAGTGTGATGGTCACACAGCAGTGTCCTATTTGAAGGACATCATCTTGAGGTATGGATACCCCCATAGCATTATCTCGGATAATGGCACAAACTTCGTTGTGGGGGAATTCACTCGATTTTGTGCTGAAAAGAGGATTCGGTTGGACATAGCTTCGGTTGCACATCCAGAAGCCAATGGGCAAGTGGAAAGAGCAAATGCACTGGTGTTGGCCGGCATAAAAGCTCGGTTGATTGAACCACTGTTGCGAACTCCGGGATGCTGGATAGAGGAGATACCAGCAGTACTGTGGGGTTTAAGGACCACACCGAATCGCTCAACTGGCTATACGCCATTCTTTCTGGTCTATGGAGCAGAAGCGGTCCTGCCGACCGACATACAATATGACTCGCCGAGAGTTGCGATGTATACAAAAACCGAGGCAAAAGAGGCTCAGGCAGATGATGTTGATCTGCTCGAAGAGGCCCGAGAGTTGACCTTATCTCGGTCAGCAATATATCAGCAGAATCTCCGACGCTATCATAGCCGGAAGATCAGCCCTCGGGTATTCCGAGAGGGAGATTTAGTACTGAGGCTAGTGCAGCACAGTGCAGGTACTACCGGAGCTTCGGGCCGCTGTATGTCGGAGTCCAAAATGTGGACACCGGAGTCTATGTCTTGGTCAGGGGCCGGGGTCTCCGGGTTTCCTTGAGCTCCTCTAGTAGCACCTTGAGAGCTCGACGGCGGAGTGCCGGCGGGTGTAAGAGGTGCCGAAGTAGGACCAGCCCTGGTTGGGCTAGTAGCCAGTGTCTCGGGAGCTGTCTCGGGAGCCCGAGTTACCTCGGGGGCTGATAGAGGAGAACGCATCGGAGCGCTCTGAGGAACATGAAGGACATCCCTGCAGCAAAGTAAAGAGGGAAATTAGTCTCGGGAAAAAGTTATCTCGGTTAAGGAGTAAAGAGAGCAAGTGTATTGGTAAAGAGATCATTACCCTTCGGTAACTGGCGGTGTCGTGGTGGGATCACGGCAGATGCCATAGGTATGGCTAAGATGGGGCCGAATGGTCGTTGGGGGAATCCAGGGAGGGTTTATGCACTCAAGAAGTGCACAAGCAAGAACACGCAAGAAACCGCAAGAACATAAACGAGAAACCAAGAAACCAAGAACACAAAGCACACCACGATGTACCCTGCTTCGGGGCCCTCGTGTGGAGGTAACACCCCTACTGCAGCACTATCCTACTTGGTGTATAGCTCAGGGTGATAAGTACAAGCCGCTCCTCGAGCTGTATGATGATACAATGGTGAGAACTTGAGGTAGAAGATGAAGCTACAAGGGGGGAAAAAGGAACTCTGAGCTTGGATCCGAGGTGTCTCCAGGGATTCCGAGGTTCCTCTCTGTATCGATCCTTCTCTCTCTCGGTCGATCGATCGATTGATCGGGCGATCCTCCACGCAGGAGGGGTTGAAGCACATTATATAGGCCAGCCGAGTTACCGTTGTGCCCCTTGCTGAACACTGTTGCCATGCCTCTGCTTTGGTCATCATCGTACTCCTGTCAGGGACAGGACATGGCCTGCCCATCCCCTGCATCACCACAGTAGAGCTAGGATGTCCCCTCTGACAGACACAGGACGTGGCCTGGCTGAGCTACCTCGTAGCCTTTCCCAGAACTCGCGTGGTCAGCGGTCAGAGACGTGCAGCCCCGCCGAACCCGGAGCACGCCTCTGCCAGGCTCCGTGACAGACGCTCCCGTGTCAGGCGGGAAGTGACAGGAGCATTGACTCCTGCCCGACCTACGGCTTCTTGCCTTGGTTAGCCCGGCTCGGATGTGTCGGGCTCCTTACCTCGGGTCTTGCGCTTAAGATCTGACCAGGTCAGACCTTACTTCCTTCAAATAGCTTCTCCTGCACTCACAATACAAATCATAGCACCGGGGTAGTTAGGCGGCTGATCATAGCTCGGATTATGAACCTCGGCCCATGTCAACGGGATACCTCGGACCCCTCTGGGCCAAGACAGGTCGGCCTTCATATTCTCCAGGTCAAGATAAAGCTCGGACACTCCAAGACCCAAACAGGTCGGCCCTTTCCGTACCTCGGCACATCTTTAAACTCAACTCATGCCAAGCCTTGACCCTACCCGGGGGTAGCCCCCCCGACATTAGTCCCCGAAGCTGGTGCGGTCCTACGACCTCGGATGGAGGGCCGTAGCAGGTTCAAAAATAAGCAAGGCATCACCTCTAAATCCGACCTCAAATATAGCTCTGCCGAGGTACTTCCCATAGACCATAATCTAATCCGAGGTTGATCTGCAATATGACCTTTCCGAACTGTTTGACTCAGCACAATCTTGCCTCAAGATTTTCCGGGGCACGTGGCGAAGAATCTCTGCCCGGACTCTGAAATCCGGACCTTTGAAAGACAGGTCCTGACCACACGCCGCCTTCGTCAGCCGGACCCACCAAACAGTGAACATGCGCACTCAAGTGCTTGACCAATTTGACCGCCCACGACCCCTCGGTTTTCGCGCTGACCAGCACAGAAGATCTCGCGCTGGCGGTTGCCATCCTGTGGCCCACGTTGTGGTCGATTGTGCGGCCACAACCGCCGCAACCGCACTCTCGCCTGCACACGATCCCACGTCTTCCCGGTAACCGCGCGGTAGTGCGCAGTTACCGCACGCGGTTATAAATAGGGGCCCAGGGGGAACTTCTTCTTCCTCCCCACACTCCTCGATTTCATCCAGCCGCAGCGCCCTCTGCTTCGAGCTCCCCGCCCATTGCCGCCGTCTTGCAGCAGCGTTCCGCACCGCCGTCCAGCGCCTCGCCGCACCGGAGTACGCGCGCTGCGCCTTGCGCCGCCACTCCGCCGTCGATCCTTCGCGCCACCATCGACTCGCCATCAAGCCTCGATCTTCGAGTTCTTCACCGGTGAGTTCTTCGTTTCCCCTCCATTGCCATGGATGAGTTCACCCTTCGATGAACTCGAGGATCTTGATGAACCCTACGATCTTGATGAACTCGATGATCCCCTCTCGAGCTCTTTTAGTACCTTTAAATCTCATCTAGATTCATTTTAGATACATCCATAGCACTGTCCTCTTAGTTTTGCCCCTTGACGAACTCGAGTTTACTTTCCTTTTTAGCTCATCGGTAGATCTTTGCTAGTATCTCGCAGTGGTAGAAACGTGTTTCCCGCCTAAATCCTTTAGCCCGGCTATCCCGAATGATCCGAGGTATTTACCCCGGCTATCCTGAATTGTCCGAGGTACTTACCCCGGTTGAACCTCCCTCTTCTGCAGGAAAGCGTCCACATGTCTTCTGCCCCGGATCACGCCGAGGAAGGAGCACCTGGAGAACGAGGTAGCTGGGAGGGATCCGATGTCACGGAGGTCGACATTAAGTGGCTCCGAGATTCACGGCGGATCCCGGCCAATCTCATCTGCCGGGTTCCGAAGAAAGAAGATATCGAACCCGACGTGGAATCCGGGGAGCGGGTCGTCTTCCTGGATCACTTCGAACGTGGTTTCGGACTCCCGGCCGGGAAATTCTTCCGGGACTTCTTGGACACCTTTGGGCTACAACCACACCACTTGCCCGCCAATGCCATCCTCCAACTCTCGGCCTACGCAACTTTTTCCGAGGGTTACCTCGGATTATGGCCTAGCATCGAGTCATGGGCCAAGTACTTCCAGCTCAAGAAACAAAGTGTCCCGAACAAGAAGGTCGTGGACAAGGAGATGACCGCTTGCGGGGCGGCCTCGATTTCGCCTCGGCGATTCTCTGAGTTTCCTCGGATTCAGGGCCTGGACTCCTGCCGAAAATGGCAACGCTCCTTCTTCTATGTGAAGAACCCGGGCAGAAGACCTCATCAACTTGCCGGAGTTCACCATCGGAACCCCCACTGCCCAACTCAACTGGGATTACGAGCCTGCACCCGACGCTCCCGAGGTTTTATTGATCCATCAAACCATGATGTCACTCCAGGAGAAAAGTTGGGGAGCAGATGACATTTTGCGCACCATGATCACCCGCCGAGTTAATCCTCTACAAGCGCGGGCCCACAAGATCTGCCACATGAGTGGTCGCTATGACCCCACCCGGAATAGCACTCATGAACTCAGCGACTCCGAAGTGAAGAGGCGCATCCGGGCCATCGCCAAGACCACCATGCCCGATAAGTGGAAATGGGGTGTCAAGCCCTATGACCGAGATCACCTTCCAGCCCAAGTAAGTGTACCTTACCCGGCGTATAATATTCCTCGGTTTCATTTTCACCCCGACATTGTATTGATTCTTGTGCTAACTCGGTTTTACTTCGCCACCTCTGCAGAAGTTCACTCGACAGGAAATCGAGGATGGCCCCATTTCTTCTAAGGAGTGGACTCCCGACCTGCCTATTCCGGTCGCCGCCGAGGCTGAAGATCCGGACCATGAGGATCACCTCCCTATTCCCAAGGCCACCTCGGGTAAGACTCGCGATTGCCCATCGCACCGCCCACCAGTTCGATCGTCCATCCAGGATTGGCCCGATGATGACGATTGCCAAATTCTGGAACCTGTCAATGTTATTCCAATTTCCTATGCTCCTCCGACATATAAGAACTTTCATCCAGCGTCTGCAGCCTCCCGGAAGCGCTCAGGACCCGGTACCTCGGATGCCGAGGCTTCTAAGACCTCGGAGACTGCAGCGCCCAAAGCCAAGCGTGCCAAGAAGATCTCGGCGAGGCACAAGAAACGAGGCCCCGTGGAGGAAGATGCGTAAGTCACCTTGCTCCTTTTTACTTCTCACGCTGTTCCGAGGTTAAGTTTTTTATACTCTAACTTAATCTTTCTTTTTCGTCTAGCCCGGCTCGGCAGATCAAACAGAGCCACAGCTCGATACATTCACCACTGCCTCCAGTGGTTGAATCTAAGACAACCGAGGCCGAGGTTAACCTCGGCAGCCCCGCCAGAGCCTCTCCTCCAGAACAGTCCGTTGATATCCACAGCCCGGAGAGGACCATCTCCTCCCCGGGCGTGTCGCCTCCGCCGAACTTCCACCGCCGAGCTCTGACTCAGGCCTGGGACACTCTGCTCCCAGCCAAGATCAGACTCCTCCGCGTCCTCAGAAGGATGCGGAGTCAGATCACGCCAAGACTCCGGCTAAGACCGTGCTGGAGCCTCGGCTCTCCCCCAAGTCTCAAGCTGCGCGCAACCAGCAGCAACAGCAGCAGAAGAAGCAACAACAACAACAACTGCAGAAGCAAAAGCTTCAGCAGCAGCAGAAAGATTCAGCTCGAGTTGTTGAGCCCCCCAAACAGCCACAGCAAACTCCGATGCCGCCACCGCCACCGGGCCCAAGGCTGCGAGCACCCAACTGGTGCCGCATGTCCCTGCGCCGAAGTCCACCTTGACCAAGACCGCGCCTTCGAGCTCTCAGGTCGCCACCTCCCGAGCTCTTTTTGCTGCTACCATCCAGCCGAACATCAGCAGCTGGGAGGTCGGGCAACTCCGGACCAAGAGCGGGAACAGCTTAGGCTCGGAGAAGCATTACGACATGGACTGGAACTCGGCTGACACTGCCGAGGTCTCCTCTAATCCGACCTCTGAGCATCCAGCTGGACCTAGCGCCGTGCTCCAGTCCATTTACAACATGCAGACTGCGGTCCTTGATTGCAGCAAGAAGGCATCGGTAAGTTTCTTTACGCAACTCTCTTTCTTCCTTTGAAACCAAATGACAAACACTACTATTCCCAGTCCCCGAGATTCGGGTTGAGCAATTGACACTCCACCGAGTTAAAATTGCTCGGCTTGAATCTCAAAAACTTGTCATTTCTCCAATGCTGAGTCCCCGAGGCCAATGCCGAGTCCCCGGGACTCAATTGGGCCTCGGGTGCTAAAAAGACCTCGGATTTCTTCGAAATGTAAATCTTCAATATTCGTGTCAAATCTCTTTCCGCCGAACTGATCTCTCTATTTTTTCAGGAGTGCAACAATGCTCGGACCAAAATCTTCAAGAACCTCCTGCTGGATCACAACAACTGAAGAAGTCTCACCGGACTCTTCTATCAGCAAAGGAGCAGAGCGAGAAAGATTATGCCTCCAAGCTGAAGACAGCCCAGGACGAAATAGCTCGGCTGCAACAAGAGCTGAACCGGGCTAATGAAGCCAAAGCTGCTGTGGAGGACGCTATGAAGGTCAAAGACCAGGCCGCCGAACAGCAGAAAGAAATTGCCAAGACCCTGGAGAACCGCGCCACCTCGGCCGAAACCGAACTGATCGCTCTCCGGCTACATCGAAAAGTTGGTTGTCCGAGCTCACTCGGATTAATCACCAAATGGATAGTAAGTTTCCTTTCTCCTTTTCCTTATTTTCCGCCGACCTACACCCCGTGCCACCGTATGTCTTAATTCAGCGACAGCCTTTTTGTCTTCTTCAGAGCATTTTGAGCACTCCAAGGACAAAGCTGTCCGAGAAGTTCTAGCAGCTCGGGCAAAGAGGGCTGAGACAGAAACCCTCGGCGAAAGCTGGGATATCCAGGACCACCTCGTCGCCCTTAATGCTCGGATCAGGCCGCTCAGGGCCATTGGAACTAAACTGGTAGATGCTGCCATCCAGGTCCATCGTGCCCTCTGGCCCAAGGTTAAGCCTCCCACTTGCATCGACGAGCTCGCCACGAAGCTAAAAGGAGCCGAGGCTAGACTTCGGGAGTGGAGATGCTCATCAGCTCGGGCTGGCGCGGACAAGGCCCTGGTGTTCGTGCTGTCTTGGTATGAATCTGTCGAGATCCACACGGTTACCTCCCTGCGCAAGGGCTCTCCTTGGAACACCACTCCTGATGGCATTGAGAAACGCCAAGCAGCAGCCGACCTCTTTGCTAGTTATGCAAACACCCGGACCTTCGATGACGGGCGCCTCTATTCTGAGGATGAAGAGAGCTCGGACGAGGAAGAAGAGTCCGGTGAAGAAGCTGCTGAAGGAACTGGTGAAGAAGGCTCTGACGGCGAGGAATTTGACTTCGACGAGCCTCAGAGCTCCAAGGGCAAGGCCGGCCAAACAACCGAGGTGGCTGAAGATTCTGATGATGACTTCAACTTCGACGAACCTCCGAACCCCAAGGGCAAGTCCGGCAAAGCCGTAGCCACCGAGGTGATCTCCCCCGACGTGACGGACACCCCGGCATCCACTCCAACAACCGAGGTTGCTTCCGCGACCAAGGTTGTTCCTGCGCCCGAGGTTCCTCCTCCCGACTTCGGCTCCCGAGGCTTCTTCCAGCGAGATTCCCACTACCACAACTTCGGCGACCGAGGTCTCTGGTTCCGAGGCCTGAACTTGTCTCAAGAAAAACATTAAATTCCCGGTATGCCGGGTTCAGATGTAATAGACCTTAAGTAGTTTGCCTTGCTACCTCTAACATTATCTTGCTATCCGAACCATGCTTTTCTAAAATTTATGCCGAACCCTTTTGGAACGAGTCCCCGAGTTCACTTTCGTGTTTACTATACTTGGCATTCTTTGCTCTTGTCTACCATTTTGGCGTTCGACAGTCGAGTCACAAGATTGTTGTTTATAGCATACAGTACTTAGCAAATGCCGAGGTGTGTTTCAAAATCATCCGACATAAATGAAAGGTAAAGACAGGGGTTAGTAAACGACACATGCCGAACTATATTTTTGGACCGAGTCCCCGAGTCCATTTTCATGTTTCCCACGTTTTTTCATCTTTGCTCTTGACTACCATTTCGGCGTTCGTCAGTCGAGTCACAAGATTAGTTACACAGCATACATTACTTGAAGTTTGAGACGAGGTTCAAAACAGTTCGGCATATGAACGAAATTGACAAACAGAAATAAAACACAAGCACATGAGCGAGGCAGTCCCCGAGCTTCAACCTCGGAGTGCCGACATTTCATTAAGGATTAACCGAGGTACATACATTGCGCCCTTCATGAGTAGAAAGGTCGGAGTAGAGCTACATTCCATGGTCGCTTGACCTCTGATCCGGGGTTGTCCAGCCCATCTTTCCTTGGTTCCTGCGCATCTATAAGATAGTACGAATCATTGAGCAGAGCTCGGCTCACAATGAACGGTCCCTCCCATGGAGGTGACAACTTGTGCCGACCTTTACTGCGCTGCACCAGCCTCAGCACCAAATCTCCCTCGTGAAACACACGAGGGTTGACATTCCGGCTATGATAACGTCGGAGACCTTGTTGGTATATTGCTGACCGAGATGAGGCCAATTCTCTAGCTTCCTCAAGCAGATCTACTGCATCCTCCGAGCCTCTTTTGCCTCGGCTTCAGTGTACATTGCCACTCTGGGCGCATCATATTCGATGTCAGTGGGTAGCAGCTTCTGCCCCATAGACCATAAAAAATGGCGTATAGCCAGTTGATCGATTTGGTGTGGTCCTTAGACCCCACAGTACTGCTGGTATCTCATCTATCCAACACCCCGGCGTTTTCAGCAGTGGTTCAATGAGCCGAGCCTTGATGCCGGCCAACACTAGAGCATTTGATCTTTCCACTTGTCCATTAGACTCCGGATGTGCCACCGAGGCTATGTCCAGCCGGATTCCCTTGTCCATGCAAAACCGAGCAAATTCTCCAACAGCAAAGTTCGTGCCGTTGTCCGAGATAATGCTATGGGGGTACCCATATCGTAGAATGATTTCCTTCAAGAAAGTCACTGCTGAATGACCATCCAACTTCCGGATTGGTTTCACCTCGATCCATTTGGTGAACTTGTCCACCATCACCAGTATGTGCGTCATGTTACCTCGGGCTGGTTTGAACTCTCCCACCATATCCAAACACCATACCGCAAACGGCCAAGTGATAGGAATTGTTTTGAGCGCCGAGGCTGGCACATGCGTTTGCTTGGCAAACCTTTGGCATCCTTCACATCTCCGGACTATGTCCTCTGCATCAGCAAGAGCAGTGGGCCAATAGAACCCATGCCTGAACACCTTGGCCACCAGAGCTCTTGTGCTGCAATGATGTCCACACTCTCCTTGGTGGATCTCCAAAAGCATCTCCTTGCCTTCAGCTGGCTCGACACACCGTTGCAACACCTCGGTTACGCTTCTTTTATAGAGCTCCTTGTTGATGATGGTGTACGCCTTTGCCCTCCTTTGGATTCTCCTAGCCTCGGTTGTGTCACTTGGCAAGCTTCCCTCTGTTATGAACTTCATGATCTGCTCCGCCCACTCCGGCACTGGGTGCAAAGGAAAAAGTTTCTCGTCCACCTCCATTGGTTCGGCCACCATAATCTCCTCCATTATTTCCTCCACCATCCTGCGACCAGTCCCCGAGTCTCGACGAGCAGTCCCCGAGTTCGGCGCAGTCCCCGGGTCCGACCAGACGCATCCGACGTCTACCTCCATTGGAACAGGTCCGGACTCTTGCTCAGCCGGGATGAAAATAGATTCGGATTCAGGAGAAGGTTTGATTGAAGGAGTTCTCAAGTGATTCAGGGCTACTCCAGGTGGTACTGCCTCTTTAGATGAACCGAGCTTTGACAACACGTCGGCAGCATTATTTTCTGTCCGAGGTATATGCTTGTATTCACACCCTTCAAAGAACCCGGATATCTTTTGCACATGGAACCGATATAACGCCATGTTGGCATCCAGAGCATCCCAAGTTCCAGAAGATTGCTGCACCACCAGGTCGGAATCGCCGAAGCATTCCATACGCCGGATACCGATCTCCTTCGCCACATTGAGTCCATGGATTAAGGCCTCATACTCCGCCACATTGTTTGATGCCGAGAAATGAATCTGCAGCACATATTTCAGCTGATCTCGCTTCGGTGAGGTGAGGACTATTCCGGCCCCCAGCCCGATCTTTGTCTTGGACCCATCAAAATGCATCTTCCAATAATTATAGTCCGGCCTGGGTGGCTCATACTGCATCTCGGCCCAATCACAAAAGAAGTCCGGCAGCGCCTGGGATTTAATTGCATCTCTTCTCTCATAATGTGGTGCATATGGAGACACCTCAATCGCCCATTTGGCAACTCGGCCAGTTGCATCTTTGCACCCGATGATCTCCGAGATTGGAGCTTCGCACACCACCGTCATGGGATGCTCCTGGAAATAATGCTTCAACTTCTTGACCGCCAGGTAGACACCATACGTCATCTTCTGGTAGTGAGGGTAATTCTGCTTCGAGGTAGAGATCACCTCGCTCAAGTAATACACCGGTCTCTGCACCGACCTGCCACCTTCTTCGCGCTCCACCACCACTGCCACACTTACAACTCGGTTTGTGGCCGCAATGTAAAGTAACATCGGCTCATTGTGCAATGGTGATGCCAACACCGGAGCGGTGGACAACATCTTTTTCAGCTCATTGAACGCCACGTCGGCCTGCGGGGTCCATGTAAACCCGGTACTTTTCTTCATGAGCTGGTACAAAGGTAAGGCTTTTTCTCCCAGCCGACCTACAAATCGGCTCAACGAGGCTAGCACCCTGTGAATTTCTGCACATCTTTCAAACACTTCGGTAATTTCATGTTTCAATAGCTCGGATCTTGGCCGGGTTAACCTCGATACCTCGGCTAGACACCAGGAATCCAAGCAACTTTCCAGCCGGGACACCAAAGGTGCACTTGTCCGGGTTAAGTTTCAACCGATATTTTCTCAAATTCACAAATGTCTCCTCGAGATCCTCGAGGAGAGTACGTTTCTCCTTAGTTTTGATGACGATATCATCGACATACACTTGCACATTTTTGCCCATTTGAGAGTGCAGGCATTTCTGCATACACCTCTGATAAGTTGCCCCGGCATTCCTCAGACCAAAACACATGACACGATAGCAATACGCCCCATACGGGGTAATAAAAGCAGTCTTTATTTGATCCTTCGGGTTCAGTGGTATCTGGTGAAAACCAGAGTACGCATCGATAAAAGACAACAGTTCACAACCAGCAGTGGAATCGATCACTTGATCAATCCGAGGTAATGGAAATGGATCTTTCGGGCACGCCTTGTTGAGGTTAGTGAAGTCAATGCACATGCGCCACACCTTGACCACGGCTGGCTCGTCTTTCTTCTTTTCCACCAAGACCGGATTGGATATCCAGTCCGGATGCAGCACCTCCATAATGAACCCGGCTGCAAGCAACTTAGCCAGCTCGTCCAGCACCACTTGTCTTCGGTCGTCTGAGAGACGACGGGTCGGTTGCCTCACCGGTTTCACCTCCGGCCTGACAAATAAAGAGTGCTCTGCCAACTCCCTCGGAACACCAGGCAGGTCCTTAGCCGACCATGCAAAGATATCCCGATTCTCACGGAGGAAGTGACAGAGCGCGCTTTCCTATTTCTCGCCCAGCCCGGTCCCAATGAGGGCCATGCGCTCCGGGTGTCCGGGTCAATGGGGATCTTCTTGGTCTCCTTGGGCACCTCGAATGCTGCAGTTGAGTCCGGGCTCATCAGTCCGGACATGCCGAGCTGTGTTGACTGCGCCATTGCCACCACTTGATGCAGCTTCTTCTTCTCAGCTGCGATCACCAAAGATTCGGCCAGATTAGACCCCGCCGAGGCACACTGAATGGCTCGCTTGTAGTCACCCGAGATGGATATGATCCCATTAGGCCCCGGCATTTTCATCTTCAGGTATGCAACATGGGTGGAAATCATGAACTTGGCCAGAGCCGGCCTTCCAAGCAATGCATGGTATGCACTCTCCAAGTCCACCACCTCGAACTCGATACTCTCAACTCGGCAGTTATCCTTGGTTCCAAATGCTACATCCACCCATATCTTGCCCATGGGTGCACAGGAAACGCCAGGCACAATCCCATGAAAAGTACAACTGCTCGGCATCAACTGATTTGGCGATATGCCCAATTTCACCATTGTGTCTCGGTACATGATGTTGATGGCACTGCCATTGTCCACCAGAACTCGGGTGAACCTCACATTGTTTGTAGGCCCACACAACGTCGGATCTACCACCAGGGCATACTTTCCAGGGCTCGGCATGATCCGAGGTGTATCTTTCCTGCTCCAAGTGATCTCCTGCTCAGACCAGTTCATATAGGTCGGCACCACCGGCATTACTGCATTCACCTCCATGGCACGCCTCTGCACACTCTTCTTGTCAGTTGGCTCGGTCACAAAGACCACATAGCTCGCATGAGCCTCTCTATAGTCATTTCCGGGGTATTCATACTGCTGACTTGGTCCGGCACCATTATTGTTGTTATTACCTCGGACATTCACAACATTCACGGGCCTTGCTGCTGCAGGCCTCGGAGGAGGTGCAGTGGTTATCGGGGTAACATTTGCTCCGGACAGATTCGGGTTAGGCCTCGGCTGAAATCTCTGAGGTGGTCCTCCTCTGTTTCCTCCGGCCTTCGCCCCTTCTTCCTGATTCTGTGGTTCCAGCTGCACTGCCGGGTTGAATGGTTGGCTGGCTTACGCGGGTCGGTCGTATGGTAACGGCAAGGACCATCTAACATCGATTCATAAGTCAAGGGTGGCTCCGGGTTCGGACTAAATGCCGGACCATTGATTTTCGGCCTCTGGACACCTCCAGCTCCGGGCTGATCCGGGTTCACCGCTGCAACTTGGTTCGAGGTGTATGGGTAGTCCGGCTCCCTCCTCTTGTGTCCGAACTCTTGGCGGTCATTACACCTTGGTCCGAGCCGGTTGTTTATTGGCTCCCTCCTTCTGTTACGTGCCACTGCCTCTGCTGCTGGCTGCATCGGATCACCAGAGCATAAGAATCTGCAATCCGGATTGTCTCTGCTAGGGATTTCGGCATATCTCTTTGGAGCCTCTGCCACAGCATGCTGCCATGTCGGCAACCATCTGCAAACCAGGAAATGGCCTGTGCCTCTACAACTCCTTCACAGGAATTCCGAACATTGCTCCACCGAGTTAAGAATTCTCGGTCAGTTTCATGATCATCTTGCTTACATGCTGCCAGGAGCTGAGGTCGGTTTGGCCTCTTGTATGTACTAGCAAAGTTGCTGTTAAACGCCAGCTCCAAGTCTATCCAGGAGTTGATACTATACTCCGGCAAATTATTCAGCCAGATCCGAGCTGGACCTTCCAACATGTGCGGGAGATACCGGACCGCCCATCGGCGATTGCCCCCCGCTATGTGCACCGAGGATACATAATCTGTCAGCCAATCTTGCGGCTTGGTGCTCCCGTTGTATGGCTTGGTGTTCCGACCTAACTGGAACTGAGATACTGGCGGTGGTGGCTCCCTCATGATCCGAGGTCCGAAACACGCCGGACCAGGAGGGCCTTCCTCCTCCAACTGCTCGGACAAGTAGATTCTATCCAGCTTGTTACGAACATCGCCCGGAGCTAACATCCGAGCTCCTATCCGAGGTCCCAACGCCCCATCCACTCTGTGGTATCCGGCTCGCGCCATGGCCGAGTCTCCATCATCATATCGGTCATCGCCTTGACCGACATTCTGAGGTTGCTGAACATACTCCGGCTCTCGCTGATATTGCTCCTGCGGCCGGGGTTTTGCTGATGCCTCGGGGGCGGAGGTGGTTTACCTCGGCCAGTGATACGTCCATTTTGCATCACTATTTTATATCATAATTTACTGCTATTCATCGATATATTTCATATTTAGAAGTGTTACTTATGTTATTTTACCTATTTTGCATGTTTGATGAATAATGGAGAATTGGACACCGGAGTCAGGATTCTGCTGGAAAAAGCACCGTCGAGATGCACTATTTCTGAAGATCAATAAATCGAAGGAGACATATGGAAGTCCCTATTTTACCAGAAGATGGAGGAGGCCAAAAGGGGAGGCTGAGACGGCACCTGGGGAGCCCAAACCACAGGCTGGCGCGGTGGGCCCCCCTGCCACGCCGCCTGGTGGTTTGGAGGCCCAGGGCCATCCCAGCCGTTCCCCCTTCGCGTACTTGACCCCCTCGGAACCCTAACACACAGAAGAGGGCCATCGAAATATTCCGCCGCCTCCACGAGGCGGAAAACACCAGAGAGCGAAAAGCTCCCCTGCAGGAAGAAATCTGCCGGGGGAAATTCCCTCCCGGAGGGGAAATCGTCGCCATCATCACTGTCATCGAGCTGGACTTCATCGGGATCATCATCATCATCTCCACCGCCAACACCATCATCACCGCCGCTGCACCCCGTCTCCGCTGTAACATCTAGGGCTGAATCTTGTCTATTTCATAGGGGAAACTCTCTCGGTGTTGATTACTCTTGTTATTGATGCTATTGGGTGAAACCATTGGATTAAGGTTTATGTTCAGATTGTTATTCATCATCATATCACCTCTGATCATGTTCCGTATGATGTCTTGTGAGTAGTTCGTTTAGTTCTTGAGGACATGGGAGAAGTCTTGATGTTAGTAGTGAATTATGTTGAGTAATATTTAATGGTTTGATGCTTAAGTTGTGGTGTTATTCTTCTAGTGGTGTCATGTGAACGTCGACTACATGATACTTCACCTTTATGGGCCTAGGGAATGCATTGTGTATTCGTTTGCCAATTGTGGGGTTGCCGGAGTGACAGAAACCTGAACACCGTTGGTATATCGATGCATGAGGGATAGCAGGATCTCAAAGTTTAAGGCTGTGGTTAGTTTATCTTAATTACTTTCTTGTATTTGCGGATGCTTGCAAGGGGTATAATCACAAGTATGTATTAGTCCTAGGAAGGGCGGTGCATTAGCATAGGTTCACCCACACAACACTTATCAAAACAATGAAGATTAATCAACTATATGAAGCGAAAGCACTTGACAATATTCCCGTGTGTCCTCAAGAACGTTTGGTCATTATAAGTACAACAACCGGCTTGTCCTTTGCTGTAGAAAGGATTGGGCCACTCGCTGCAACTATTATTACTGCATTTTATTTACTTGTACTTTATTTATCTGTCATATCAAAAACTCCTAAAAACTTGTCTGTGAGCATTTACAGTGAATCCTTCATCAAAACCGCTTGTCAACACCTTCTGCTCCTCGTTGGGTTCGACACTCTTATTTATCGAAAGTACTACGATACACCCCCTATACTTGTGGGTTATCAGCCAGCCGACGCTGCTTGCCCGCCATTCTGATTTCCCTGACCGAAGTTACCCTTAGCTCGGCTTGCATTACCTTGGCCGGGGTTTCCCTTAGCTCGGCTAGCATTGCCCTGGCCCACCTTCTGCTTTTCTGCTAACACCGGATCATACATCTGCATCTGCAGCTGCTTGTTCTGACCCGAGGTGACACTCCGGGCTCGATCGGCTCCTCCGACGAGTGGAGACGAGGCTTGCCCCTTGGACACCTAACCAACTGGCCTAGCTGAATAAACCATCTGCGAATCACCAGCCCCGGCATATGCTCTGCGGAGAGCCTCATTCTGCTGGTTAGCCACATACACTAATTCATTGACTCGCTTCTGCTGCGCACGCCATGCATCTCCAGTCAACCCGGATAGCTCGGCCCTGCCTACCTCACCAGCTCTGAGGTTCTTAGCAGGGGAACTATATACCGGCCTTCCAGTCGACACGCGACTCTCACTCCTAGCCGAGGTGGTAGGTCGAGCTTCCCTATTCATCTCATCATTGAGCCCCTTGCCTCTCTGCCGCACCTCGGCTCCCCTATTTGTATCAGCTGCTACCGAAGTGAAGCCATTCGATGCATTGTACTCACGCATATCTCTATTGAACTCATCTCTAGCTGTCATCATTGCTACAGCCTCCTTTTGCAACAGGACACGCTTTGCCTCTAGCTCGGCCACAGTCACTACTACATCCACTCCTGGATTTACTGGGTCCGCCAGTGTCTCCGCTATTTCTACTAGGGTCGCACCTCGGGGGTACCAGGCAACTCTTTCTCTAGCCTGGGCTTTGCAGATCTCACCTTAGCAACCTCGGCCGGCTTGGATTTGCTGGCATCTCCTTTGCCAGTGGCATCAATCGGACCGGTCATCATCACCTCCACGCAGCTCTCGGGGCGAGTGATACGCCGACCTAGAGCCGCAAGGAGAGGACTTTCGTCGTCCACGAGCACCTGCTCCGGGTACTCGCGAACAACCTCGACAGCAACATAGGTGACGAAGCTGCCAAGCATCATGGTGAAGCCATGCTCGGGGAAGGGCTTGCCGGCGAAACACCCCGCATTGTCGCTGACGAAGTTGAACTCACCGATCTTGGCGATAAGCCCGGAAAGAACACGCTCGCCTGAGCCCGTCCGGATGTAAACTCCCTCCAACGCCTCAATCTGCCCCACGGTGGGCGCCAACTGTCGTGGTGGGATCACGGCAGATGCCATAGGTATGGCTAAGATGGGGCCGAATGGTCGTTGGGGGAATCCGGGGAGGGTTTATGCACTCAAGAAGTGCACAAGCAAGAACACGCAAGAAACCGCAAGAACATAAACGAGAAACCAAGAAACCAAGAACACAAAGCACACCACGATGTACCCTGCTTCGGGGCCCTCGTGTGGAGGTAACACCCCTACTGCAGCACTATCCTACTTGGTGTATAGCTCAGGGTGATAAGTACAAGCCGCTCCCAGAACTCGCGTGGTCAGCGGTCAGAGACGTGCAGCCCCGCCGAACCCGGAGCACGCCTCTGCCAGGCTCCGTGACAGACGCTCCCGTGTCAGGCGGGAAGTGACAGGAGCATTGACTCCTGCCCGACCTACGGCTTCTTTCCTTGGTTAGCCCAGCTCGGATGTGTCGGGCTCCTTACCTCGGGTCTTGCGCTTAAGATCTGACCAGGTCGGACCTTACTTCCTTCAAATAGCTTCTCCTGCACTCACAATACAAATCATAGCACCGGGGTAGTTAGGTCGGCTGATCATAGCTCGGATTATGAACCTCGGCCCATGCCAACGGGATACCTCGGACCCCTCTGGGCCAAGACAGGTCGGCCTTCATATTCTCCAGGTCAAGATAAAGCTCGGACACTCCAAGACCCAAACAGGTCGGCCCTTTCCGTACCTCGGCACATCTTTAAACTCAACTCATGCCAAGCCTTGACCCTAACCGGGGGTAGCCCCCCGACAGGCGGCCTTTTGCCCCGCAATATCTTGCCGGACTTCTTTACCCTCTTGGCTTTCTTCGGAGGAGGCTCCGAGGTTGTTGATGTCCCGGTCTCCGAAGTGCCGGTCCCTGCGCGCTTGCGACTTGTGCTCGGGCCGGTAGGGTTAGCTGAGTCCGAGGATATTGGGTGAGCAAATGCGACCGGAAGAGCATCTATAGGCTCTAAAATTTGGCAGTCATCATCGTCGTCTGACCAATCTCGGACTGAGGCTTGGGCTCGAGGCTTACCCGAAGCAAAGGGGCGAGGCTTGGGGATGGGCATGTGATCCTCGTCGTCCGGGTCTTCAGCCTCGGTGTCGGCCGGGATAGGCAAGTCCTCGCCGCACTTCTCCGAGGGGTTTGCCCCGTCTTCAATGGTTTGCCGAGTAAACGTTTGCAGCATAAAGGCAATGATATCAGATTACACTAAGTGTAAATATGCTGCCGACACAAAAGTTATCTCGGCAGGAAACTTATGTCGGCAGGAAAATTATGTCGGTATGAATTGCTAAGATACTTACGTGCGGAGGGAGATTTGCCCTGCTGTGGGGTTTCATGCCCCATTCCCAGTCCTCCGGCATTTGAGTCTTGGCGTTGGCCCTGACTCATCTCCAAACCTCGGATTTGGTCAGCTTATGAGTGCTGGTCCGGGTAGGATCATATCGGCCACTCATGTGGCAGATCTTGTGAGCTCATTCTTGGAGGGGGGAAACTCGGCGCATCACAAAGGTCCGCATGAGGTCATCAGCCTCCAGCCCATCATCATCCTGGAATGATTCGACGAGCTTGTGGATAGCATTGATCTCGGGACTGGATGTCTTCGGATCAAGGCCCCAATTGCATTGTTCAGAAGGGGTAGCGATATCCCACTCCGGCAGATTGAGGAAGTCATCTGCGCCCTCCGGGTTCTTCACATAGAAGAATGTGCGCTGCCATTTCCGGCATGACTCTAGGCAGGGGATCCGAGGAAAGATTGATTTCTTCCGAGGTGTAATGGTGGCCGCCCCGCAAGCGGTCATCTGCTTCGGAAAGTCCTTGTTGTCTGGGTCCGGGATACTCTATTTCCGGAGTTGAAAGTACTTGGCCCAGAGCTCTACTGTGGGCCAGAGCCCGAGGTATCCCACGGAGAAGGACACATAGGAGGAGAGGGTGGTTATGGCATTAGCAGGGAGGTGGTGAGGTTGAAGGCCAAACCGGGTTAGGAAGGCTTTGAAGAATGGGCTCGCCGGGAGTCCAAAGCCACGCTCGAAGTGCGCGATGAAGACCACCCGTTCTCCGGGTTTCACATTTGGCTCGGCTTCTTTGCCCGGAACCCGACACTCCACCCACTCCGGAATGCGCCGGGTTCGCTCCAGCCAATCAATTTCATCTTGGGTGACATCGGAGCCTTCCCATCCACCCCGCTCTCCCTCTCCTTCTTCCTCGGGAATGTCGGCAGGCTCCGGGGTGCTGCGGGAAGACATCTCGGAAAGGAAATCTGCATAGAAGCAAAAGTTCACCGGCATTGAGCACTTTGGTGTGGTCACAGCGAAGAGCAAGGAAATGGTAAGGGGAAACATATTTCTATGGGCAAGGTATGTGGGGAAGATCTACAAAAGGAAGATAAAAGAAATCTACCCAAGAACCGCGGAAGAACTTAGTGCTAAATAGAAAGATCCTAGTTCTAAATCAATCGGAGAGGTTGCGGGCAAGAACTCACCGATGGATCGAATCCGCTGGGCGAGAGAAGTGCAAAGCGCTGCGATGGGATCTCTGGCTCAGCGGCGGCGCGGCAGGATCTGGTCGTCGGCGGCGTGCGGAGTTCTCCGTGCTGCGGTGGAGAAGAACTTCAAGCGGCGGCGGCAATGGCGCAGAGGATCGGTGGGGAAGAAAGGAAAAGAGGAGCACCCTTGCCCCTACTTATAGGCACGGGGATGGCGCAGTTAAGGGAGAGATCGTGGGCGGTTTCCAAAACTGCCGCGGGATCTCCTGCGCACAATCTCCGCAGTTAACACGGCGAGGTAACCGCCCCAGCGGACACATCATGGGCCACATGATCTTAACTGCCCAGGGCGTAGTTAGTGGAGCACTAATGGGCAGGAAATTCAAAAATGAGGCGCGGCGTGTGCAATGCGTGGTTAAATGTACTCAAGTGCAGTGACAGATGTGACATGTGGTGGGGTCAAGGTGACGTGCGTGCAGAACAGGCAGAGGCATGTCTGTCCAGGCGTGAAAATCGAGCAGAGGAACACTGTGGATCTGTCAAGTGTGATGGAGAGCACTGAACCGAGGTTATAAGAACCTCACCATGTCGGGGAAACCGACATACGGAGAAATGTCGGAAACAGTTAGAGAAACTGCAGTAACTAAATCCTCGGAAGGATAGAGGCAATCTATGTTGTGTCGGCCAAACCGACATAAGCATAGATGATGAGAAAACGAAAGTATGGATTCTTGTGGTTGTGACGGATCCGACACTGGTATGCTGGATACCAATCTCGGATTGGTCTGATTTTGGTAAACCTGGTGTGGCCGTTCATCCGAGTCTGTAGGACCGCACCAGCTTCGCGGACTAATGTCGGGGGGCTACCCCCAGGTAGGATCATGGTATGGTATAAAGTATGTTCGAGTGTGGATCAAGGTACGGAAGTGACCGAGGTAAACAGGTCCGGAATGGCCATTATGTGCTAACTGGTATAATCGGTCCGACATAACCTAACCGACATAGAAATGTCGGTATTGCCAAGTTGTTCTTATATGCAAGCGAGGAGTCTACGCTGAGGCAAGGTATCCGGCATATCCATGCCGGGTTAGCTCAGGGAAATATCCGGCATTTCCATGCTGGGTTAGAGGCAAGGAGAACCCGACATATCCATGCCGGGTTAAAGGAAGAGAAGAGCTCAATGTCGGCTGCAGAGTCAATGCTGCTGTCACGTCCCTTCTAGCACGGACGCGCCTGACAAGGAGAATGTCAGAGGTGCGTGCTGCGTGAACGGCGGGAAAGGTGGTACCTGACCGCTGACTCTAGGGCTTCCGGGGAAAAGGCTACGAAGATAGGGATGGGCGAGCCACGTCTTGTCCCTGCAGTAGGGAGCATCCTAGCTCTACCGTTGGCTGCAGGGGATGGGCAGGCCACGTCATGTCTCTGACAGGAGTGCCATCATGACACCTCGGTGGCGTGGCTACAGTGCATGCAGGGGCATAACCGTAACTCGGTCAGCCTATAAATAGAGCATCACCCACTCCTGCGTGAGGGACGATGCCCTGAGAGATATTTTCCCCCATAGCTTCATCTTCCACCTTGAGCACTTCACCATTGTTTGATCATACAGCTCGAGGAGCACTTTGTACTTGTGAGACACTGAGATATACAGAGAGAGATAGGCAGGAGTAGGGGTGTTACCTCCACACGAGGGCCCCGAACCTGGGTAGATCGGTGTGTTCTTGGTTCTGTGTGTTCATCCGTGCGTGCTTCTTAGCGCGCAAACCCTCCCCGGATCCCCCAGCGTCCATCGACCCACAACTTAGCCATACCTATGACATCTGCCGTGATACCACCACGACATAGTGTCAGACTGAAACTCAGCGGGTTTGTGTCGGTTGATTCATAGCACTTGACACATACATACCATTTTCACTTGCCATAACGTGCAATATGCTCTCCGGTGGCAGGTCGGCCGAAAACCACGTTAGACCACCGAGCCTTTGTGAGTTGTGACCTTCATATGAGAGTGCACTTTTGGAGCCCGGGCTACATTGGTCACGGATTTTTTTTACATTAAAAAGGGCAATTTTGGAGCCCGGGCTACAAATATGGCCCACTGTCAGACATGAAGGGCTACCTCGGCGCGGGGGGCCGGCCACGGGCACGGCCAAGCCCCGGCCGGCCACGGCGCGGACGCAGGGGACGGGAGCAGGCGACGGCCACGGGCGAGCGCCGACGCGGCCACGGCGCGGGAGCAGGCGCCGGTAGTCGAGGCTCAGAGCAAGACGGGCGAGCTAGCTAGCACGCTTGCACGCCTGGCCGGCCGCGAGCACGCACGCACGCAAGGCGTGCTAGCTAGCACCAGGCACGCACACCGGGCCGGCCGCACACGCGATGCGTGCTAGCTAGCAGGCACGCAAACCCGGCCGGCTGTGAACGCTCGCCTCGTGCCCGTCGCCTGCGTCGCGCCCGCGCCGTGGCCGGCCGGCCGGCGCTTGCCCATGCCCCTCGCCCGCGCTGTGGCCGGCCGGCGCTCGCCCGTGGCGCTTGCCCGTGCCCCTCGCCCGCGCGTGCCCGTGGCCGTGGCTGGCGCCCGTGGCTGGCCGGCGCTCGGCCGTGCACGTGGCCGTGCCCGTGCTCCTGGCCGTGGCGGTGTCCGGCGCCCGAGCCGTGCCGTAGCCGCGCCGGCACTCGAGCCCGTGCGGCCGTGGCCGCGCCTGAGCCGTGCCCGAGCGCGTGGCCGTAGCCGCGCGTGGCCGTGGCCGTGCCCGAGCGACGGCCGGTGGCCGCGCCCGCGCCCGTGCTCGTGGATGTGGCCGCGCCCGAGCTGTGGCCGGCCAGTGCTCAGGGTCGTTGCCGCGCTTGTGGCCGGCGCCCACGCCTGAGCCGTCGCCGGCTGTCGCTCGTGGCCGTGCCCGTGCCACTCCTGCCCGCCGCCGCATTGGGCCATGACCCTGAGATTGGGTCAACGCTCGCATTAGAGAGAAAATAAAAGAAAAAAATATGGATTATTTTTTTGCAAAATTTTCACTCGCCACTGACAGTGGGCCATACCTGTCAGAACGAGAGTTAACTTAGGTAAACAAGGTCACAACAAAATTCGGTGGTTTTTGCAACACTGTTAGCGAATAGTGGTGGTGATTTGCGAATTCGTTGGAAACCGGTGGTCTTTTGCAACGTAACCACCACAATTGGTGGTTTTTTGCAATTTTCTCAAGCGGAACGGAAGGGCGTCCGTTCTGTCGGAAGAAAGAGCCGGTCCACCGTCCACACCACGCCCTGAGACGGACTGAGATCCGGTGCCTCGCCAGAGCCAAGGCACGCTGTGCCTCGACCCCAATATCCACCGTCCATCCCTATCCAACGGACACCAAGGCTCAATAGACCAGAAAGTTCGCACCCAGCGCGGCTCGAGACAGCAAAGGGAAAAATTACGCCGGCGATCCCGGGCGGAGCTCTGCCGCCGGCGCCCACCGTGGCACAGGGGAGCAAGCTCCAGCCTCGGACACCCTGTTCAGCAATTTTTTCCGGGATCGTTTGCCTGTTGAGAAATCGGACAGGGAAGAAGGGGCGTCGGAGGTGCCGTCGCCGGCGGACTTCGTACGGGGCGGAGCGATCCAGTGAACTGAAGTGCTTCCAAATTTTCCAGACTAGTCTTTCGTTTTTCAGCTCAGTTCTAGTACTAACGTACTGGATATTCTTCACTTTTCTATTGCTTTTTCTCTGAACTGAATTTTGTTAACTGAAGAAACATCACCTACGAATCCCTACTGGTCTCATGCTTTGTAGCTCCAGGACGTTGTGTTGATCGGAGGTGGCCATTAGAGGGGGAATAGGAGGGCGTAGGGGGGCAGTAGGGGGCGTCGGAGGGAGCCGCCGGAGCGGAGAGGAGGCCGCCGTCGCGGCTGGGCGGAGGAGCTCGTCGGAGTGGCGGCAGAGGGGCTCGCCGGCGCCGTTTGTCAATTTTATCCAGAAGCCTCCCCTCCTTATCCCATGGTGCCGCCGGCGGCCGGCGGCAGCGGCAGAGCTCTGCCCAAGAACAGGCCGCACAACTCTCGATCGATGCCTGGCTGCACGCGAGAGGAGGATGACCAAGTGATGTCGCTTGTTGTTTAAATGCTGCTGGCCGTTGGATTTGATTGGACGGTGGATGCTAGGGCGCGAGGCACGCCGTACCTTGTCCACAGCAAGGCACTGGATCTCGGTCCCCCTGAGACAACGAATCAGCGGCTCACTCACGCAGCATCTTCCATAATGCTAATCTATAAGTGCGACGACGGGAGGGTGCCGGCTGAAAGCAACGGCCTAGGGCCATAACCATCTCTCTAATTGACTTGTTCATCAGTCGACGTAATTCCTACTTAGCGTACAACTCAATTAGATCTGCCGCGATACGAACTAGCGTGCCCTTAATCGACAGCCGAGCATTTGATTAGTGATTAATCAAACAGTTCCCGTAGACGAGAGGAGACGGAGCGCAGGGGCAGGCAGAGGCAGGCTTCGCTATCGCTACGCTCTGCCTCTATCCGTTGCTCCACACCTTCTTCTTCGTCTTCTTCCTTTCGATATTCCTTCTTCTTTATTACGCCAAGAACAACGGAGAGTGAGCTGTAGGAGGAGCGGGGGATTATAAGATTCTTTGCAGTCGAGCCGAGGAGGCTACTGGCCGGCGGCGGCCATATCTTCAAACCGATCGAAGGTAACTTCCACTTCACACATCAATTCCTTGTTCGCGTGGACGTGAATTCCTCTGACGCCCAAAAGGGATGGAATAGCTGAGACCTTTCTGGCCGTGTGATCCTAGAGGAAGATCAGTAGAGGGGGTGCAATGTCGGCTCCACGGGGCAGCGGCAGCATGGGCATGAACATGGTGACCACGGCCATGGCCTTCTCCGTCAGCGCCTTCTTCGTGCTCTTCGTCTTCACCAGGATCCTCTGCGCGCGCATCCAGCTCAGGAACGCCGCGGCAGCCTCGCAGGCCGCCGACGCCGCCATTGTTCACGTCGAGCGAAGCGTCCATGGGATGGAGCCGTCCGTGGTGACCGCCTTCCCGACGGTCAAGTTCGGCGACGACTCGCAGCGACCGCCCGCGCAGGAGGAATCACAGTTAAGACAGCTTCACTTCTCGTTTTGCATACTCATTCATAGCACATTACATTTCTCGGTTGACGTGGATTATCCACGGATGGTGTCCAAGTCAGACTTGGTGCAACCTCAACATGGGTTCGCAAACAGGGTGTATCTCGGGAATGGGGATGGCGTGTCCAAACACAACTCATAAACAGTTTCCCCGCTACTTGCTTAATCGCACATAGCACATGCCAAGTCTCACTTGACATAGCCGCAAACTGTTTGCGCTAGGACAACACTGGGGAAACCGAGAAACGTAGAACTCCATGTTTTGATTTTCTATACCGACTCTATCATTTAGGCTTCCGGTCGTATCATGGCTAAAGGATAAAGTGGCATTGTAGCCGATGAAGGAAGGAGTGCAGAGTTTTAGAGGCCGAGCTAAATGGGTTTTTCAAAATTTCAAAATCAGCTTTTGAAGTTTTCAAAAAACCTGTAATTTTTTTCCAGAACGTAGATAATATTGAAATCTACCTACAATGTGACACAAATTTTCCATTTTTGTATATAGCGATTTTTTGCACTTAGATTTTGCACACTAATAGAGATCCACATTATCTACACCTATGGATTTTGTTTCGAATCGCTTGAAACTTAAACATGCCAATTCTAGTTTTTAAAAAATGGCTCCATGGAGCTCGGGCTCCATTTGCACTTTCCGGTGAAGAAATGGAGGGTAGTAGGTTTCGTACGGTGTCATACTGTCTACTACGAGAACATTTAGGCCTCCCGCGATCGTAAGTCGTATCATGGCAAAACGATTCTTGCTATTCTTCACATTAAATTTGATCGATTGATCAAGGAAATATCAAATAAAAATTGTTTATGCTTATCAAGTCTCTAGAAACAAAAAATGCCATATGCAATGAATATACTATAAGGACTAGCGCATTGTTAAATATGTTATTAGGCCGCCAACCAAATCAGTTGAATATACCCGGTGCTACCATCTCCAGATGGTTTTCACCCACACTCCAATATACCTTGCACCTTTGCATGCTGCAATAAGAACAACATACAGATTCAGCGGACAGACATATGAATAAGTTGCAAAATGAGTATGACAATCTAGCTTGTTGAAATACGTTTTGGCTCCCGGGAGCATATGCTCCCGGTATTTTCAAAAAAAAAATCAAAAATTGAAAATTTATCAAAAAAAATCCGAAAAAAATCATGCACGTACCTGAGGAAAGTACGCACCGTCGTGTGAAATTTCGCACCGAAATGTCACCGTATGCGCCCTGGGCAAAAATGACAATTGTCATTTTTGCCCAGGGCGCATACGGTGACATTCGGTGCGAAATTTCACACGACGGTGCGTACCATGATCAGGTACGTGCATGATTTTTTTCGGATTTTTTGATAAGTTTTCAATTTTTGAATTGTTTTTGAAAATACCGGAAGCATATGCTCCCGGGTGCCAATACGAATTCCGGTTGAAAATAGCTTATCTATTTTTTTACTTAACTTTTATCCCACTTTCTTTTGGCCTGTACTCAGACTAGTTGAGCCATTTCTTCTAATATTTGAAGTTGAAAGTGTACCCCACACAACAAGTTACTTACTGCTGTTCTCTGTTTCAGATACCGGCTTTATCTAATAATGTTGAGTTGATTCTCTGGAGTTTTTGGCACAATTTCCACATATTGTGAACTAGTGTTTTCTGTTCGACTCATACAAAAATATATGAGAATCACTCCAACAACTTTTCCTGATTGAATAGCCTGATGGTATTGCTTGCCTGCAGGTACCTACAATTACATTCTGGTTGCTGAGATGCAGAAATGAACTGTTGGATCTAGTTTCTTCCATTTTGATGCTTAATGCGGAGATCGGCCGTCTATGCCGCTGCACCCCTCAGCTGTGAAGTGCATTTGTAGGAATTGACCGCTTAATTTCTTAACTACTATCAGCTATCTCATTTCCTTTGACATTCGCCAACTGGCGTGAAGGTTGCGGCAAATTGACTTGCTTCGATTAGTTAGCACTACCCTGAGGCGGGCTCACTGTCAACTGATCTGCTTGCATTTTAGTTTGTGTGCACATGTGCGGGTGTGTTTGATTACCTTCCGTGTTGCATCAAGCGTGGAGATTTTGACATTGCATTTCTGCATATGTTCCATGATGTCCCATTTGTGCGTGTTTCTGTTGAATTTCGATTTGGTTCCGAGCTCGATATTTAACTTCTGGCTAGTGAATGTTGAATCGCATCAGTAGTCTGATCTGGGAGGTGGGAAGAAGCTCCCGCATGTTGAATTGCACCTGCCTCTTGATACTGCATAAATAGCTGCCGATTCAACCAGGGCTGGTTTATGTGCTATTTTGCTTTCTTTTGAGATGCTGCGAAGGCTTGTATGGGTTGCCTAAATTTGAGTTGTTTTTACGAGTATCGTAAAGAAATAAAATGCCTCACTTATTCCTTGCAAGAAACATGAATAATCTTGTTCTTTTGATTAGGACTTGCCAACTGTGATAGATGAACCAAAGCCAAAGCCAAAGCCAATCAAACTTTTGTTGGACCCTCTTATGAGTTGCACTTGTGTTTGTTCAGTCGCTCTTTGCTCTATATATTTTAACGTAGATGATTTTGCTATTTTGGTGGTGATTTGAAGGGATGGAAGCCAAAACATTGACAGTTTACTAGTTGGCTAACATTTGAAGAAAAGATCAAGAAAGAGCTGTGTTGTTCTTCCTCGCAAAAAACACGGATAAATTGGATAAGACAAAATTACATAAGCAAAAATAATCCATTTTATTGCTTCTCGCCGGCGGCCGTCGCACCCCCGTCTGCTCGCCTCGGTACCAGCAGCAGCGGCCCGGATCGGGAAGGGTTTGTCACGTCCCGTGATGAGGACGAGCAGGGAGAACTGGACTGAGACTGGGAAGGGACGAATTTAGACCGGGAATCAGAAGAAGAGCAGGGGGATTGGGATGAGAAGAACTAGGATGGGGAACAGACTCCAATTATTTCCTCCTCTTTCCTCTGTCGTAGCTACCTCTCTCTGCCCCTTATAAGTAACCTCTGCCGCTGGTCCGTTAGGAGCCGCAAGCCCACGTACAAGTGGCCCAACGTCCACATCCTTCTGGCCCAGTACATCACCTGGGATGTGATGCATCCCAGGTGAGCATCTCTCACTCCGTGAAGTTGATGGGGAATAGAGACGGGGGACTTAGAAAAAAGAGGAGATGCCTCTGTGTTTTTTCTCTCTTGAAGGGCACACTGTTGATTCGATGGGGCCGGTGCATCACATCACATCCCGTAGCAGCGAGGACGAGGAGGGCAAGATGCTCAGCCGCCGGCGAGCGGCGGTGCTGGACGACGACGACCTGCTCTCCGAGATCCTCCTCCGCCTCCCACCGCACCCGTCCTACCTCCACCGCGCCTCACTCGTCTGCAAGCGCTGGCGCCGCCTCTCCGACCCCGGCTTCACCCACCGCTTCCGCTTCCGCCTCCACCCCCTCCTCGGCTTCTTCGTCCAAGATGCTAGCGGACTCTCCTTCCTACCTACCATGGAGGCCCCCACGTGTCCCACCCGGGCGCTTCTCCTCGCAGTTCGACAACCGCTCCGAGGTCCTCGGGTGCCGCCATGGCCTCGTACTACTATTCGACGAGTTGCGGAAGCTACAGGTCCTGCTTTGGGATCCCGTCTCCGCCGACCAACACCGCATTGCCTGTCGTTCCCGCGGGGTTTGACAAGACGGTCATCCACGGGACGGTGCTTCGCGCTGCCGGAGACGTCCAGCACTTCCAGGTGGTCTTGGCAGCGGCAGACGAGGAGGACAAAACAACATAGACGGATGCTTGCCTGCCTTTACTCGTCCGTATGGGGTGATCTCATCTCGATGCCGCTTCCATCTAAGACTCCAACGAGCAGCCTTCCCATCGGTGTTTTTCTTCTTGGCAAATCGGCTAGGCTGGTTGGAAGTTCTCTGTACTAGTGGCTTGCTGGGAGTTACGATGGATTTCTCGAGTTTGATCTGGAGCGGCAGAACATGACTATGATACCTGTGCCAGTGGATGTGTATGCCGAGGGCAAAGATTGGGACTTCATTGTTATGCGGGCAGAGGGTGCTGGGCTTGGTTTCTTCTTCCTGTCTAATTTCACCGCCGAATTATGGAAGAGGACGACCGATGGAGATGGTGTTGTTTCATGGGTGCCGGGAAGAACTATTGAGCTGGACAAGCTACTTTCCCTGAATTCAGAGGAGGAAAGAGGACACCTATGGATACTAGGGTATGCTAAGGACAACAATGTGGTGTTCCTGAGGACACATACGGCGTCTTCATGATCCATCTTGAGTCATTGCAGTTCAAGAAACTTTCCGGGTACAACCAGATGTATGGCTATCATCCATTTGAAAGTGTCTACGCTGCAGGTAATAGCATGCCTTGACACATCTCAGATTAAATGAATTATGCATTTATTTACACTGCGGGTAGGGGTGAAATCGAGCCGGCTCGGCTCGGCCAGCTCGGCTCGACAGTAAATATTTGTGAAAAAAGAGGCTCGTGGCTCGGCTCGCTGGGCTCGAGGCTCGGCTCGGACGACTCGCGAGCCGTGCACCAAACCCCAGTTAATTTAGCCCCGAGCGCACCCCTGCCTTCTTCCCACGATTACTCCCCTCGCTCGTTCCCTTCTCCACATCTGAATCGTAGTTTCAGGATTAGCGCCACCGCCGCCGGCCGGCCAGCTGCTCGACATCTGCGCTCCTCTGGAGTATTTTCGTTCCCCTCGCTCAGCCCATCCACATCTGAATCGTAGTTTCAGGATTAGCGCTACCGCCGCCGGCCGCCGCCGGCCGGCCAGCTGCTCGACATCTGCGCTCCTCCAGGCCGCCACCAACGTACTGCACTCCGGCTTGTCCTGTCCTCCAGAGGTGCCGACCAGCTAATAGTCTCTTTGGCTACCGTCGTCTCTGGCTGCACTGCTAGCCTGCTGTTTGCTGCTCCTCCTCTACTGACGATGCAACCAACGACCTGCTCCTAGCTAGTGATAACGTAGAGCATGGATTGATTTGTGCCAAGCATGTACGCGTGCTGCTATCTAGTGGTTTGTTCTTATTCAGCGAGTACTGATGGCTTTTCACCCAAGTGTGCTAAAAAACATTGAGCAATTTTCTTGATAAAAAAAGTGAGCACTTCTGACATTCGACGTGTTCAGAAGACAGAACGCAACAATTGAGCATTGAAGTATGCATATATAGATGGTGTTGTTTCACGCCGAATTATGGAAGAGGACGACCGATGGAGATGGTGTTGTTTCATGGGTGCCGGGAAGAACTATTGAACTGGACAAGCTACTTTCCCTGAATTCAGAGGAGGAAAGAGGACACCTATGGATACTAGGGTATGAGGACAACAAAGGACACATACCGGCGTCTTCATGATCCATCTTGAGTCATTGCAGTTCAAGAAACTTTCCGGGTACAACCAGATGTATGGCTATCATCCATTTGAAAGTGTCTACGCTGCAGGTAATAGCATGCCTTGACACATCTCAAATTAAATGAATTATGCATTTATTTACACTGCGGGTATAACAAACCAAGTTAATTTTTGATAATTGGTTGATGGGATGACGTTCATATCCTTCCATCTAAGCTAAAATAATTGTAAGTAGTGTCGCATCACCTGTTTGTTCTGCGCTGTTCTGTTCTGGCACCTGTGTGGTGGCGTTTTGTGTAGTGCGTAGCTGCATTGCCTTTTTTTCTGAAGAATGAGATACAGAACATTTGGAAGCTGACAACATGAAAAAATAACCTTGAACCAACTAAGATGTCAAATAGGCAGCTCAATAGGTACATCTGAAGATTAACTCTAGTTATATTCTATTCATTTAGTATCGTTATATCTGTTAATATTTCTAATAATTTTGAAACTGTACTAACTAATAACCACTTGGTTTGAAATCTACGAATATGTTCATTTAATCAATTGTAGGATAGCCTTTCATGTGGCAGGGAAAATTAATAATGGATTCCGTTTGCATCTTGTCAAGCTAAATTTATTCAGATAATATAAATCAGGATCACTTATCTTGCCATGATTTATTAGTATAAGTATTCTTTCCCCTCCAATATGGTGTGAAACAAGCTTAAGAATAGCTCTATAACTCCTGCCTTCTGACCAGCTAATAGTCTAAGTGTGCATGTCATTCATTTTTTATGATATTAACGAGTATATGGTGTTTTGGGAGTATTCACTGAATTGGACAGTAGGTGTGTTTTGGATATGTATTCGTATGTTTGTTTCAACACTGAGTTTTTCACCTCAGAAGTACAGCTGTGAGTTTATCTAAATATCTTGCTGATGGCTCCTCATTTCTATTTGGCTTTTCATTCGAATGTCATTATGTCATGTACCTTCATCGAATCATATGCTTTTTTTTTCTTGCAGCTATTGTAGATTATGGACGATTAATCTAGTTTTAGGCTGTTTGGTTAAACATTATCTCACCATGTCACCTGTTGTCCACAAAAATTTCATATGTATATATGCAATTCACCATTAGCCACTGATACAGTTTGGCTGGTCGAAACTATATGTAGATATGCTTTGTGTGTAGTCTTATATTTTCGATTTTGGCCAGCATGGATGTTTAATACTGTACTTCATATCGGCCAATGTTGAAATTCCATCAGTTGTTATCTCAGATTTATTATTGATACTTGTTTCAGAGAACAGATTTGTAGCACCTGGGCACAGGTGCCCTGCTCGCAGTTCTCAAAAAATTCGAAAATTGTAGATTTGAGTTTCAAAAAACGTGTCCGCCTACGTTGCATATTTTTGTGAAGTTCGGTGAAAAATGCGTTCTGTTTTTGGGCTATAGAAAAAAATTGTGGCTGTATAGAGGAATAAAAAATTCTCAATTTTGTCCGAATTTTGTCTTTTTGTGTAGCTCAAAATTCAACGCATTTTTCCCGAAATTTCTACCGTTCCTTCAGAATGTGTATATGTATGCGCCTACTTTTTTTCAGTTTTTTTGGTGCCCCCGAAATATGTTTCTCGAATTTTTGAAAAAACTGGAACAATGGTGGTCGGGTGCTGCTGCTGTTTTTCGCTGTGTTTCCACCACTAATAAAATTTTATAATACGTACTAGCATATTGTCATTAAAGTAGTGGTGAAAGTAAACAATGACAGTCATTTTGGACCATCAGTTGATAAGATGAAGCACGATCCTGTGCTTTAGGCTTAAATTTGATTTGTTAGTGACTATCTATTTCTTAGGAGTATGTCTGTGAGCTAGAAACCAGATGTTTCTGCTCTTTCCTACCATGAGCCACTCATGTGCCCACTGCACTCTTAGCCTCTAGTCAGACCTGATGTAGACAAAAAACTGCTAATATTAGAAGTTGAAGGTGTGCCAACACACTACAAATTACCCATTGTTGTTCTCTGTCTGAAATGTTTGTTTTGTCAAATAATGCTGATATGACTAAACTTGACGACTGAACTATTTGGAGCTTTTGACACAATTTCCATAATGGCGAATCTCATGTTTACTTTTTGAACCATGAAAAAATTATGAGAATTACTCTGATGGTTTTTTCCTGAAGGATTGAAGGAATAGTACATATTTGTTTGATTGATGGTATTGCTTGTTTCACAGGTATCTAGAGTCATATTCGGGTGGCCGAGTTGCAGAAACGAGTTGTTGGGCGTAGGCTCTTCCATTTTGCATGCTCAACGTGGACCCTCTATGTAGCATGCACTAGTCAGTTGTGAAGTGAACTTGTAGGAAACAGTTGCTTAATTTGCTCCCTTCTGTTGTCTAATTTATGTAGACACTCCTCAACTGGCATGAAGGATGAAGCCACATTGACTAGCTTCGATTGATTAGCACTTACCTTGTGGTTCGTTTCATTTGCTCTGTGCTTTTCAAGCATGTTGTTGTCAGCTCACTTGTCAGTTGATCTTGCTTGCATTTTAGTGTGTGCGCATACGTGTGGATGCATTTGATTATCTTCCGTTTTGTATCCGCCATTGAGATTTTGCTGTCAGATTTCTGCTTATGTGCGTTGATATCCCATTTTGTGCGTGCTTTTTGTTGAATTTCTACCTCAGGATTTAGAAGCTTAGTGCTGACTATTGAACTTCAAAACCCATAAGTGGTCTGACCTGGGACTTGGGAAGAAGTTCCTGTAAGTGCATAAATAGGTGGCAATTCTACGACGGTGCGGCATTCTTGAGATGCTGCGAAGGCTTGGATGATTTCCTAAAACTTGGATTCTTACATGAGTTTGAACATTTCAAAATATCTCTTATGAGTTAGCTTTTGAATCCCAGGAGTGGTCTGACGTGGGAGTTAGAAAGAGGTTCATGTAAGTTGAGTCGAACTGCACCTGTCTTAGCCTGGCCATTTGAGCCAGGGACTTCAGTGCTGCTTTGCTTTTATCCTGATACGCTGGGAAAGCTTGGCTGAGTTGCCAAGAATTTGGATTCTTCTATGAGTTGGTTAACATTTCAAATATGTTTTGAGCTAGCTTCTGAAGAAAGAAAAGGTCTCAATTGTTCTGATAAGGACAGAGATAGGTGAATCAAAGCGAAAGCAATATTAGCCTTGATTACCTCTAGACATTGATAACCACCTTTTCTTAAGCTTCAGCAGCAATTATTTTTCATGCTTTGGAGGGGATGCAAGAGGAAGAGGGCGACAAGATGGCGGAAGATAATGGTTGGAGCCGGTGCTTGATCCGGTAGACTAGGGCGATTAGTTTGACCGACGTGTGCAGGTATAAACACCCAGACTCAGTGATGCTCTTTTTGCTGTACATCTCCACTAATATTAAAAGACCCAGACTGGCTGATCCAAATAACATGAGCCGCACGATTGTCATCAACCAATGCTCCAGATTTGTCCAATGATGTAGCATACCCCCGTAATCATCACCGTCAATCTGCTGATCTAACCGTCAGGATTCGCCTAATGTTGAGCAAATTTTCCTCGCCCGCACGCCACGATCGAACCAACCAACTAACCCACCACAATCATCGTCTCCACGAAAAAACGTCCCCTGCAAACGCGCCGCCCACGCCCTGCCACCCGGCGCCCACGCCGCGTCGCCGCACCTCCCGCGACCTGCCTCCCGGCTGCTCACCCCGCGCCAGCCACGGCCTGACTCCCGACGCCAACACTTGGTCTCCTCCCTGATGCGCCACGAAGCCCTGCCCCGATTGGTCGCTGGCCTTGCGCGCCGCGCTGCGCCGCCACCCACACCCGCGGTTCGCTGACGCCCACTTGCCGACGACCACACCGGCGAATCGCCGCGCTGCGAAACCCCAGACGCCCACACCGCGCCGCTCTGCGTCGCTGCTCCGCCGTCGTTCCCCTCGACCAGACGCGACGACCACCCCCGCGCGAACACCACGGACTGGAGCGGCGGCCGCCTCAGCAGGTCGAGGGCACGCACAATATAGGTAATCCTGCAATATTTGTTCGTCTCTGTCATCCAGCACGTCAATGTCATGTTCAATACCTGGGAGTAAATCTTAGAATCTGGTACAGATATTAGAAACTGAACGTGATTCAAACTTGGCCATCCCATGACCAGCCAAGTTACCATCTCTCTAAGCTCTTGGATTTTGGCAAGAATTGGCACGATACTGTCTCGATGACACCCAATAGACTTCCACAAATTAAGAACCGCTTGACAATCTGTCTCCACTATCAATTTCAACAAATTCAGGTTATGTTCAGAATTCAAATTGTATCAGATATGCAAAAATTGGTTGAAATTGACACCTTGGAGCTTATCCTCTCCCGTCCACAGTAGAGAGGAGCGACTTTTGGGCGAACCGCGTCGAATCACCTCGCCGCCGTCGGGTCGGTGGGTTCCTCACCCTCCGCCGGCTGCTCCGGCAGCGGGAGGATGGGGAAGCCCCGATCTGCGGCGTGTATATAGTGTAGGTACGGTGTGGGTGCTAGCCGGCGGCGTTTGGGAGCGGATGGCGCGGCCGGAGTGGCGTTTTGCGACGGAAGGTCTCTGCTCCGGTGGTGGTGGTCCTTGGAGCGCCGCTGCTGATCTTCTGTCTTCGCGCACTCGGGGCTCGGCGGAGCTGCTGGGTGCGAGGCCCCCTCGCCGGAGTTCGCGGGACGGCGTCTCCGGGTTTCGTTTGGATCGAATCGAGCTGTGTTTATAGGGCGTTGGCTTCGATGGCGTTGGATGGAGGCTCTTCGGGACCGAGTTCGTCGACTTCCCGGCCGTGGAGGGGCTGTTCCGTATCCAAGGCGTGAAGGGAGCAGTGGCGGCGGCGCGCCGGCGTACGTCCTCGTCGTCGTCTTCGTCAACGGGTTGCTGAGGGACTTCGTTGTTTTTTTCTCTTTGTCTCAGGACCTTTCTGTAAGAACTCTGTGATAATACAGCTCGTTTCTCGCAAAAAAAATAAAAAATATATTGCTTTGTACTCTATAGTATTGGCAGGACAAGGTTGCTAAAATCTTGATACAAGGCATTCTCCAAGGATCCAGTTATCTGCACTTTGTAAGCTTGGATGTATCATGTATGTGAAATAATTCTAATGGAATCATAATTTCACTGTCGTTGATATGACTATGATATCTAGCTAAATGTATATTAGTTGACACGTGCATTGCATGTGCACCATTACTAGTGTATGTAAACACCCAGACCCAGTGATGCTCAACAGTGTGTTGTCCTCGATCCTTGCCTCACCATTCTACAGGCAGCAACCAGGACCAGAACCGTTCTAGTCGAACCAGGAGGCATACCCAAGATATAATATTTAGAGTTGTTAACTTTTCTTCCGTGGAAGTTGCGAACTCATCTCTGCTGGTATTGACACATAAAGACTATTCATCTTTTCTGCAAGGAAGAAGTGAGACATTTTAATTTTTTAAAACAAATAAAAGAACTCGAAAGAATCTCAAGAGAAAGCAAAATAGCACTGAAACCAGCCCTAGTTGAGTCGGCGGCTATTTATGCAGTGGCAAAAGATATGTGCAACTCAACATACAGGGGCTTCTTCACAGCTCCCAGACCGGTCAGACTACTGACGCGATCTCACATTCTTGGCCAGTACTAAGCCTCCAAATATCAAGCTCATACCCACATGAAATTCAACAACAACAAAACACGCAAAATGGGATCTAGAAACATAAGCAGAAAACCGACATTGAGATCTCCACGCTTGATACAACACGGAAGATAATCAAACACACTTCACACAAACTAAACTGCAAACAAGATCGGTTGACAGGTCACGCACAAGTACAAATAAATTGAAGCAAGCAATTGTGCATTCAACCTTCACGTCAACTGACTAATCTCAACAGGAATTAGATAACAGACGGAAGTCACGGAAGTTGGCAAATTAAGCGATCAATTCCAAGTGCACTTCACAACAAGCTGACTGGTGCATGCTACATAGAGGGTCTAGGTAGAGCATACTAAACGGAAGAATTCCTACATCCAACAGCACATTTCTGCGTCTCAGACACCGGAAGGTAACTCTAGATCGGTTGACAGGGCACATACCTGCAAAAAATGTTGGGTGTTAAACAAATTAGTACTGTTCAGTCAAGGAAAATGTATTCTCATAATTTTTTTAATGAGTCCAGCAGAAAGCATTAAATTTAGGGGTTAATTGGATCTATCCCATTGCAACTTCCATGACTTGGAAATTTGCCATTACAAAAACCATACTTGGAAATATCCCACTCTTGACTTTCTTATACCTCTATCTATGCCATTTTCTTCACTTGAGAGCATAACAGTCCAAAAAAACTGGTATTGCAATTTGCAATACTGCGAAGTGTATTTAAACATTGGTTATACTACCCCTATGCGGGTCATCCGGATGCCACAAGATTCAAATTAGGCCGAAACTTTGAACTGCTCACAATATGCAGCCACAGCATCGGTCAGCCGCCGGCACGCGCGACACAGTGGCCACCATTTGTGTCAAAAGCTCCAAAGTTGAATCATCTCAGCATTACTAGACAATAACCACCATTTGAAACAGAGAACGGTAGGTGACTTTTAGTATATTGGCATGCCCATTCAATTTCTAATGCTAGCAGTTTTGGCTACATCTGGTCTGAGTACACGCTAAAAGAACAGTGGGCACATGAGTGGCTAATGGAGTAAAAATTGCAGAAACATCTAGTTTCCAGCTTACATACATACCTTTCAAAAATGTACGAGGTAGCTGCTAATTAACAAAACAGATTTGATAAAAACTCATGCAGTACAAGACTGAAGTGAGTGATCATGCATCATCTTATTAATTGGTGCTTCCATTGATCCAAAATGAATGTCATTCTGTTTACTCTCACAGCATCAAGCAATACTTTAACCATGAAAGGCAGCATTATAGGAGGTGGCCAAGTGGGCAAAGACTGAGCAAATGGTTGCAGAAAAATTCATACATTCTTCTCTTGCAAATTTGGTACTTGAGAAAATGGTGGTAAAAAGGAAAGAAATACGTTTCAGTAACAGCAGCTCAGATACTTCAACACACGTGCAGATGATAAGCTTACCTGCTAAACCAGATGACATATTTAGCGAGACCCCAGCAGCCCAGCTCCTTCACGTCCACCTCCAACGCATGCTTCTACAAGTATAAGAAGACGAACAAACAATGTGTCATGCGGGTAGAGTATATGGCCGCCTGGCCGCTACCGCAAGGATAAGGAGAAGGAGCTTAGGCTTGATCCTCAAGGATTTTCATCACTTCATATCAAATATATTAGTTTGTTTCCAAAGTTGGTTGCTTAGCTGCTGGCCCTATTCTTACGATACAACTGAAGCCTTCCTATTCCTAACTCGCTATATAATGAGAGCCCTACGTTGTAATCAGTATCAGCTATCAATAAACTAGAAAAGGGAGATTAGGCTCCAAATCCCTAAGCACACAACATAATGGCATTTGCAAAGAAAGTAGAAATGAGGAGGCATCAATGAGATATTCAGATAACTCAAAAATGTAATCTGAGAAAATAACTCAGTTTTGATACAGCAATAGTAATAGATATACACAAAACACCTGCTGTCAAAATTATTAAATATTCCCAAATAGCATATAATAATTAAAATTGTAAGAATAAAGAATGCACACTCAAACCATTAGCTGGTTAGAAGGGAGAAGTTATCTGGAGCTATTCTTAAGCTTGTTCCAATTCACACCATATTGGGAAAAATACTCATACAAACAAATCTTGGCAACATAAGTAATCATGATTTAAATTACCTTTAAATAAATTTAGACTGAAAAGATGAAAATAGAATCCATATAATAAACTAATAATATAACCTAGTACAGATGCACTTGCCAGTTGCCATATGCAGGACTGTACTAAAAATGAACAATTATATGGAAATTTCAAACCAAGGGGTTATTATTATGAATGAATTTAAGATTATTAGCAATACCAGCAGAGATAAGTAGATAACAGTACAGAATGAAAGAATGTGACTAGCCTTAAGCTTCCAAATATACCAACTGAGCTAACCTATTTGACATCTTAGTTGGTTCAAGGCTTCAAGCTAGTTTTACATATAGTTCAACTTCTAACTGTTGTGTACCTCATCTTGAGAAAAAAATTCCTGCAGCTATGCACTACACGAAACACCACCACACAAGTATCAGAAACAAAACAGCATTTCTTTATGTTTAAGAGGTCATTAAGCAGCAGAAGAAAAAAGTGATGCGACACAACTTAAAACTGATAGCTTAACATGGAAGGATGTGAAAAGCATTTCATCAACCAATTATTATCAAAATTAAACTTGGTATGTTATGCTATTACCTGCAGCATAGACACATTCAAATGGATGATAGATAAGAATCATCCTGGTATCGGGAAGTCTCTTGAACTGCAATGACTCCAGATGGATCCTGAAGACGCCTTTAACTGTCCGCAAGACCACCATATTATTGTCCTCGGCAAACCCTTGTGTCCATATGTTCCTTCTTTCCTCGGCTGAATTCAGGGAAAATAGCCTGTCGAATTCAATAGTTGTTCCCAGCATCCATGAAGCAACGCCATCGCCATCGGCCGTCCACTTCCACAGTTGGGCGCTGCAGCAAGGTTTCGACACGGAGAGGAAACAGAGCGCACCACCCTCTGCTCGCACAACCGCGAAATCATATTTGTCGGCCTGTGTAAACACATCTACTGGGGGCTGTATCATAGCTATGCTCTTCCTCTCCAGATCAAACTCGAGAATTCCAATCAAATCCGACTCAAGCATCCAGTAAAGGGAATTCTCAACCAGCACAGCCGGCTTGGCCAGAAAAGCTTTCATGGCAAGGTTGCTAGTAGGAACCCCTGGCGGAATCGGTGTTGAGATAATATCACCCCATGCGCCAACCTCAGACGAGTAAACGCAGGCAAGCGCTCGTCTATGTTGCTGGTCATCGATTTTTGTCACTACCAAGACCACCTGAAAGTGTTGGGAGTCTCCGGCAGCGCGCAGCACCGCCCCATAGATATCGGGGCGGTAGCCTTGGGCAAACCCCGGGGGGACGGCAATGTGGTGCTGGTCGGCGGTGACGGATCCCACACCAGTACCTGGCTCCGCGATGCGTGGAAGACGAGTACGAGGCCATGGCGGCTTCCGAGCAGCCTGAAGCGGTCGTCGTCGAACTGCACGGAGAAGCGCCCGGTGGGAACACTATTGGGCGCCTCCAGAGCAGGTACGAAGGAGAGGAGGCGGCGGGGCGTGTCAGCTGTGAAGAAACCGAGGAGGGGAGGCTTGCGGTGGTGGTGGAGGCGGAAGCGGCGGAAGAAGCGTGGGTCGGATACGAGGCGGCGCCAGCGCTTGCAGACGAGTGAGGCGCGCGGGAGAGAGGACGGCTGCGGGGGGAGGCGGAGCAGGATCTCGGGGAGCAGGTTGTCGTCATCCAGCGGCGCCACAGCCACCAGCGAGCTCATCTCGCCTCCCCAGTCCCCAGTCCTCACTGCTCACCTGAGAGAAAAAAGAAGGCATAAGTATTTCTATTCCCTTCTTTTTAGATAAAGAGTAATATATTAATATCAAGAAGATACAAATACACCCAGCCTCTGCACCAACTCAATATCATCAATATCAAGAGATAATCAAGACATTGAGGATGCACACAGCCCTATTATTGAAAAAGAAATAAAAAGTGACATCCAAGTGTCAAGCTGAATCGACATCAACCACAACCCAAAACAACACATGAGCTTTGAGAAAGGTCCTCCAACAGCAACGCCTCCCGAAAGGAAACGACACGGATCCAATCACTGAAGATCAGATCATGGTTTTCACCTGGAGAGCAAGTCCGAGCAATATCCATGCAATGCCTTCAACAAGGTAACGATGAATAAACACCGTCATTGCCCGGTATAACCAACAAAGATTAGACCAAAGATTTTCACCTCGGAACTCAAGACCTGGTACTCCAGTAAGCACCACCACATCTCAATCAGCCGGTGTTGTCACTCCACACCAAACCACAACCTTCGAACCTCTTGACGATCCGGAACACGAAGTAGCGCTCCCTAATTTGAGGGTTCACCCGAATGTTCGGCCGTCAATCCAAGAGCGGGCAAGCAGACACCATCGACCCAAATATGGCGTCAATGGCATAGAGTGCTTTGGCCAGCGACGACATCGGCAGAAAGTCGCAATTAACGAACGCTTCCGCCTCGTCGCAGGAGCAACACTGCCGCAGACCAGCACGACAGGATGAAGCGGGCAATTATGCCAAAAATTCCCCCATCGTGCAGTCGTAATTTTCTTGCAGCACTCCGTCGTCACCACCAGTTGTTGCAGGTCACATCCTCGGCGCCAGAGCCTCAAGGGCCGTTCTTGGCGCGTGGTACTCGCTGCAGACTTCACCGGCAGATCGCGAGAAGGAATCCCATAGCCGTAATCAGCCAAGGTAGGAATATTTCTCATCTTGATTGGATCTGAAACGTGCGCTTTTTCCTCCAGCTAGCAATTGCTCAAGAGGAGGACGCCCTCGTCCAAGCCCAGCAACGGAATCTCCATGGCTAGCGTCGCCGCCATCTCCCGCACCTCTGCCTGTCCCTCACCTCCACTCTTTCTCTCATTGCCGCCGGCGCCGTTGTCTTTCCTACGAGAACTTGGATCCACACGGATGGCCGGCCGCCGCCGTCGGACGCACCGGCAAAGCCCGGCGCCGTCGTCCGGCGACGGCCAGACGAAGAAGATCGAGGAACGGAGGTTCGCGAGTTGGATCCTCGGTCGCCGCCCGTGTCGCCCGTCCGGACGACGCGGGGGCAGTTTGCTACCCGTAATACGTCCTTCTATTCCCTTCTTGGTGCCCCAAATCCGCTTCCCTTCAACTTCATGGAATGAGAGAGAGGGAAGCTCACCTGAGAGGAACCCTTGCGGATCCGGGCCGAGATGAACGGCGGTGGAGGATTGCAGCAGAAGGGGGGAGGGCAGAGGAGGGCCGGCGGCGGCGGAGCAAGAACTTTTTTTTTTTAGGAGAGCCGGCGGCGGTCAGAGGAGGGCCGGCGGCGGAGCAAGAACTGAGAGAGAGAGGACAGCTCGTGTGAGCTCTTTTAGGGATTTCAGGGAGGGGCAATTATGTCCTTTCCCATCACTAATTAATTACTAGGCAAAATGGACAGAACTGACCCAAAATGGCAACAAATTTACGAAATGAACTTTGACTCAAACTATCTCACAGAACTAACCCAAAATTTACTCCACCTCCTCGCCGCAAATCGGCCGCCGGGACGCCGCGAGTTCGCCGTAATCAACGCCGCCGCGCTCGCTGCCCTGCGTCGCCCCCGCACGCTGCCGCGGCCGCTCCGGCGACCCAAAATGGGCGGCGCCGCCACCTACAGGCTCCCCGCGTCCGTGCGCGTCCGTCGCGTGCACCCACGCGTCGCAGGCCGCAGTGGCGCGACGCCGGCGTCGCTTACGCCGCCGCGGGAGCCTCCGGCCAGATCCGGCCACCGTGATGCTGTCAAATCAATAAATTTAAATTTTTCCAATTCTTTTTTTTCGCCACAGAAGGCCCACGCGTCAGATTTTTTTCCTTTTTCCAATTCTTTTTTTCCTGTTAAATGCTGTAAAATCAATAAATTTAAATTTAAATATACCCACTACGACAATACAATCTATCAATATATCAAATAAATATGTCAAAGTGGCCAAAAAAATAAATGGTGACTATTCATGCCGCAGGAAAAAAATTCAAATTTTAATATTTCAGAATTTTAAGTACCTTTTAAATTTGTCCATTTCATCCACCGGAAAAAATATGCACAACACATCCGAACGATCGGAAAAAATAAATACTAGCTACTTATGGCAAGAAAACAAACATGTCTTCAAATTCCAATTAGTCAACATTTCAACCAGATCCAAATGCACTTCTTCTAAACATTATTTGGGAAAAAATATCCTTCAACTATAGATTGAATTTGAAAAATATAAATAACACATGCAAATGATCTTCAAATATAAATAACACATGCAAATGATCAGAAAAATAAATACTAGCTCCTTATGACAAAAAACAAACATGTTTTCGAATTTAGCCACACGACATTTTCCGAAATCTGAACAATTTTTCGAACGTACGCTCTCTTTGCATTTCACTGGTTTTCAAATTCCCATACTTTTAAAATAAGTACACTTCTAAATTTGAATTTTACGCACGACGGTATTCACAAATATTACCAATATATCAACATGTCTACAAAATCTGAGCATTTACTAAACGTGCAAACAATTCAAACATAAATGGCTTCCCCGTTTGACCACTCCAACTAATTCAAAAGAATTCTCAGCATATACATTTTTTGAATTTCAACAATTTGCAATTTAACCAACTTCCAAAACAGACATTTCCAATTTTGAATATTTAAAAATTTCAACTGCCTTTCAAATCTAACCATTTTACTACCGTTAGAAAAAAAAACAATTCTACATACCTTTCCAATTTGACTACTTTTCGAAATCTAGACAACTTTGAAACAAGAACTCTCTTTGCATTCCAACAATTCTCAAACTTACACAATTTTCAAATGTCGCAATTTCAAATTTGAAATTTACCCCACGGGTGCGGCATGCCGCCGCACCAAATTTACCTAGTCTTTCATAATGCTAAATCTATAAGTGCGACGACGGGCGAGTGCCGGCTGAAAGCAACGGCCTAGGGCCATCATATCTGTGATTGACTTGTCAATTGTTCATTCAGTCGACGTAATTCCTACTTAGCGTATTAACAACTCAATAAGATTTGCCGCGATACGAACTAGCGTGCCATTAATCGACAGCCGAGCATTTGATTAGTGATTAATCAAACAGTTCCCGTAGACGGGACGGAGCGCAGGGTGCAGGCAGGCAGGCTTCGCTATCGCTACGCTCTGCCTCTATCCGCTGCTCCACATCATCTTCTTCTTCCCCTTCTTCGTTATTTCTCTTCTTCTTTATTACGCAAGAACGACGGAGAGAGAGCTGGAGGAGCGGAGGATAATACGATTCTTTGCAGCGAGCCGAGCCCAGGAGGCCACGGGCGGGCGCGGCCAGACGGTGAAATCGATCGACCAAGTAAGTTCCACTTTCACAGATTAGTTCATCGTTCCCCCTGTGGAGGTGAATTCCTAAAAGGCATGGAATAAACAGAGTAGCTGAAGCCTGAAACCTTTCTGGTCCAGGGGCCGAACTGGGGCAATGTCCGCGCCACGGGGCAGCAGTATGGGCATGAACATGGTGACCACGGCCATGGCCTTCTCCGTCAGCGCCTTCTTCGTGCTCTTCGTCTTCACCAGGATCCTCTGCGCGCGCATCCAGCTCAGGAACGCCGCGGCAGCCGCGCAGGCCGCCGACGCCGCCATTGTTCACGTCGAGCGAAGCGTGCGTGGGATGGAGCCGTCCGTGGTGACCGCCTTCCCGACGGTCAAGTTCGGCGACGACTCGCGGCGGCCGCCCGCGCAGGAGGAGTCACAGTTAAGACAAACAGCTTCACTTCTCGTTTTTTGCATACTTATTCATGCACATTACCATCTCGGTCGACGTAAATTATCCACGAATGATTTCAAGTCAGACTTGGTGCAACAGCTCAAACCTGGGTACGCGAACCGGGCGTATCTCGGGAATGGGCATGGCGTGTCCAAACACAAGTCATAAACAGTTTCGCTACTTTTGCTTAATCGCATTTCTTAACATAGCACATGCCAAGTCTCACTTGACGCAGCCGCAAACTGTTTGCGCTAGCGACAACACTGGGGGAAACGAAAAACGTAGAACGTGATGTTTTTGTTTTCTGTACCGACTCTATCATTTAGGCTTACGGTCGTATCATGGCAAAAGGATAAAGTGCCATAGTAGCCGATGGAGTTTTAGAGCCGAGCTAAATGGATCTAGTTTTTTTCAAAATTTCAAAATCAGCATCTGAAGTTTTCAAAAAATCTATAAAAAAACAGAACGTAGATCATGTTGAAATCTACCTAACATGTGACACAAATTTGTCATTTTTTACCAGGTTAAAGTACTGCGATTTTTACACATAGATTTTGCACACTAATAGAGTTTCACATTATCTACACCTATAGATTTTGGTTCGAATCGCTTGAAACTTAAACATGCCAAATTTAGTTTTTGAAAAAGGGGTTCCATGGAGCTCGGGCTTCATTTCAACTTTCCGATGAAGAAATGGAGGGTAGTAGGTATCGTACGGTGTCATACTGTCTACTACGATAACATTTAGGCCTCCCACGATCGTAAGTCGTATCATGGCAAAACGATTCTTGCTATTCTTCACATTAAAATTTGAGCGATTAATCAAGAAAATATCAAATAAAATTGTTTATGCTTATAAAGTCTGTAGAAACAAAAAAAACATATGCAATGAATATACTATTAGGACTTGCACATTCTTAAATATGTTATTATGCCACCAACCAAATCAGTTGAATATACCCGGTGCTACCATGCATTTCCAGATGGTTTCACCCAGACTCCAATATACCTTGCGCCTTTGCATGCTTCAATAAAAACAACATACAGATTCAGTTGGTAGACATATGAATAAATTGATTATGACAATCTACTTTGTGAAATAGCTTAATTATCGGTTTTTTTTACTTAACTTTTATGGCTAATTTATGTGATATATTGCAAGAAGCGTAGTATAATATCACAGGTTACTTAACTAAGCCTTAGTCAACATGCGACTTTAAATATGTTTATAGTGATGCCCTCACGATTTGCGAGGGCCACAATGCTAATTACAGACAACAATAAACATTTACATATTACGAATCCATCTGCACACGCTCAACTCCTCGCAGGAACATCATGGAGCACATGGCGATGCCTAATTCCATCCATTTGTATGCTCTGTTTTTTATTTACTTCACAGTCTCGGTTTAGTCAAAGTCAAATTTTGACAAGTTTGACCAAGAATCTAGTAAAAAATATCAGCGTTGTGATAGTTAAGTCATACCCTATTCCTTAAATCGAGTTGACTAGATTTGGAATGAATTGGTCTGGTGAGGAAGCATCATGAGTTACTCGCCCCCAAAGTAGTGTGCTGCAAATGCAAGAGGTCAAGCTGCTTCCCACCAAGTCCCACCACACCGAACTCGACATTGTTGTTTAGGAACTCGTCGACACGATCGTCCAAAGGTATCTCTTTGGTTGCGCTTAAATCGACATGAGCATCCAACGGAAGTGCCTCTCGTACGACACTGTGTCCGATCTTCGTACGACTCAGACGTTGCTAAACCTAATTGATTTAATTCCTCTGCGCCGGGTAAGGAAGGCATCGGATGCATTTGCTATGCATGGTGCGTGTTGTGTCGTACAAAAATCGGAAAGCAAACGGTCACACGCGTATAGCACTGCTCAACATCCAAAGGTACCACCTTGGTCGCTCTTGAATCCAATGACACCTCCTTGGTCGCGTTTGAATCAAACATGCTGAACTACACATTCTAAAATATTTTCTCACGATATATTACTTTCAAACAATAACCTAGCAAAGGGGGCATTTGCCCCCTCCAGCCCACACCTTCTGGACTAAGAGATGGTAAGCAGATCCATCAAAGTAACCGGAGGAGTAACTGGATTAGCCATTCTTGTTACTTGGTGCACTCATTGCCTAATCCACGAGGTTCTTGGTAAGTGTGTGTGGCCTGTTCAACCTGAAAAAGGAATACAAAATATGTATTCAAGTAAATAACCATGATCCATGAGGTTTTTGTACAATTTGCGTAATCGCTGGCCGATGGAGATAAGAAATTATTTTCGCAAAAAAAATATATATATATAAGAAATTATAATCGTTTGTGTGTCCTAGCAAGAAAATATAGACAATTCCCTTTTCTAAATCAAATATGGCATTTCGTGTCTTATTTATATGCACAGAAGTTCATAGGACACAGGAAATAATATTTTGTGTGTCCTGTCACAGCATTTTTTTCTTGATCCGTGGATTTCAACACTTGTTTCGAACCTCATCAATATACAGATTTTTACGAATTATAGTATTCTTACGCATGCAGCTGCACGGTGTGCCTGGAGGAGTACCAGGCGAAGGACGTGGTGCGGGTGCTGCCCTACTGCGGCCACGCTTTCCACGTCGCCTGCATCGACGCCTGGCTCAAGCAGCAGTCCACCTGCCCCATCTGCCGCGCCTCCATGCGCGCCACCACCAAGCATCGCGCCGCCGCCGCCGCCGCCGCCATGCCACCCGCTTACCACGCCGTCGCCATGACGCAGCTGCCGTTCCAGGTGTCGACGTCCTCGTCGGAACATAACGCACCGCAAGCAGAAACGACGGCTGCGGCGGTGATGGCGGACCACGGTGATGTGACGTCCACCCAGCTGGAGATCGTCATCTCCGACGAACCGGCCTCCTCCGGGCTCCGGCACGACATGTCCGAGCGCAACCCATGCTCCCGCTGCTAGTGAGTGTCACTGTTGCGAGACGATCGAGGTAGAGCTCGCAGGGTAACATGTATACCCGCTCGAGTAGCTGACTGAGAATTACTTTTAGGCTAGCTGTAGCCTGTAGGACGTGAGTTAGTACAAAACATTCTTGTCATTTGTCGACGGTGAATCCGTGATGTGTAGTAGAGAGATCCCTCTGTTTAAAATTAGGGAATTTCTATGTTTAGAACGGTCGGCAGGTAATGTTTCGCGGCGGACCAATCACGTCGCTTCGCTCCCACCACACACGCAACGCACGTGGGAAGGCACCAGACCCGATCCTCTTTCTCCGTCTCCCTGCGTCGACCAGAGCTGCCGCCGGCTCCCCATGGCCCCCCTCCCTCGAGGCTCTCCATGCTCCCCTCCTTCTGGACACCACCGCCAGGGAGCACGGCCATGCCTCGATTCTCCACCCGCACCGCCGCCCGAGCTTGCGCCTCCCCTCTGCGACGAGCTCGCCTCCGCCCTCGCACCCGGCCGCCTCCGCTGCTCCTCCTGCTCGAGCACGCCGGCCAGCGATTAGTCTTTCCAGGCAGACCAATCACGTACTCGTGTCTCGTCTTCACACGACAACACTCATCTCCTCCAAGTCCTCTCCTATCCCCTTCTCCTGGTATAGGAACCAGGTCCATGTAAATTGTATTGGGGCTGCAGAATCGCACGCCTCCTCTCTTCTCATATTTCATATATATAGACATGTACAAGGTAATCAACTTGAGTTACAAGTTAGGTCGGATACAAACCGACTTTAGCAATATTTGGTAATCTAGCTACAGCAGCCTCACGTCCTGGTGCAGGACTCTCCAACACGCCCCCGCAGTCTGAACCTTGGAGGGAAGCGACGTGAAGACTGGACCTGAACTCATGAAAGAGAGCAGTCGGTATTCCTTTCGTGAAGATGTCTGCATACTGTGATGAAGATGGAACGTGCAGGACTCGAACAGCACCGACAGCAACCTTCTCACGTACAAAATGAATGTCCAGCTCAATGTGTTTGGTCCGTCGATGTTGTACTGGGTTGTGAGCTAGATAAACAGCACTGACATTGTCACAGAACACAACGGTGGCAGTTGTGACAGGTCGATGAAGCTCCTCTAGTAACTGACGGACCCAGCATGACTCGGCCACTGCAGTAGCAACAGCGCGGTACTCAGCCTCCGCGCTGGATCGGGAAACTGTGTTCTGCCGCCGAGAAGACCATGAGATCAAATTATCACCAAAAAACATGCAAAACCCGGAAGTGGAGCGTCTGGTGTCGGGGCAACCAGCCCAGTCGGCATCTGAGTAGGCAATAAGATTATGAGAGGAAGAAGCATGAAGTGTGAGACCAAGATCAAGTGTGCCTTTGAGGTATCGCAGAATACGTTTAACGAGGAGAAGGTGAGGTTCTCAAGGATCATGCATGTGAAGGCACACTTGCTGAACAGCATAGGCTATATCTGGTCGAGTGAGAGTGGCATACCGAAGTGCGCCGGCAAGACTACGATATAAAGAAGGATCAGAAACAGGAGAACCAACGGTGGAGGATAGTTTGGCCTTAGTGTCAACTGGGGTAGAAACAGGGTTACAATCACTCATGCCAGCTCGGGAGAGAATGTCTAGAAAATACTGTCGTTGGGAGAGATGTAAGCCAGTAGGTGTGCGAGAAACAGAGATGCCGAGAAAGTGATGAAGAGGACCAAGATCTTTCATAGCAAATTCAGTAGCAAAGGAAGTTATGATAGATGTAAGGGCAGAGGAAGAGGAGGCAGTGAGGATGATGTCATCGACATATAGAAGTAAGTACGCAGTAGTGTGTCCCTTATGAAGAATGAACAATGAAGCATCAGATTTGGACTCAGTGAAGCCAATAGAACGGGCATAGGTGGCAAACCGCTGAAACCAGGCTCGGGGAGCTTGCTTAAGACCATATAAGGACTTGTACAAGCGACAAACATAGTTAGGGTAACGAGGGTCGATGAAGCCCGATGGTTGTTGACTATAGACAACCTCATCAAGATAGCCATGTAGAAAAGCATTTTTGACGTCTAACTGATGGATAGGCCAAGAAGAAGAAATAGCGATGGAGAGAACCAACCGTATGGTGGCCGGTTTCACAACTGGACTGAAGGTCTCATCATAGTCCACACCAGGCTGCTGGGAAAAACCATGGACGACCCATCGAGCTTTATGACGAGCTAATGAGCCGTCGGAATTATATTTGTGACGGAAAATCCATTTACCACTAACAATATTGGCTCCGGGTGGAGAAGGAACAAGAGACCATGTTTTGTTTATAGTGAGGGCATCAAATTCTTCCTGCATAGCGCTGCGCCATGACGGATCACGAAGGGCTGTGAGATAATTATGAGGTATAGGGGAGGAGACGACAGCAGAAAGGTTTAGGCGATCGATCGGTGGTGGTAAACGGCCGGTCGTCGAGCGAGTGCGATGAGAGGGAGCAGGCTCAGGTGCAGGTAGTGGGCTGGCTGGGTCGGGAGAGGGAGGCGCAGCAGCAGAGCTAGGTGGACTGGCGGGAGTAGGTGGGCTGGCAGGAGTAACGGGGCTTGTGGGATCAGGGGAGCTAGCTGGGCTAGTTGGACTACTAGGTACATGCATATCGGGTGAAGGGGTAGCGGGTGCATGCACAGCGGGAGATGGACGTGAGAATATGAGCGGATGTGGTAGAGAAGAAGAGGTTTCTGGTGATGATGATGATAAGGGCTGAGGTGATGATGGTGTGGCGTAAGGAAAAGTTGTCTCGTCAAAGACAACATGGCGAGATGTGATAATGCGGCGTGTGGCTAAGTCAAGACAACGGTAACCTTTGTGTCGAGGAGGATAACCAAGAAAGAGACATTTGACCGATCTAGGGGAGAGTTTATTTGGTGCGGTGGAAGAGGTGTTGGGATAGCAAAGACAGCCGAAGACACGAAGGTCATTATATGGTGGTGTGACGCCGAAAAGAGTTGTGTATGGTGTAGAAAATTGTGTCGCAGCGGTAGGTCGTATGTTTATTAAGTAGGTAGCGGTGTAGAGAGCTTCAGCCCAAAATGATGGAGGTAGGGATGCTTGAAATAAGAGGGTGCGAATAACATCATTGGTACTGCGAATGGCGCGTTCGGCCTTGCCGTTCTGTTGAGAGGTATGTGGACAAGAGAATCGAAGAAGAAGTCCATGTTGGGCACAGAAAGTGTCTAAACGGGTATTGAGGAATTCTCCACCATTGTCACATTGGATGGCTAAGATGGGCAAATTAAACTGTGTCTGAGCAAAGGCGTGAAACGCAACGAGAGTCGCATAAACATCAGATTTCTTATGAAGAGAGAAACTCCAGAAATAATGGGAAAAATCATCCACAATGATAAGATAATAGCAAAATCCAGATATACTAGGGATAGGTGATGTCCAAAGATCACAATGTAAAAGTTGAAACGGACGAACAGTATATGTTGTAGAATCATAAAACGGAAGCCTAACATGTTTTCCTAATTGACACGCGTGACAAAGGGGCGGCCCATCTTTATTGTATGAAATATGCTTGGATTGTTGAAGTCGCGACATGGTATGATGGCCAGGATGTCCGAGGCAACGATGCCAAAGTGATGACGAGGTAGTGGTGACTAGGGCTTTGGTTGGTGGAGATCGGCATACGGGGTAGAGAGGCCCGGAACTATTGCAGCGAAGGATCACGTCCTTGGAAGGGAGCGCCTTCACGGAAAAACCAAAAGGATCAAATTCAATGGTACAAAAGTTGTCAGTAGTGAATTGACGAACAGAAATAAGATTTTTAATTATGTGAGGAACGACAAGAATATTACGAAGAGAGAGAGGCTGGGTAGTGGAGGGAAGCGTAGTGGAGCCGATATGAGTGACAGGGATAGATTGGCCGTTACCGACCATGACAGTATGAGAGGAGGGTTGTAAGCGAGAGAGAGTACCGTGATCAGATGCCATATGCGAGGAGGCGCCCGCGTCCATAAACCACTCCTGATTCCCGGGAAGATGCATGTTGTTTAGTGCCGTTAGAAGAGCCGGGTCGACATGCTGCTGATGTCCGTTGTACACTGGAGTTGAAGGAGCTGCTGGAGGGGTCCCGTGGTGCTGCATGCTGGGACCATACACCGCGTACGCCTGCGGAGCCTGAGGAGCGCCAGGTCGTGGACCCATAACGCCATGCCATGGTCGTGGCTGCCAGGGTGCTGGATGGGATGGCTGCTGAAGCTGGGCGCGCGTCGGGAGACCTGTCCATGGGTTGAACATCCATGGCTCGCTGCGTCCTCGTCCGCGACCGCCACGGCCACGGCCGCGAGTGTTGGTGAAGTTGCCGCGTCCGCCGTTGTTGCTGGATGAGCCGAACGAGGAGCCGAGGGGACGCTGGTCGCCAGAGCCGCGGCCGCCCCCGGACGGTGGAGCGCCTGCGCCGCCCGCGCTCGGCAGGATACTATTGTCGCATGCCCAGAGCGCAGAGACGGCGGCGTTCTTCGCGTCCGTTTTCTTCTGTGCTTCTTCGAGGACGAGCGCGGACCGCGTCTGTAGGAAAGACGGGAAGGGAACCTGAAACAGAATAAAGGACCGCGGACCGCGCAGATGGGAGAACTGCTCGTTAAGACCACGAAGGACGGTGAGGACGAGCGTCTCGTCGGAGACCAGCTGCCCAACGTCGGCCAGAGCGTCGGCCAGAGACTTGAGCTTGGCGCAGTAGTCGTGCACCGTCATGTCGCCCTGCGGAGTGTTGCGGAACTCGGCGTCGAGAGCGAGGGCGCGACTCTTCTTGTTGTCGCGGAAGAGGTTGTCGATGGCGGTCCAAACTTGCCGCGCGGAAGACCCGGGTGCCATGATCATGCCGAACAGCTCGAGGGAGATGGAGCCGTAAATCCAGTTGAGCACGGTGAAGTCGTCGCGGCCCCAGGCGGAAGTGGGCGAGGTGTCGGACGGAGAGGCACCGTCGGGGCCAAGTACGTGAGAGGTGAGGCCGTACCGGCCGAGGGCCACAAGGAAGAGTTCACGCCACTAAGCATAGTTCGAATCTTTAAGATCCAAGGTGATTGGGACGTAGGTTTTGATGGAGTGGACGAAGGTGGATGGGGAAGGGTGGGTGATTTCTGGTGTAGGCTTGGAGTTGTCCATGGCGGTGGCAAGGGGGTTTTCGGTGATGGTTGGGGCCTGGCGGGCGAGTTCAGCCTCCCGCTCGGTGATGGCCTGTTCACGTTTCTTCAGATCGGCTTCGAGAGCCTTGAGCTCGTCGGGGCTCATGGTGGAGGAGGAGAAGTGCTAGATTGGTTTGCTAGGGTTTAGAAGGGAGAGGATCGACCGGTGTCTGATACCATGTAAATTGTATTGGGGCTGCAGAATCGCACGCCTCCTCTCTTCTCATATTTCATATATATAGACATGTACAAGGTAATCAACTTGAGTTACAAGTTAGGTCGGATACAAACCGACTTTAGCAATATTTGGTAATCTAGCTACAGCAGCCGCACGTCCTGGTGCAGGACTCTCCAACAGTCCAGGGCTACACAGCCAAGGTCCCTGCTTGTCGCGCCGAGGAGCACGACGAGGCGTGCGCCTTCAGGATCCTCACCTGCGAGCAGGGCTTCTGCTACTGCTATGCAGGCGGCATGAGGAATTGCAGCGGCTCCCGGTGATGGGTTTGGTGGCTGCCGTGGTGGGGGAAATAGTACCTTTGCCCTCGTTGATACATTTGTGAGTCTGGCATCTTCATTCCGATGTGTATGCGTATGTGTCCTCAACTTGTTAGACCCAATTCGTCACAGGAAAGACTCCAAATTGTTTTCTCTGGCCATGCACTCCACCTATAGATAGATGTTCTTTGGCCTCACAGTAATTACCTTGTTAATGTTCGGCAAATCAGTGATGGATAGAGTAGCGTTGTTGTGCTGGTGGTGCCCGAGTTTGGTATAACTAGTGCTAGTTCTGTGATTCTGTAGGTAGATTTCATGAAACTGGAATTACAGAAGCTTTTCAGCTGAGCCTGGACATGTTCGCCATGTCTTGTTCTGAATTTCTGGTTCAGTTGTACCTGAATAAGAAGAGATGATTAGTACTTAGTGGGCAGATTTTGTGTACAAGAAATGGAACCATAAATCAGCATGTTTTTCTGTTCAGTTGACTATCTGTGTCGCCTCCCTTGTAATTAATTTCCCGTGCTTTTTTGGTACTAGATGAACAATAACTAGCTTCAGATATCATGTGCAAGTATGCATATTGTGCTGATAGTTTCATTTGCCGCTTTCTTCTACACTCATGAGCCTTGCTTCTATATTAGGCTACACGTTTATCATTTGTATTGGATATCTGTTTGAACCAATGGATAGTCCATTTGAATTTATTGAACACTTTATATGAATTGACGAAATGCCAATTCAGTGCCTAACGACACAACCGAATGACCAACGTGTAGCTAAGGGAAGAAAAAAGATAAGTGGAATCCCCTACTTCCTGTACTTTTAACCCAATCGCATGAGTAAAGATGCCATCCAGGTAATATTTGAGGATGAGAGTTTTGTAACACTAACTTCATGTGAACTTTTCTCTTGTGCATTCGTTGTGTAACACTGGCCTGCCACGTCGATGAGGAAGTACGCAGTTGTACTTCCTCACCGTGGCATTCTACACTTCGTCAACTCGAATAGACACACGAAGTTCCACTGCTAGAGCGGGGTTGATTCACTTGTCGTCATCATTGCCCTAGAGTTTCCGCCCGCTCGCTCAACCCCTCCTTGTCGCCCCGGGCGGACTGAATATGTTGTTAGTAAGAGCCAAGGGACATTTCTCGTTGGGTGACACCTCACCGACCTAACCGGTGTGCGATGACTCTTGCCGGACCACCACGTCGGGATCTTGTCGGAACGTTGCCGGACCACCATGTACTGATTAAGTTATCCTACTCTCTCGGTACAGTTACCCACCCCATACTTGTGTAGTTACCCACGTTGTACCAATTAAGTCACCCATGTGTTTATGATGTATCCAACACGAAATCGATGTAGTTACCCTCCTCTCTCGGTAATAGTTACCCACCCAAACTTGATAAAGTTGTCCATGTGTTCGTTATGCAGTTATCCACCGCGAAATCGAGCCAGTTACTATTCTCTCTCAGTAATAGTTACCCACCCTAGAATTATAGAGTTACCAACCTAGGGTGATAAAAGTTACACTAGTAGAAAAAAACCTTAGTGTAGTATCAGTGCCAAGTTTAGTTTTCGTGCACCAGTGGTATTGTCAGTGGCGCGCAGAAATATGGCGCGCTACTGCTTTTCGTGTACCAGCAGCGTGTGGAGAAGTAAGCCACACCAATGGTACGCGGCACCCACGTGCCCACCAGGCGAGAAGTGTCGCGGTGGCGCGTCGTGTTGTTGGCACACCACTAACTATTTTTGCGGTTATAACTATCATCATCAAATTGATATAGGTACTATGCTCTCTAGATAATAGTTATCTATCCATCACTTATGGAGTTACCCATGGAGTTACCCATGTGCTTATAGTTTCACAATCATCAATAAAGTCGACATAGTTACCCCGCTCTCTAGAAACAATTAACAACTCGGTGCCTATGGATTTACCCATCTGTTTTAGGGTCTAGTTGCCACCATGAAGTCGATGTAGTTACTCCCCTCTTTAGGTAATAATTACCCATCTAATATTGAAGGAGTTAACCAGGTGTTTAGTGCATTGTTATCACCACGAAATCGACTTAATTACCTAATAATTACCCACTCAGTATTATAGAGTTACTTGTGCGTTCATGATCTAATTATCCACCACGGTCGATATATTTATCCACCACGACCGATATATTTATCCACCTAGTACTTATAGAGTTATCAATGTGTTGATGTTATAGTTATCCACCACAAAATCGATTTAGTGATCCTACTCTATCGATAATAGTCACCCACTAAGTACTGATGAAGTTACCCGCCTACTTATAACCCACCCAGTACTTATAGAGTGACCCATCTACCTTCGGCCAGCACGCGCGCGAGGCATTGCTTTGGTCAAAATTGTTTCGCAGAAAATAGCGCTATGCACATGGGTCTACGTATTTAGTCGGCTGTCGAAACGTTCTACAAGTAATGTTAACTACAAAACGGTTGGTAAGCGGTCGCGTCCTAAAAATAATAAAAGTTATCCGTGTATTTATGATGTATTTACCATCCCAAAGCGGTAACTGGATGGTAACTTCAAAACTCAAAAAAGTCGGAAAAAAAACCAAAAGCGGAACTAGTTTGAATCCGAAAACTAATCACTAATATTAGTGGGTAAGTTACACACTACGGTCTGGATAACTCACGTGTTACTGGTGGGTAACTTTTAGGTTAAAAAAAAAGTTGTCGAAACACATCAATATGGATCTAGTTTCGAATATCTCGTCGCGACTAGTCCAACGGTGAAAACGGATGCTAAATCGGATGAACGATTGGAACTACAAAACTTTTTAAATTTTCGGATTTTGCATTTAATGCGGATGACATCAGCAGTTTTGTTTGTTTGTTGTTTATAAGGAGTAGTCGCATGCATGTGGTGTGAGAGCAAACCGTGCATGCGGGATGCGTGTGGTTTTTCCTAATGTTCTACACTTAAGGTTAACTATAGAATGTTCTTAATGTAGTCGCGTCCTAAAATTATTCATGTGTACAGACCTCGTGATTTCAAGGGCTCCAGTGATGTGGAGGAGGGAATCTGGTCTCCCCGTCTGTCTTATGGCGCCAAGGGCAAATCTGATCCGTCCATTTCGTCCATCCGAGAGACCAGATTCGGCGTTGACCGATGGACGAAAACGGACTGGTCGGCGGTGAATCTGACGAAACGGACGAACCAGATTTGCCCCTGGCGCCATATGCCCTTGTAAAAAACCGTTTTGAAGTTGCATGCCATAATGCGGTGCATGAGTTTTGAAATCCAGGCAAGGGCGGACACTTTGGTCTAGCTTGTGGATGATGTTCAGCTCTTAGCTCTTAAAAACTTGTTGAATGACTTTAGCTTGCCCACGGTCTTCGTGTCGTCTATGCTAATTCTCACATCTTGCCTCTCAATGTTTCAGAAGAGCGTATGGTACAACGTGCCACCACCTTTGGTTGCTCTAGTGGCACCTTGCGGTTTACTTACCTAGTCTCCGTTCGAATTCTTTCTTCCTACAGATCAACCCCAGTTAGGCAAGTGGTATTTGTGAGCCCCATCAGCAGTGGCCCAGAAGTATGGGCCAGCTGAGAGTTTATCATTTTCATTGCCCATTTTAGGAATTTAATGACAGAAAGTAGAAATAAAGGAATGCATGTTTGAAGTAGGATAGGCTGCCTCTATAGGAAAGCAGATTCCCACGCCAGTCAGCAATTACTTTGAGAATTTTTTCAATAATGGGTTGTGTATCTTCCTTTCTAAGCTTAGAATAATGGAGGGGAATTCCTACGTATTTAAAGGGTCCGTCTGGGTCTAAGTCGCCTGAGAACTGATAAGTTCTCAGTCGATTCTTGCACGTATCGATCTGTTCTGCAGCCGGGTCCATGTTTTACCATGAGTTTTATCTGGTGTGATCGATCGTTCAGTCATGAGCTGTACGTGCCATCCCATGGCTCATGGGCCTTTCTTTTTGGGCTTACTAGTTGTCCCTTTTAAAGTTTAAGCCAACTTCACTAAATAATCGATCAATAAATATTTGGGTAGTTTCGCATGTCTCTTTGCAAACTCATTGAAAATCGCAGTTACAAACCACCTAAAATTTATTTGCAACCCACTTACAACTGAAAAAAACTTAGTTGCGACCCACTTGCAACTGGAAAATCACAGATACAAACCACATAGAATTTATTTACAACCCAATTGCAACTGGAAAAAAACTTAGTTGCGACCCACTTGCAACGGAAAATCACGATTACAAACCACCTAAATTTTATTTGCAGCTCACTTGTGACTGAAAAAAACTTAGTTGCGACCCACTTGCAACTGAAATTTCATAGTTATAAACCACTTGCAACCGAGCAAAAACGTAACACGATCTTATTACAACCGTCGGAAAAAAATCTCAATTGTAGTCCACTTGTAACTGGCAAAAACTTAGTTACAGCTCATTTGCAGCTGGAAAATTATAGTTACAAACCACTTGCAGCTCTTAGAAAAAAGCATCATGAAGGTAATACAATGTTTGGGGATAAATTTCTCAGTTATAACCCACTTGAAACTGGAAAAAACTTAGTTGCAACCTACTTGCAACTCCTAGACGTCACAAATGGCGATGCTAATTGAGCGGTCCGATTTTCTTTACTCAGTTGCAGCCTACTTGACACTGGGAAAAAGTCACTCGTAACCCACTTGCAACTGAAAAAACTTAATTGCAAGCTACTTAAAACCCCTGGACAACACAAACAATCTTGCTAATCGAGCGGTCGAAATAGTTTTGATCAGCTGCAACCTACTTGAAATTAGAAAAAATACTGAAAAAAAGCTCAGTACAACCCATTTGCAACTGGACAATCCACTTGCAACTGAAAAATCTCAGGTGCATAGCTAGATAAAAATCTAGTTGCAACCGACTTGCAACTGTGCAAAAACTCAAAACTCAGTTGCAACGCACTTAGAACTGGACAAAAAACTCAGTTACAACACACTTGTAACTGGACAAAAAGTCAGTTGCAAACCACTTGCAAATGAAAAATATCAGGTGTAGATAAAACTCAGCAACCGACTTGCAACTACAAAAAGCCCAACTAAAAAAAAGTTACAATCCACTTGTAATAACTCTATAAAACACCAGTTGAGCCCGTCCTGCAACAAAAAAATCTCATACCCCACGCCCTCTCTCTAGCATCTGCTATTTCAAATGTCAACTGTCCTTAACGAGAGGATGTAAAGCTACACACGAGCAGGTGGAAAAAATATAAAGGACAAAACAATTGAAAAAACAAAGGAGAAAAAAATAATGGGCCTATCAGCAAACACGTGGATAGAGAGCAAATCAATAGGCCCATAAACTTCTCACGGGCCGCCACCACGCTCACGCATATACGCGCGCACGGCCGGGGGTAAACAGTCACTTGCGCGTCACGATCGCGGGATAATACACAGAAACACAAATCTTGAAGCACCAGATCGAACGGTTAAGAACGTGACTGAGAACTCACGAGTTCACAGGTGACTGAGAACTAGCAAATTCGGTATTTAAAAGGAAATTCTCCTACTTTACAGCAAAGATTTATGCGAAAAGGTTTGCTTGATCCTCACAAAGATTAAGAGGGGTCAGATCGCTCTTATGATAATTGATGCGCATACTAGACATTTGTTCAAAAAAACCAGTAGCCATTTTATTTTATTTGCCATGTTAACATCACTACCAAGAAACAAAATGGTGTCTTCAGCATATTGAATATTGAAGGCTGATGACACCACGAGGAATACATACCAGTTGATATATCACACCGGACGCATGACTGCTCCCGAACATGCTTGTAGAGAGGAGAGGTATACCACTTGTTTGCATCGTGCATTACACTCACACTGCTGATCGATCTCCTCCTGCCGTGTGCCGTCCCGGGTTAATCAGAAGCATGCTTAATTTGTTGAAGCTGTTCATGTTAATTGGCTCAGTTTCAGCGTCTGCGCCGAATCTAGACGCTCTGAAAATTGTACTGTAGTACGACAGTCCCATCTGTCTGCTACACTTTGTCGCTGTCAGCATATGGCATGTCCTCAGCAAAGCTGGCTATCTAATTGATTAACCACACATTGAACTAGAAGATGCCACCACGCTATCCGAGTGACGGCATAATGTATGGAGGCTTGTCCTGTTAGAGCATCTCTAGCAGAGCCCGCAAAAGGGGCAGAACCGCATAATTCCGGTGAGTTTACGGGTTTGGTGCTCGTTTTGGGCCAGACCAAAGACTGCATATTTAGCCCAGCCCGCAAACGTTTTGCGGGAGGCCGAGAAACGAAGCGGCGAGCCCGTATTTAGCCGGATTGCGACCGCTGATGCGGGTCGAAATCCCCACTCCTCCTCGCACGCATCGAGAAGTCCGGCCGCCCCTCCGCCGTCTCCGACGAGCAATCCAGCCGCCCCTCCCGCAGATCCGGCGACGCCGAGCCATGGCGCCGAAGCGGGAACCAGAGGCGGCGCTCCCCGGCGACGACCGGTTCGGCGGAGACTACTCCGACGAGAAGCGCGCGCAGGTCGTCCGCAGCGACGGCGCACGGAAGCGCGGCGCACGGAAGTACAGGCCCGGCGGGTCGGTGCGCCGCGACTTGCCGGAATTCGACCGGCTCCGGCGCGAGCGCGAGATTGAGATCCGCCGCCGCCAGCAACTGCGCCTCCGCCACGGCGAGGGCAGCTCCTCCGCGGGCGCCAGCAGCTCCTCCGCGGCCCCAGGTGCTCCGCCGCCGGAGGACTACGACCCCGAGCATTTCGGGGTCACGCTCGGGCCGGAGGACTTCGTCCCCGACGAGCAGATGGAGCGGCAGCTGGCGGCGACGATCATGCGCTCCAAGTACGAGGAGGAAGAGAAGGCCGCCGCCGCCAAGGTCACCGCGGTGGTCAACCAGGGGCTCCTGGAGCAGGCGCTGGTCATCAGCACGCTGCCGCCCGTCGTCGACCTCGTCACCGACTCCGACGAGGAGTGAAGCTCCTCCGCCGCTGCGTCGCCTCCGCGCCCATGGCTCCGGTGAGGAGCCGCATTTTGACCAGTAGGGTTTGATCGGCGGCGACCTAGGCTAGTGTAGATGTAGGCTAGGTTTGATCGGCGGCGAACTAGGCCGCATTTTGTGTAAGAATCAACTGCTGCTGCTGTGAATATGGACTAGTTCGTTCCCGCGAATTCTCAAATTTCCAAATCGAAGAAATGCAGGTTGCGTTTGCGGGTTCTGTTCTTCGCTGCACGAAATACCGAGCAAAAACGCGAAAAACGCGACCCGCAAAATGCTTTTGCGGTTTCTGGTTTTGCGGGTTCTGTTAGAGATGCTCTTATCCTGTATCATTCTCAGCCACCGCACAAGACTCGTTTTATAATTCCTTTTCCGCCGGCGGTGGATCTCTGTCAGGGTACCCGCTGCCTTGCACTTGCCTTCAGCTGGTTTGTCTAGTGTGCACAAAACAACATTTGTACTACAAATTCGGGCTACAAGAAAGATGCTCATTTGTCTTTACAGTGTTAGCACAAGAATTGGAGCTATCGAGAACTTGTCTGTGGCAAGATGGTTAGGAGGGTGGTTGTACCCCCACCCCATCAGAGTTCAAACCCCAGGTTTGACGCTGGTGTTTCTCATTTAGGCGGAATATTCTTCAGTGGGAGGCGACGTTCCCGTCGACAGCGAGGCGCCCGTAGTGACTTCGTCAATCTCAAGACCCAACCGATGGCTCAGTCTCTCGGAGGTGCTCATAGGGGTAGGGTGTGCGTGTGTGTGTTCATAGGGGTGAGTGTATGCGCGTGTATGTGAGCGTCTGCGTTGTACTGTGTTTCGCAAAAAAAAAGAATTGGAGCTACCGTGAGCCGTCTCTTTTGGCACGGATCGAAGTGGGCTTCATTGCAGATTGAAAGTTTCGGTGGTGATCGTCTATGGTGAAGTTGGAGTCGTTGGCTACGAGTTATTGATGACACGTGTAATCTTGACATTGGCCTTCTCAACTGTCATGTGTAGCATATGTATCCAGGTGGACTGGCGATGCCATTTGTGTTGTCATTTTTCCATAACGGCTATTATGTGACGGTGTTGTGATGGTTTTCACTTTTCACCACTAACCAGATATTTCGCTTCTGTTAACTAATAGCTTGAACTTAAAAGGTTCTATACAGTGCTGGGACGTGATAGCTGAGGACTTGCATGCCGCCATTGGGGCGGCCACGGAAGACGGTGGTGCCAACTTCAGATTGCTCTACAGTGCAAACATCGTCTTGTTACCTAAGAAGGAGGCGGCGGCATCCATTGGGGACTACAGACCAATAAGCCTCATTCACAGCGTGTCCAAGATCTTCTCTAAGATGATGGCTGCACGGCTGGCTCCTCTACTGCCGGAGCTTGTCTCACCTAGTCAGTCGGCCTTCATCAAGCGGCGCTGCATCCATGATAATTTCCTCCATGTCCAGGGGCTGATCAAGGAGATGTACAGGGAGCGGACTCCGGGCTTCTTCTTGAAGCTAGACATCTCAAAGGCGTTTGATTCCGTGAGCTGGCCGTATTTGATTGAGCTGTTGGAGGCGATTGGTTTTGGCCCAAGGTGGAGACGGTGGATTTGCCTCCTTCTCTCTACGGCTTCCTCGGCGGTGCTCCTCAATGGGAAGCCGGGAACGGACATCACGCATGCCCGTGGGCTAAGGCAAGGAGACCCAATCTCGCCGATGTTGTTCATTCTGGCAATTGACCCGCTGCACCACTTGTTCCACCGTGCAACGGAGGAGGGTATTCTAAGACCGATTCGGCAAAGGCCAGTCCGATTCACCGTGTCGCTTTATGCGGATGATGCGGGGATTTTTGTTAGCCCGGATGTCAATGATATGAAGGTGGTGTGCAAGATTTTGGAGGCTTTCGCTGATGCTAGTGGCCTCCGCACAAACCTCGCAAAGTTTGTGCTCCTCCCTGTGCGGTGTTCCGAGGAGGAGATTGTGGCGGAATTGGAGCACTTTCCGGCGACCAGGGGTACCTTCCCCTGCACGTACCTTGGGCTGCCGCTGCACCACTCGCGCCTCAAGGCGGTCCATTTCCAGCCGCTGCTCGACAAGCTTGGGGCTAGATTGGCTGGATGGTGGGGGCGTCACTTCACCAGAGCTGGCCGGGTGCTGCTGTGCAGATCAGTCCTCTCTTCGATGGTCATCTACCACCTGGCGGTTTTCAAATTGCCGAAGTGGATCTTGCGGAAGATTGAGAAGATCAAGCGGAGCTTCTTGTGGATGAAGCCTGGGGCCACGCCAGGCTCCCGCCCACAAGCGCTTGTGAATTGGAGTACCATTGCAGGCCTAAGGAGATTGGAGGGCTGGGTATTTTTGACGTTGAGAAGTTTGGGAGGGCTTTGAGATTGAGGTGGCCGTGGTATGCTTGGACTGAGCCGAGCCGGCCATGGCATGGGATGGCGCTGCCGTGTGATAGCACGGACATGGAGCTCTTCCGGGCTTCCACGGAAATCACCCTCGGTGATGGAGCCAAGTGCATCTTTTGGCATGACAGATGGCTGCCGGGGGCGCGCTGAAGTCTCAATTTCCGGACCTCTTCCGCATTGCCACAAGGAAGAGCAGGACGGTGCAGAAGGAGTTGCTCAACAAAAATTGGATACGCTCCCTGGCCAACATCTCCACGACGGAACCGATGTCACAGTTCGTTTTGCTTTGGTCCATGATGCGGGCTGTGGAGCTTCGCCCCATTCCCGACGCCATCACTTGGAGCTGGACGGCCTCGGGGACATACACGGCGGCTTTGGCTTACCGCTGCCAATTCACAGGATCATGTGCGCCTTTCAACTCTAGCAAGCTGTGGAAGGCCAAGGCGGAGCCGAAGTGTCGGTATTTTGCTTGGCTTGCTTTGCATGGCAAGATCCTGACGGCCGAGAACCTCGCCATCCGTGGGTGGCCGCATGACCCCATTTGCAAGCTTTGCAGGACTAGCCCCGAGACGGTTCACATCTTCTCCTTGAGTGCAGTTTCTCCACGGAGGTCCGGGAGAGAGTATTCGACCCTCTTGGCTTTGGAGCGCCACCACCACCAATGGACAAGGCGATCAACGCCTGGTGGGATGAGGTGTTGGAGGGCATTCAAACAGATGCGAGGAGGGCGGCGAGCGGGGCCATCATCTACTCGATGTGGGGGGTATGGAAAGAGAGGAACCGGAGGACCTTCCGCAATGTGGCGATCTCCCCCATGGAGGTCGCCGCCTTGGTGCGGGAAGAGGTGGCGCAGCGGGCCTATGCCCACACGCAGGATCCTGGAGACGCGTAGTTAGTCGGTTCTTGTAAATATTTAGGGATTGTTCCCTGGCTCAAACTTCTGTAAATAACAATCTTTTCTCACTAATCGGAAGGCAAACGACTGCCATGTTACTCTAAAAAATTAAAAGGTTCTATACTCCTGTTAAGGAACAACTTCGCTCTCTTGTACTTTTTTGAACAACGCTCTCTTGTACTTTGGTCTGAGCAAACCACACTACTAGATGCATCGTGTGGCCAGGGCGACAAATATGACTCACGAAAATTTCAAGCCCAATGAACCATTTTAATGTTTTAGCTGAATCTGATCTTTTTTACAACTGTCAAACATTCTGATGTAGCATTTAAGTGTGGACGAAACGCCACGGTCAATGATGGTCTAAACCGAACCTTCGATGTTTATTTAATGGGGAACGGGGCCGAAGGACCCCGAAGCTTCATTAAAGGCGATGGTTACAATTACATCTAGGGCCTCAAAGAAAATAGAGAATACAACCAGGCCCTTACAAATCACAGGGGACCTCAGAAGGAGAACTAAAAAGCAATCCGGTCTCTGACCACCGCCATCGCTGGAAAGCCTCGTCACCGCGGCCATCTAGTTCACCTCCGAGGACGAACCACTTGGTGGAGTATGGATGTAGTACGCCGTGCTGCAGTGGTCGAAGATCCTCTCGCACAGAGGAAGAAGAACACCCGGAGCAAAGATGCACCAGGTAACGGAGTGACCCCTTGGCCTTGGATAGTGGCAGAGCATCTCGCCATTGCTGAAAAACATCTGCGCCTGAAGCTTTGAGAGGCGCAGGCCTGCACCCATCCCAGGACTGAATCGCCGTCTCGCCCTCCTCTCTTCCACCACCTCGGTAGCCCGAGGAAGAAGGGTCAACATCAATCAAGCTCCATGAACACGCACCCAATGCAAACCGAGCGGCGCCAAGCTCCCTCCTCCCCTCGCATCCAAGGCCGACCAGAGCAAGAAGCTCTTCGCCATCTAGCGCACCAAGCTCACCACCTCTCGCTGCAGTAGCCGACACACCCGTTCATCCCCTCCCCTCGCCATCAAGGCCTACCGGAGGCCGGAGGAAATTTCCGATCAAATCGACTAGACACCACCGAGCAGTGGCCGCAAGCCACTACCTTATTTAGAAGAACGTCGGCCTTCTCCTCCGCTTCTAGCTCCAGCCAGAGAAGCATCAAAGCCAGGAACAAGAACCCTAAACTCCAGATCGGCCTGATGTGACCCCAGTGCTCCGCTCGAGCCTACGGGCAAAACGCCCCTACCCGAAAACCAGACGGAGCCTCTACAACTACTCTGTACAGGAGGAGGGCACGGTCAATTGTTGCAGGCTAGCGTGGACCAGAACAAAAACGTTATTGTGCCTCACGGTTCTATGTAGAGGTAGAGTTAAACGCCGACCTGTTAGCGGTTCTAGAAAAGGTTAGATGAGGCTAAGATTTTAAAAAGTATCAGTCTGTTCCATAATATAAGCCGTTTTGGTTAGCTAAAACAACTAGCCAAAACAGCTTACATATTGGAACGGAGGGAGTACAATTCTTTTTTTTTAAACGGAAAACACACTTTATTAATTCTCAAATAATAGTTACATCTTCAACTAAGTCTGCCAAAATAAAAAAGGGGGCTCATCATCCCAATACAAAGATGAATTCGAGTTAAAGGAAAACCTAGCCAGATTGTGCGCCAATTTATTTGCCTCCCTTGGACAATGAACAAAATGCACTAAGCCAATACGAAAAGCCTTTTGAAAAAATCTGCTAAGATAGCTGTATAAGGACTCCAGATTTCGATCACACCACTGCAAGCTTGTATCACCTCTAGACAGTCGGATTCGACAACTACGAATTACAGCAGCCGCAGCCCCGATCCATTTGGAAAATATGAAGCATCAACATTTATTTTATAAAAGTCATACGGTGGTTTTTCCCACTTAATCAACTTAGCTGGAGGGTTCTTACTCACTTTTCCATAATTTGCTGTCTCATTTCTAATTAAACTTCTGTAGACTCAGATTTGTCGATCCTACGCACATTTGCAGTAAAATTTTGTCTGCGCTGTGGTACGGTGGTGGAGGAGACGATGATGCCCCGGCCCACTCTGGAACGAGTGAAGTCTGAAGTGAAGATACCTGTGAGCCCGGGGCGACAGATTCCGTTACGGCAGCTTCCAAAACCCGGCGAGTCGTCGTCTCGTTAGCAGCAGCAACAGACGGTGCACCGAACACCACGTCCGCCCCTCCTCTCCCTCCTTTTCTCCCCTCTCCACGCACCTCATCCTGTCTCCCCCGCAGCTCCGGCACACCAGTCCACCCGTGCCGCTGCACCCCTGCTGCGCCGCCTCCACCGGTGCCGCCGCCATGGCCACCACTGCCGGAAACCTCTCCCCCACCGCCCCGCCGTTCCGGCTCCACGGGGGCTCCGGCAACGGCCGGCTCCGCCTCGCTCCGGCACCCAGCCGCCGCGCCCCGCTCCTCCGCTGCTCCGCGTCCGGCGGCGGCGACCCGGCCGAGGAGCAGAGGCGGCGCAAGGCCGAGCTGGCCGCCCGCATTTCGTCCGGCGAGTTCACCGCCCAGGGCCCCGGGTCAGTGCTTGCTCCCCGCTCCACCCCGTACGCATTTCTTCCCCCCCTATCGTAGCTCCAGTCGTGATTGGATTGGCCGGACTGGATGTTCGTCAGGTGGGTCGCCTTCGTCGCGGCGAGGCTGGCAAGGCTCGGCCCACCGGGGGAGCTCGCGGCGGGGCTTCTCACCAAGGCCGCGGGCGGCGGCGCGGCGCGCAGGGGCCCGGAGCTGCCGCAGGCGACGGGGTCGATTAGCTCCGTCGTCGGAGAGGCCTTCTTCATCCCGCTCTACGACCTCTTCCTCACCTACGGCGGCGTCTTCCGCCTCAACTTCGGGCCCAAGGTGACGCGCACGCCGTTAACCCAATTGCGACCTCTGAAAAACCCAACCACGTTGCTGCTAATGCTCTGTAGTTTTTCTGCTAATGCTCCCAAATCGCAGCCTTGTGACTGAAGTTTTGACCCTGCCATGTTGCTGCTAATGTTCTGTTCATTTTCCTTTCCTTCAGTCTTTCCTCATCGTCTCTGATCCGGCCGTAGCCAAGCACATTCTGAAGGACAACTCCAAGGCTTACTCCAAGGTTCGGTTGTCGATTTGGATGCAGTCTTTTTTTTTCCAGCAGTAATAAATGTTTTTGCTCTCTTCAGAAATGAGTAGCGTTATGCTGTTTGATCGTGCTGGGTACAGGGTATTCTGGCGGAAATATTGGAGTTTGTGATGGGTACAGGCTTGATCCCAGCTGACGGGGAGGTTTGGCGTGTTCGACGGCGTGCGATTGTACCAGCAATGCACCAGAAGGTTCTATCGTTGTACCTACCTATTGAGGTTGTGTTATTGCTTTCTTTCTAGTGTAATTTTATTCACTTGAGTCCTGCTCGGCAGTATGTGACAGCGATGATAGGTCTCTTTGGAAAAGCTTCTGACCGCCTCTGCGAGAAGTTGGACAAGGCGGCATCGGATGGGGAGGATGTGGATATGGAATCTCTCTTCTCTCGACTAACACTGGATGTTATTGGGAAGGCAGTGTTCAATTATGAGTTTGATTCATTATCTTACGATAATGGAATAGTGGAGGTTATTTTTTTCAGACTTCGCCATTTTCCTGAGTACATTATGAAATTATATTTTCTTATTCTCTGTGGATCTTACCTTTTTGGTTTGTTGGATCATGATCAGGCTGTGTATGTAACACTACGAGAAGCAGAAATGCGGAGCACTTCTCCTATACCAACTTGGGAAATACCCATATGGAAAGACATCTCCCCTCGGCAGAGGAAGGTCAATGAAGCTCTTTTACTGATAAATAATATTCTCGATGAACTAATTGCTACATGCAAGGTAACCATTTTGTTATACTTTGACCTTTATTGTTAGTGTATACTGTATTTAGAAAAACCATGACAGTAGAAATTCTCGTCTTATTGCTGCAGAGGATGGTAGATGAAGAAGATCTACAGTTTCATGAGGAATATATGAATGAGCAAGATCCTAGCATTCTTCACTTCCTATTGGCATCTGGAGATGATGTATGCTATAGCTGAAGTTGTAATTTTTTTAATATGTTTGGACCTTCTAATATTCACATTGCTGCAATGCTCAATCCATCTACCTTAGGTATCCAGCAAGCAGCTCCGTGACGATCTGATGACGATGCTCATAGCTGGCCATGAGACCTCTGCAGCAGTCTTAACATGGACATTTTATCTTCTATCTAAGGTGTGATATGGTCAATAACTCAACAATCAATGCTATAGTAGTATAGCAAGACCCAATGATACTGTATCGTTGATCACCTTCATAGTCGCTAAATCGTTAGTATTTTTACTTATCCATTGCTCTATTTTGCTAATGTGCAGTATCCGAATGTAATGTCCAAGCTCCAAGCTGAGGTAGACTCGCTTTTATCTTTAAGTTGTTTTTTCCATCGAGGTTCAGACATCTGAATCGAACAAATGATAATTGACCTTTCTTTGCTCAATTATCCACAGGTTGATGCTGTTCTAGGAGACGGTTTGCCAACACTTGAGGATCTGAAGAAACTAAAGTACACTACTCGAGTTATTAATGAAGTGAGTATTAAAAAGTGTTATGTCGCCACATAATTAGTTTTGTCATTGAATGAGAATCATTAACATTGTTGCAGTCTTTGAGACTATATCCACAACCGCCAGTTTTAATCCGCCGGTCCCTTGAGGATGATATGCTAGGCGAGTACCCAATCTGCAGGTAAACATTGTCCGTAAGAAATCCATCTGTTAAGTCACTAAAGAAAATGCCAGCTTTTGTCTGAAATCAATGTGCAATGAGTAACGACTGTTTATATGCTTATCACAATATCACCTTGGCTACCATGCAGTTCTGCTCCTTTTGTCTCATTTGGAATTTCTGCTTCTTTTTCCCTTTGATACTCCTGCGAGTAATATAGTAGTATACAGTATGCAGCCTTTTTTCAATAGGTGCAGACTACTTTCCTGAACATATTTTATTTTCTGTTTTTTCCTAATATCAATTGTGGTAGCAAATTTTGTTTAGTTGTTGCTGTTGGGTATTTGTATGTTTGATTTTTTTTGTTTTAACATATCCACTGAAAAATATACTTTTTTCTGTTCTGAAATATTTATTATTTCTTTCAAGGGGAGAAGACATTTTTATATCTGTCTGGAACCTTCATCGCTGCCCCAAGCATTGGGAGGATGCAGATGTTTTCAATCCAGAAAGGTGGCCTTTGGATGGACCCAATCCAAATGAGACAAACCAGAAATTCAGGTTCCATCCCTATTACTGCAGTGAAATGCTTTTTGGTACACCATGTGTCACTCCAGTTGTCAAGTTTATTGCTTGCTTTTATGTTCTGTTGGAAGAATTGGGAGACCTTTAAATATGCTTAATTGTGTACTGTAGCTATATTTATTCTTCTTATCAGAACAGAACATATACCTTTTTAGGTCAAATAACTGAAGTTGGGTCATTGAATGCACAACTTCTGTTCATTCTTGTTTTCTACTTGCGATTCTTAACAACGAAGATCCTAACTACTTACTCTGGTATAAATGACACTGTTTCCAAATAGATGTTCCCCCAGATGGGTGTAGTTGAAGTTTTGACCAGTGATTCATAGAAGTATTTATATTTGTCACGTGCAAATGATATTACTCCCTCCGATCCATATTAATGGCCTCAACATTGTCTAGATACGGATGCATCTAGTGTAAACACTTAACTAGATACATTCGTATCTAGATAAAGTTGAGCCCATTAATATGGATCGGAGGTTGTACTAGAATCATCGTCAAAAGTGCCCCCAAGCCAATATATTTTTATTAACCTATAGTTAGAAACATAGGTCAAATTTGTGTACACGAGCCCTTATCGATATACCAAAACCACATCTATCTTTTCACAATCGTAGCACACTAGCACATAGCCACGGCCCTATTAGACTCAGGCAATAACATGAAAAATACTAGTTAGATTCTTATTGTGGAGGGAGAATAGTGATGCCGAGGTAAATGAGATGAATTAAACTCGAAATTTAGATTTATGGTTAATCGAACAAAAAATTGTCCGATGATAATCATGTTTAAATTGTACAGCAATGAGTACCGGCAAATCGTACTGCTGGTCGAACAAAGCAGCAATGATTTGTCATATTAAGATTTTTCAAAAAGCAAAAATCCATGAATATCCTCTGATGCACCTTTGCTGACTGTGTTCTTGCTTTGTGTGTGTGTGTCCGTAAATATTCACACGCATGCCTTTCGAATGACTGTTAGATACAGGGTAAAGGTTATAAACTATACAGATAAATGTATTGGAAACTGTAACTTTGTATAAACTGGTAGGTTTATCTGTCGTAATATTTAGTACGTACGCTGTAATAATTAGTATATACGTTAGCAGCAGATCTCGTTTTAGGACCAAAAAGCTCAGAGGTGTAGATGGCTCCTGCCTTGATGGGAGATACAGTACTGGAGTTTGTATATTTTTTCTAGTTCTGTTAATTATAATCATAGTGCTCTGCTCATGCGATACAATTAAAGGAGTACAGACTATGCTTTATCTTCAGCTGCGATGAATCTGACAATTTGAACCATGTCTGCGGATGAGTGATTTCAATAAGGGTTGATGTAATGGCATATTAGTTGATAAAGAAGTACAAGTCACCGATTAGCAGATAAAAGGCGTCTGCTAAGCATCTCACTGAAACTCGAAATTTGGTTCCGTGTCGCTGGTTTTTGTCAAAATAAGGCAGCACTATTATTGCTGTGGAGTTCATATGTCTTGTGAGAGCACATATTTCAAATAAATAACAGAAGAAATGTTGTGAATTGTGATCCTAGTTGCCATTGGTGAACTCTAGAGATCAATTTTGTGGTAGCTTTCCTTCTGAAGAATAGTGGTGGCTTCTGTATGCTATCACTGTTTAATTAATGCTGACGAATCTGTTATAAGTTACAACTCAAATGTATTTATACAGCCTTGTTGAATTTCAGTTACTTACCATTTGGTGGAGGACCAAGGAAATGTGTAGGTGATATGTTTGCTACTTTTGAGGTAATCCATTTTATAATCAAGGGTTTGCAGCTGGTATTATCAAAATAGCATTTTGTCAATTCATAAAATTTACTTAACTTTAGTATTTGATTTAGTCTTATTAAGGCCTTCTTTGTTTTCTATGTTTCACCTTAGGCTTCATGGTACATGTTCTTCATATTTTTTTGTGAGAATGAAGATTTGTTACTCTCCTGGCATCATCAACAGGGTGCATAGCCCACATATAATCATTTGTTCTGTGAGTATTAAGAGTCACTGACATTCTGCAATTTTTGTGCAGAATGTGGTGGCAACAGCAATGCTTGTCAAGCGGTTTGATTTTCAGATGGCTCCAGGAGCACCTCCAGTATGTTTCCCACCAGCTTCCAGATTCATCATAGCAAATTAAATATATTCCCACATCTATAAGCAATGTCGTAGGTCGAGATGACAACCGGAGCAACAATTCACACAACGAAGGGGTTGAACATGACTGTTACTCGGAGGACAAAGCCACCTGTAATCCCAAACTTACAGATGAAAGTCGTTTCCGATTCAGAAGGACGCGCGTTTTCTACTGCATCAGTGGCTGTTTCTACTGCTAGTATTGCTTCTGGAGAAGATCAACAAGGGGAGGTGTCGACAAGTCGAGTGTGATTTATCATTTTTGATGCTCAAATTGCAATGACATACATAATGAGTACGTTCTCATCTCAGATCTATTTGAAAATTGTCCTGGTTATAGTTCCTTCACCTTTGAGTTGGTTCTTTCCTTCAGTATGGGCATTCATTGTCCTTTTCCTGTCTTCCTCTTGCATAGTTGCATTGTCCTGCTGTAGTTTTCGTATGGGATAATTCATTTACCTGAAGTGCTCAAAGGATACTATACATCCAACTAATGAGAGGTGCTGTTTTTTTATTCAGAAAAAAGTGGTCAACAGCATATAAATATAATCCCTTTAGTGGCTAGGGCAAATGGAACTTCGCTTCCAATTCTCATTGCTAATCGTGAAGTCATCTTTTTATTTTAGTAAGTTAAATCGTGTTATACTTCTTTGGTGACAAAACTGTTGTACTAGCTCTGAGATCGTATCCTACTATCATCAGTGTCCATGAACCTGCATGGCTGCACTTGATTAAATTTGATGATCAATTTAGGCATATCATGTTTAAAGCATATTGCCTCCATTCTTCTCAAACATTACTATGCATTCTTGTTTTTCTTGCTTTGGAATTTGGAAGTCATTGCTCATGGAAACATTTTCGTGTGCAGACACCAGACAGTACAATACAGAGTAGAAGCTTCCTGGCGTGCCTCTTTACAAGGAAAGGCTCTCCTAGTCTTATTTTTGTGATTCAGGCTACAACAGTTATACAGATCATACATCTTCCTGCTACTCAAAGGTACCGTGGACACATATGTACAAGTCCACAAGTACCAGGCATGGCCTCCTGCATCTCTAAATCTTCAACATGGCCTCCAACGCGCGAAGAACGTCATCACGGGTAACTATACCTGTTAGTAGTGTTTACAATCCCGTTAAGCTTGCAATACTCTGAATAGTCAATGTTAAGGGGATAATACAGATCTTGTATATATATTCAACCCTCTGCTGGTTTGTCACATGTTACTCACCTATCACTTGATTGTCCTGATTTACTATCGGTAATCTGTGGATCTTCTTCTTGAGCATCAGAGCTGCGGCATCTGTTGGCATCACACGTGTTTACAGTTATTAAATTAAAAGGAATGAATATGAAAAAAAAAGAGTGATAACAGTGATTACCTGTTACTGTTTTATCACATGATAGCGTGATTGCTGGAGAGGTCATTACCTGTGCAATCTTTGTATTTGACTGTTACAACAAGTAGAAAATATATTAGCAAACAAGATGGTGATATTGAGGTAGGTACTTGTATATGTGTCTGTGGGTGTGTTTTTTTTTCCTCTCTTTTTTCTGTCTGTCCGCGAGACGGCAAGCGTTGTGTGTAAAGCAGATGAAGAGAGAAGAGGTGGAGCTGACCCCATGTGAAGCCCTTGTCCGATCGCTCTTGACGACCACCCCAACGCATCTGCGGGCGCTGTCTACAACTGGGAGGCCCGACACGATATCGAAGTGGCCTTCGACCTCCCCCAGTGTCTGGTCTGCCGTGGCCATCAGCACGGGCGTAGACATGGCCTCACGCAAGACCGCCCCCCGCTGCTGCTGCTGCTGTAACCAACCAACCAAGTTCAGAGTCAAGCAAGAGGTCAAGTAGAAGAATCAAGAGAGGAGATCAACAACAAGGAATCCCTGGGCAAGCACCTGATCGCCCACATGGGCAGCCTGCTGCTGCGACTGGAGGAAGATGCGGACATCGTCATAGCTGATGAGGGAGAAGTTCTCGGGCCACTCCCCGGAGATGATGGCGTCAGGGTTCTCGTCGAGGCCGAGCCGCAGTCCGTTCCCGTCCATGAACATCGACGCCCGGCACCCAACGCCGCCGGCCCTGCCCCTCCTGACGCCGCCCTCAGCTTTGGCCCCTTTGAACATGGAGCAGCTCTGCAAGGTATTGATGCAAGCCATGTACTCTTTACTCTTGTGTGGATGTTTCGGTGGTGTGTCTAACTGTGTTCTCTTGCAGATCGGAGCAGGAGGGGCTGCATTTATAATGAACTTGGAGGAGGAGGTCGGTCTATAATTCTATATCTATTGTCAGTGAGCTGAGCTGGATGGGCATGCTTGCATGGGAGCCTACCACTAGCAGTGAGTGACCGGCAATGCTGAGATTGTACTATTGCACTTTGACTTGGCGACTAATCAGTGTGCTGATAAATATCTGCATATACCAGCAAAACATGCAGTGTTATGGCAGTGAGCTCAGTCAAGGTAGAACATCATGGTAGTGTTTTTTGTGAGAAAGAGTTGCAGAAACTGAATGGTAAATTATGGTGTTTTACCCCTCCATGGGAATGGTAACAGAGGCTTGGATGATGATCTGGATGTGTACCTAACTCTGAAAACAAGCTGCTGCGGCTGCACCCAGTACTGTGGCTGCACCTGGTTTCCGGCATTTTGTTCTTGCTCTGAAATTCTGAATCTGGCCCAGGTTCGGATGTGGATTGACGTGGAATCTCCGGTACACGCGGTGCTTCCTCTCCTAATGGTGGCCGACGTGCCGCTCGGCGAGTGGCCGGCGAGATTCCCGTGGGGCCCAATCACGTGGCACTGGATAAGGAGCGCCGATTTGTCCGTCTCTCTGGTACAGTTGGTGGGGCAGAGCTCCGGCTTGACGTCGCATGCGTTTTCCATCCAGTTGCTTCTTCGCCGTGCCGTTGTCTTGTCGGAACCGGAAGGGCTAAATAAACGGCCGACGGTTTCACCGGAATTGACCCGATGCATCGAGGCAAACTCTTTTTCTTTTTCTTGTTCTTAGAAAGAGAAAGCAACATCTTTGGAGTGAGGATCTATCATCTAGGCCCGGAATTTTGAAATATACAGAAATGGTAAGAAAGTTTTTGAAAAGACTGAAAAGAAGTCTACGTGTACATATGTATGGATTCTATATCCGTGTACAATTTCGTTGTCAAATGCTTTATCCTCTAGGCTACACAAAGAAGACAAAGATATGTGTGTCACAATGTTTCTCTTCTTTAATTAAATTAAAAATCACCAGGTAGTTTTTTTTTATTTCTAAAGATAACATATGGATCTGAAAATGTGAACAGTCCACCATTTTGGGACCCAAGATTTGTCGCAATTTGTCCTTTTTTTGTAGCCTAGAGTATTATGTATTTCATATCGAGTATACACTTGTAGAGTAAATTTGTATGTATATACATATTTGAAGGCATTCATACTCTCGCTACGTTGTGTAGTGGACATACCTGCCAAAAAAATGTCTTTCCCAAATGCTGGAACCCAACGATGCCGATGCTCATAAAGCCCTTTAAGCCATTCATTATCACGAAGATTACATCTCTCAACCATACACATCCAAGAAACTTCAGACTCTGTAACTGTTAATGAATCATAAACAGCATTACCAATAGCAATCTTGATGTAATCATATTCCTCGTATCCACCTTGCTTCTCGGGTATCTTTTTCATTATATGCCACAAGCACCATCTATATCGAGAATCCAAAAAAAAAACTATATCTACATACATAACATCATTAAAAGAGTCATACACTGCCTACTTCTTGCATCATCCCAAAAAACATTCCTTAGTCGAGATTCATCCTCAACATCCGTAACACTAAAAAAGTTTGGATTTTCGGATTGCATTTTCACAAAATACTCACGGATGGCTTCGGCATCACCACTTCCAAGTTTCAACGTTCTTTCTTTCTCTACAGAATTACGGCAATCTTTCTCACCAAAAGTTAGGTTCTCATGACCATCGGCTCCGACAACAAAAGAATTGAAATTGTTTACTCTTATTCCACCCCGGTCATTCAATAATAGCCTCCTCTTAACATGAAAGTCCAACTTTTTGTTTTTTATTCCTTAGGATGATTTCTATAACCACCCTTTGGAGTTTAGAACTGAAATCACTTTCATCCAACTTGGTAAAGTTACTCCTTCCCCCAGCGATTTATCCGTGTTCCTCTACTCCCCGGCCCCGGAGGGAGGAGAATTCCTTCACGAAGTGGGGTGAGGTGGTGATAGTGACACATGTTTGTTGTCGCCACATAATCTTGGGTGGACGCTTTGAAAATGGCCGCTTCTTGTGACATGATATAGCCGTACAAAAAAGAAGTTGATATTTCAGCCTACACAACACAAATTTGTTATCACCCGTTGCAACGCACGGGCATATTACGTAGTATGTGAAAAAACAGGTGGAATACAGTGCGTGTAGAGACACTGTATTGAGTTTCTTGATCACAGACGACAAGCAGGTCGTGGATGTTTGGTGTAAGTTGATCTATGCTGATTCCTTTGTATATTTGAAATTGCCTTTGAAAAAACATAAACTAAGTTATATATCCTTAATTTATATTAAATTCCTATGAATACTAATACAAACATCAACTGCAATATATAGGTGTAGTATGCGGTTTATTTCCCAAATTATGTAAGGGACGTACCTACGGTTGTTAAGCCCAATAATATATTAGGGAAGACATAGAGATCAACAAATGCTCGTGTAGCTCACTGGAAGAGCGTCAGTCTTGGAAACTGAAGGTCTGTAGTTCGATTCTGCATATGGGCAATATTTTTGCTCTATTTACTACGACATTCTATTTTACTCTACGGCACCAGAATCATAGCTTGCCATTTTTGCTTTATTTACTACGCCATTCTATTTTACTCTCAACCACCAGAATCATAGCTATTGCCAGTCTGGTAATGACTTGGTCGAAAGAGTAGATGTGAGTGGTGATGATGATCATGCACATGATGCTCCCTCGGAGTTGGTCGGTGTTGGTCGAGACGCGGCCTAGATGCTCCCTTTGGCATGGCGAGTCTTGTTGTCGTGGACGTAGTGAATGTATTGGCTAATCTGTTGATTAGCGGGGTTGCCGAAAGGCGCTGTAGTTATTTTTTGGCTTTGTTTCCTTTTAAGCTTAATATAATAACGCGCAATGCTACTGCGGGTTCTCGAAAGAAACATCGCCGCAGCTCAGAGGAGAGTGAGGAAGAGTGGATAGTATTGCGGGTTTATTTACGTGAGGGCCTGAAAAGCAAAAGCGAGCGATATATAGGTGTGGTACTGCGGTTTATTTCCCAAATTACATAGGGACTAAAGTGCAAAAGTACCGCGACGTACATACATTAGGGAATACATGACGATAGCAGCAGGCGCTGCGATCAATATATTAAGAGAGAACGACAGAAGTAGTGTAGAGTTACAACGTCTAAACGACGTAAAGCCGAGAACAGGGCTAACGAATTAAAGAATAGAAGGGGTGGGATGCAGAACTATACAACATATGGGAAAGATGCAAGGGGCTATCACTCGCCAATCCAGGTAACGCCTCTGAGTCCAGCTATGGCCCATTTCTTGAGTTCTTCAGTAATTAGGTCGCAAATCATGAAAAAGGATCTTGCATTCTGATTAAAAATCCTTTCGTTGCGCTCACGCCAAATGAACCACCAGGCCGTCATGACCATAGAGGAGAAGTGGTTTCTCCTCCTTGCTTCTAGGCTGTTGCGAGCGTTGATCCACCAAGCTTTGAGGTCTGAACATTGAGATCCTGGGATCAGCCTGAGTGGGAAATCATATTTGGTTGGGCAATATCCCCAGATACCAGCAGCGAAAGGACATGAGGCCAGGAGATGGGCAGCATTTTCATCTCCAAGATTGCAAAGGGGACAGATTGGATTGTGTGGCCAGTTTCTCTTAGCAAGGTTGTCCGAATCTCACTCTTCCGGGGATCTTAATCTGCCAGATTAGTTCATCAAAAGTCCACCCATCAACTGCATGTTATAAGCTGACTTTGCTGAGTAGATCCCATCAGAAGTCCAGTTCCATCTAATAGTATCAGGAGTGTCCGACAGATGAACATTCAGAGTTAGCTGCCACAAAGCCAGATATTCAGTCAGAATTTCCACTGAGGGGTTAGGCTTTATAAGAGCGATCCATCTTCTGTTGAGCAAAGCATCAGCAACCGTTAGCTTTCTGCTTTTACTGTGCTTGAAGAGAGCTGGGAATTGATCAAGAAGAGGAGTCCTATTGAGCCAGTGATCCGACCAGAAGGATGTAGCCTCTCCATTACCAACTGTGATAGAAGTTGCCACTCGGAACAGAGATCTGACTTCAGACGACACCTGAATAGGGAGCCCCTGCCAGGGTTTATCAGGGTTAACCTTGGTTTGCCATAACCATCTTAATTTGAGAGCTCTATGTTAGATCCTAATAAACTCCTTTCGGTAGATCAACGTGTGTGTGTGAAAACAGAGAGAGAGAGAGGGATCGGAGAGATACCTTCGCTGTGGGTCGATGAACTTGACCCGGAGGCCATGGTGGTGGCGGCGCTGTGGCGGCGGTGGTGCTTCCCGTCGCTACGCGCTAACCCTAGATCGGAGAGGGATGTCGGTGGGGGTGGCTGCGCACGGTCAACCTCTTGAGGCGTGCAGGCCGGCCCCCCACCCTTTATATAGCGTGGCGACAGGGGCCCACCGACCATTAAGGGTCGGGCGCCCCCGATCAGGGCGCGATCACAGGGATCGTGGAGCCGTTGGGCTCCATCGATTGAGATCATATCTAACATTCTCCCCCTTGATCTCAACTTTTACTTTTAACTTTTTACCTTTTACTTTACTCGTTTCATCACCGATTAGTACATAGAGCATGTTTCATCGTCACAGCTCAATTGCCGATAGAATCAGACAGCCACTATATACTTTTCTGTTTTGAAACAAATATTACTTTTGGGCCTCTGTATCCAGAATCATAGGCTTTCCATTAATCCCATGCCGGCTATGTGTTTCTGGAACACATCGGGTGGTAAGCCTTTCGTTAGCGGATCCGCAAGCATTTCCTTTGTCCTTATATGCTCGAGACTTATAGTTTGATCCTGGATCTTATCTTTCACAACATAATACTTTATATCTATTGCCTTTGTAGCATTACTCGACTTGTTGTTGTGAGCATAGAATACTGCGGGCTGGTTGTCACAGTACATCTTTAGTGGTTTGTCAATACAATCTACCACTTTCAAGTCGGGTATAAATTTCTTTAACCATATCGCCTGCCCGTGGCCTCATAACATGCTATAAATTCTGCATACATCGTGGATGCAGCAACTAATGACTGTTTGGAGCTTTTCCACGAAATAGCCCCTCCTGCGAGAGTGAACACGTACCCTGACGTGGACTTTCTATCATCTTTGTCTCCCGCAAAATCTGCGTCTGAATACCCTCTTATCTCTAGGGAATCAGATCTTCTATATGTTAGCATGAGGTCTTTTGCGCCTTGCACATAACGCAATGCTTTCTTTACCATATTCCAGTGTTCATGGCCTGGATTTTCTTGATATCTACCGAGTACCCCGGTGATAAAAGCTAAGTCAGGGCGAGTGCACACTTGTGCATACTGTAAGCTTCCAACAGCCGAAGCATATGGTACTGCTTTCATTCGATCGATCTCATATTGACTTTTGGGACATTGAAATTTCCCAAAACTATCGCCCTTGACTATAGGAGCAGGTGCGCTACTTTTATGCATATTATATTTCTTTAGAACCTTTTCTAAATATGCCTTTTGTGATAGTCCTAGCACTCCATTCTTTCTATCCCGGTGAATTTCTATGCCCAAAACATATGAAGCTTCACCAAGATCTTTCATATCAAAATTTGAGGACAAGAATTTCTTTGTTTCTAGTAGTAGACTGACATCATTGCTCGCAAGCAGAATATCATCCACATACAGAATTAGGAAAATATATTTCCCACTTTTAAACTTTGCATAAATGCAGTTGTCCTCAACATTCTCTTTAAATCCAAAACTTTTAATTGTATTATTGAACTTTAAATACCACTGTCTAGAGGCTTGCTTTAACCCATAAATGGATTTCTTTAGGCGGCATCCCATATGTTCCTTCCCCTCCATGAAAAAACCCGTGGGTTGTTTCATGTAAACATTTTCTTCTAAATCTCCATTTAGAAATGCCGTCTTTACATCCATTTGATGCAACTCTAAATCAAAATGCGCAACTAGTGCCATGATGATTCTGAAGAATCCTTACATGAGACCGGAGAAAATGTCTCATTGTAATCTACCCTTCTCTTTGCGTAAAGCCTTTTGCCACAAGTCGCGCTTTATACTTTTCTACGTTCCATTGGAGTCATACTTAGTTTTGTAGACCCATTTGCAGCCTACTGTTTTGGCTCCTTTAGGAATTTCCTCTAAGTCCCAAACATTGTTAGAACTCATCGATTTCATCTCGTCTTCCATGGCTTCCAGCCACTTCGAAGAGTGAACGCTTCTCATGGCTTCTTCATATGAAGTGGGATCTTCTTCCATATGAACTGTTTCTGTATTATAAACTCTATAATCACTAGAAATAGCTGATTTCCTAGCTCTTTTAGACCTTCTGAGAGTCTCATTCTCTGGCACATCATGTGTCTCAACGTGCGACTCTTCTTCTAAATGTGGCTGTCGTCGCTCCCTTTCATGCTCAACAACGGGTTGAGTCGGCTCCTGACGGACAGGTTCCGAATCTTGCCTCGTTGTGGTCACGGGTGGAGTTACAACAGGTGCTTGCACCACAACCTCTGGGATTATCGGTGCAGGTACAACAGGTAGGGCGAAAAATGGCTCATGGATCATCGGAAAAGGTGCACACACCCTCTTCTCCTCAAGATCAATTTTCCGGCCTACCATGCTCCCCCTCATCATTTCGTCCTCCAAGAAGACCGCGTGTCTCGTTTCTACAAACTTTGTGTATCTGTCTGCACAGTAGAAACGATAACCTTTTGATCTATCAGGATAGCCAATGAAATGGCAAGTTACTGTTTTGGGGTCTAACTTTGCAATGTGGGATTAAAAACTTTTGCCTCAGCTGGGCTCCCCCAGACTTTCAAGTGGCGTAGAGAAGGAACTTTCCCTGTCCACAACTCGTACGGTGTTTTGGGCACCGACTTACTTGGTACTCTGTTGAGAATGTGAATGGCGGTTTTTAACGCCTCCATCCATAATCCCAATGGCAGTGTGGAATAACTCATCATACTGCGCACCATATCCATAAGAGTACGGTTACGCCTTTCAGCTACTCCATTTTGCTGTGGTTCGCCCGGCATAGAATACTGGGCGACTATTCCATTTTCCTGTAAAAACCTTGCAAAAGGTCCAGGTACTTGACCATATGGAGTGTGCCGACCGTAGTACTCCCCCCCACGGTCGGACCTGACTATTTTAATTCTTTTATCATGTTGATTTTCAACTTCAGCTTTGAATATTTTAAATTTATCCAATGCTTCAGATCTTTCTTTAATTGGATAAATATAACCATATCGGGAGTAATCATCTGTGAACGTTATGAACGAGTCATAACCATCCACACTTTTCACCGGAAATGGTCCACATATATCAGTGTGAATAATTTCTAGTGTCGCTGTGCTTCGGTTTGCACCCTTTTTAATTTGTTTTACGTATTTTCCTTTTATGCAATCTATGCATTGTTCGATATCTGAGAACTCTAACGGAGGAAGAATATCATTTTTAACGAGGCTTTCTATTCTTCCCCTCGAAATATGGCCTAATCGACAGTGCCATAACTTCGAAGAGTCATGAGTTCGCTTTCTTTTCTTTTGTTCTTTGTTCGACAAGGAATTTGTTCATTCACATTACTCACAGAATGCACTTTTTCACGCAAGGATAACAAATAAAGCTTATCATGAAGTAAAGCAATACCCACACAAGCATCTTTAAACCATATGGCACACTTGCCATGACCGAAATAACATTCATAACTGTCTTTATCCAAACACGATACACTTATTAAGTTTCTGTGAATCGAAGGAACAAATAAAACATCTCTAAGCATAATATTGAAACCATCAGCTAGCTCCAAGGAGATGTCGCCAACAGCTTCAACTTCTGCTTGAACTCCATTTGCGACTTCAATGTGTCTTTCGCTTCTTTGCAAAGTCCTTGTCGAATGGAATCCCTGTAAAGAATTTGCAACATGAACAGTTGCACCTGAGTCAATCCACCAAGTAGATTTTGAAAACTGTGTATACAGGGATTCATTTACAAAAGAAACTGTGTCTATACCTCTCTTTGCCATTATCATCTTGAGCCAATCTGGGCAATCTTGCTTGAAATGCCCTTTCTTCTTGCAGTGGTGGCATGTGTCTTTGTCCACTTGCTGATACTGCTGGGGACCTTTGCCATGTGGCTTATACTGGTGGGACCTTTGCCATATGGCTTTGAAGGGGAACCGTAGTTCCTGTTCTTGTTGTCCTTCACAAGTTCAAGGAGCCCCCATTCTGGGACTTCAGCCTTTCCTCTTCTTGCGACAACATGGCAATGGTCTTTTCAATGTCCCATTTTTCAGGTGACACATTGTAATTGAAAAATTTCAAACTGTGGTGGCAGTGAAGCCATCACCAAGTGAACTATGAGTGCAGGCTTGAGCTCCAGATCAGCCTCCATGGACTTAAGCTTAGCAGCCATGTTGCTCATTCTGAGAATGTGCTCCCTTATGCCATGTGACCTCCATGATACTTTTCTGTCACCAGCTGTTTAGCAGCTGGGTAGCATATGTCTTTGAAGAACCAGTAAACTGGCTCTTTATCTTTTGGAGATACTCTCCCACAGAGGTACACTCTTCAATTGAGCCCACAATAGCGTTCTCAACTGTGTTCTTTATGAATGCCATGCACTTTTTGTTGGTGTTCACCCACTTTTGGTTCTCTAGGGTGTATCCCATCTCCACTGGAGCATGGTCCCTCAACTTTTTCTGCCAAGCAGATTCATCATCAGTTGTCTCTCTTACGGCTCTGCTGGCTTGACTGGCTGTGGAGCATTCACAACCCAGTCAACCTCAGCGCAGACAAAAGCCAGTTCAACTTTCTTCCACCACTCAGCGTAGTTGTCACCCCTGAGCGTCGGAATGTCCTTGAGGCAACTCATCAGGTGAAAACTTCCTGAAACCACAAGGATATAGATAACAAAAAACAATTGCATGTATTAATCCAACGTTGGTATAAATTAAAACATACAACCGTTTGTGCAATTAAAACTATATTACCGTTGGGCAATAAAAGAAATAAATGCACCTTTAACACATAATAAACAAATCATGATCATGCTATTAACAACGTTGGTCATTTAATAACAAATCATAATCATCATTAAATCACTTTATCATGCTTTCAATTCTCACTTTAAATCATGATAATGCTATTAATAACGTTGGTCAATAATAACAGAATCATAATCATCATTAATATCACTTTAATCATGCTTTTAATTTTCACTTTATTGCTTTTATGCAATTACTTTTAACTATTTGCAGCGGAAAAAAATGAATAAAATTCATAAACTTTTATACTTTTAACAAGTATTTCTTTTCTTTCTTCTGTTTCCTAAACAAAATTTTCGTTGGATAAAAATGAATAGGAAAACAGAAACAAAATATAACTAAACATGCTTCTGTAAAAAAAATAACAGAAAAATTCTGTTCTGTGCGAAAAAACGAGAGGCCCACGGCCTTTTACTATCTGTCGCGCGGCGCGACAGGAAAACCTAGGCCCACGGCCCTGTTACGGCCCACGGCCTGCTCTGCCTTCTCCCGCGCGCGCTGCGAGCTAACTTCCGCTCGCTGCGACGCAGTCGCCGGGGACACGGCCCACGGCCCTTCTCACTTTCGGCCCATTGGCCCAGTCGCTGGCTAGGGTTTTGATCGTGGCCGTCGGATTCCATCCGACGGTCCAGCATAAAAGTCGCCGGAACAAAACCACGCTCACTGCCTCCTCCCGTAACCCTAGCCGCATTTCTTCTTTCCCTCTCTGCCTCTCTCCCGCGCGATGCGGTTAGGGTTTGGGCCGCGCCGCTGGCACGCCGGCCGCCGGAGACCGCGCCGGAGACGCCCGCGGACACCGCGCCGCCCGACCCTTGCGCCCGACCCCTTTCTCTTTCTCTCCTGCCTCGCACACGCTCCCGCGCGCCGGCGGCCGTCGGTGGAGAAAAACTCCACCACGGCGATGGGATACCGGTGGCCGGAGACGGCCGTCCTTGCGCCGTTGCCTTCCCCCTCGCCGGTCGCGCGTTCCCCTTGCGGTGAGCGCGTCTCCGTCGAGCGGTTAGGCCGCGGTGCTTCTTTGCCCCGAGGGGTTGTTGTTCTTCTTCCGACGCCTCGCATGCCGATGCGCGTCGGATCGAGAGGAACGGCGCGGCTTTGCAGCGGTGCGACTTCGCCGGTGAGCCCGAGGCATCTCCGGTAATTTTCTGTTCCCTCTTTTGAATTAGGGTTCGGGGTTTCTTTCTTTTGCTTTTCTTTTCTTTTCAATTGCTACCGAAAAAATAAAACTAGGATCCAGCGCTCTGATACCATTGTTAGATCCTAATAAACTCCTTTCGGTAGATCAACGTGGGAATCATGTGTGTGTGTGAAAACAGAGAGAGAGAGGGATCGGAGAGATACCTTCGCTGTGGGTCGATGAACTCGACCCGGAGGCCATGGTGGTGGCGGCGCTGTGGCGGCGGTGGTGCTTCCCGTCGCTACGCGCTAACCCTAGATCGGAGAGGGATGTCGGTGGGGGTGGCTGCACACGGTCAACCTCTTGAGGCGTGCAGGCCGGCCCCCCCACCCTTTATATAGCGTGGCGACAGGGCGCGATCACAGGGGATCGTGGAGTCGTTGGGCTCCATCGATTGAGATCATATCTAACACTCTACTCTGAAACACCAAGTTTGGTATCCCAAGACCACCAAACTGAGTAGGGTGCACACCTGCGACCATTTCACCAAACATTTACCTCCAGAGACCTTATCCGAACCTGACCAAAGGAATGCCCGCTGCAGCTTCTCAATTTGTTTTTGAGTCCATTTGGGAAAGTCAATAGCCAGCAACTGATAGATGGGTATCGCTGCCATGACAAATTTAACCAGAATCAGTCTTCCATCAACAGAAATCCATTTCCCTTCCATCCAGCAGCCTTCTTAGCTAATTTGTCCAGGATTGGTTGGAGATCATTCTTCTTCAGTCTTTTATCAGAAAGAGGCATACCGAGATAGGTACAAGGAAAAGAGCTTAGTTGACATCCAAGAGCGTGCTGCCCTCACAGCGAATGGGTAAGATCTTCCTTTTGGTTAGGTCAATACATATAGTTCATCAAATGCTCGTGTAGCTCAGTGGAAGAGCGTCAGTCTTGGAAACTGAAGGTCTGTAGTTCGATTCTGCATGTGGGCAATATTTTTGCTCTATTTACTACTCTCTCGATCAGACACCAGAATCATAGAGCAAAACGTTTTTTCAGTTCGTACTTTGCTCGCCAAATGCAACAAAAATCCTGTATTGCAGACTCAAGGCACCAGAATCATACAGCAAAACGTTTTTCAGTTCGTACTTTGCTCGCCAAGTGCAACAAAAATCCTGTATTGCAGATGCAGCAATCCGCGATGATTGTTGCATGCAGAATCATATAGCAAAATGCAACACCAATCCTGAATTGCAGATATAGTGTGGAACTGGAACTACAAAGGCAACACTAGCGGCAAACTGTCCAGGAATCTGCATCTTTTTTTTTTTTGACATTGTACACCGTAGACATACATTACTTGTATTGATACAAGTACGGATACAGAGATGACGTGAATACAAAAATATAAAATTAGGAAAAAAACGATTAAACTGTTGCAAACCGTCATCGCCGTAACTACCAAGCATCCACGTCTTCAGCCGTGGCCGGAGAAAAGAACACCAACAGTTGGTCCACATCTTGACGCTGAAAAAACTCCTTTCCATAAGGCGTTAATGAGCCGCAATAGCCACCAGCCCCGTAAGACTGGATCTATCCCGCTAAGGCTCATGGTTTCTCCAGCAAGTAGGGAACAAAAAGCCATGTCCCTGTAGTAAATGTTGCAGCCTTGCCAAAGCCTGGCGACATACCAACTGTGATCCAGGAAAACGAGAGATTGCCAACTGGGATGTTTCAGGGTTTGAGATTTTGAGTTTCTCAAGATTCAGATGTTGCTTAAGACATTGCAGAGGACTATAAGAATCTCTTTTTTGTGGAAAAGAGAATTGCAAGATTGATGATGCAGAAAGTATCTGCGCAAAACATGAAGAGATCGTGTAAAAAAAGAGTGCATGGCGTATTCAAAGAATCAAATAAGATGATGCAGTAACATGTAGCCGGACAGATAATTCATGGCTACACTTGCTTGCTAGCAGCAGGTGGCAAACATGTGATCGGCAAAATCTTCAGCTTGACAAATGCCTCCAGAAGCATCTCTTGATATTGGAACCGGTCCTCTTATGGTCGTCAACATAGAAGACAATTCATGGCTGAATAGACAAGCCCAGAAATAGCTAAATGTCGTCTGCTATAGCTTTGCACTGATTAGAGTCAAAACTGAGTTTCGTATATATTTCAAATTGCCTGTGTAAAATATGTGAAAAAACAGTTGGAATGCGACTTACAGGGTGTGTAGAGACACTTTATTGAGTTGCTTGATCACTGATGACAAGCAGGTCATGGATGCTTGGTGTAAGCTGATCTATGCTTATTCCTTTGTAGATTTCAAATTGCCTTCGCAAAAGCAGAAGCTAATGTAGATCCTTAATTTATGTTACAGGCCCTATGAATACTAATAGAACTAGCAGAATGCTCGTGTGTTGCTACGGTATGACATATTGATCAAACAATTGACCTAATTTAGACAAAGGTGTCACATAACAGTCCGTGGTTTCTATACATACAACGAAACTACCAATTCTCTCACCCTTCTTTCCTCATTGGCACATTGTTTAAACATTAGCAAATCAAAGAAACTCTAGAACAGAATATGAAGCCAAGTATCAACTAAAAGAAAAACAGAAAGGAGTGTTACAGGCACGCTTGTTCAGATATTCATATGCAAATGGCGGAGACCACCGATGAAGCTCGCCATGCAAAGGTTGCACACAAATAATCATTTAGACGAATTTCCGTGATTTATATCTGCCAGGTCAATAAAATCTGTCATCATTAAGCAAGTGCATACCACAAAATGCACCAACAAAAAAGCCTGGCAATTAAGCAAATGATCGAGATCTTCGACATATTTGGAAGCAAAATTTACATATGCTAGGAGATACGGGAGCCAGCTAGGTTTCCTAGCATGTCTCTCTTTCGATCCTAATTATGTTGTCAAGTGTTTAGGCTTTACCAAAGGCCTGGCAGCATGAACCTAAAGCATATGAAGCATTGAGAATTGGTGGATAAGTGAAAGGAGGTAGACCACCGCCTTTGTCATGCGCAAACGTCAAAGCATTCCAGCTGCCAAGAGTGTGCGCCATTTCAGTCTGTTGCTTGGTGAGGTCCTCTCCATGATGCATGCGAAACTGAGAATTATGCAAAGGTCATGCAGTTCTAAAGCAGGAGTAGATGTGTACCTAGATTAGGAGGAACGTGACTGTAAGAAAACTAAATCACCAACATTCGAACAAACATAGTGGCTGATATATAATGAATTAAAATAGAGCTAGGGGCGTGCTTGCACAAATGATCTCGACAAATGAGTATCATGCGTGAAATATCCTTTCAGTCAAACCGATTTACACGACTGTCAAGGCTCAAAATACTTGCTCCAGTAAAGAAACAAGGAAATGAAGTGTAAACAAAAATAAAAGGAGTGTGTTGTGCACAAGGATGTGTTCAGCATATCACCAGCTAGGCATTTGATGGGAGGAATGCCCAACCAGGTAGGTCTAGAACCACGAGTCGGACCACAAGACCGGGTGGCCCAAGGCCCTCTCGGAGGACACCTTCCAGCTACCCCTGGCGGGCCGGCTCGGAGGACGCCAAGTTGATCACCAACTGGGATAAGGAGATAGACATTGAGAAGATTACGCTCCAAGTAGCCGTGATAGTAGAAGTAGGTTGCTTCCCCCTAGTCAACTCGGTATCTCCTGTAAACCCTAGTCAGCTACCTTTATAAGGCCGACTAGGAACCCTAGCGGACAGACTCATCTAGTCTCACCCATGTCCGGAGCTCTAATACGCTCTGGTGCGCACTCGCCATTGGCACACCTTTGTACACCCCTAGCAGATCAATACAACCAAGCAGGAGTAGGTCTTTATCTCGCTACGTGGGTAAATCATGTGTGCGAACCTCTCCGTGATTCCTAAATCGCGTTGCTCCACACCGATGATAAGCAACCCTATGGCATTTGCCGTGACAAACCCACGACATGATTAGTTAATAACGTCTTAAACATGACTGGATTATTTTCTTGAAATTCTACATTAATTATATGAAGTACTTCAGACTTCTTTCTTGCCATATGGTGAAAATATTTTAACCCTGAATTATCTTATAATCACTCACTCAAAATAAACAAGCAGGAGCAGATAGAACAACTCTGTTAATCCAATCATTTTGCAAATAAGTGTCCTATATGCAAATGGACAGGATGCGTGTACTGTGAAGGCATGTAGTCCAGCCAACCAAGTTGACTTTTGGACATAATTACATCAATTTGACCATGAACGCAAGAACATCAACTAAATATAAATATACCTGTCCTCTAATTTCTTTTGTTTCAGCAAGGAAAGGAAGGGCAGGAACAAGACAACAAGGCTTAATTCTCTATCCCGGCCAAGGAGCACACACGCATAGAACACAAATCAAAACTAAATCAAGAGGGAGAACTTGTAGGGCCGGCAGGGAAGAAGTAAATAAAACATTACCATGCCTGCCCTGCCTTCTGAAAGGATCAAGTTTCGATCCTAGCTTCACGGACACGGCCATCCTCCAGGACGGCTAGGTCGCACGGCCCTCCAAAGCAGGAGACGAGCGCACAACGGCACAACCACCATTCCAGAGTCCAGAGCTCAGACCATGGCTGGCTGGGCAGGTTGGTCTAGAGTCTACACTCCCAAGAACTCTCGATCTGGACCAGCAGCGACAGACAGGAACAGGGTTCGCGGTCAGGGAAAGCAGTCGCCGGAACCAATCTATAGCAGGGTGGTTTCCTCGGGGCCCTTACCGCCGGTCGCCGCCTCTCAGGCTGGGGCAGCAGCATTGGGGAAAGTGGGAGGGGCGGCGGCCCTCTTACCCGCAGGTGACGGGGCAGGACCAGCGAAGACGGAGCAGAGCATGGGTCGCGGTCAAGGAAAGCGGTCGCCGGAGCCAATCTAGGGCGGAGTGGTTGCCTCGAGGCTTCCCGCCGGTGGTCGTCGCATCTCCCCCGCCGCTGAGAGGAGAGGGAGGAAGGAGTGGATAGTACTGCGGGTTTATTTACCAACTCCTGAGGGCCTGAAAAGCAAAGCGAGCGATATATAGGAGTGGTACTGCGGTTTATTTCCCAAATTATGTACTCCCTTCCGTTCCATATTACTTGTCATCCATTTGCTAAAAAGTGGATGTATCTAGTCAGGAACTAAAGTGCAAAAGTACCCCGACGTACCTACGGTTGTTAAGCCAAATAATAAAGTAAGGAAGACATAGAGATCAACAAATGCTCATGTAGCTCAGTGGAAGAGCGTCAGTCTTGGAAACTGAAGGTCTGTAGTTCGATTCTGCATATGGGCAATATTTTTGCTCTATTTACTACGCCATTCTATTTTACTCTCAGCCACCAGAACCATAGCTATCGCCAGTCTGGCAATATTTTTGCTCTATTTACTACGCCATTCTATTTTACTCTCAGCCACCAGAAAGTCTGGCATCCTGCTCTAACTTGGTCTAAAGAGTAGTAGATGTGAGAGGTGATGATGATCATGCACATGATCATTGAGATTGAATGTATATGGGCAATATTTTTGCTCTATTTACTACGCCATCATCGATTGTATAATGGACGTGCAAATTCTCGGCCTGTCCGCGCCCCGCGCTACTGTGGATATCTACAGTGTTCTACAGTCCACGGTGGGCCCCACAGGTCAGCCTCACAGTATTTTGCAAAGAAGCACACGGGGGGCCGAAAATTCTATGTTCTTCACAGAAAAACCGCCGAGAGGGACCTATTTGCAATTACGTGAAAGTTTGGGTTCTTTTTTGTAAAACCGCCACAATCCCCCACCTCCCTCCTCCGCGGCCGCACGCCGCCACCGCCGCCGCCGCGCGTCCTCGCCGCTCCTGCCCTCCCCGTCCACATCCACGCGCATGGCGGGCTTCGCCGTCGCCGCCTACCCCTCCTCGCCGCATCTCGCGTCCCGGGGCGCCGCGGAGTCGCCGGAATCGCCGCGGACGCTCCCGCGGCCCGCCGCCGCTTCCGCACGCCGACCCGGCCGCTCCGGCGACCAAAAAAGAGCGGCGCCGCCCGCTGCGGGTTCCCCGCGACGACGCGAAGCCGATGCGCCCACTCCCACGTCCTGCATCGCCGTGAGTCGTCGCCGGCGTCGCGGTCGCCGCCGCGCCAGTGTGCTGCCACATCCCGGCCACGGGTGACGTCATACTGACGTTCCCGTGGGCCTGGGATGGCTAGCTGGGCCGCTGCTGGGCCTGCCCGGCTGGTGCGCGGCTCGCTCGGCCCATTTATTTTTTTCCCTCCCTTTTTTTTCTACTTTCCTTTTCCCACAAAGAAAAAAAAATATTACACCTGTTCAAATACAAAAAAAAATACAGATATTTCCCGTATTTCCATCTTCAAACTCATTTCAAAAACAAAAAAAAATTACTACTTATTTGTAGTACTTAGTTCCAAGAAAAAAAATGCTACTTACTTCCAAATAATTTGGAATACATCAAAATTCGCGGAAAAAAAAAACATTTGAACATTTGAAATTGACCGCGAGATTAAATGTATTACTTATTTGTACTACTTATTTGCAAAAAAAAAAATGGAATACTACTTACTTGCAAACGGATTGAACTACATCAAAATTCACGGAAAGCAGATAAAAAAAACACATTCGAACATCTTTTATTTTTTTCCCCTCCTTTTTTTTCCCTACTTTCCTTTTCCCACGAAAAAAAAACTATTACACCTGTTCAAATACAAAAAAAAAAGGCAGATATTTCCTGTATTTTCCGTCTTCAAACTCATTTCAATAAAACAAAAAAAATTATTACTTATTTGTAGTACTTAGTTCCAAGAAAAAAAAATGGAATGCTACCTTCTTCCAAAAAAAATTAAATACATCAAAAATCACGAGAAAAAATGAAATACATCTGAACATTTAAAATTGCCCACGAGATTAATTGTATTACTTATTTGTACTACTTATTTGCAAACAAATTGGAATACTACTTACTTGCAAACGAATTGAACTACATCAAAAATCACGGAAAGCAGATGAAAAAGAAAACATTTGAACATTTGAAATTGCTCATAAAAAAATCAGAAAGCTCTAAGATATAGGAACATGCTCACAAACACAGATTCCTAAATATTACGACAAAATATATCACAAATCTCAATAAAAAATACATGCAACGCATGATAAAATTCAACTTACTAAAACAAATTTCAATTATTTACACTACGATACTCACAAATATGGCTTCTTCTAAATATGGTGGTAGATAAAAAAATTATGGCAAAATTAAACCATATTTCAACATATTAAAGTCTGAAAACCTTCGGAATGTTCACACCTCCAAATTTTAATTATTTACACCACGATATTCACAAGTATACGGAGAAAACCTGCCTTCCAAACCTTAGCATTTAAAAACCGTAAAGAAGAAATCACGTACGAATGTTTTCTCACTATTAACAATGTAAAAATTTCAGATACTTACAAATGTTAATTTTTTTTAAAAAATGGAATACTACTTACTTGCAAACGGATTGAACTACATCAAAATTCACGGAAAGCAGATAAAAAAAAACACATTCGAACATCTTTTATTTTTTTCCCTCCTTTTTTTCCCTACTCTCCTTTTCCCACGAAAAAAAAAACTATTACACCTGTTCAAATACAAAAAAAAAAGGCAGATATTTCCTGTATTTTCCGTCTTCAAACTCATTTCAATAAAACAAAAAAAATTATTACTTATTTGTAGTACTTAGTTCCAAGAAAAAAAAATGGAATGCTACCTTCTTCCAAAAAAATTTAAATACATAAAAAATCAGGAGAAAAAATGAAATACATCTGAACATTTAAAATTGCCCATGAGATTAAATGTATTACTTATTTGTACTACTTATTTGCAAACAAATTGGAATACTACTTACTTGCAAACGAATTGAACTACATCAAAAATCACGGAAAGCAGATGAAAAAGAAAACATTTGAACATTTGAAATTGCTCATAAAAAAAATCAGAAAGCTCTAAGATATAGGAACATGCTCACAAACACAGATTCCTAAATATTACGACAAAATATATCACAAATCTCAATAAAAATACATGCAACGCATGATAAAATTCAACTTACTAAAACAAATTTCAATTATTTACACTACGATACTCACAAATATGGCTTCTTCTAAATATGGTGGTAGATAAAAAAATTATGGCAAAATTAAACCATATTTCAACATATTAAAGTCTGAAAACCTCCGGAATGTTCACACCTCCAAATTTTAATTATTTACACCACGATATTCACAAGTATACGGAGAAAACCTGCCTTCCAAATCTTAGCATTTAAAAACCGTAAAGAAGAAATCACGTACGAATGTTTTCTCACTATTAACAATGTAAAAATTTCAGATACTTACAAATGTTAATTTAAAAAAAAAAATTGAATACAGTCAAATCTAAACCACTTTTTGCTGCGGGCATTTCCAAATTTAACTTTTTGCCATGACAGCATTTACAAACATGACAAATATATGAACATGCACGTAAAAAAAATGCTCACTGCTTATGCCACAAATTTGCTAAATATTTACAGCTCACGCTTTTACGACATTTCAAAAATATGTATTTCACCCTCTTCTATAGTCAAATAAAATCAGCAGAAATAACATCAATAGTATCATTAAATATGATAGACCGATTTTTTTTTTGGTACAAACCATCCTACTTACATAGAGTTTGCTAAATTATTTAAATACAAGTACCCATCTATACCATGAGCTTAAATAAATCAAAATTAAAATACCACAATTGTAAATATCGAGAAATAGTTGTTCTACAGTTATTTCCCAAACCACTATGTTTGGAAATCAAGTTCTAAAATATAACATGATTTACATAATTTTAAACACTTTATACATAATGTTTTACGATATTTGAACCATTTTGCGAAACTACTAAATGCCGCGAAATCAGTAGCTTCGACTATATCCACCAGAAAAAATTGTCAATTTTTAGCTGCAAGCTTCTTTCAATTTCTGTAATAAAAGAGTAGAACCAACAGAAAAAAAAATACTATAAATACCCATCGCCAAAGTATAAAAGAAAATATGAAAATATTAGAGGAAAAAAAAGGATTACCTATTTTCCACAAAAGACAAATAAATTCGAACAATTCAAATTGCCCTACATGTGCACAATTTTATGAGAAAAGCAATCATATTTCACCATTCCAGCTCAAATTACAAGTATCAATATTTTCATAGTGTCATATGACTTCCAAGTCTCCTGATTCCGCAACCACTACAACTTGAAAATGTGGACATTTCCAAAAAATTGAAATTCACCACATTTCCCCTTGTTTTTTTTCCCCCGAAAAACTTTCGTACCTTCCGAAATACAGCTTCAACAATTTTCAGATCTGCAAAACTTCAAAATGTAGACATTTTCAACATTTCAATTCCACCACATAGCCACATCATACAAATTTGAAAATTCCAAAAAAATTCGAATCCTTCCAAACACATAATGCATTTCCTCTAATTACGTAACTACATTAGATATCTATGGCAAAATACAACCGCATTTAAACATTCGAATTTGGAAAATATTTCGAGATAATTCGAATGCATTTTCTCTAATTACATTTAAACATTCATAACGCAATACAAATATGTTTGAACATTCCAACTTGCTAAATATTTTTATATTTTTTAAAAAAACTATAAAAAAATCAGAAAAACAAATACTAACTATTTATGGTAAAATACAAACATATTTGAACATTCCAATTTGGTTAATATTTGGATGCAATATAAATAGATTTTCCCTAATTGTAAAATCAAATCCAAAAAATGTGCATTCCCACTAATTACATACTTACGGGGGAAAAAAAGAAGCATAGTTAACCATTTTCTCTAATTATGGCTTGATTTTAAATTAAAATTAATAAGCGCTCAAACAATTTATTCCCTCCAATTATTGAGTTCGATTAAATATTTAACACAAAACACATCCATATCATACCAACTCAACTAAATTAATATTTACAAATAATATTACTGAACTTCCTTCAATTATGCAGCTCAATTTAATAAATGTTCAACTTGAACTTAACTCTCTCTAATTATGTGGTCAAATTTAAATAATGCTTCATTCCATTCGCATTTAAAGAAATCAAAAATTTGTTTCCTCTAAAGATTGATTCAATTTAATAGATGTTAACACAACATATTTCCTCTAACGAACAAGCTAAATCACATATTTACGGCGAAATAGACACATAATATTTAGACATAACCATAATATATTCTCTCTAATTATGGTGGTTCGTATGAAAATAATGGCAAAATAAAACCATATTGAACCATCCAAATTTGCTTAACATATTTGCAAGTAATATAACTTAAATCCCTCTAATTGTGTAGTTACATTTAAAAAAATTATTGTTTACATGAATGTTTTCAGAAAATACAAACACGTCTACTCTAATTATGGATTGCTTCCAAATTGAATTCCACCTAACTACATTATACAAATTAGAACAACCACATTTCCTTACAATATATATACCGCAAATAAAGAAACAAACAAATTATTACAACATATCCTCAACAAAGACGCGTCGTGTCGCCGCGCTAAATTCAACTATCTAAATATTTGAATATTTTACAGAATATATAAAAAATGTTCGAACGAATTACTATCTACTCATAACAAAATAAAAAACATGTTTGCAAATTGTAATTTCGCCAACATTTTAGCGACTTTTCCTGATATTCCACAAAATATGACAAGAATGCTCCCAAAAAATAACCGCAACATACTTATAGCGAATTACAAATATATTTCAACATTTCAATTTCACCAACATTTCTGACATCGTACAAACAAACTCACAGAAAACTCACAAAATATGACAAGAATACTCATAAAAAATGCTACCTATTCATGACAAAATAAAAACATGTTCCAACATACCAATTTAGCTAACATTTTGGTTAAAAAAATATATATATATACTGCAGAAAAAAAAAACATCAAGGGCGTGCCGTGACGGCACGCCAAGTTCCACTAGTTCTATTTTACTCTCAGCCACCAGAACCATAGCTATCGCCAGTCTGGCAATATTTTTGCTCTATTTACTACGCCATTCTATTTTACTCTCAGCCACCAGAAAGTCTGGCATCCTGCTCTAACTTGGTCTAAAGAGTAGTAGATGTGAGAGGTGATGATGATCATGCACATGATCATTGAGATTGAATGTGTTTCTCCTCCACTATACGATGAGTACCCGTACTATCAGCATGCCCCTCTTGCCCAGTTTGATGATGATTTGTCTAGAGAGTTTGCCATTTTTCTCACAATTTATGCCGAAATCTGAGACAGAGAAATCACGAGAAACTGCAAAGTGATCTATCTGTGCATCTTTGCGAACTAAAACAAAAAAAGCCGGATGGTTGGTCGCCTCCAATGTAGCCGCCACCCGAGGCCACCACCACGTTCCTCCGGTCATATCTCTGATCATAATCAAATCCAGAGCCACCAAAGGTACCATAGCTTAGAGCATCTTCACCGGCGCTCACAATAGAGCGTCCGACAACGTTGTTGGACAAGTGCTATTGATATTGCCGGGACACGTTGCCTTCCTATTGGAAGCGCCTCCTCCCACCGGCCACTCCCCCAATAAAATTTAAACTGCACTCGAATATAAGACAATTCAATCTAAACTATCCAGAATAAAATCAAATTATATAGTTTTGAACATGTAAAATTGTTTCATGATAATACATAAAATAATGCATACAATAATTCAAATTAAAATAAATCGCGCATGCTGGCTGCTTGTCTTTTGGGTTCTCAAAGATGCGCAAATAGATCATTTGCAATTTCTCGTGATTTTCTCTGTCTCGGATGTCGGCATACATTGTGAGAAAAGTGGCAAACTCTCTAGACAAATCATCATCAAACTGGGCAAGAGGGGCCTGCTGATTGTACGGGTACTCATCATATAGTGGAGGAGCAACACATTCAATCTCGATGATCATGTGCATCATCATCATCACCTCTCGGTACTCTTTCGACCAAGTCAGAGTAGGATATCAGACTTTATCCTGGCACTTGCTATAATTCTGGTGGCTGAGAGTAAAATAGAATGGCGTAGTAAATAGAGCAAAAATATTGCCCATATGCAGAATCGAACTACAGACCTTCAGTTTCCAAGACTGACACTCTTCCACTGAGCTACACGAGCATCTGTTTATCTCTACGTCTTCACTAGTATAGAACAACCGTAGGTACGTCGGTACTTTTGCACTTTATTCCCTACATAATTATGATCAGAGATATGACCACACCATCCAGCCGCACCGCTCTGTCGACCTCGACTGCGTCGGGGACCACGCTATCCGGCCGCCCTGACACCGCGCCGCTCCAACGATCCTGGGTCTCCCTCGTCGCCATCTGATAGTAGGTTTGATTTGTGCCATCAACCAAAAACTGCTACTACCGGTAAAATCTCATATCCTAATTTTCCAGGATCGAAAGGAAAATAAATCAAGATATTTGGGCATCTCACTGATCCAAAGAAGAAAATAAAGCAAACGATGGATTCATACAAAAATTCAGAGAACAAAATAGAAGTTCAGATTCAGATCAGAGAATCAAACATCATACATAAGTTCAGAAACACATAACACAAAGTAGTCAACGGAAACCGTTCTTAGCCCGCCCATGCCTAGCAGGGCCAGCTTTAGATTCCGCTTCTCGCCACCGCCTCAACGTCGCCGCCGCAAAGCGTCCCCGTTCTTCATCTCCTCCGCCATTCAACATGTTCAGGAGGACGTCTATGAGGGGAGTCGCGCAGCGGATCTTAGGTTAGGTAGGCTTGCAGCTTGAGCGCTTGGACGATGGGCGCGTCCATGCCGTTTTTTTTTTGAATTTTTCCGCATATATTAAACCGACAAAGAGTACACGATTACATCGATTACAAAAACAAAACTAAAAAAGACGAGCAAATCTATGAGATCTTGAAACTCTTTCTTCATCCATGACACAATCTTGTACTTTTCTGAAGGCAGCCGTAGAACAACGCCGAAAACACCAAACCATATACCTTTGAATACCACCGAAGGTTCTCCCTTTTTAATTTTGAGCCGCAATGTCAAGGCTTTGTGCACGCACGCAGCCATTAAATTAATCAAGCAACATCGGCAAGAGCACCACCACTGATATTGCAGGGACAAATAACCGTACCACTTTGTCGACGTCGTTGGGAGACGAGAGAACGAATAACCATTGCCGAAGACGTAGTAGCCAGGATAGATATTGCGAGGACAAACCTCCTCGCGGCAACCATGAGAAACAATCCAAGATTGATCTGGCGAAGCAAGATCTGAAGAGCCATACCTAGACAAACTTAATCTTCCAAAGACACCATTGACGTCGAGAAGAAGATCTCGCCGTCGAACGAAGTGCGGAAGACCACTTATTGCAGACGATGCCATCTCCATTGACGAAGAAGACCAAGCTCTAACATTAAGGACCCTTGTGTAGCGTCCTGCGCAGGTCCGAGGTCCCCACCCCTGCTAGTGTCAGAACGACAACTAGAGGAGGCGAGGACCCGTCAAATCCAAGACGAAAGCGACGATGAAGAAGTAGATCGGCGTCGGCGGCGGCGGCTAGGGTTGAAACCCTAGGCCGCCGCCTCTATTCTTTCTTTTCCGTATGCCTCTGGCGCGTCCATGCCGTTGTTCATTGAGGCAGGCAGAAAGCTGATTAAGAAAATGAGTGAAATGCACGTACGGTACCTGAACTTGTCGTGTATGTCCAACACAATACTTGTACTTAGAGAACGCACCAATACAGTCCCTGAATTTGTCCTACATGTCCATGTACGGTCCTATGTATGTTGGCCTCTGTATTTCGCTGAGGTGCCATGTATTGGGCCTCCACCATCGATCACTTCATACTGAAATCCCTAAATCGACCTCCTCTGTCGTTCCCTAAATCGAGCTCCTCTGTCGTTCCCCAACAGAGACCCCTAAATCGAGTTTCACCGGCAATGCGAGTCGCGAAGGAGACCAATGGCGGCAATGTCGTTCCTAGCTCTCCCACCTCTCTGTTTCCACCTTACTCTTGTCTTCTTCAGGTCCGGCAATGGCCGCAGCTCGTCGGCAAGTACGTGCAGCGGCGAATTCCGCTCGTCATTTGCGACGAGTCCGACGTTTCCTTGAAGGAGGATAACTTCATGCGACATTGCTACAGGTTCCCGAATCACAAGGTATGCAAATCATCTGTGCTCCTCTCTTTTTCTGAATTTTGCTTTGCATTTCTGAAAGCAGTTATCGGAATTTTTCTTTGCATTTTCCTTCAGTCGAAAAAGGCGGTTGTGATAACTGGAAATGTGAGGATCGATGAATACTCTGACTTTTTGCAAAGTAGTGGACAATTGGATGGAGGCGATGCAAGTAGCTCCACTGGAACGAAATACAGAAGCAAAAAAAGCAATGAACTGCAGAGAAGGGCAGGCAGCTCCACTGAAGCCAATTGTGTGTGGTGAAAGAGATGAAATGCATGGGGGAGATTGTGCTGCTACTCAAAGCTTTTGTGATTGGTTATGGATGTTAGTTTGCTTGGTTATGGATGTTAGTAGGGTGTTGAAGCACTAATTTGTATGTGTAAAACGTGTGTAATGTGAGCTGAAACTTGTTTTCTATTTTCTTTGTAAAAATGAAACAGAAAATTGTTTGTGCTATGTAATGTGATATGTTATGTATCCAGATTTGAAATATAAGACCATGTTCAGTGCATTTTGACAATTGTGGCCAGATTTGAAAAATAAGATCATGTTCAGTGCATTTTGACAATTGTGACCAGATTTGAAATATGAAATCATACCCAGACCATGACAACATTATTACAAACATGTTTAAACGGAAAAGAACTTCAAAAGCTTGCAACTCACAGAGTACGAGTCTTTGCATGTCAAAATTAATGTTTTGTACACGCTCTTTATCCAAAAAACGGTTGGATCGGTCAAAATTATTTGGTGCTCGACATTAGGACAATCTTGATCGTTGATTAACAATTAAGCGGCTTAAATTTAATGTATCCCAACATGTTTTCACTTTTAATATCAATTCCCTAAATCCTGAACGTTTACTTGTTAGCTCCCAACCTCATGACACCAGGCATGAAGGCCTCAGCTCCCCATCACCTACCTCTTCCTTGCATCCCATGGCTGCACGGCTGCACCTCCTTCATGGATCCACTCAAGCCCTGGCCACATCCCTACAATACATCAACATCGGCAGCGCCCTATAGCCTCGAAGGCATGCCGAGCCAGTGTCTAGATCGGTCGCCATCTGATGCGTTGGTTCGGAGGAGGTCAGAGACAGGAGACATCGTAGATGCAGAGTCGCAGTCATGCCAAACCACGTGGTGGTCTTATGGGAAACCGGTGGCGCGAGGAGGAACGAGCGCCACAGCGAGAGGCCGACCAACCGACGGGGCGGCATGGGAGTTTTCCGGAAGAGGTGCGTTGGAGACCGACCGGAGAGAATCCATGTAGACCCTGGATGGTCTTTTATAATTCTAAATTGTCTCCTTAATTGTGAATATGTGCGTACATTTCAACTGGTAAGTTATGAAAAGGGGAAACTGAAAACCGTGGAGAGGTGAAAAAATAATTACGGATGTGCCACTGGTATACGAAAGCGTGAGTTCTTTGGTTCACAATCTCAACGTGATTTCCCCTTCTTCATTCTCACACTGGGCCTCCAGTTCGTTCGTTTCAGTCCAACGCATTACGCATGAGCGAGCAGCGAAGGGGGTGAGAAAATGAGCAGCCTCCGCCGCCGCCACCACCCGCTGGAGGACACCGACCTGCTCTCCGAGATTCTCCTCCGCCTCCCGCCGCAGCCCTCCTCCCTCCCCCGCGCCTCCGCCGTCTCCAAGCGCTGGCGCAGCCTCGCCTCCGCCCCGCGCTTCTCCCGCCGCTTCCACGCACACCACCGCCGCAACCCTCCCCTCGTCGGCTGCTTCGTCAAGGATTTTAGCTACATCCACTTCCAACCTGCCCTGGAGCCCCCCAACCGACTCACACAGGGCTGCTTCTCCTTCCCAATCGACCCCCGGGAGCGCTTCCTGCCCCTGGGGTGCCGCCATGGCCTCGCACTCATCCTCGTATCGGGGATCCAGCTCCTGGTGTGGGATCCCGTCACCGGCGAGCAGCACCGCCTGGAAATTCCCCCGGGGTTCGACGCGGAGACAAACCCCATCAGCGCGGCGGTGTTTCGGGCTGCCGGAGACATCCACCACTTCCAGGTGGTCTTGGTAGGCAACTGTGAGAGACAAGATACACGAGCGGTCGCCTCTGTTTATTCGTCGGAGACCGGTCTGTGGGGAAATCTCATCTCGACACAGCTTTCGTACGACGATTCTTGCGACTTTCCCACCGTGGTTTATGTGAGCGTGCCCGCTGTTATGATTAAGAATTCCATTTATTGGTTGCTTAATGGGAATTCACAAGGCATTCTTGAATTTGATTTGGCTAAGCGGAGCCTTGCTGTAATACCAATGCCAGTTAAAGGAACCCTCAATGGCAAAATTTGGGTTATGCTGGCAGAGGGTGGTGGCCTTGGTTTCCTCTACGTGACAGGATTATGCGCCCAGTCATGGAAAAGAATGACGAATTGTGATGGCGTTAGTTCATGGGTGCTGCAAAGAAGTATTGAACTGGACAAGCTACTTTCCCTGAATCCAGAGACTGAGAGTAGCCCAATTGTACTCGGGTTTGCTGAGGACAATAATATGGTTTTACTGTGGACATCTATCGGCATATTCTTGGTCCAACTTGAATCACTGCAGTTCAAAAAACTTTGTGAAGCCACCTTTTATCGCTATTATCCGTTCGAAGGTGTCTATACTGCAGGTAAAACAAAACTAAGTAATTTGATATCCTCTTATTATTATCTTTGAGTTGCGTGGTTCGAGTCAGAGGTTGAAAACACTGTATCTGTTTATGTAGTATAAAACTGAACACAATGATTGACAGAAAAATACTTTTGACGGAGATTTGCAAATTCTTTGCTATTGAACTAGATTTTACTGTCTAATTGACATACTTAAGATTTTCATAATGGTAGTATTGGTGCATAGCTGCAGTAAAAGATATTTCTCAAGATGGGATCATAATACTTTGAAATTGTAGACAATTCCATGAAAAACTTGCTTGAACCAATTCAAATATCAAATAGGTATCTCATTTGGCACATTCCTAAGCTTAAAGCTTGTTATATTTATTTTCACTATTGTTATCTTTGTCGATCTTGTTAGTAGTAATGTATACATAATAACGACTTGTTTTTTATCCGATGTGGCATGGACCACCTGTAAGAGTAATTTTACGCAACTTCTCCCTTCTGATCTGCCAATACCTGTGCATGGTCTTCCTTTTTCGAGATACACGAGTATATACTGTTTAAACTGAAAATATTATATACTCATGGTATATTCTAAATATTTGATAGTAGATATGGTTTTATTTATCTATCCCCATTGGCGCACAAGACCGAGTTGCTTATCTGAAATTACAGCTATGTGTTTATTTAAATATGTATGCCATTTACTCCCACTCGTATCTATTTGGTGGTTTGTTGAAATATCATTGGTTCATTGACTTCTTATTCTGTAGACAAGGGCATTGATGATGGACAAGATGGAGCTGAGCTTCTGCAAAATACATAATATGATTTGTCCAGGTAGACATGCTATCATGATGTATCAGTTAAGCAGGTAACTATCTGTTAGTGGTAGCAGGATGAATGTTCTTGTTTCCTTCAAGGGTATTTTTGTTTTACTTTTGCTGGTTGTTTCATTGCGTTTGATTTTTTTCCCTGTGGTTATGGTCAAGTTTGAGGATGATTTCTTTTGTTCCTTTAGTTCAGATAATTGATAATAACTGACAACAAGTGACCATTTGGCTTCAAACTTCCATTATTAATATGGGCTTGCCATTTCACTTTATTGCTTATTTCGGAAAACATTTCACACTATTGATCTTCATTGCTTATTTAGGGAAAACATTTCACACTATTGCTCATTCAGGATCGTTGCAATACCTAGTGCTCCCTTGCATTTATTATCGTACAATTATGCTATTGTTATGAGGTTCGGTTAAGTATTTTCTCAGTGTATCTCCATTTTGTTTAGTCTAACTCACACAACCTCCAATACAATTTGTCCGATCCAAACTACATGTTAGTTGTTGTTATGGTTTATGTGTAAGTCTAATTTTATTTGATTTTGGGCACTGCAGATGTTTAATAGTTTATATTATATAATGAGCGTATGATAAAAATGACATGAATAGATTCATGTGAAACACCCCTCTGTTCGTGAATAGTTGCCAGTGTTATGTTTTAATAGTGTGGGTGGTAAAAACAATGATGCAGGACCATTACTTCATGCTTCTGTTGCATGAATTTGATTTGTTAGTGACTATCTAGCTTGTACATTTCTGAAAAAATATGCCTATGAGCTAGAAATCAGATGTTTATGCTTTGTTACTCCACGAGCCCCTCGACTCCCATGATAAGAAAATTTCAAAATATTTGATAATCTAGGATGTTCCAATGGATTTATTTGAACCACTTATTTTAGCCTCTACTAAAACCAGATGTAGCCAAAAAAAAATTGAGAATATGCTAACAACAATAGGAGTTGAACGTGTGCCACTATAGATTAATTGGCTTCCTATTGCCGTTCTTTGTTTCTGATGTTGGTTTTGTGCAGTATGCTCAGATGACAAAACCTTTGAGCTTTTGGCACAATTTCGATAATTTGAAGCTAATGTTTACTTGTTGAATCATACAAAAATTGCGAGAGAATTTTAACAAACTTTCCATGAATGAATATTATGGATCGGTTTGACTGATGATATTGGGTTTTTTTGCAGGTCTCTAGCTGAACTCCAGTGGTTGAGATGCAGAAATGGATCATTGGCTGTGGTATTTCATTATGTATCTTGCATTCGTGCCTGTGAAGATGTTCTCCACAAGGAAATTGACCCTCTATATATCATTCCCTGGTCTAAGATGAAGTTAACTCGTAGGACTTGACACCAACCGTGAAGTGGGAACTAATCTCTTAAGCAGTTAACTTCCTTGTTGTCTGGTTTCTGTATACATCATTCCAACTGGCACGAAGAGAAATGAACTTGCTTCTGTTAATGCCGTAGTATTACCCCTGTCAGTTGACCTTTCATTCCCTTTATGCCTTCCAAGCAAGCATGCTGATCTTGCATTGCATGTGCTTTGCTGGGCCACATTTTCTTTTCAGCATCATCTGCTCATGTCCCGTTAAATCTATGATTATGCTCCTGAAATATTTCATTTTGCATGCCTTGCGTTGTGTTGAATTTCTATCCGAAAAATATGAAGGCGCTGCCAGGACGCTTGAATTTGCTTCTTTTTTTTAGGGAAACCAGAAGTTTAAATTACTCTTGAATTCATGTCGCGCCACAACCATCGGCGGAGATTCTGCGACAACATCAGCAAATGCGAGTTAGTCTCAAGGACAATCCTGATAGCTCACAGCTGCTCAGCGAGGGTTCACAGTTCGCACCATGGTAAGATCAGGGAAAGGCCAGGAATACGTGCACAAGCGTGAGCCCAGAACTCTGGGCTGAGGACGCAGAAGTACGTGAGTTCCCGCGTTCTGCGTGTGTTCTGTGTGTGTTCCCGGAGAGCTGTTTCGGGTGGGTTGGACTGAAACGATTCGGGTTTCGGCCTCGCTCTCCCCCGACGCCGCCGTCGTTCTCCCCGTCGCCGGCTCGATTCAGCAGCATGCGCATCACTGACGGTGAGCCAAAGATCTACGGGCCGATCAATGACGTCATCGTCACTAGGGAGCAGAGAGAGGGAGAGGCTCGAGTCGGAGCTCATCCTCAGCGCAATCTGGTAGTACAACCGAGCCCCAGTCCCAAGTAGTTCGCGCTAGGGTGGAAGTACTTTCACATTCTCTGAACAATGTCGCCGTTGTGCTCTCGGATGTCACATTGCAGCTACATCTGATCACTTCAATGAGTTCACTGCCATTGCCATGGTAGATGAAATTCGGCTCAAGGAACAACGTCCGCCCTCAATGTTTACCCTGGAGAAATCATGGGACCTCTGCTCGTCCTCTCCAGCACACACTCCAGACCTCTTCTTACTGAAGACCAAGATGTTTAGATAGATGCTGTCAGCACTGGTGTCCTTCTGCACATCCCGATCCGATCGTTTTATGTCCTGGTCTCCTTCCCGTGCAGCAGCTGCACCTTGCGCCTGATGAAGAAATGCAATGACTGCAGGCTGTCGCGGCCGATCTCCGTCCGACTAGCTGATCCCAAACTCCTTGATGATGGTGATCATGCTATGGTATCTGCATGTCAGAAACAAAAAAGCCAGCAGCCAGAGACAAACATCAGGGTTCTACTCCTCAAAAAAAAAACATCAGGGTTCTAGACTGGTGGGTTCGTTCATACAGCCATCGACATGGGGTTGGTTTATTCTTTTTCAGACTTGCTCTGTCTGCAAAACAATCCGTGTTTGTTTCTTGTCATACTTGTTCAAGGTACCTATAGTTAAGAGCTTCATGTTATCTGCGGTGTTGATGGCCCTGTGTACACGGTACCTGGCAATGGCCCGTTCGGCTGCTCCCACATCAACTTCCTTGCTACCGAATCTGTCGGTACACCTCCAACGCTCTTCTTTGCTGAAAGTCCCAACGACGGCACCGAGGTCCGCTGTCAGCGTGACACCTCCAGGCACTGGTAAGCTGCTGTTTTGCCTTGCATTCTGTGTCTTGCATCAATCAGATAAATCGACAAATAATAATTTGTCCTACAATGGTTGCATTTATCTTTAAACTACGAGCATCTAGGCTACTCTGCACTCCCGAATCATCCAGCTAATATCTATCTGCTCTGTCATATACATAGGCAAGCATCTGCTAATAATCCTTCTTAACTCTGCCTTTTATTTATCATTACTTGCTTTCCCCTCAGACTGAGTGATATAGCACAACAGAATCAGAAAACATTCATCTTATGAGAATACATATAGTGAGTAAATGCTATAAGTTTGCACAGCTATAAATAAAAATAAACAGAGAAGGAGACTTGAAACTTCAATTGTTGTGACCCACAAAATTATATCTAGTCTCTTAAGCAAGGCGTAATGTTCTTGTTTATGTACCTTCATTTAGTTTACCTGAAACTCCATTTGATATTTGGATTTTATAACTAAATTTGTAACAGATCAATTTATCAATATTAGAAGCACAGAGATTTTTTTTTGTTTGGAAGTCAAGTTGGGAACTAGCATATTCAGGGGTACTAAACCGCATCTGCTTTCTGGTTTCTTACTATCCAAAGGTGGTAGAAGCGTGTATACCGTTCAAAGATTTGTTGAATTCACTATTTGTTGATTATCCCTGGAGCCAAGCCGATGGCGTTCATAAGAAATACTTCGACAACAGTGAGCACAGAATTGTCACATTAACTTGTGACGAGCATCTAGGTTACCTTTTTGCCAAGAATGTTGGTACCTATTTGGGTAAAAATTCAAAGCGAAGTGTTTCAGCCAGCAATAGAATGGGTAAAAACCTATTGGCAGTGATAGTCAGTGCGGCAGATGCAGACATTGATGCATGCCCGATGAGGCCGTGCCTCGACATGATGATGAAGATGAGAGGTTGTATCCTAAATTGGTGGATAAATACATCCAACATACATTGCTAGATAAATGTCCAAAGTAGCCCACCCTTCTCCCAACTCGATTTGATGACACTGATGATGAAAACAAGGAGGAGAACACTGACATGTTGGTTCCAGAGGAATGCGATGGAGAGAACATGCCAACGATTGAGTGTGACAGTGCAAATCCTCATATTACTCGAGGAATAGTATTTGAAGCGATGGAGGGCTGTCGGAATGAACTTACTACATACTGCATCCTCGCTGAAAATGATTTTGTGATTGAGAAGAATGAGCCAAGAAGGTTGACGGTTCACTACCCATACAAGAGGTGTAGGTGGAGGTTGCATGCCTCTCTCGTATGCGCAAAATAATTCAGGTATTACACATGTAATTGGTTAATCCAAACTTAGTTTTGGTTACAATCATGTTTGATCTCATTGTCTAATATATACTTTACATTATATTTCAGATGAAATTGAACCAATATTTGCACGCTTGTCCACCTTGAGGGGGAATCCACAAAAAAATTAGCAAAGAGCAGGTGGGTGGGAGATGCAGTTATGGATGGTCTAGGAGAAACACCAACTCTTTTTTTAGAAAAAGCCATTTGACATGCTTTATTGATATTCAAAAATAGTTACATCGTTTATGAGTTTGGGAAATAAAAAGCTAGGGTATCATCGTTCCAAATACAATCAATACGATCATTTGAATTATGCCTAGCTAGCTCATGAGACACCTCTCATTGGCCTCCCTATTACAATGTTCGAAGGAAAACTCTTTATGACCTGGTGTAAGGAATCTACAATCATCAAAATTGTTGTAGTTGAGGTAGCTGAAAACCTTCCCTCCATAGTACCAATTACTTGAGAATAATCTGATTTACCAGAGGCAATCCTTCTTTTAAAGCATATGCCTCCGCCATAAATGGATCAGCAACGAAAGGAAGTTCCTTGTAATTTGCACACATAAGTCTTCCCATGTGGTCTCTAGCTACAACTCGCAAAATTCCTCGACCTTGGTCAGCACCATAAGAACCATCAATGTTTAGTTTAATTATACCTTCTGGTAACCAGCCCACGAGTCTTTTTCCTTCTTCTTCGCTCTCCAATAATTCAAAGCAAGAGCACCAATCGCCATAGCACTTCTATGGACGGTTTAGCTCTCAACAAAGAATCTGTTTGAGAAGTTTAAATTGAGCATATTTTACATGAAGATATATATTATGGGGCTCTTGACAAGATTAATGATCCGTGGGTCACAAGTTTAAGTTGTTGTATGCATACAAACTGAGATGGTGATGGCAAGTCCAGAAAGTGGTTGAGATCCACCATCTCACAGTGCAGTACAAAGTGAGAGAGAAGCTAAAAGTGAAAGACTGCTCCATGAGGGATTTTTGTCTTTTTCAAAACTTGTTGACAGGGGTTTCTAGATGGTTGTAGGCCGTATTTGGCCGTGGATGGAACTGCTCTTAGTGAAAAAGTTAGAGGAGAACTAATAGTGGCTTGTGCAGTTGATGCACACAATTAGCTTTTTCCAGTTGCATTTGATATGTTGGAGATAGTCAGACTCTAGTTTGATATCTTTTTTTTGTAGAATTTGCGCAATCTTATGAGGACCCACTAGGATTGGATATATAGAAAGATACTTGTAAGGGTTTATAGAGTGCAGTGGATGTCTTGTTCCCTTGAGTGGAGATGGGTTTCCAAGAGTTGTGACTTTTGGGAATCATATGATAAATATGATATGAATGGGTATCGGTTCAATACAAATCGTACCTTAACATTCGCCCTATTCCAAAAACAGTAAATATTGAATTGTTTGTTGGTGGAGAAGGTGGAGTTAAGTACTACAAAAGATTGGAAAAGATATACGAAAGACAATTCTTCCGTGGGGCTAAAGATATATCTTAAAATGTCGTTGGTTCCACCTATCCCTTCCATGGATTTAGTCCAAATTAACTAGCCAAAAATAGTGAAGATTTTTTAACTAACTAATTTAATCACTTCCTAAATATTGAAAGGAAGGAAGGGAAAACCCAACGGGCCACCCCAAACGAACGCGGACAGGGGCGCAACCCAACGGGCCACCTCAAACGGCCGAGCGTCCGTGGACGTGTCTGGTTCGCCCCAAACCGGGCCCAAATTTTGTCTAGGTTTGGGGCGAAACAGACATTGTCCGCATCAGGCCCGTGTCATATTTTGTCCTCGCCTAACCCGGTGGACAGCCACACACACTCGAGCCCCCCACCCCCAATCCCCAACCACGAGCCACCCCTCCTGCTCCCCACGACGCTGGCGGCCGGGCCATTCTCGCCTTTGTCCCTTGTTGGCCGCAGGTAGCCTCCGAGCACGTGTCCTGGATCTGTTTGCCGGCCACCGTGGTCGCAGGTATCCTCCACGCCGGCGGTCTCGGAGAAGCTCTCAACGCGTCGCCGTCCTCTCTCTACCCGCAATTGTTCGCCAACCGCAGCCAGCCTCCCGTGTCACAACCACCAGTTGACCACACGACGTAGCCGGAAGGTGGGACAGCCGCAAATAGGCCGCTATTGCCTCGTCCTCGGCGGCCCACTGCGACGCCCGCAAGGTGATCAACGGGATGTGGGCATCCCAACCGAGGAGGGTATGGCAAGAAAGTTTTTCTCGATTTTGCATGCACCGCTACATTGTTCCGTGGTTGTTTTAATGATAGATTTTCATGTAGATGGATAGCTCGGACAAGTTCTTATACTCCCATTCCATCCAGTGGCGGAGCTAGAGCTGTCAGCACCAGGGTGCCTACGGGTGTCAAACCGGACAAAATTCATTTTTTGTGAGGTGCACACATGGTGAAAAAATGTTGCTTTACAAAGGATTTTATTTTTACCCGGTGTCCTGTGCACCCCCTAAGGTAGCTTTAGATCAACTCGTCGGATGACTCATCCAACGACGATACCAAGATTTGGGTGACCGCAGCGGCCCTCCTCCATAACCACAATGATGCTCAAATTCCACGGTATAGAGGATCGGTTGTTGGTCGTGCGCAGGCGTTGGATCGTGACAGAGAAGGCGGCCATTGACAACTTTGGAACGATTACTTACATCCCATCAAGCCAACATATCATGCGCCTATTTTTCGTCGTCGTTTTCGGATGGCAAAGCATGTGTTCATGCGTATTCCCCCTCAGGAATGAATGAACCAAGAAGGGTATATATCAAGATAAAAGAATTCTACTCAGAATGCATTCGGGAAGCGACTAGTCGCTTCTGGCGAAGCATAACAAAGACTAATATCTTTTAAAGAAAATGAAGCGAGAACCCGTGGTGAAGAAATAAGGAGATGTTGGCATGCCAGGGGCAGCGGTTGATCAAACAACCGGAAGCGGGGGCGTCGGGTTTGCCTCCAACCCAAACAGACAGATTCGGTGTTCGATTTGTGGTGGCCCGTTAGAGTTGGCCTAAGGTCATATATGTCAAGCATGACAAAACCAAGATTCCAAGTTCAAATATCCCTTTATGTTCTTATATTCTCTCTATCGTAAGGTAATTTTAGTCATTTGGCAAAACACTATGTGACCAGGATAATCTTAGTCATTTGACAAAACCCTCAGCTTTTTTTTAAACCTCAGCTGGCTAAATGCTATGTGACCAGGATAATCTTAGTCATTTGGCAAAACTCTCAGCCTTTCTCATGGGCACGTGATCAAGGTAATCTTAATCATTTGGCAAAACGCTCAACCTATACAAAACTTCCCACATGCATGTTTTTTTTTCGAAATGAGAACAAAGTCCTAACCTCTGCATTGCATCATGATGATGATGATGCACACCCATGTACTGGCATTTGCGGTATTTGCACTCCTGGCGTATTTTGCGCTCGACGAGAGGACCAAACATTTTGTACGAGGCCCATGTACAGAGTTGCTGACATTACATCACACCCACTACCCTCTCGCTGATCTGGCATTTGCGGTACACGGCCTCGAATTACACGGTGGGTAGACCAACGGCTGGGGGTTTTAGTCGTAATTTTTCTTCTACAGAAAAAGGGTACAGAAAATATGCTAGGGTTTTACCAAGGTAGAAGCAATCGGAAGCAGCGAGAACCAAAACCACACACACAACACAGCGCACACACACAGAGCGAGACCCAAATCATCCCAGCTCTGCTCGGGAGGGTTTTACCCGTTCCTCTCCGCCATCCTCCGCCGGCCGGCCGGCCCCGGCGAGCGACAGCTCCGCCGCCCTCCCCCTCCTCCTCCTCCCCTCTGCCCAGATCAGATCGGATCAACCCCGCTCCCCCGCTACGGTTCCATCCCCGACCCACCAACCAAACCCGACACCAAATCGGCCGTTGCCGTAGCCCAGCGGCCACCGCCGGCGCCGCCGAATCCCCTCCGCCTCGCGCGCCTCGCCTCCCCCCAGCCCGCCCGCAATCCCTGCCCATTTGGGGTTCCGAGGTACGGGCCCGTCCCATCGATTCCGTCCCGTCGATTGGTTAAACCCCACCGACCCTCCACAACTTTTTGAGATCCCCTCGGCGACCGCTCTGCCCGCGGCAGAGGCCCGGAAATGGTGTTCCGGAAGAAGCTGGATGAAGGATCCGGGGGCGGGCCTGGCGGCAGCCGCCAAGTCCGTAAACCCCGTGCTGCGCCTCTGGCCCCGGTACACACACACGCAATTGTCTTTTTTTTTTTTCTGTGATATGCTCTGTTTTTTTTTTCTTTGGGGACAGCTGAAATGCTCTGTTATTACATATTTCATTCTGTGTTACTGAACTTGTCTGAATACCATCTGTACTGATGGGTGGATTGTAATCCAGGTGAAACGCTCGGCGCGGCTGAAGAAGAAACAGATGTACGCGCTCAATCTGCTCGCCTCGGTCGCGGAGTCGCTGTCGTCGGACGAGGAGGGTTCGTCGAGCGGGAGTGACATGGAGGAAACAGAGGCAGGCTATAACTCAAAAGGGACATCTGTTAAGATAGAGCAGCTGGATGAAGTGCCACCGCCGGTGCTCGATAGCTCGGCGTTGGAGAATGATTGTCCACATCTCGTTAGCATAGCGGTGGAGGATGGTTGCTTGCCGCTCGTTAGCACGGCGTTGGAGAATGATGCTCGCAGCTCGTTAGCATACCGGTGGAGAATGGTTGCTCGCCGCTCGTTACCACAGCGTTGGAGAATGATTGCTGCAAAGGATATACGGTGGGCTGTGCTGGTATATGTGCGTCTCTCAGTCAGACTAACTTGTGCAAGATGGAGGGCTTGTCGACCCCGAATGTTGCTGGTACCGTGTCGTCAGAGCCACTGATAAAAGAGCCAGATGTGTTTGCTAAGGGCTCACTGGTTAGTTGTGCAAACCCATGTCAGTTTGGTCATGGTCTTGGCACAATTCCAGAGTATGGAACTATTGGAGCATGCCCTCCTCGTTCCACAGAATTAGCAGTTGTTAAACAAGAGCCTCAGTCCATACCCGTAATGATCACAAGTCAAGTGGATGGTATTGCCGCAGCTCTGCATACTGCGGTTCACACCATGGATCTGGATACCAAACCTCCACCCATGGTTACTGCTGAGAGTAGCTCAGGAGTGCACTTGGATGGCCCTGACGAGGGCCAGAAGTCTTCTCCACTCGGTTTCAATAAAGTGCAGGATGCTGCAGATAGAGATGACGACGAAAAAATTCCCCAGTGCGTCCATCCAAGCACCTCAAGAAGTAAGGGTGCCTATTTGCCACATTATCTAGGTGACTGTAGGACAAGGAGATTGTTCGCCACCAGGATGAGGAAGGCAGCTCGTAATAAGATATGTGGAGAGATGTCAAATAAAGGTATTTGGAGTTGATCTTCATTTCCTCTACAGCTCCATAGCCTCCATAAAGAAAAGTTTCTTTCTTTTGCTACTCTATATGATCTGCTCTAGTTATAGCAGGAATTGTACTGAATAGCGTTGTATTATTTATAGGTAGCAAGCTGAATATCCGTGGAAAGAAGATAGCCCCTACACGTCGGAGGGCGCAAACGCAACGGACAATTCTCAAGACAAAAAAAATAGCTGAGTGCTACTCTGCACAGCCATCTGATGAAGAGACCCTAACTGAAAGTATGTACACCCTACCTATATTTCCATTTCACCTTTGCAGTATTTCAAGGTCGCAAGCTATTTAGGATGATTCAGTTGTGACATTGCACACAGTTGGTACAACTTAGCATTTCATGCACAGCATTGGATAGCCTCAATTCCTGTTTTGGTGAATGCCCTAAATTAAAATTCCGGTTGCCATTTCCAGCAAGCGGGACATCATTCCCCATGGGAGGTCAGGATGAACCAGCATGTGCTTCTGGGTCTGGTCAAAAGAAGCCATGTGCTTCTGAGGGTTATAATGGTATGCTGTATTTGTTTCTGTAGTGTGTACATACATGGAACCATTACTTCATTCGTCGACACGCTGACATACTATTGTTTTTTCTATTTCCAGTCAAGTTCATCATCAAGTCATTCAACATCCCTGAGCTATTAATTGAGGTCCCTGAAAATGCAACAGTTGGTTCACTGAAGGTAAAACACTCTATGGGCATCTAAAAGTTATTGGCTTATTAGCAACCATGCATCCAATGTGCCTAGAAGGATATTTTCATTCTCTTTGCTGTCAATAACCTATTATCATTAATATTATTCGCAACTGTTGTTGGTAGAAGTTCAGTGAGTATTTCCTCTTCCACATTGATGTAGCATGTACAGAATTAGGAAGTACATAATTGCTAATGTACAACTGAGCTGTATGATGAGGTTTCTGAATTCCTGCATTCTAAATATTGTTATACTGAAAGGATGATCTATTTTTACAATAATTTTGACCTATCAAGAATGGAAATTTGTAGTTGCATTTTTGTGTCTTGATGCGTTACCATAAGTGCTTTCAAAAATAATTGTTTCTGCAAAAATATTACCATCTTACAAATAACACGTTTCCCTTTGTCTTTAGAGAATTGTAACGGATGCTGTTACTACTACAATTGAAGGCAGCCTCCGTGTCCGTGTACTTCTTCAAGGAAAGATCATTCAAGATGACAATACGACGCTTCATCAGGCTGGGATTTGCCACGGGGCAAAACTAGATAGCATTGGCTTTTCACTGGAATGTGAAGCTAAGCAAGATTGTCCTCCTTCAGTAATAATACCTCAACAAACACACCCTGTTGGTACAGCTATTGTGCAACCTTTATCTAAGTAAGTTACCATGAAGCCATCTCTTCCCGCAATACTGGTTTTCAAGATGATAATTTATGTTAGCATAGTTGTTCTGCAGATGTTTTGAAACAGTGCTCGACTGATTTCCTATATTCCAATTCCAGGATAAAGTGTGAAGAACCTTGTCCAAGCTTCACTCTGGGTAATCCTGGTGATTATCCTTTTGGAGGGACTGCACAAGTCAAGTCAGAAATCGCTGAGGCGATGGCCGCTGTTGGAACCTCAAACGTAGGTGAGCTGGCTATTGTGCCAGCTTTCAGGTCAAAGCAGAGGGATTTCGGGCAGAGGCGTAAACGAAGGCCCTTCTCTATTCCTGAGGTGGAGTCGCTGGTGCAAGCCGTTGAACAGCTTGGATTTGGAAGGTTTGTGCCCAGAATAATTTCTTCCAGTCGGCCCAAGGTCACCGCATACCACATTCTGTTCTCACATGGGCCTCTTGATCTGTTTGTCCAGGTGGAAGAACGTTAAATACCATGCATTTGGCGACAACCAAGAGAGGACCTATGTTGACCTTAAGGTAATTCCTCGACAAAAAACGCTTCAAGTCACTAGCAGCCATAACCATCATTTCATCCTGGCACCGTTCCATTTCACAGCTTATATCTCGCTGCATATTCTCCTCTGTAGTATATTGTTTTTATCATATCTTCCTGCTAGTATGGAGCACTGGATTGTATTTTTCTCTATAAAATCAAAACGAGCTGGTTTCCTAAAAGCCTTGAAATTGTTTTCGATGAACCAGGACAAGTGGAAGAACCTGGTGCACACGGCCAGCATCCCCCCGCAGCTGAGGCGGGGGCAGGCGATCCCGTCGCAGGAGCTCCTCGACCGCGTGCTCGCGGCACAGGCCTACTGGTCCCTCCGCCAGCCGAAGCTCGAGGAGCGTCTCACCTCGCCTTAGGTAGAAGAAGGCGAGGCAGATCAGTCCTTGTGTAAAAAAAAGTTGTCCCTGGCGGGCAATGTATGTATGTTAGGGGTCAACTCAACTCAAGGGGTCTGGGTAATTGAGTATTGACTGACTGGTGTATGGCTCCAGATTGGCAGCCCTAGCCAGGGCTGGTCTGAGTTTGAGGCGTGTAACTATGAAATGATTCGGAGAAGCAGGAAAAAAAAAAGGCAAACTGTGTGTCTGTCCATAAATGATGAAGCTGGCTGGTTGTCTCTCTCCATTGCCATTTTATTCTTGAGAGGAGTTGGTTTTAGTAAATACTTCTAGATGTTTTCTTCTTAGAAAATGGGTAGGGTTCAAGGTTTTTGCATTTATTATCTTTCTTGAAGGGAGGCGAGACCTGTTCGCGATGTCGGTTTTGGTGTAGCATGGCATAGGTGATGGATGTGGCATGGAACATTTTGGTGATCATAGACGGTCGTTGTGAAGCTCCGCGAATAGGTCGGTTCAGGAAATAGCAAGTTGATCGAGCCGTGACGCTCCCAACCTGACGAATTCTCTAGTCATCTGGCGGTTCACCCCATGCGGATATGGATGCGGGTGCTGACGTGCTGTCAGCAACTCAGCATACTAGTACTGCATAGGGTATCATCCGATCGATGAAAGAGTTTCATACTTCCTCATATGTCTCAACTTTGTCCAAATTTGAATATATCTAAACTCTAAAATACTATGTCTAGATACATATAAATTTAGATAAAGTTGATACATATTTTTATGAATGGAGGGAGTACAAGTAAAAAAACACCATCGTCCAATGGGTTTATGAGCCGAAGCAGGCACACGTATCTGAATGTGTAATCAAAGTCGGTTTTATGAGCCGAAGTAGGCATATCTCTGAAGGTGGAATCAAAATCGGTTTTATGAGCCGAAGTAGGCATATCTCTGAAGGTGGAATCAAAATCGGTTTTATGAGCCGAAGTAAGCTCACATATCTCTAAAGGTGGAGCCAAAATCATCAATGAAAGAACATGATCATGGACACACCCCATGCTCCTCTATCCTCGGATCCAAGGGCACCGTCAAATGTCCTTGATGAGGACACACCGATTTTATCATCGCACACGTGTAGAAACCATAGTTATCCTTCCCAAGTTTATTTGGAGGACCATCGAGACCACTACACTGAGCTGAGGGCACCTCCAACGGGCTGGCGCAAACGGACCAGCCCAGTCCGATTTTGTCCGAACGGACAAATGAGGTGCTCCAACGGGCTGGCGCAAAGGGACATGTGTTCGCCCGGACACCTATTTTCGCCCCAAATGCGGCCCAACTTTGGTCCAGCTTTGGGGTGGGACGGACAGCCTCTCGGTCCGCCTCTTTGTCCTCCCTGTCCGCGTCGGGCCCAATGGCCAGCCACACAAACCCTTCCCATTCGTTTCGTCCCCAAACCCTCACGCGACCACCGCCCCCAGCCGCCGCCCCCCAGCCGTCGCCCTCGATGGAGGACGGTCTGTCCAAGTCGACGGCCGATGGTGCCGCCGTCCTGTTGAAGGTGAAGAAGGAGAGGAAGCCGGAGTCGGGCAAGCGACAAGGCCGGAGGGAGAAGGAGAGGCAGCGGGCGGCCGAGTTGAAGGCCACCAAGGAAGCGGCCGCGGAGAAGGAGAAGCTCGCCGGCCGACTTCATCGCCACCCAGGCCGCCGCCCGAGTTGTCCTTCTCCTCAAGGGGGAGGTTTTTGAAGGGGCATTTGGCGCGGCCGCCGGCCTCGTCCCCACTGCGGTCGCCTCGGCGGGGAGCTCGGCCTCCTCCGCCAAAGGGAAGCCGCCAAGGTCCTCGTCGCATGGCTGCTCGACGCCCTCGCCAGACGCCGCCCTTCCCCAAGCGCCGCGGCTGGGGTCACGTGAGGCCTCGCCGGAGATAACATCGGTCTCGTTGGCGGCGAGGCCGATCGACCTCAACTTGACGCCGAGTGCCGGCGAGGGGCCGCTGCGTGGCAAGTCGAAGTCCATGTCGGGCAAGATGACCATGCCCGAGGCCCGTGCACTCATGTTCGAGGACATGCCGCCGACGACGCCTGCCAACCAGGCGTACTTCACGGACGATGTCATGCAGGACATCATCAACGGCGGCAAGCCGAGACACAAGACCCCAACGCGACCATGCCCGAGATGGAGGCCGATGTGGTCGACATTGAAGAGGAGCCACTCGAGGTCGACGAGGAGCACGAGCGAATCACGGCGAGCCTCCGAAGGAAGAATGTCCGAACGGCGTCGTACACAGACAAGGAGGACCAAGTTCTTTATGAATCTTGGATGACTTGTGGCCAAAATGCCAAATGGGGTGCACAACAAAGAGGCACCGCCTTTTGGTTTAGGGTGCACAAGCATTTCCATGAGCAAAGGAAGTTGCCCCCATACAAGATCGAGAGTGATCGCAATGAGGGCTCTCTCACCAAGAGGTGGCAACACATTTCGGCCGAGTGTAGCAAGTTCCAAGCGGCCTACGAGCATGTGAAGAACCGGCCGGTGAGCGGCTTTGGAGTTGAGGACAAGATCCTCCAAGCAATGGAGTACCACAAGCAGGTCTTCAAGTGCAAGTTCACATTGCCCCATTGTTGAGACATGATCAAGGGTTGCCCAAAATGGATCGAGCTCTACAACTCTATGAATAAAGGGGGCGGCGATGGCTCGAAGAAAAGAGCCAACGGTGAAGACGATGATGATGTGAATCCTGGCCAAAGCTCGGGGGGCCGGGTTGTGCGGCCGAGAGGACACAAGTCCACCGTGCAAGACGCGAAGCGAGAGGCGGCGGCGGCACAATTGGAGGAGACGTTGAAGTCATTGATCGCCGGCAAGGAAGAGTCCACGGCCGCAAGGTATGTGGAAAAACGCAAGGACAAGGGGGAAACAATGGCATGCCACTTGGAGATGCAAAAGAAGATGCTCGAGATCGAGCAAGAGAGGATCAAGGCCGAGGAGAACCACGTGAAGCTCGCGATGATTGCCGAGGAGAACCGTCTCAAGGCCGAGGAGAACCGCGTCAGGCTCGCGCTCCTAGCCGAGGAGAACCGGATCATGATGGCCGACTTGACCATCATGGACCCGGAACAAAGGGCATGGATTCTCAAAAAGCAAAAGATGATTCGTGAGCGCGAGGATGTGTGATGTCCTCTTTCTATTTTATCATGTTATTTGAACCAATTTGTATTTTAAACTATTTGTCATTCAAAAACATTTGAATGTATTGTTGAATTACAAGTTTTTTTTTTGGGCCAGTTTTTGCGCCAGGCCGTTGGAGGCACCCCCACCCCAAACGGACACAGGCCCAAAATGTGTCCGATTTAGTCCGCAAACGGACCAAATCGGACACATTTTGGTGTCTGTTTGCGCCAGCCCGTTGGAGGTGCCCTGAAGTGTTAGATTTCATAAACAATGCACCAGTTCCGAACAAGGACTAGCAAAGTAAACCCTCACGCCCACCGTCGGTACTGGAGCAAGCATCGTCAAAAGTCTAGAGTTTGATAAGTGTGGCTACAAAAATAGGCGCCACAAAGTGTGACAAAAGTTTACAAAAAAAAACACTAGGTCATATAGATGACAAAATATGGCAGTTATAAAATGTGGCAAGAACCAAACACGTACCAAACTGTCAAACCTAGACTTGGCGCAAAATGTGGTTAGAAACCAAACATATTTCCACAATTGACTATCTCTATTTGAGCTGACAATATGTATAGTTAATGATTAGAAGATCACAATCATACGACAACGGTTCAAACTTGAGCGGTTGAGCCGTGGCCAAAAATTCCTCGTACAACATTTTATATGAGGAATTGATTAGAGCACAAATTTATACGCAGTCGAAGACTCTCGCTCGAAAACACGCCTTACATTTTGTAACGGGGCGTGCTTGCTTTTCACCTAGCAAAATCCATTCTCATTTTTTAGAATAACAAAATCCTTTGCAGCACTATTTTTCTGGCAACACAAAGTTGCATTTTTTCCCTATCTTTCTCAAAACAAAAACAAAAAGGCTGCATTTCTAGAAGACGCAAATACATCCAAAATCTGGTATTCCCGGTTCTGACCGTGCGCCGTAGCCTACACAGACTCTACACGGTTGCGTCACGTTACCTGCAAACGAAACCACCGCTTGAACTCACTTCCTTCCCCTTTTTGATAAGAACAACCCGAACCCATCATCATCCAGCCCCCACGACCAAACGACGCCTCCGACTCTGAGCACAAGGGAGATCTCTCACACGTTTTCGCTGCTGCTTCCATGGAGAAGGCGATCGATCGGCAGCGCGTGCTCCTCGCGCACCTCCTCCCCTCCTCCTCCGCCAGCAACCAGCTCCAGCAGCTATCCGTGAGATTTCTTTCGCCTCCCGCGATCTCCCCTCTCCGTCTTCCCGCGATTTTTTTTCTTTTCTCCGCGGGAGCTTGACGGGCTGAGCTGACTGGTTCTCCTCGGTGGTGTGGGTGCAGGCGTCGGAGTGCGCGGCCGGGGACAGCGCCGCCTACCAGAGGAGCTCCTGTTTTGGGGACGACGTCGTCATCGTCGCGTAAGCGCCCTCCCACCCACCTTACATCCAGATCACTCTGCTCTTACTAGCAGTATCCACATCTCGCGTACGCTAGTGGCACTCAAATCTCTATAGTTCAAGTCTGTTGTGTCCGATATACGTAGATTAAAGTAAGTCAACAAGTTCGTTCTTGAGCTGGTAGAGATTACATAATCGAGCCCCCCAATTGCAGTTAACTTCAGGTGTTTATGGAAGGGACTCATGTCCTCTACAGCCTAATTTAACCTTATACTAGTACTACCTGGGATGTGCACCAAGCACGTTTTTTTTTTTAACTTTAGCTCGCTAAAATCGTGCTTACGAGAAGAACACTTGATCCACAAACAGTTTACAAATTCAGGTCTTATACTTTGCCACCCGGTAATGGCTATTGGCTAGCTCATAGTAGATTGTTTACAAGCTAGATTCTAGAAATGCAAACCATTATCGAGGTCCAAGTCGTTTACAAGCTAGACTCAAAAAATGCAAACCGTTTCTTTCTGCGTGTACCATGCTATAAGAATTAGAGTACAAGTAAGCTGCGCATGAGAAACTGCCAACGGATGCCATATTTCGTTCTAATTACTACTGTCTGTCTTCGCCGCGTCGCATGCAGCGCATACCGGACACCGATATGCAAGGCCAAGCGCGGAGGTTTCAAGGACACGTACCCGGAAGACCTTCTCACCCCTGTCCTCAAGGTTTGCACCTATCATATCGCCCTTTGTGGCCGGATTCACTGGCCCTTACAAACCGAAAGACCATGCGTTCTCAGTGTGTGGCTTGCTTCATATTTTCATGTGTAGGCTGTTCTGGACAAAACTGGAATCAACCCGGCTGAAATCGGCGACGTTGTAGTTGGGACGGTGCTAGGCCCGGGTTCTCAGCGTGCGATCGAGTGCAGGACGGCATCACTGTTGGCTGGAATTCCTGGTAAATTCTATGTTTTCAAACATATATGTCACCCTCGTATGAACCAAGGGGCTTCTTTCTTATGGATAGTGATTTCTTCCTTATAAGAATTTCCTGTTCGTTGATACAGAAACCGTTCCTGTGAGAACTGTGAACCGCCAATGCTCATCTGGACTACAGGCAGTAGCTGATGTTGCTGCTGCCATAAAAGCTGGTTTCTATGACATAGGTAGTAAATATGCTTTATGCTGATTTTGCTATCTGGTTGCTTTATTTTGAGTTTGAGGTGCTGAAATACAGCTTTTTGTCCAAAACAGGGATTGGTGCTGGTCTGGAATCCATGTCGGTCAACTCTGTTGGTTGGGAAGGCCAAGTAAACCCGAGAGTATGGATTCTCTACGCACCCTGTATTTTACTCCACATGCTCTACTTGTACCTTGATAACACATTCTTCTTTGCAGGTCATTGAATTGCAGAAAGCACAGGATTGTCTTCTGCCCATGGGAATAACATCTGAAAATGTTGCTCACCGATACGGTGTAACCAGACAGGAGCAAGATCAGGCTGCTGTGAGTTCCTTGGACATGCATGCTGTTCTATTTTCATTGCTCCGCCTTACATTAAAATGTGGTAATTGTTTGCCATTTAATAGGCCGAGTCTCATATGAGAGCTGCCGCAGCCACAGCTTCTGGAAAGTTCAAGGATGAGATTATTCCAGTGCATACAAAGGTATGCAGCATTGCTCCTGCTCTTTCCACTATATTCGTGTTAGCTGGTAACTAGGAGCAGACTCAACCATTTTCTGACCAAGATGTATTTCAAAGCCTCAAAATTATTATTTATCTAGCCACGACTAGTTAGGCTGACGCTATATTTCGCGTTAATCAGAAAGTAAATACGAGTATTCACTAATATTATCTCATTATGCAGATCATTGACCCCAAAACTGGAGAGGAAAAGAAAGTTGTGATATCGGTTGATGATGGAATTAGGCCAGGGACCACTGCATCTGGATTGGCCAAGCTTAAAGCAGTTTTCAAGAAGGATGGTACTACAACTGCAGGTATTGCAAAACTCTTTCTATTGACACTACTATTGTAGCCAGATGTCTGTTTGTCTGTAGCTGAAATGTCATATAAGAACATATTGAACCTATATAGGCAACTCTAGTCAAGTGAGCGATGGTGCTGGAGCTGTTCTTCTCATGAGGAGATCTGTAGCAGTGAGCAAGGGGCTTCCGGTACTTGGCGTTTTCAGGTGCTGCATTTGCGTTTCCTTTTATATAGAAAGATCATTTGTCCTGTTATTGATAAGTTCCCTGAATCACATTTGAGACGTAGCTACACCCGTTACTTCACTGATGTATTGGTGCTTTTCCGTAATCGTCATTTCAGGAGCTTTGTTGCTGTTGGAGTGGATCCAGCTGTTATGGGCGTTGGTCCAGCGGTCGCAATACCTGCTGCAGTGAAGGCTGCTGGCCTTGAGATTGAAGACATTGATCTCTTTGAATTGAATGAGGTATATGTTTAATTATCACAATTCTAGTTTTCCTCTCATGTACGTAACAATTGTTGATACCCGATTCTTCCATGTGTAGGCCTTTGCATCTCAATTTGTGTATTGCTGCAACAAACTAGGACTCGACCGGTCAAAGGTAAACGTGAACGGAGGTGCGATTGCCATGGGACATCCTCTTGGTGCCACAGGTAATTACCATCCACTCACTTGTACGCGAGATTATCAAGTAGACCTTGGAATGTGGTAGTGCAAATAGAAATACTACTGCTGCAAATAAACTGTTCTCTGTATCTTCTGAGCAAACGATGTAACCGCTGCCGCTGTTGTTTTCAGGTGCCCGGTGCATCTCGACCCTCCTGAATGAAATGAAGCGCCGGGGCAGAGACTGCAGATTCGGCGTCGTGACCATGTGCATCGGTTAGTTGTGCTTTCTCTTTGGATTCCAATGGTGCTCACACCATGCTCACCACACGGGTTATGATTAAAGAACATTATGCTGGTAACTGACCATGTTGTGTCGGTGTCGGTCGCAGGATCTGGCATGGGCGCGGCGGCCGTTTTCGAGCGGGGTGATGCGGTGGACGAGCTCTCCAACGCGCGCCACATCCAGTCCCACAATCTCCTGTCCAAGGATGTGACGAAGTAGAGGCGCAAGATCATCATCATCTTCCACACGCTGATCCTCAAGCCGAAAGACCCACAGCATAATGTTATAATAATAGCTACAAGAAAGAAGAAAGTGTAATTTCGTTGGGCAAAAAGGACGTAGCAACATAAAAGTTTCCATGTACCCTTGCACTTGCTACAAATAAAAATATAATTTCGAATTTGTGACGAGCTCTGACGCAATCGTGAAGATGGAAATGGCTCTCTGTTTATTTTGTCAGCTTGGAGTGGACTCCCGTGCTTTGATCTCGGCTGATCCTTGGCCAAGCAAGGGAAGGAATAAGAGTGTGAAATCTCTCTTTTTTTTCCTGTATATATACCAGTCTTGTAAAGATTGTTTTCATTTCTCTTTCCTTGTCTGTGCACTGCAGCTGTTCTTCGCGGGTTGTGAGTTCTAAGATTTGGTTTTCCTGCTTTAGATATACCAATAAAACGGGCAACAAACCTTTGCCTTATAACAAGTCCACTAATTTTAAATGGGAACTAGTATGTGGCATTATGGAAATTGAATCAGATTCCAGTAGAGTGCTATGAGTACAACAAATATCTTCAGACCCAGGACAGGCTGGTCGTGCTACCTACGCATAGGTATACTACCACTGCAGTACTAGGTGTACTTTGCTGCTGTATTAGGGCACACCTACACGAAGTGGACAGGAGTATCATGGTAGGGGTAAATATAAAATTCCAGAGTATGAGTAAAACCGGATCTAAAATCAGGTGTATGGCCCGGCAGCAGAAGGAACTGGGGAGGAGAGTGGTAGTGAGCACGGGTGATTCCCAATCCCAGCAGCAGGAGACATGGCCACCATAGGTGCGTATCTTGGGCCCACATCATCGCGAATCAGAGGAGAACAATGGGGCCGCTGCCTAGTACCGACGGCGATGGCCCGCTCCGGCTCACCAGCTGCTCCACTCTTTTTTTCTCTGCTCGGGCACGTGAGCCGGACTATTGTAATTTTGTACCACAGTGCTCTCCAGGTGCATTCATGGCGCGAACAAAGTGAGGGATTAATTTGGATTCATGATTTTTTTCAAAGCAGGAATACTAGAGAATGAAGAATTGAGCTGTCATGCGAGGTGCGATTTTTTGGTAAAAAGGACCACCTATCAGAGTGAATTGTCAAAAAAGACTACTTACAAATAAATTGCCAAAAAAGACCATCTTCACTCTGGCAGGCCGCCAGGCGACACGTGGCACGTGCTGCAACGCTCGAGGCATGGCCGCTTCCCATAATGACATAAACATGTTGCAACGCTCTACGGTGTTTGCGAGACTTGCCGTCAGCCAAGCTGCTCCCGAGCGCAAGTAATGTGATCAACAGACATGAGTATGGCAAAGGATACTACCTAGCAGACGACATCTGTCGCCGTTGGTCAACATTTGTCAAGACCATCCACAACCCTGTTGGTGAGGCGAGCGTTCACTTCGCATGCAAGCAAGAGAGTGCTCGTAGAGATGTGGAGCGACCATTTGGTGTGCTTCATTCCCGGGTTGCGATTGTTAGGTACCCTTATCTATCTTGGTCCTTAAGCAGATGTGAGGGATCATAAACATTTGTGTCATTTTGCAGAACATGCTCATCGAGTGTGAGCGTGATGCCAACTTGATCACAATGAGCCGTATGAATTTCAGGGCCCCTTTGCCACGGCACATCTGGGGTGTCGTCCGAAGATTTCTGAATTTGTCGCTACTCATCATGAGATCCGAGACGAAACAACTCATGATCTAGTCACGCACTTGTGGGCGTGCCGAGCACCCCAGCCTGCTACACCATGAAGAAGGGAGTAAAACTTGAATTTGTATCTAAATGTTGTAATAACTATATTTTTCCTATGTTTAAACTATTATTGGACTATGCATTCATTTTTCTACGGTTTAGATAGAAATTCGTTCATAAGAAAAATGGATATGGTGTGTTGTTTGGGGTGCCGGTGTAGGAGGCGATATGAAAATGTCCAGACAAGTCTCCGGCACCACCCAAATTATGCTTGTTTTGGTGGTGCCGGATTAAATTTGGTGGTGCATGTGGAGATGCTCTCACGTGCATTCATGACGCGTGCAACCATTTCTTTTCTTACACACGAGAGACAAGAGAAGCTTTGAGACTAGTCATAATAGGGCTATTAATAGTTCTATCATGCATTTCATGTTAGCAAAAACAGACGTGCTCTTATTAATGATGAGAAAAGTGATAGTATGGATTGAGTCTAAAATTTGATAAATGTTGTATTATATGTATGTGTTGATAACATAAACCAATATCACATCCATAACATTTGTACTACTCCCTCCGATCCATAAAAACATTCAGAAGGTCTGTATACGAATTGGGCTATTCACGTTGTTTGCCCACGACTCTTTTAATGGATCCGAGGGAGTATATGACTGATTGTGAATAGTTTAAAATATGCATAACATTTGTAGTATATGATATTCTTGACTAGTTTGAGTAATTGTGCATCAATTAATTTAATTATGAGCGGCGGGTGGTGGGGCCCGCGATGGAGAAGGGTGTCGGGCGGGGCAGCACGGGCTGGAGCAGTTGCGCGCCTTGTCGGCTTGTCCCCTTTCCTTTCCGCTGCCCCCACGCAACCCACCACTAATTTTGCAGCAGCAGCAGCAGGGAGGACGAGTGTGCCTGTGCCACCACCATGATCTTCTACCACGCGCACACGCAGTTCGTACCCCAAAATAGGCCCATGCGAAGCTAACAAAACGGACAGGCATTGCAAATAATTCTCTGCCCGTGTTGTTCCTCTCCCATTTTACCTTCCTTGGCAAAACTCCATGGCAGGAAGGATCAGACGATTTCTCGCAACGAAAAACAGAAAGAGAGGTGAGCAGTGCATAGTGGTAGTGCGATCGAAATGGATAGAGGCGCGGGATGCACTGTACTACTGCCTGCTACTCCTCTGCCTTTTTGTCCATCCATTTCAGCTCCCAGAAAAGAAACGCCCCCGGGCCCACCACCTTATCAGCTCCGCTCCGCTCAAACGGGCAACCATCGAGGAACTGACAAGAAAATGCTACGCCTCCCCCCCCCCCCCCCCACACACACAGTACTCCATCTGACCCAACTTACACTGCGTTCTGGATTTAGTCAAAATCATAGTTTGCAAAGTTTGACTAAATATGTAACAAAAAATTATTATTGCAATGGCCATAAAATTTCTAACCGTATTATATTCATTTCGTATTATAGATGTTGATATTTTTATCTATATATTTAGTCCAATTTTAAAAAAGTTTAACTTTGACTAAACCCAAAACGCAGGGTAATTTGGAACAGAGGGAGTATATGATGTACCCTCCTAATTACAGGAGGCCTCGGTATCAAGCGACGGAAGGGAGGAAATGTATATATTCAGATCCACAAACTAAATTTATTGCATAAATAAACTTAAACTCTCTTCACTAAATAAACTTCCTAAACCGCTTAGAAGCAGTTACTCATAGAGTTGTTACATATTAGTAGTATAAAAGAGGATGTAGACTTTTAACACATGGAGACAACAAATGGGGATGGATGGCAATTTTATCCATGGAGCCGGGTATCCATGGATATCCGACCCGATGGATGAGGGTTTGGAGGGCAGTTTTTGCCCATGGATTTCATGGGGCGGATATCCGCTAACTCATGGGTTGGGCACGGGCAAAGATTTTGCTCCACGGATATCCAATGGATACCCGACTGACTTGTGGGACCCACATGCCAGTGAGTTATGTATTTTTTCCCCACGACCATCTCTTAATATTCTTGAAGCCCAACTCACCCAATGACCCAAATTCACGTAATTAGTAATTAATGCTAACTTGTAATAAGAAGTATTGGCCATTTTTGTGAGATTGAGATGAGATTATGTATTTTGTGGTGTGATTTGTTTGAGATTCTACATATTTTAAGTACTTTGTGGTTGAAATATTGTTGATTTAATACTCCGATGCATTACTCGTGGATATCCATGGATATCCGGATATCCGGCGGGTTTGGATATGGGGCGACATCCATGCCCATGGATACTTTCGTGGGTGGGCAATAGTGATGCTGATGGATTTGGATTTGGATCTGGTTTTGGTATATCCGCCCGAACCCGCCCCGTTGCCATCCTTGATGGAAACCAAAGGCCATGTCAACTTCGCGATCCGTGGAAAAAGTAGAATCAGTTGGCTGGAGACGCGAATTAGGTTGCTATTTATACTTGAGTATCAGACCTTCCTGATACTCATGCAATTTATGATGAGGAACATGCTTGGTTATTAACCAAGATAAAAAAAAATCATGGTAGTGGTACTTAAATGGCTGTGTGCATCCCTAGTTGTTGCAGAGGCCGAGAAGTGAAATTCTCCCCCAATTTTAACATTGAGGGAATACGGAGAATCAGCGGATGGATAACGCCGCAACAACAGGGACATAGCAGTAGGAAAGACCCATCTGATGGAGTCGCCGCCGCCTCGTCGACACCATCAAAGAACCCTAAAGCCACCGACCTAAAAGATCGGCAAGCACACGATACCACCAACTCTGAGACGCCGCCATGAAGGACAGCGCCGGTGTGGGAGTAGAGTTGAGGAGGATTTATTTGCCCGGGCACCGCTCCCACCACGCCAACAACGCACCAAAGGAGACAAAACCTAACCCTAACCACTAGGCCAAAACGGAGGAGAGAGGTCCCCCTCCCTCCTGCCGCCGCCGGAGCAGCAACCCGGAGGAAGCATGCACCCGTTTTTTTTTAAACACATTTGGAAATGTCGATTTTTTCTAAAAACAATTGATATATCTTCACATTATACGTGTTCACAAAGTCGTTTCGCATGGGATTGGTTAATCGAATAGAACATAAGAGTTATGATAGACAGATAATAAATATCATACATAAGCAATCCTACCATTAAGTTTCAATTGTTGCTCATTTAATCTTGGATATGACATTCCAAGCCCACCAAGCTAAGCTGGTGGTTTCTTGGTCACGGCCAGTTAAAACGAAAGTCCAACATAAGTATAGACCATTACAATAATTTTAACTAATTAAACTTGTAAAACTCATTTTCACAAATAAAATAATCATGCTAACTGTTCAATTTATACTTAGAAGTGTCTATATATCTGCTTAGCTAGCAAGACACTACACAACTCAACTAAGATACATGTTCAACCCTATGATGTTTAATTTATACCAATATAATTAATAGTAATAGATAAGCACATTCATACAGTAATGTATATACACAATATAATTCATTTTATACAAGATTCATGGAGGCGTATGTTTTTTTTTTCACAATTGAGGTGGTTATGTATCTTGTTAAGAATTATTAGAAAGGAAAAAAACATTTTACACAACTCACATGTATTTTTAATTATATACATTGCACCTGTGTAGCGTAAAACACAACAATGAATATTGGTAAACACTATTGTAGGGTAAACGATGCAAACTAAATACTATACAATTTAAATTTATTAAAAACACAATATGATAAAGAAAATAAGTATAAAATTTTAGTATAATTATATGTGGGTCATCCCGGGCCAAAAATCTAGTTGGAACGACCCTGCACCCAGAAGGAGGTCACCACGCTATGGGTTGGTGTTGCCACCCAAGAGCTCGAGGCCACCAATTTCGAGAAGGACTCAATTTACCAAGTCGTTCGACTTCAAGGAAATTGGTGAAGAATAAGTGGCAAGAGGATTGGATTGATGTATTTAAGAGAAAAAATATACAACCAGTCGCAACTGCCCCTTCCTCGACCATCGCCGCCTTCCCCACCTAGTTTTCAGACTAGTACAATTGGTTTTCAGACTAGTACGATTGGTTGCTCTAGCCACCTACGAATGGATTGTGTATAGATTTTAAGGAAACAAACACACATTCATCGATTTCGTCATGTGTTTTGTTTTTTATCACACACGGTTTTATAGACGTTCTAAATTAATTACGGTTTAGTCTTAAATAAATGCAGAATAAAACTAACGTTTAATTTATTAAGCACAAAACCTAATGAACCACTAGGTTCTACTATATGCACAACAACTTATACTAAACAAGATAAGCAATTGTTTGATAGAAAAATATGATCATATGAAAAAAGGAAATACACGAACATGACATAGATGCAACACATCATATGCAAATAATTTATAACATCGAACATCTTCACATAGGCTATTACAGAAATTTATGGGAGAGTGGACCGTTGTAGCTAAGGAGGAGATGGTGATGGAGATGGCGGTGAAGAGGGGAAGGAGACATCGAGTAGGCGCAGGCCGGTGCCAGCGCAGGCTTCTCCTACGCCGGCTGGCCATCAAAGTGGAGCGGCGCCCTTAGCTCCCTTCTTTGGTGTTGTTGATGAGTCCTCTCCCTTATGGATGCGAGCCCAGGGGAGGCAAATTCGTGCCTTTTGATGGCTGCCCAAGAACTTTGAATTTCATCTCTTTATATATGTCGGGACAATGTTTTTTGGCCCTCTGATCAATGCTCTTTGGATCAAATGGCTCTTGGTCACATGTATAACCTTTCTTGGGGTCTCCTCTCAGCCCCATGAGTTAATAGGGGTGCGTCTTGGCCGAATCCATTTTGGTAAGAGTTAGAGTCAATGCTATCACCAACTTTCGGATTCATGAAATCAGATCAAGGCCTCTAGTAAAACGAAGCTACCGGGCACGTCCAAACTCTATTTTGGACGAAGTTTTAGTCCAGGTTTATGCTCGAAATATTCTCTACAACTTTCGCTTCAGGTCGCTCCGTGACGATCTCTAAAATCAATGCTCCTCTCGTGTTTTTACCAATTTTCAAATAATTCCTACACGATAAAGTGTAAAACAAGAATTTATATAATTTTGCGACTATTAGTAGGTTAGTGCCAAATATTAAGAATTATATCACAATAAACTATAAAGTTAGTTGATACTTTGATCAAATTTAGATGTTGTTAATGTGTGACTGCATTTATACGTCTTATGCATTGGAACTTAGGGAGTATTAAAGTTTCCACATGTATCTTCATGTAGACTATATCATCTTTCTCGTATGTTTTTATGGGGCTAACGTAATTGTAAATTATGCATGTTTTAGGTCCTCTTTCGTTTGCAGAATTAAAAAAATGTACTCCATATAGAATGTAACGAACAGAAGAATTGTATGTCACGGTTGAATCGTACACAATTTCTTGGACGATAAATGTTTGCTTTAGTTGTTACTCATTTATAAATTTTATGAAACTAGGAGTAGCAGGCGCTCCGTAGCAATTAAAGCCCAGCCCGGCACCCCATGGCCCGCATGTCAGTAAAGCAGCCGGACTCGAAAGCTTCCTACGCTACACGGCTACCCAGAACTCAGCTGGCTAGCTCAGCTCAGATAATCATAGCCCTTCTCCCTTTCCTCCCTCTCGAGGTGTCTCCTCTCTCACACACAAACCCAGCCAAGAAACCTGAGCAGCAGCAGACAGAAGCGGCCCGATGCGGGGGATAGGTGGAGGAGCGGGGCCCACGGCGGCGGCAGCGGCGTTCGGACCCGGCGAGCCGCCTCCGGCCGCTGCGGCGGAGGCAGAAGAGGTGGTGGAGGAGAACTCTGGCGGGGAGGAGGAGCTCGAGCTGGGGCTCTGCCTCGGGTCCAAGAAGCAGCAGCAGCTGACGCCGGCTCCGGCGCCGTGCCGTATCCTGACGGCAAGGGACCTGCGGCCGGCGGCGGCGCTGTCGCCGGACTCCTCCGTCTCGTCCTCCTCACCCGCGGCGGCGATTGGAAGGGCCAAGGCGGCGGAGGGCCCCGCGCCCGCCGCGTCGCCCGGGACGGTCGCTTCCGGCCACCCGCAGAGGTGAACATCACGAGCCACTCCAGCTTCTTGCTCTTCTCTGTCTCTTTGGTGGCAGCTAATACTGCTTGGCGCCTAGTTTAAAAAATAGAGCAAAATTTCCGTTTCATTCCGTCAGATTTACCAATTCTGCATCTGCTGCATAGATCAATCACCTACTCCTATCAGTATCCTGCAAACCCCCTTGGAAAAATCTGCAAAATGTTTGACTATCTGAAACTCTGAACTGCACACTCGTAGTACTGTCCAGTTTACACTTCCCAAAAGAGTGCTATCAAAATAATAGATTGAGGATATCCGGTGGTTGATTTGCCATTCTGATCCACAGAAACCAACACTCATACTCTATGATATTTTGCATGACACCACGAATGGACATGATGTCAGTGTTCCCTGATCTGCTGAGCTACACTGATTTGCTGAGCTACCCATATCAACGTGATCTGAACTAATCCCAACCACCTTGTTTCGCTCTGGCCGCAGCTTTGGAGTGGTGGGATGGCCACCGATAAGAACATTCCGGATGAATAGCCTGTTCGGCCAGGCTAAAGACAATGCTTCGGAGGCCGAAGCTAAGAAGACCGTCGCCGATGAGTCTGACTCGCAGAAAGACAAGGAGGAGAGTGAGAAGAAGGGCAGGGTGCCCGGATGGGTGAAGGTGAACATGGATGGAGAGGTCATTGGAAGGAAGGTTGATCTCAACGCCCATCGCTCGTACAAGACCCTTGCCTTAGCCCTCGAGATCATGTTCACAAAGCCATCGGCCGGCCTTTGTGCTTCTAGTAAGCCTTAATTGTAACTTTTACCTTGCGTAGTTCATAGCTACACTGATAATATTCAGGTCACATGAAAAAATCTAAATGGTATAGAATTTAGTCTCACATAAATCATCAACCTTATTTTGATTCCATGATTTGTCAATTCAATGCTACTGCTTTAGATCTGTGGTGCTATAGTTATGGGCAGAGCCGTGTTGGTGAAGTGCAGTATCTCTGGGCATGCATAGTTGCACACTAGTACTTGAGAAGTTGATGGCAACTTTAATTGCAAATACAGTATAATTTGTCAACCTATTGACACGTCTTTTTGTTCATCTTAATTGTGAACCTGAATTAAATTGATCTTGGCATGTTCAGGTAGTACGAAGTCTTTGATGCTGTTAGACAACTCTTCTGAATATCAGCTAACATATGAAGACAGGGACGGGGACTGGATGCTCGTTGGAGATGTCCCTTGGGAGTAAGCCCTCTGGACTGCGCATCTATTGTGCTAAAAGACTTCCAAGTTCCTCGGAATAATTCTTTGGATATCTCCGTGTGCAGAATGTTTGTTGGCTCCGTGAAGCGGCTTAGGATCATGAGGACATCGGATGCCAGTGGCCTTGGTTAGATTCTTTCTTACCTCTTTCTTATGATCAACACGTAGACAAGTTTTCAACTTGACCTAGAGGCTCCTACATGACCATTGTATTAACACTAGAAGGCTTCCAACATCACAATCAGCAAACACAATTGACAACATTTCGGTTCTACCTTGATTGACGCTTGCCAACATTCTACCACCGCAGGACCGCGAGTCCAAGCTATTCACCGAACCGCAGCTTCAACAAGAGGGAGATCATGAGAGCACTGAACGAGCCAGCGAAAGAAAACACAGGTGAAGCTTCAAATGTGTTTGACACCGATGTCAGAACGAATAGTGGTGTGATTACGTGTGCCTAGTTAAGATAGCAGAAGCTAAGATCTGCTCCGGTTGGCTGGCTTCTTCCGAGCCTAATTCTGTTTTTGCCTCCTGTCTGTCCTGGTTACTACTCCTGAGCTATGTAATCTTTTTTCTGCCCCCTTTGGTTTACACTCATCGAAGAGCCACTGCGAGCTTTTTTTTTTCTGTGGTAGAAGAATGTGCCAGCACTTACTCTTCTCTGCGTAATTGTGAGATGAGAAGCCACTTGAGAACATGAAATGTACAGATGTCTCGTGGGAGAGAACGCCAATAGGTTCGCCAAACGGGTGAACCAACCAAACGAACCAGCCATGCCAAACAGCTACACTTGCTCTGCCGGCAAGGCAGAGAGCACGCGCTCATCGCATGATCTCGGTAGAGACATCATGCTTCGGACCTGCCTAGATTAGAGAAATTTAGCAGTCTCTTTCTTTTATGTTCCTGGCAGTCTACCCAAAACGATGAGACATGCAACATTAGAACTAGGATAGTATAGCATAGTGGCCGTGCTACCCTGCCTGCCATTGAAATCTCGCAGTCTACCCAAAACGATGAGACATGCAACATTAGAACAAAAGTAGTACAGCATAGCGGCCGTGCTGCCCTGCCTGCCATTGAAATCTCGCAGCTCGACCAAGAGACAACCAGGGAGACAAGCGCTCCAGATTCGCGGTCCTCACCGCAGCTAAGCAATGGCAGCAGAACAGGCCACTACGACAGTGCAGCAACGGTCCAGGCAGAACATTCCAGGAATCACAAAAGATGCCGACCATCTCCATCCATCCACAAGAAAACGCAGGGTACACACGGAACAGACTAGCGTCTGTGACAAAGCATCATCAGGTCCACTCGAGAAAACGTTGTCTGTGCCAGCAAACTACACAGGACGAGGCATACGAAAAACCCAATATAAATTTGGCTAAGAAAATCCACCAGGTAAACGCCTGATCCCTGGCGCGCGCACACTGCACAACTGATAAAAAACTCTTCATCTGTACGACTCGAGGCGCTTCGGCTTGCTCTGGACGACCGCCTCGATCTTCTCGAGGACCTCCGGCGTCAGCAGGGGTACGACATCCAGAGCCTTCATGTTCTCCACGATCTGTTCACGCGGGACGGGTTAACATTCCTAGTTACAAGGACGTTGGTGCCAAGAGAATGAACACAAGCGAGAGAGTAATGTACCTGGCTTTCTTTAGTGGCTCCAGTAATCACAGATGACACGTTGGGGTTCGACGCGCACCAGGCGATACCTAGCTGGGCCATCGAAACACCAAGCTCAGCAGCAATAGGTTTTAGCCCATTCACCTTTCTAAGTGTGTCGTCAACCAGGGATCTGTTGGCCAGGTTCTGGAAAGAGAAACAAAACACTCATATGAGGATCGTTTTGGAAATAATACACATCGGATAGGAAAACTGATTTAGCTCGGATGCATTTGTTAGGGGCAAATATACATAAGTTTCTGCAGTTACCTTGTAATTATCTAGGGAAAACCTACTTTCAGCAGGTATATTCCCTTTGCTATACTTCCCAGTGAGAATCCTGAAGCTAGAGGACTCCATGTAGTCAATCCGATGCCATAAGTACTGTAAAGAGGTACGAACTCAGACTCGACCTGCAAAAACACCAAAATATTCTTAGTTATTGTGACATAATGATGCAAATACCTGCATACATCAACAAAGTGTTTTGACCAATATTCCAAAAAAATAGCCCGCAACACATCCATGGTAAAAACCGAGCTGATATTTGCTCACTTGAAGGCCAACGATAGCCAATGCATTCAAGAAACAAACTCCAAATAGATACAAATAAAACATAAATGTACGGATCTAAAACATGTGCTTTGGCAGATCCATACCGGAATGTTTCATAGGAGTGATATGGTAATTGGTAACTGAGCATCAAACAAATAAGATATGACCATTTCATAGACTAGAAAGTATTGCTTAGAGAAATTTCCATGGTACATGACAATAAGTAGTGCCCAAAAAGTTTCCAAATGATGTTTACTTTATCGAACATGAGAATCAGGAAATAAATAATGGGACGTGTTACGAGTCGAAATAACACAAAATGTTTCTTTTAGAAGCTAAAGATGCTAGACTACAAGAGTTAGAACCAAACCAATTATAGACAACTAATATAATACAACATAGGAAGCCCCCAAGTCTACTTTAAGTGATCTGAAGCCAGGTTGAAAGAATGGTTATGGGAACTTAATAACAAGGCTTTAACTAGCTTACGAGATATTAGAAAACCACTTAGCTGACAGCTTGTTAAGCTAATCAGGGAAGCAGGCATCAGTCAATCAAATACACAGATCAACAATGACAAGGACAGGTGGTGCCTGTTTTCTGGTTGGTCAAGACCAGTATCAAAGCGTCTATTTGATTAAGACTAAATACCAAACAATGATCCGGATTACAATCATGTAAAAGCATCTTCCGTCTGGCCTAAGCTGTCTCTACTTACACCTAACCTTTCGTTATCAGCTGGTGTTTGCCTAGAAAATTTCATGATGCAAAAGTATATCAAAAAATGCACGGCCAGAATCACTGCTTCATTTAGGAGCTATCATGCTCAGAGTGTGGTGTAGCCTATAACGAAGATGATACTATCTACAGGTCTATACTCACTTGATTGCAACTTTCATATATAGCAATGGCAAAAGAGAAGCTGTCCCCATCACTGAAATGAACTAGTAGTGTTCTCTTGAGGGACAAATGTGTAATTTGTTCGAGAAATCGGCCAACTAAACAGTTAACTGCCCGATTAATCCCTACTCGGAGGGTCACCAAGCAGCCAATTAACTAATTAATCAGACGATTAATTGTCTGATTCTCCTATTAATCCTCTACTCGCCAGCTGACCGAGCAGCTACCAGTTAAAGATCTCGTCAAACATTAGGTCGGCTTGTCAAATGGAACCAAATTCCCATGTAGTCCTACTCCTTTCAGTGCAGGTATATTGCTAACGGGGAATGGTACTGGTGTGTACAGAATTCAAGAGTAAATTCCCCTCCTACCATCAACTGTAGTACCTCATCAGAGGGAAAATGCTCTGTTGAACTCGGCGGCAGATGCTCCGGGCGGAAGCCCAACTTCTATTGGTCCACGTTTTGGGTGGGGCCATGTCATTTCCGTGTATAGGGCGGAATACAGATAGAGATAGAAATACACGACAGTTGGACCACAAGGCATTGAAACTTCTGTGCACACACCAGACATGGGACCTGCAATCACATGGGTACCGTCTCTGGAAAGTAATCAGCGGAGGCGGATGCGGCGCCGTTCCGAGCTTAGTCCGTCGCGACGCCGGCGGTGCACTCAACTTGCAACTATACCATGCTCCGCCCAGTCGCGTACACTGTAGCCACCTCTGCGCTGTGTCAGGGCTACGGATGGCAATGGGTACCCGCAAACCCGATACCCGACGGGTACCCGCCTTAAATGGGGCGGGTTTGGTAAGAAAAAAAACCCACGGGGCTGCTTATTGGTAAAAACCTAGACCCGTCGGGTCTAGCGGGGACGGGTATGGGGGTGCCAAACCCATACCCGCAGACCCGCTATGTCTGAGGAGTGGCCCACATGTCATTGCCTCACACTTTAACTCTCACCTAACCCAGCCACTCTCTCCCCATTTTCTGTGCTGCTGCAATGCTTGGCGGGTACGGGGCGGGTACGGGGCGGGTCCCGCGTACCCGCCGGGTCGCGGGTATGGTAGAGATCTTGACCCGCCGGCGGGTATGGGGCGGGTGGCGGGTGCGGGTGGAGGGGCCGGGTGCGGGTATGGGGATGCCAAACCCGGCCCCGAACCCGGCGGGTGCCATCCGTGGTCAGGGCGCGCGGCTGTCCTTTTTCTGTTCCTCCAGTGGCGATATGTGCATTCTCACTGTTTCGCCGCCGCCACGGTCGTCGCCGCGTCCGTCTCCGTCCTCGGCCTCGCCCTACTCTTGCACCTCTAGGTATGCCACGTGCGCCGCCGCAAACGCAGGCGCGCCGTGGCGGCCGTCCTGCCGGCAGAACCCAAGGCGCCCAAAACCGGGCAGGAGTCGTCGGCCATCGAGGCGCTGCCGACCGCAGCGTACGAGAAGGCCGCAGGCGAGCTGGGCGAGTGTGCCATCTACCTCGGCGCCGCGCGGCAAGGCGACGCGGTGCGCCTGCTACTGTCGTGCGAGGTGCGCCCACGTGTTCCACGTCGCATGTGTCGGCTCGCCTCCAGCTCCTCCTGCCCCTTCTACCGTGCCTTAGTGGAGCCGCCACCACCGTCAGTCGCGGCAGGATCGCTGCATGAGAAGCAGAGCTTGGAGAAGGAGGACGCTGAGACCTCGGGGCCGCCATTTGTGCTGGTCACGTCGCTGATGAAGATGCTTGAGCAGAGAAAGGCGTCGGCGCGGAGGCCGCTGCAGAGCGACCACGCCCTGCTACAGGTGGAAATGCGTCTGGGCTTGGAAAAGCCAGCAGCCCCCGCAACTGCTAGTAGTAATTAGCGTGTAATTTTTACTTAGTTTTTTTGTTTCTTGTCATTCGCTGCTTGATTTGTATGTCTTGCATGATCTGGGTGACTGATTATTCGGAAAACACACTCCTAAAGTTTTAATCAGGTATTGTTGCTTGACGTTGTGCCATATTATAATGGAGCTCACCCAAATCCCTCGTATTTGTGCAAAGCCGTCCCGACTTTTCTTCCGCCCATGTGTGTTCTGACAACCACTGATAGCCCGTACCCTGAGTAGGAGGGAAAACTGTCAGGTATAATACGAACCTGGCCCACCGTTTGCCCAATGTATAACCTCTATTCCCATTTCCCTGTCTATTACGGCACAGATCCCCTGGCATTAACACACGGCCAGATAACCAGTACCACCTGTCGCCGAGTTCTATCTATTCACTCTCCTCATCAGACAGCCAACTAATTGCCATGAAGGGAAGGATCTATATTCTAACTAACTCTAGAATGAGCTACAGCAGCAACAGTTATACTACATTTATCAAATTATTATCCCCCGCAAATTTCAACGGAGGCACATTCTGCGACTTAAGACTGACACTGGTGAGTCAAAGATCCAGCAAGTACACATCGATCCAACGAATACAGTACTAGTACAGCACCGTTGATGGAATTCAAGATCAGCAGATCGTGGATGTACCCAGGAGCGGATCCAGAGATAAAATTTAGTGGGGGCGATTTAGCTGAGTGGGGGCAATTCTAGTGCAAATTTAAATTTTTTTGGAACTTTTTCCTTCAAACATAAATAAAATACATTGAAATTTGAAAAACTGAGTGGGGGCCACTGCCCCCACTCAGCTATACGTGCGTCCGCCCCTGGATGTACCTTGTGGCGTGAGAAGAGGTTGTACTCTGGCTATTAATCCCTGCTCCAAGGAGGGTCACCCCGGCCAATTAATTGTCCAATTCACCTACTAATCCTCTACTTGTCAGCCGACCAAGCAGCTACTCTACCCGAGTTAACGATTTCCTCAACATTAGGTCGCTTTGTAAAATGTAACCAATTTCCCATGTAGTCCTTTTAGTGCGGGTACATCGCTAATGGGAAATGGTACTGGAGTGTACAGAATCCAAGAGTAAATTCACCTCCAACCAGCAGTTGTACAGAGAGACAATTAAATTGTCAGGAAGAGGAAGGGTCTATATTCATCCTCACTCTAGTATGAGCTACAGCCGCAACAGTTGTACTATATTTATAAAATTATCCCTACAAATTTCAACGGAGGCACATTCTGGGGCTTAAAACTGGCACTGGTTAGTCAAGATCCAGTTAACTGATCAATCGGCCGATTAATTGTCCAATTTGCCTATTAATCTTCTACTCGCCCTCCAGCCCACCGAGCAGTTACCAGTTAACGATTTCCTCAACATTAGGTCGGCTTGTTAAACGGAACCGATTTCCCATGTACTCCTTTCAGTGCAGGTACATTGGTAATGGGGTATGGTACTGGTGTGTACAGAATCCAAGAGTAAATTCCCCTCCTGCCATCAACTGTAGTACCTCATGAGAGCCAATTAATTGCCAGGAAGGGAAGGATCTATATTCTAATTCAGTCTAGCATGAGCTACAGCAGCAGCAGTTGTACTACATTTATCAAATTATTATCCCCAACGAATTTCAACGGAGGCACATTCCGGGACTTAAGACTGGCACTGGTGAGTCAAAGATCCAGCAAGTACACATCGATCCAACGAATGCAGTACTAGTACAGCACCATTCATGGACTAATTATTCAAGATCAGCAGCAGAATTAAGAAGAGAATTTGGTTTGAGGTACCTTGTGGCGGGAGAAGAGGTTGTACTCTGGCTGCTCGACGATGGGTCCGACGAGGTCGAGGCGGTTGGCGACGCTCCAGGCCTCGGTGATCTGCTGCGCGGTCCACTCCGACGTTCCCCAGTAGAACGCCCAGCCCTGGTCAATGACCCAGTTCATGGCCCTAACGGTCTCCTCGATCGGCGTCGTCGCATCAGGCCGATGGCAGTACACCACATCCACGTACTCCATGTCGAGCCGCTTGAGCGACGCCTTGAGGCCCTCGACGATGTGCTTGCGGGAGAGGCCCTTGTCGTTGGGGCCCTGGCCGCCCCAGAAGAGCTTGGTGGAGATGACGACGTCGGCGCGGCGCCAGCCCAGGTCCCGGATGGCTTGCCCCATGATCTCCTCGGCGCGGCCGTTCGCGTACACCTCCGCGTTGTCGAAGAAGTTGACCCCGGCGTCGCGGCAGGCCTGGAGGAGGGACTTGGCCTCCTTGACGTCCAGCTGGTTGCCGAAGGTGACCCAGGCCCCGTAGGAGAGCTGGCTCACGCGCAGGCCTGAGCGGCCCAGGTTGTTGTACTGCATCTTGGAGGATGGACGGTGGCGGGTGGGGGACGGTGGCGGGTGGTGACTCTTCCGGTTCGCCGGCGGTGGGATGGGTTTGTTTAGATCTGTGTGCGGAGGGGAAGCCGGTTGGGAAGAAGATGGTGGGGAGTGGAGAGTGGCTATTTCTACAGCCGCTTCTAGGCGGGCGCATGTGGCGGGGCGGGCGGCGGACAGGTGGACCGGGATGTCCTGGGCCCGCGAGTCAGTGCGAGGGAGTGGGATGAGCAGTCGTTGCTCCTCTGCGGATGGCATGTGGGGACAAGGGGAGTGGGCCCGTATCCAGCGGTTTCACCGGCGGGGAATCCGATCCGGTGCTGGCAGGTGGGGCCATGGAGAGAGCGGCATCCCGCAGGGAGCTGCTGACAGGTAGGCGTGCGTGCTCGTGACGTGCGCAGGGAGCTGACAGAGGAAAGAAAAGGCGAAATTCGCTCCGGATCTCTTCGGTTTTGGCAGGTGCTCAATCTACGCACTGAAAATGCGGCACGCCTCGATTACGGCGTCCGTGTACGCTAATTATTCCGTTCGCTTGGTCCGACGGACAGACACGGACATCCGCGTAGCTGCTGAGCGTGTTGGTGCTGGGCTGATAGATCGATCGACGGCCAGGAGATATTTTGGTGTAGCGCTGATGCGCATACGAGGATGGCGGACGGACGGCCCAACAGGCTACGCGGACGTATCCGTGAGGACTGTTTAATTGTCGTGGCTTGTCCGTCGAGCCATTTAGGCGTTTGGAGCTGCGCGGATGGAGCGGACGAGCGGAATCCGCCTCCGCCTGCATTGTGAGTGGCCGGTGACGCCAGGCCAAAGGGAGCCAAGGATTCGAGGAGCACCCACGACACGTGCGGCCTTGGTCCTTTGTGCCACCCAAAGTGGTTAAAATGGATACAGGTGACACTTCTTGAAAATTCAACAACAAAAACTGAAATCACACTGCATGTCACCATGGACGGATCCACGGTTGTTCAAGGGTGTACATCTGAACAGCCAAATATTTCTGCAACTTTTGCAAACTAGTAGTTGTCACGTACAACACACGTCTTCAAAATATGAATCATATTTTCAGTTTAGTGATTTTTGTGTTACCAGAGCGATAGATTTCATGACTAAACCATGTAAGGGTGTGCAATTAACACACAATCCACACAATACATGATTTAGAATCCAGAAAATACAAAATAATTGTTATTATTAGCATAAACATTATAATTTAACAACAGTTTTGATACGATAGTTGTGAAAAAGCAAATCTACATTTTCCACTATTTATTGCTTCATAAAGGTCCATCTCTTTATGCGATCAATAATTCCTCGTTTCAATACATGAATATTGTTTATCGCTTCATTGTCTTGATGATTCAGATACCAAAAATCGCTTTCAAGACATGAATAAAGTTCATGTTCAAAGTGTGTGCAAATGAGTATGGTTGTGAATATTCACCGGAAAATTGACGCTTCATATAACCATGTGTAGAAAGGACAAATTCCGATGCTCCAAAATGAATTTTCACAAAACTTTTATTTGTCTTTTTATAGAAGCCACAAAAATGTAATTTCTTCACAAAAGTTTGTGTACAAATATAGATACGGATGTACACCCGACATTTTTCTTGGATTTTTTTGACTTTTTAAAAATATTTAAATTTATTTTTCATAATGGGTACATCTACGATTCAAAACATTGTGTCCCGAGAAACACACTATTTTTTAGGAACCTGCGGCGTGCGCAAGCCCGGCTGGTCCATTTTAGATTAAAAGCCCAGTACAAAGTCAATTACACAAAAGAGAGAATAAAAAGCAGACGACAAACCTAAGACTAAGAAGTAAAAAAAATGTCGGGGGAGAGCTAATTACAAATTGGATTATGCAGTGATTGCCAAGTGGGGAAACAAAACAGCCTAATCATGAAAAATAGATTTTTGATTTTAGTGTCATAGGAGATCAACAACACAAATCGGAGGAGGCAAACGATTTGCTTACAAAGAGATGAAATATGAGAGAAACGTTCCCATTACATAGACATCATCTCGCGCATGTTCAAGACCGTCATGAGCGGATGCAAGGACGTAATGATGCATTAGCGCCGGTGAACATAATCTCCTCAATAATGTGCTTAGTTATGGACACTTGTCCACAAAATAAAACTTGTCCCTTTCGATTCGGCACAGAACCTCCTCAATGAGCGGAGTAGGGACCGCCGCTGGGATCGGGAATGGCCCGACCTCGACACCCACTTGCCCAGCATGCAGCGCGCAATTGCACCAGCTGAGGATCGGGAGCTATGGGATCGTCATAACAAATTGCAGAATTGGAGTTAAATTAAATGTATTTACACCAAACTTTTATATCTTTTTAGATTTTTTTATCATATTGTGCTTTAAACAAATATATGGTATATACTACTTAGTTAGTATAGTTAACCATACAATAAAAATGAAATATCCCCGTGTATAGTTGTAATATATATCATTGAAAATATATTTGAGTTGCCCACAATTTTTCTTTTGTGATATTTTGTCCTTAACATGATACAAAACCACCCTAAATGTAAAAACAACTAAAAAGTGAAAACAAGTCTCCTTAATTTGTTTTACAATTGATGAATAATATATGGTATATGTATATTAATGTGTGATTGTTTTTTCTTTATTTTTAGTACTACTAAATATTTTGGTAGAGATTTCAAAACATACACCTAGAAACTTCCGTAGTATAAATGGTGTGATACGGGGTTGCCCGGTCATCCAGATTCGTTAGCGGTAACAACGAAGAACACGGGAAAAAATACGATAAACACGAGCACGAGGCGGAAGATACACGATAGGTAGCCTAGGATCACAACCATAAACCTACCTTGATTTTGATGTCACGTTTTACTCGCTGGTGGACCAACCGGATCAACAGATTCACGAAGGTAGAGACCGAGACCGTGACGTAGAATCCCTATGCGAGAGATTGACGAATCTACATATGAAAAACTTACTACAACACATATGGTTTTCTGCCACAAATTGTGTCTGTGGTAGAAAGTCAAAATTCCGTCCCTGTGAAAATTTGTCTCAAGCAAAGATATATGACGGTCCTATCGATCGTTGACAGTCTCGCATCATAGATGATCGTGATTCCGCAACGGGTTTCGATTGCCCGACTCCACCCAAAAACACGGCACACCTCGAGAGAGAAAGCGACCGATCGACCCAACCGTCGACCGCTGACGAGTGGGCCCATACACCAACTGGCCAACCGAGTCAGTCGGACATGATTGAGTCAATCGGACATGAACACGCGACGTCGGCCAGTCTAGCCCCTGAGCTTCTGTTTGTTCCTCCTCCGACGTGATGGTGTGACCCCGGGCCCCGTGCATTGAGACTCCATGCAACCTTAACCGGTCAATCTCGCTTGAGAAAGAACAAATATGTCACGAATATAGTGTGTATATAGTATTTTTTTTTTTGACAAATCTTTAACCAATATCTTTTTACAGGTACAATACTTGATCATGTTTATCCGACTGAAAGTTTGAAGTTTATAAACCTTTTATGAACTACTTTTTTTTTAAATATTGGGTCGCTGGTTACCAACTGCGTATTTTCGTTGGTATATCTATATTTTCGTCTTAGAAAATGTGTGTAGACCAGTGGGGCTTGGCCTACCTAGAGTTTTCGGATTCATTTGGGATCATATCTTTATTTGGGCCTGGGCCTTTTTCACTTGACCCATAGCCCACGAATGTGTCGGACGCAATGGTCGTTTTTCAACTGTCTCCTTCCCTACTAATCCTTCCTGCCGTTCCCATCTACGAATCCTCCCAGCGCCGGACTGACGACCTCGGAGAGCTCTGGTCTGCTCCGCCGAAGAACGGCAGCGCGGCGGCCGCTGCTCGTTCTACGCTGGCTAAACCCGTCCTCCAGTCTCGGGCCGACACACACCCGTGACCTCAACCGAAACCACCATGCCTCCGCCGCCGCCGCCGCTCGTGGCTGCGCCCGCTCCGGCATCCTACTCCCGCCCGCTCCACCTCGAACCCAGACGGCGCCGCCTCCCCGCCGCCCGCGCGACCATCTCCCACGTCCACGACGCCGCCTTCCTCCGCCGCGCCGCCGACGTGGCCGACCGCTCGGCGGGACTCACCTCGCCCCACCCCAACTTCGGGTGCGTCATCGCGCGGCCACGGACCGACGACACGGAGGCCCTGGTGGTCGGCGAGGGGTTCCTCTACGCGCAGGGCACGCCCTGCGCGGAGCTCCTCGCCGCCCAGGAGGCCGGCGAGCACGCCCGCGGCGCCACGGCCTACCTCAACCTCGAGCCGGGCGACTGCTACGGGGACAGCACCGCCGTCTCCTCCCTCGTCCAGGTGCTCGACCGAATTTCCCGTCGCTACCTCCCTTCATTTTCTCTAAGAACATCGCTATATATCTCTGAGAACTGTTGTAAACCAAATGTGGATAGTACTGCAAGCATACAACGCAGAGTATTTTCGTACTGAAGATATAGCAATGTAAGGAGTGGAAGTTAGATCCCTATTTTGTTCTAGTTAGGGGGTTTTGATCGTCCTGAACGCTCGCATGAACGTTGTGGTTCCATGAAAAATTGGAATATATTTTTGCACGATTGCTGCATTAGATATGTTCAATCTTTTTGTTGATAATTTAGTCATACACACTGAAGTTGAGGTTGTATATTATAATGTAAAAAGACGTCCTAAATGCAGGGAGAAAAACTAATGATTTTATCAGGCAGGAATTACAAGAGCCGTGGTTGGTCTTAGACATCCCTTGAAGCACTTGAGAGGGAAAGCAATTCAATCATTGCGAAGTGAAGGCATTCAAGTTGATGTTGTGGGGGAGGATCTCCAAAGCAAATTGTTCAAGGTGACTTTTGGCTCATATGTTAATCATCCACCATTTTTGTATTAGATACCATGTCAATAGTAGTAAGCACTTAGAGTGGGACACCCTACCTTATAGTACTGTTGCCCATGTCTTCTAGAAACCAGCTTTAGAACGGTTTAACAATTTAAAAATACAAATACTCATTTCTGTAATATGCAATGCTAAGCAAAACCCAACAACTGGAGATTAAGTTCCAGAAATATTTGTATGCTTTACTTCGAGTAACCGTTGGATCTAAATAACTATGCAAGTATGCAACTGTGATTTGTAAGATTACGCATTTCCTGAAAGCGCAGTTATGATTTTGTGGATTTGACAGTGTCTAATGATAAAGTATTTATCTATGCTCTTAGGTTTTCTTTAATACAAATACAAATCTCTTAGTGTCCACCTCTATTGATCTATCAAAAATTCAAATTCATTAACTTCATTTATAGCATATTGGCAAGAGCGGGATTATATGTGAGATAATGCATTTTTTACAGCCAATAGGAGATAGCTCCATGCCTTAAGAAATATGGATATGGTTTGTATTGTGGCAAGATAGATGATAACAAAGATAACTGATTCAAAAAATTGTCTAACATTCAATTATGATTACTAACAATAAAGCTAAGAGCTCTTTCATGCCCCTTTTAAACTGTAAGGCAGCACCCCTACTGAATGCAAATTACAACGTAGCATAATGATTTAATTTTCTTTCATGTCTGTTATACTTATGTTCTATTGGTATTCTTGATTTAGGTTAATTTGTGATCCCGCCACTCTATTATTCACTTCAGTTCTTTCGTTAATGAGTCTGGAGCATGTACAAACCCCTTCCTTTTTTACCTAGTGTGTTTTCCTGTTTAACCTAGTAAGCATCTCAGAAATATATAGTGTCAATTTACTCTTTCAGTTTTCTATTTCAATGTGCGTGCTAGGTACTGGTTACTAAGGCTTCGTTTGGCATTGCAATAGATTATGATTATTCGCCAGCGGCCATTTAAATAAGAACATTACAATACATCAACCACAAGCTTTAATTTTACTAGCTTGCTAATAAGTTTTAAGGTATTCACTGTAGGAAGCTCTAACTTCATGCCTCATCGTAAATGCTCCATTACTTTACCGAGCTGCCTTTCGTGTTCCATTCTCTGTTCTGAAGTATGCTATGACTGCAGATGGTGAGGCCTAGTTTCTTTCATTTGCTTATGTTAGTTTGGTTAATTTGTTACGTACTACAGCTGAAAAGTAATATTCAACCTGTATTTTGTTTTATTTCCATCGATGAAAATGACAGGCAAAATTGCAGCTAGTAGTGGGCATGCGTCTTGGGTAAGCGGTAGAGCATCCAGAGGCCGAGTATTTGAATTGCGTGGAAGAAGTGATGCCGTTATAGTTGGTGGAAATACAGTCCGTCGTGATGGTAATGAATAAATAATGCAGTAAATTCTATTTCGTGTTTCACATTGGTGTTCCTTCATAGGAGATTGAAAATATTTTAGCTGTGTTACAGATCCTCGATTAACTGCAAGACATGTGAAGGGGCATGTTCCAGTGCGCATTGTAATGTCACAAACTTGTGACCTTCCTGAAGAAGCAAATTTATGGAATGTTCATGAAGCCTATACGATAGTTGCAACACAAAGAGGTGCTCGCAGAGATTTCCAAAAGAAGCTTGCTATGAAGGGTGTTGAAGTAGTGGAATTTGACATGCTAAATCCTAGAGATGTTATGTCATATTGCTATGACCGTGGTTACCTTTCTGTGTTATGGGAGTGTGGTGGAACCCTGTCAGCTGCTGCTATATCTTCAAGAGTTATTCATAAGGCAAGTGCTTTTTGTTCCACTATATGTCTGCCGTGTGCATTTACTTGCATACTCCCTCCGTCACAAAATTCAATGTTTTATAAGTTAGGATGTAACTTCTGGGAGTGGACTAACGAAATCATACGGATAGTATCTGCACATACATTTTCCTAAACATCTTATATCTGCCAAGAACCATAACCGTTAGCCAGTTCTCATATGTGCATTAAATGACTCCACTTGATTAGTTTTTGTCCAGTTTTTGCCTTTGTGTGCATGTTGTATGCCATATTACGATTGAGCTCTGCTTACAACTTCGCATTCTTGACCATTTGTTTTTCCGACAGGTGTATGCATTCTGTGCTCCGAAAATAATTGGTGGAGTAAATGCTCCAACACCAGTAGGTGACCTAGGGATGAATCAGATGACTCAGGCAATTGATTTAATTGACGTTTCATATGAGCAGGTTAATTCCTTATGTTCCACTTCAAATTCTCATGTGTTTTCCGAGAATTATACCTGCTAGCTGTTTCGTCCAGCTGTGGGTAAAAGTTCCTACGAGTATCATGCTTTTCATGCTTTTCTTTCTGTTGTGTAAGATAAGATGTATTTCTATAGAATTCAATAGTCCCCCACTGGCTACTGTTTCGTCCAGCTGTGGGTAAAAGTTCCTACGAGTATCATCTTGTATAAATTACACTGAACATCGGAGTAACTCTGTGACTATACTACTATAGGCACATGTATATTATTTGTAGTAATGACATATGCATATGTCCCTATTAGTTTCATGGCAGTATATTATATTTTTCCTTACAATATTGCAGATTGATCGTGACATGCTCATGAGTGGATTCATCCAACCTATTCCTGATCTGTCACCTGTAATACCATCCGTCGATGAAATACCTTCTGATGACCCAGAAGTATCTCCATATGAAACAAATATTATATCCTTTTACAAAACTTGGGATACCTTCGGGGCTTTCTCAAACTTTTCTCCTCATCCAATTCACATGCCCGATGGAAAAGGAGAGTGCTCGACATGGCCAACAGTGGAGCACTATTACCAGGTTTCCCTTTCTTTATGTTTATTGCTGCTTTATGTTATTCTGTGCTATGAAAAGGAATTCTTGATCATGATGCACTAGATCAATTTTTTAAACCTGCAACATCTGCAAACGTTATATTAGCATCATAATTGCACCTTTTTTAAGGGTATAATTGCACCTGCGAACCTATCAGTAAGCCCATAAGTTTTTGCAGGCACATAAGTTTGTTGGTGTTGACAAACCTCAGGCAAGAGATATTGTGCAAGAAATAAAGCAGGCAAGGAGTCCTGAAGAAGCTGCTAGAGTAGGAAGGACCCGGCAAAGAGAATTCCCTGAATTGGTATATCTGAATATTCTGCTTTAATATTTGCTGATTATTGTGGGGAAGGATCAACAGACGTTCTAGATACAATATATACAATTTGGATCTTTCTGATAAAGTATTATAGAGAGAATACCTAAGATAGGCACCCAAACTCGAGTGAGACAAAGAGAACCTGAAAGATATTGCTAGAGAGGGATAATATCTCAGCAGCATTAGTAATAAGATTTCTAAATTGGAAAATAGCTGAAATAGGGTGACATCGATGTTATCATCCATTTGGCATGATTGTAGTCTCATTATGCAAATTTTACATCTGAACCTGGAAGTAAATACTTGTCCACAGTTCCGTCATCTAACCTTTTCACTATAATGCCACCAATATTTGCTTGATGGGCCTTATTTGTAGCTTATATAGACCTTATGGTTGTACTGCCTTGATGCCTGAAGTGACCTTTTTTTTATCCACTTGCCAATCTCTCTGTCCCACCGTAGGCATATATCAGCTGCAATCTCAATTGCCTCTACCAGAAAATATGTCCAACCTTAACCTGCCGCTGTACTACGGCGATCTAACTGTATGTTACCTATTGCTGTCAACATTACTAGATCCACCAGTTGGATGATACTTATCACCAGTCCAAATGTGTATTTTGTAGCAAAATAATCGATCAATTTTGCCGTTTTGTTATTTTATGATTTGGACTAGAAATTAGTGTCCAATGGTGCGCGCACCCCCTTTTCGATTTGAGCATGAGAAGTTGTTCTGAATGTTTGGCAAAATTCATTAATTTAGGTGCTCCTGATGTAATGCATACCTTCAAATTTTCTCTTCAAACGCTCACAGCTAAAGGAAGAAATGTACTCCCTCCGTTCCTTTTTACAAGACTCTTATTAAAAGGGACAGAGGAAGTAGTACTGTAGCAAATGTGTGCACTCACCCGTGGCTGCTCATGTTTTTGTGGTTATTCATAGCAGAGACAAATGTGCATATGAAGCTATGTAGGTTTGCATCACTTTATGTTTACACCCAAGAATTTTTTCAGAATTTTTCGAAGCATTCCTTCATCCTCAAATCATAAAGTGGTACCAGCATTCATTGACATTATCTCTTGATTTATCAGATTTTGTTTGATGTGCTGCATGATATGCCCGCAACATGTTAAACGGAAATATGCAAATATCATCTTGTTATATTGATGAAGTCCATTTGTTCAAATTACATCCACTGTTGTTGGATCGATGTAACTGTACTAATTTTCTTTTTCTTAAAATTTGGTGTTTTCTTTACTTATGCTGCATCCACATTTTTGGCCTGGACTATGGGCAACAGATTTGTGTTAGTTGTAGGGGGTATCATCAGTTCATCACGCACTTTTGTTGGCTGGCTGGGTGTTACTACCATGACAGTGCAAACGAATCATCATTATTAGGGTGTCCAATCCATGACGACAATGACCTCAGAATACTTATCGCTTGGCTGCTTCGCTCGCTTGTACCAGTGACCATTTGCTGCATACTCTTTGTTGGATCTGTTTCCAGTTCTGTTACTCTTTCTGATTGTTTCTTAACTTGTCAGGTACGGCCTGATTGGGAGTCGATGAAAATCGACGTGATGTACAGAGCTCTAAAATGCAAGTTCTCAAGTTACCCCCACCTGAACGAGATGCTGCTGTCGACGGCCGGCTCTGTCCTCGTCGAGGCCTCGCCCCACGACTTGTTCTGGGGCGGTGGGCGCGAGGGCGAAGGCCTGAACTACCTGGGCAGGCTGCTGATGCAGCTGAGGTCGGAGATCCTGGGAACTGTTCGGACGAGCGTCGAGGTAGCGGCGGATTCCGCTTGACCGAGGCCAGGAGGTGCAAGGTCTGAGTGCAGGCTCTTGATGGTTTTTTTTTTTTGTTACGGTGGGCGACACAAGATTTTGTTAAATCATGGTTTCTTTTGTGCGGCTCATGACAACTCGATTCGGTTTACCTCCAGAAACGGTTTCGAATCTCTTGTCAGTTCACATATTCAAACTGTAAGTCTGAACAAATATTGTTGAAAGTCGTTCAGTACACAGATGCATATTCCGCAGACAATAGAATTGGCATGGTGTTTCTACTTTCCCAGCATGTGTACGTACGAACAAGCTTCTTCCGGTTTGTTTGGCTGTCATCTTGTTGAAGGAGGAGGAGAACCAGTCGAGCCGATGACGAAATCAGACATAAAATCAGATCGGTGAATCGAAATGGAATCCGTCGGGCTGCGAGCAAAAGTCCACTGCGAAACACAACGCAAGACGACAAGAATTAAGCCAACAACTACTCCTACTTTCAAGTGGCTCTTCTAGCAAAGAAAGTTCCCTCTCCTGTTGCTACTAATAGAAACATAAATTTAGCTACAAGAAGAAAGTCGCCACCCACTATTGCTCTTGTGTGCCTCCATCGAACAATGCCATTCTTGGAATGCACTCCTGAGCACTCTTGCCCCTCTGACCAACAATGATATTGTACTACTAGTACTTGTCTTTCTTTTCTGGACAAAAAGAACCCCAACGCACCCCGACTCCCGAGTTGATTACAAATTTGGATAAGAGCATCTTTAACCGATACCAGAAAACCCACGGTAAAATCTTTTATGGTACGAGTTTAGAGAATCATTTCTGCTCCAAGCCTACCGCGAAACAGTTTTGATCTGCACATAGGTTTAACAGCAACGATACGTAGTAGACGCAATATCAAAAAATCGGACCAGGGAACCCTCCGCTCCCCAACCCTAGCCGCCACCAGTCCGGCCGCCGGCCTCTCTCCTCCGCCGCCCGTCCCCTCCCCCGCCTCTCCCCTCCGCTCCCGTGCTGTCCCCCGAGGCGGCACCGGGGCGAGACCTTCGTCGCCCAAAGAACTTCACTCGGAGACCTCCCTTGCCGCTGCTGCCGTCGGCGAGGGCCGCGGTGGCGGCGGGCCCAGCGCCTATGGTGCTGGGGGCATCGCTGCGGCGGAGCACCGGTGGCGTTCGGGGACGGCGCCGTTGATCTTCTGCGAGCGGGATCCGGGGCGGCGACCCCGGTCTGCGGCGGCGGCGGCTTTCTCCCGGGCATGGCGTCTGCCATGGACGTCCTGTGAGTGTAGTGGAGCGGCGGCTGTAGGTCCTAGGCTTCCACCTAGACCCATCATCGGTGCGGCCGTCGGTCGCCCGGAGGTGCGTGGGGAGGCGGCGCGGTGCTCGTGTTCGGCCTTGCTGTTACCAGCGGGACGGCGCGCGCGTGGTTCTTCGTTGTCGGGCCTCCTCTTCCGCTGGAGGAGGTCGGCCGGCGGACGGCGGCGTGGGGGCCTGCTGCTCTGCACAATAAAGGCGGCGGTCCTATGGTTCCTCTTGCGCCAAGAAGAAGATCTGTCTGACACCTGTTTCTTCGATCTGGCCGGATTGTCGAGTTCCGGAAGGCTCCGTCGGCGAACTCCATTGGGCAATCAAGCCTGGAGATTGTCGGATCGGGTGGGATTCGGTCGCGCGCAGCCATGTTTTTTCTGGCCGTTTGGTTTCAGAGGAAGCGTCGCGAAGCTCTGCAGTCGGTTGCCATTGGGGACATGCCTTTCTGTTTCCCGGTGAAGTCAGACCGCGGAGAAGGACATGGAGGCCTAGATTTGAAGACTAGTAACGGTGGTTCGATTCCTGGTGGCGATGAGGAATTGGCTTGGTGTTTCATGACTTGGAGCAGCGGCATGTAAGTGGGAGCGACAACATACGTGAAGTCCGAAGTCCTACCTTTCAGGGTGAAAATCCAAGGTCTGGCCTTAATTGGTTGTGCCTGACAGTACTCTTGCCGAAGACATTGTTTTGAGAGCGAGGACTATCTTCAGGGTGAAAACCCAAGGTCTGGCCTTAATTGGTTGTGGCTGGCACTGTTCTTCTTGAAGGCGTTGCTTTTGAAGAATTGGACATCAGGTGTTGTTTTGGTGGTGGTTGTGCGGCTGCTGCAAGGACTGTAACTCTGTAGCGGGACTTTTCTTTTTATTTCTTCTTCTTATTGTCTTTCGGCTGTGTGCATCCGTAGTAGCTTTGGTTATTGCGTTGTTGCAGAGGCTGGGTGTAATTTGTATCTCCGCGATATTAATATACACTCTTTATCTAAAAAAAAAAACTAAAACTAGGCAAAATCTTTACAATAATAATTTCTCGACAGTAGACTACATACAAAGGAATGCGCAGCAGAAGAAGTAGCAGTTAAGATTGTTCAAAATAATGTGCAATCAAACACAGTTAGCCGACGATCAAATCAAACACAGATGCATATTCCGCAGACAATAGAATTGGCATGTTGTTTCTACTTTCCCTGCATGTGTACGTACGAACAAGCTTCTTCAGGTTTGTGTGATCTTGTGGAAGGACTGATTTAACTTATTTAGGCTCTGTGTGTTGTTAGGTTATGAACACAATTACGGAAATAATTCAGGTGGTGGTAGTAGCCTGTGATTGCCGCACAAGCTTCAGGCGTGGTCGCAGATTGGAACCTTGCTGCTCTATCGGCGAAAAGATCGAGTGCAAAAGTAATTAATAAGCCAACAAAACTAACAAAACAAAATGCTGCCACTTCCAGGTGTGGTTTGATATGACAAAGCCCTAAAGAAACACGGCCCACACACGGGCGCGGCGCCGTGTCGCCGCGCCGAAGCCTACTACACCGAGATGTACATCCGGCGGAAACCGGCAAAAGATGAAAAAAAAAAACGAGTGCGAAACACACCGCATGACGACAGGAATTAAGCCAACAAAACCAACAAAAGAAAATGCTACTAGTGTCAAGTGTCCCTTTGCTTTACAGCGCCATCCTCATCGCTGTCGGCGTCATCGAACCCGTCGTCGGAGTGGGAGCCGGAGCCACCGGCGCCGATGAGCTCTCGCTCGCCGTCGCCGTCGCTGTCGCTGGAGGAGAGGCGCGCGAGCCAGCAGCTGCCGTGGAGGTGGCCGCTGAGGCAGACGAAGTAGTCGAGCCGGCCCTCTTGCGCGCCGAGGCGGCGGCACGCGCTGCGCGGCGCGAGGCCCGCGGCGGTGACGCTCCAGACGGGCGCGCCGCAGTAGGGGCACCGCGCGAGCGGCTCCAGAGGGGCGAGGCCACTCACCAGGAAGGCGCGCGTGCGGGAGCGCACGAACCCGCGGAACACGCCGCGGTACGCGCCCACGTCTTCGTCGTCGCCGGGCACCGCGTGCTCGCACGGGTCCGTCACGTACAGCACGTCCCGGCCGCACCGGCGCGGCAGGAAGCTCCGGCCGGACGTCTTGGAGAACCGGGACACGGGGGCTAAGTGGCCCGGCACGGCCCCTGGGGCGGCGCCGCCGCAGAAGAGGAGCAGCTTCGCCAGCGCCGGCCACCCGCCGCCGACGCGCTCCGCCTTCGTGAGTGCCGCCACCATCAGCGGCGCCCGCGAGACGCACAGGTCGCGCCACAGCACTCGCTCCGCGACGGCGCGGAGGCGGCGGCTGGCGCGCGCCACGGAGCCGAGCGTCCGCAGGTCCCAATCCAGCGCGCGGAACACCAGCACCAGCACCTGCTCGTCCAGGATCCCCACGTTGACGCCGCGGATCCGGGCGCCGATGCAGCGCCCGCCGACGCTCCAGTCGTCGGCGACGGCGTCAATGCTGATGCGCCTGTCGGCGACGATTCGCTCCTCTCGCACCAGCCGCCTCCTCTCCAGCGTGCCGTCGCTCATGGCTCCCGCACCAAGCGCCAAACCAGTCGCTTACCCCACCGGTTTACCCAACCTGGAGCTGTGAGCACTTCACGTGTTTACCAAGCCTCTGTCGACAGTGGAGCACACCCCGGCGGAGCTGATAAATATCTCTCCAGACCGCGAGCGATAAATATCTCCATCGGCAGTCGGCACCCACTCTTTTTTAGCAAAAACCGTTCCCTCTCCTGTTGCTATTAACAGAAGCAGAAAAAATTAGCTACAAGAAGAAAGTCGCTACCCACTATAATTGCTCCTGCGTCTCCATCAAACAATATACCATTCTTGGACGGCACTCTTTGTCCTCATGACCGGCGCTCGGATAAGTACTGTCATACAAGTGGCCTCCCAACGGCTCCACTTTATTAAGTTACAAAATTGGATAAGTACTGTCATACACCACGCGCGAGCTCATCGGGTGGGGATACCCCTGTAAGAGCATGTCTAGTAGAACCCTCAAACCCTCATAGCAGTTTTAAGGGTTGGAAATAGCTGTTTTTGTGCACTTTTACGGGTTGAAAAACAGGGGCAAAGACTAGAACCCTTAAACCCAACCCTTCTTGGTTCCCTCGGGCTTGTTCAAGTTCCTCTCCTCAACATCCGGATCATCCATGTCAAGCATATCCTTCTTCTTCGGTGCGGTTTCTTGATCCCTCAACTTCCACTTGTCATATGTTTGAAGAATTGACCAAACATGCTTGAATGGGAATGGTTTGCCCTTGGAAGCGGCCATCTCCTTGTACCTCAAGCCGGCAATGGTCTCCTACAAACCAAACAACACACATGAGAAACCACACAACACACATGAGAAACAAATTGAAAGTGAGGTTTGCAAACTTACATAGTCACTCTCCACGGTGCCACTCGGCGGCGCATCCATCACTTGGTCCATGGCCGCACTCCAACGCGAACATGCCGGCTTCATCAAGTCCCACCGGCCTTGAAGCGACCGGAATGAGCGAGAGGCAAACCCACTCCTCTTCGGCTTCATCCTTAGATAGGCGTCCTCGATGCGCTGCCAATACCGTTTAGCAGTTTGGTCGTTACCGGTGCCCACATCCATCCCCACCGACGCCCAAGCTCGAACCAAGAGCACATCTTCCGCTTCGGTGTAGTTCGACGAGCGGACGACGGGGCGAGCAACGGCGGCGAACGCCTCCTCCTCTATCTCGGTGATGTCCTCCTCATCATCATCATCCTCCCCTTCCTCCTCCGCATCATCTCCTCCCTCTAGATCATCATCAACCCTGTAGGGATCGAGCGGTGGAGCGCCAATGTTCACCTCCGCTTCATTGAGCATATCCATGAACGATGTGGACGGGGTGGCCATTTCATCGAGCACCTCCGGGGCGACGGCGACGGGCGCGGCGGCGGCGGCCACATCCTTCTTCTTCGGGCCCTAGGCTTGGCCACGGCCTTCCTCGGGGCCAGGGAGGACGCCTTGGCCTTGGCGGCAGCAGCACGCGGCCCACCCGAGGCCACCTTGCCCCGCCGACCAGGTGCGGCCGGTGCGGGCGGAGGCTGGGCTGCCGGGGCGAGGGCGGCGGCCGCGGTCGCGACGAGGTGCGTCCCCGCACGCCGGCGCTTCGAGCCAAGGACGTGCGTCGCCGCCACCACGGCCGCGACTTGCGGGGAGGCGGAGGCGGAAGGGATGGTCATGGCGGGCGTGGCCGGGGTCGGGGACGGGGCGGGAGGGGCCGGGGCGAGCGTGGCCGCGCCGGGGACGGCGGCCATGGCGGGCGGCGCGGGAGGGGCGCAACGAGGCGGCGGCGGTTGGGGAAAGTTCCTTCTCGCGAGTGGGGAGAGGAGATACCCAGGTTGGTGAGGGTTGACCCCTCCAACCCTTGTTTTTACCGGTTGGGAGGGGATACCCAGGTTCGAACTGTAAATTTTTTTACGGGTTTAGGGGTTTAGGGGTTCTAGTCTTCGGACTTTTTTCATCAAAAACTGTAAAAAAGCGGTTAAATTTACAGGTTTGGGGGTTTGAGGGTTCTACTAGACATGCTCTAACACGGGCGCCGCGGCGAGGCACCGTATAAAATTACACAACTGTTTTTTTTACACCAACAAGTTCGATTATAGGCAACTTAGATGACCTAGGAATACCCCCTGTAACTATGTAAGCAGGGAAATAGTGTGCTGCCATGGATAGCTGCCCCCTCGCATCCATCATCGTAGGATCAACGATTTGGGATCTACGTCCGCTAACTTACACTTCCTTTGATTCGTAGGATAGGAAGATTGTAAAAATAGGAAAAACGTAGGATTCCAATGTCACGTACACTCCAATTCTATAGGATTTTGCATGCAGCAAAGTTTATTTGATTCCATCAAAGGAATTGTATAATGAGCTTGGACTGAATGTTTGATTTCCTATGGGAAGTAGTACAATGATTCCTACAGGAAATTTTCCTATAGGATCATCAAGATAGGAAAATTTCTTATAGGATTCATTCTTCCACAAATCCTTTACAATTCCTTTGAATCAAAGGAGCCCTTAGTGGTTTTGTCGACAAGAAGTGTGCAGTGATCATGTTCTTAATATTTTCTCCTATCTCTATAATTTCTGTCAGCACACATCACATCATACACAACCATTGCTTCCCTTTTCATTCCAAGTATTTTTTTGTCTTCATGTTAGTAGGTTAGATATACTCCCTCTGATCCTATTTAATCAATCTTTGTACTTATCCTTGGCTCCTTGCTACCATGCATGTGTCATATCACATGCAGCTAGATGTGATTGATATGGCAATGTATACGATACATTGTGATAACTTATGTATTATTGTCATAACTAGGTTTTTGTATGCATCTGGTCTTATTTTGATCACATGGATATTAGTACACACATGCAACCCCCATTGTTTATCGTGCTTATCTTTTAGTCATGTCTTGGGGCTCAACTAACGAAACAAACACTGATCTGACAGGTCATGACTGTTAAACACACTCTCTAATAACCCATTAGTATCAACATATTTGTTTCGTACAATCTTCTAGTTGTTTGCCGGTACACATCCCTACGTAGATTGTGTGGTAGATGCAAGATGGGCAGCTATCCCTGTGGCACGAAATCTGCACTCATGTAAGTAGTAAATAGTACCTCATAATTCCATCCGTCTTTGGTGGCAAAAGTACTCATTTTTTGCTTTACTTCTTGCTTTACGTCACCTCGCCTAAACATGTACTCCACCTTTTGTGCCTTCAAGTACTACTGCATTTCATGTTTGCTACGGGCGCTTGATAACCCCCAAGAGTAAGGGATCACTGTAGCACCTCTCAATGTGGAAGTAAGGTATCGATCCGCAGGAGCAAGAAGGAAAAGTTATCTATTCCCTACAACTAAAGTGTCACAAGTTTTAGTTGATTATGCACTAAACAAGTTTAGAGAACAAGATGGTTGGTTTGATGGATGTAAAAGTGTCCCAATCCTCTTCTTTGCAAGAGGACAAGACAAAGGTAGTAGCAAGTGAAAGCTCTTAAAGAGAGAAAGCCCAATCCTCTATGTAGCAAGAGGACAAGCTCAAGTGTGTGTTTCTTATAGGAACAATGGACATGGTTCATGGGTTCACTTAATCCTCTCTCTCTCTCTCATCTACGGTGATCATCATGTTATAGATAAAGTACACACAATTGTTGTCGTCGTATCGGCATCTTGGATAGGAGACGGGGTCCTGCTAGCCGAGGGTGAACGTAGGGCAAGAAGGTGGACGTCGTCGAGGTCGGGATTGTACACGGCAGTTTACCCAGCTTCAGGCACCACGGCGGTGGCGGTGCCCTACGTGCTGCTATAACTCACTATAAGGCAATAGCCGTGAACAGGTTACAATGAGTTGGTTGTAGATTGATTCGATCGTGCCCTAAAGGCGTCCCGAGGTCCAGCTTATATAGGCGGCTGGACCTAGGGTTACAAGGTGATTACGTATCCAGCAAGTATACGGAGTCCTAAACCTAGCCGGCAAGTATGCCGCCTTCCGTCTTGGTCTTGGTGGCTTCATGGGCTTCAGTCTTGGGCCTCCTCCTTGCCGGCATCCGCCTTCCTTGGTCGTCAGCTATCTGGGCCGCCCGGCAGGCAAAGCCTTCACCACCACTGCGGGCCACCCTGGACTAGCCGGATTGATCCATGCTGGTGATACCCCTAGTAGGTATATCCCCAACATTAGCCCCTGGGAGGGTTCGAGTTCTTCAGGCGCCGTCTTCTTCTTGTCGGCAACGTCCGCCTTGTCTTGTAAGCGTCTGAAGAGCTTGAAGCATTCCAAAGTTGAAAGTAAGCGGCGGTCCGCCTAAAGTAGTCGGACATTTGCCGCCATCATGGGAAAGACGGCCTGACCGTTGTCAGGAATCTTCCCGGCACCAGTCTTGTCAATTGACTGGTCTGTCAAATGTTGACGGATGACGTCATGCAGTCCACGACAGTTTGGACTTGGGCATGTGTCATGATGTTTCTCCACTACGCACAGAAATCGGAGCGAGGGCCGCAGACACCGTTGCCACGACGTGCAAATCGTGGGCACGTGGCGGAAATCTCGCCCCCCAATCTCGGGCACGATCTTGGCGCGTGGGGATAAATACCCCAAAGGGCACACCGATGCACTTCTTCCCATTCGCACCCACCGTGGCCTCCTCACCTTCCCGAGCTCCTCTCCTCCCCGTACTCAACTCCGGCGAGCACGAGCAGCTCTCCCCCAAATGGCGAGCACTCAGCAGGATGCGGCGGCGACGGCGGCGCTGGCTGCGGCCTCAGCGACCCCCGCTGGATCTGGATCTGCCCAGCGGCGGCGGCGGTGCCCGTGGGCGCACCGATGACCTCTCCCGTGCCACCGTGGCTGCGGGCGAGGTTTCTACTTCTTCCCCAGCTCCGGCGGCGCCTGCAACGCTGCTCCGACCTTTCCCCTCCCATCCCTTGCGGCGACCAGCTCTGAGGCTGCGGCGGAATCTGCCGCCGACGATGATGACGACGCCGAGGAAGAGGAGAGACTGGAGACCTTGGCTCCAGGTACTGGCTGCCGTCAGTTATGACGTCAGCCTATCTGAAGGAGCTGGAGGAAGGCGGATACATTCCGCCAAAGACGGAATGCTCCTGGAGGGTTCCAGGCGACGAGGCGGTGCCTGACCCCAAGACGGCGAGCGCGTCATGTTGGCGTCGCACAGCCTTCGCGGTATGTCTCTGCCGCTTTCCGCCTTCTTCTTGGCGGTACTTAGTTTATGGGCTGCAGCCGCACAACATAGCGCCCAATAGTATTCTAGTGCTAGCCGGCTTCCAGGCTTTGTGCGAAGGGTACTTAGGCATAGCTGCGTCCATAGAGCTATTCAAGTACTGCTTCTGTGCCGCCGGCAAACCATACCAGGCGGCCACCTAGCAACCTGCGGTAGTGTCACGTTCAACTGCCGCCAACCCGACTGGTACCCAAAGATACCATACATCGAGTCGGTGAAGCACTGGACCAGCACTTTCTTCTACTGCAAGGACATCCCGACACCTGGCAGCACACAGGGATGCCTGTTTTGTCAACGGTCCGCCAACCCACAAGGCCTGTTGGACGGCAAAGGTGCCGCTCAGCAGCTTGTCGGCGGAACTTCGAATTGCCGTTAGGCGGATCGAGTTCTTGACGAAGACGATGATGGCTCCACAACTTGACGGAGTTGACACCGTCATCTGCTGGGTGTCGAGGAAGATAATGCCACTCCGCCATCGCCCACTGAAGATGTGCGAGTACAAGGCGGATGACGCCGGCAACAGCACCCTTGATCAGGATGCCTTAGAATACCGGCTCAGAGAGCTTATCAAGCCTCTGTCGGTGAAGGCGGCTGAAGGCGTCGCCATGTTCACCCACGACAACCCAGCCCCAGCGGTAAGTCAAAGCTACTTTGTCATTTCACTGACATCCTTACCCACTGGGTACTGGATTAATATTGTCTTGTTTCCTTTTCAGCTGCAAACCTTGGGGGAGGAAGAGTTGGCTCCAAACTGGTACGACACCGGTGCCAGCAAATCGAAGAAGCGCAAGCTGAGCTCCTCCACCAAGGATTTGGAGAAGAGGAAGAAGGCGGCCACCTCTGTCGATGCAGAGGATGAGACCGTGGGGAATGTCCCCTTCAAGCGGTAGCAAACTTTTGCTTTCCCTGACTTAGCTATTTTGATATGTTTGTGCTGACAAACTTGCACTTTTCTGCTTACAGGGGCAAGCCTGCCATGCCCAAGCTCCGCTCCAACTTGAAGATTGCTGCCGGCAGGGGCAAGCCACCACGCTCTTCTCCAGCCGCTGCGCCGACAACGCCCACAGTTGGCGTTCCCGTGGTTGTATGCCAGGGAACGTACACAGCTGCTGGTACCTCAGAGGCGGCAACGGAGAAGGCGGCGGGCAAAAATCAGTTGCCGGACCTACCACTTCCAAGACGGCTGAAGCTTCGGCTAGTGATGCCGCTCGATTTATTGCCATGAAGCAGGAGATGGATGACCAGATGGCGGCCGAACAAGGCGGATCATCCTCCCATCCTGGCTCTCAATCTGGCAAAGGGTTGCAAGACCCCCGGCAAACACTGAAGACCATGCGTGACGGTACCCGCAACTGGTACGCGCACATGGACGAACTCCACGAGACCCTGCACGGACAACTTGAGGTAAAATAGCCTATGGTCCCAGCCCCCGAGCACTTTGGCGGCTGAAAAATTTAGCCGGCAAAGTGGTCTCGTTGACTAAATAGTGCTAACCATAATGTTGTTTTCGTGCATGCAGGCCGTTCTTGCTTCCAATCTTGAGCTATTTCGTGCTCAAGAGAAGAAAAACAAGGAATGCCAGCAACTGCAGCAGGACGTGGAGTTGAAGAACGCCCAAATTGCGAGCTTGGAAGAAGCTCGCAAGAAGGATGAAGGTGACAAAGCTTTCTTTGCCTTCTTTTCGTCCGACTTCTTTTCCTTTTCCGACAAGTATTTTAGTCGTCTTTCTTTTTATTTGTAGAATTACTAAACACTGCGCAAGATATTCTCAAGAACTCCACTGACATGCAAGCTTTGATGAACGAAGCTGCAGATCTTGCCGGGCTGGTGGCCAAGCTGAAGGCGGATCACGCCAAGGAGCTGGATGAGCGGCGTTGGCCCATGCTGCCGAGGTTAGCAAGTTGACGGACAACTTGAGGCCATGAGCAACAACCTTGACCAGGTGAACAAGAACGCCAAGGAGCAGCAGGACCAACTGTCAAGGCGGTCCAGCTAGCTCAAGAAACGCTTGAGAACCATCTGGATGAGGTCAACGCCATCCACGATCATGTCTTGGGTATGTCTCTAATCCTTCATCTTTGTCACCTTGCACTCTTGAAACTTGAAGCTGCAGTGTGTAACTTTGTGTTTGTGCAGTGCCGGCTAGCTTGGGAGATGACCTGGCTACAACGCCGCGCCTTGCCCGAATCTTGAAAGTTGGCGAAATCGTCAACCAGATTGTCGGCGCAGGCAAAGCATTTGCCGCCAAGTTCTACCCTGGGGAGGACGGCGATCCCGTCATCTTCGATGCTCTGCCGGACCTGCTGGAGAAGGCGGCAGCCGAACACGACAGCACGCTACGCTCAGCAGCACGAGGCGGCGCCAAGTTGGCATTGGCAATGACGGCGGCGTGGTACCCGGAGGCTGATATTCATCAAGTCACCGAGTACTTCCCCACCGAAGACGAAAACAACCAAGCCATCGTGATGCAGGACGTGCTGCGGTCTGTTCGCGGCTATGCGACCCGGGTTGCCAACATGGTTGACATCCGCAAGTTCTACAAGGAACACCCGGACCCGCATGTTGCCGTAGCCGATCCCTCCTTGGCGGATCCTGAAGCTGCCGAGGCGGAGAAGGCGAAGCCGGAGCCGACAAGCGCAGCCCCAAGGATGGCGGAGCCAGCCCCAAGAATGCCGGCGTCAGCCCCCAGGATCTCTCCACCAGCTCTACCAAGGCGGCAATCCCTTGACTGTCCTCCTGCAAAGGCAGCACAAAACACTGCGTTAATCTGTTAACGCATAAAACTTTATTTTGGGTTGTAAATATTTATGGGCCAACTTTTATGCTACACTTGGCGGTAGGCTTATTTAAGTGGCCCGCCTTAATATGTATCTCGCTTGCATGTTTAGCTTTTTCATATGTTGGCGGAACCTCATCTTAGTTACTTTAGCTGAGCCAACCAGGTGCAATACCAACTAATTTAGACTCAGAGACCAAAGCCAGCATGTTGGTGCCAACGACATACTACTAGGCGACCCACACACAAACAGACAGATAAGCATATTAGGCGGTGCAAAGATTGTTTGCGTTTTTAGCCGGCAGACGGCAAATGTCAAAAAGTTTGAACCTTAGCACGGAGCAAAAACTTATTTTGTTTGGTAACTTTTATGACAACAGATATATGATTGCGAGAAAAGACAAAAGATGGCATGATCCCAAAACTGAATGAGCAAACCACAGACTTTTATTTCATAATCATATAGTACTTATTACAATGTGGAAATTGCTAAGTGTAAAAAGGACGTAGCTGCTCAATGTTCCAAGGTCGCTTGGTTTCTTCATACTTGTCGTCAACCTTCCTTTTGCGCTTGCGACCTCGCTTCTTCTTGTATCCGTCTCTGCGTCTACCAAGTAATAAGAACCATTGAGCAACACCTTACTGACCACAAAAGGTCCTTCCCAAGGCGGGGATAACTTATGCAAGCCCTTCCTATCTTGGATTAGGCGGAGAACCAGGTCACCAACTCTAAAACTTCGTTGCCGCACCCTTCTGCTGTGATAACGCCTCAAACTTTGCTGATAGATGGCGGATCGTGCAAGGGCAACATCTCGTTCTTCATCAAGTAGGTCAAGGCCATCCTGTCTTGCATCTTCTGCGTCTTCCTGGACGTAGGCTTGAATTCTGGGAGAATCGTACATCATGTCGGTTGGCAACACTGCTTCTGCGCCATAGACTAAGAAGAAAGGAGTAAACTTGGTTGATCTGTTTGGAGTTGTGCGTAAACTCCAAAGGACAGACTGCAATTCATCCACCCAAGCCCCAGCCGCTCTGTGCAATGGTACTTCGAGACGTGGTTTGATTCCTTGTAGACTAAACCATTTGTACGCTCTACTTGACCGTTTGCCTGCGGATGCGCTACTGAGGCTAGATCTAGGCGGATACCATGCTTATAACAGTATTCCTCGACTTCGCCTTGCGACAAGTTAGTGCCGTTATCGGTGATGATGCTATGAGGCACCCCGAACCGAGAGATTATTCCCCACAGAAAGTTTGCGGCTGTGGCGCCGTCTAGCTTTTTGATAGGCTTAGCTTCAACCCATTTGGTGAACTTGTCTACAGCCACAAGTAAATGTGTGTAGCCACCAGGCGCCGTTTTAAACGGACCAACCATGTCCAAGCCCCAGACTGCGAAAGGCCATGTGATGGGTATTGTTTTAAGCTCTTGAGCCGGCATGTGTGATTGTCTGGCATAAAGTTGGCAGCCCCTGCATCTTTTAACAATGTCTTCTGCATCTTGCTTGGCTGTCAACCAATAGAAACCTTGTCGGAAGGCTTTTGAAACAAGGGCGCGTGAGGAAGCATGATGTCCACATACGCCGGCATGTATCTCATCCAACAGTTCTCTGCCTTCTTCGGGCGAAATGCAGCGTTGGTAAACACCAGTGGTGCTACGCTTGTACAATTCGCCTTTGATTATTGTAAATGCCTTGGCTCTTCTTATTATTTGCCTTTTCAAAACCTCATCATCCGGTAACTCCTGATTGATCAGGAAGTCCAAATATGGCGTCGTCCAATCCGGCTTTACCAAGTAGACGGCATAGCTAGCATTCAACTGGTTCTGCCGATTCTGGGTCAAGGAGGTCTGCTCCTTTATTGACGGCTTGTGTAGGTGTTCCAGGAAAACATCTTTTGGTACCTTTTTGCGTTCAGACCCCATTCTGGCAAGTGTATCTGCCGCCTCATTTTGAGCTCTTGGGATGTGGCGGACCTCGTAGCCTAGAAAACACTTGGCGAATTCGTCAACGGTAGCTCGATATGCCGCCATTGTCTCGCTCTTTGTGTCCCAAGTACCACGTATCTGTTGCGCCACCAAGTCTGAATCTCCGTAGCAGAGGACACGCTGGACGCCAAGTTCCTTGGCAATGTGTAAACCATGAAGGAGAGCTTCGTATTCAGCAACATTATTAGTTGCCTTGAAGTGAATTTGTAACACATAACTAAGCTTGTCTCCTTGAGGGTTTCTTAAAACAATGCCAGCCCCCGAGCCCTGAAGCATTTTTGATCCATCAAAGTGCATGATCCAGTATGCATCTTCAGGGAGAGGTACTTCGTCCATGGCCTCCGTCCAATCAGCTACAAATCTGCTAAGGCTTGAGACTTAATGGCCGTTCTGGGTTTATACATGATGTCGAAGGCGGCAAGTTCAATGCCCCATTTGGCAACGCGGCCTGTTGCATCTGTATTATTGATGATATCCCCCAGAGGTGCCTTGCTCACCACCGTTATTGAATGTTCCTGGAAATAGTGCCTTAACTTCCTGGCGGCGTAGAAAACACCGTAGACCAGCTTCTGGTAATGCGGATAACGCTGTTTTGAGGCGGAAAATACTTCACTGATGAAGTAAACCGGACGTTGTTCCGGCAAGTCTGAATTTTCCGTCTTGCGTTCCACAACCAGTACCACGCTAACAACCAAGTTAGTTGCCGCGATGTAGAGCAGCATTGGTTCCTGCGAACGAGGAGCTGCCAAAATTGGAGCAGACGTTAACGCGTCCTTGAGTTGCTGCAAGGCGGCGTCTGCTTCGTCTGTCCACTCGAAGTTGTCGGATTTCTTCAGAAGCCGGTAGAGAGGCAGTGCCTTCTCACCAAGACGGCTAATGAAACGACTGACGGCAGCCGCCGAGCCGGCAAGTCGCTGCACGTCCTTCAGGTCCTTGGGCCTGGATATGTTGAGGATCGCTTTGATTTTTTCTGGATTTACTTCTATCCCTCGTTCGGAAACGATAAAGCCAAGCAATTTGCCGGCAGGAACCCCGAAGACGCATTTTTTCGGGTTGAGCTTCATCCTATATACCCGGAGGCTATCAAAGGTTTCTCTCAAATCGTCAAGCAAATCTGCCTTCTTTCTTGACATGACGGCAATGTCGTCAACATAGACGTGAACATTGCGGCCAATTTGCTCGTGAAGGCATCTTTGCATACACCGCTGATACGTTGCGCCGGCATTTTTTAGACCGAAGGGCATCGTGATGTAGCAGAAGGTCCCGTAGGGCGTAGTGAACGCTGTTTTGATTTGGTCGGATTCTCGCATTTTGATTTGGTGGTACCCGGAGTACGCATCCAAAAAGCACAGCAGCTCGGAGCCGGCTGTGGAGTCTATGACCTGATCTATACGAGGCAAAGCAAAGTGGTCCTTAGGACAGCACTTGTTCAAACCGGTATAATCAATGCACATTCTCATTTCCTTATTAGGTTTTGGAACCATTACAGGATTTGCCAACCAATCAGTGTGTACTACCTCCCTAATGAACTTGGCTTCTTGCAACTTGATGATCTCCTTCCCTATTGCTGTCCGCTTCTTCTCACCGTAGCGCCTTATTCCTTGCTTCACTGGTTTGGCTCCTTCGTAGACGTTAAGAGAGTGCTCGGCAAGTTCCCTCGGGACACCTGGCATGTCAGCTGATGACCATGCAAAGATGTCCTGATTCTCACGGAGGAACCTGACGAGCGCGCTTTCCTATTTGTCGTCCAAGCCAGCCCCTATGGTGACTTGCTTGGAGCTGTCACCTGGGACCAGATCCGCCTTCTTTGTGTCTTCGGACGCCTTGAAAGTGTTCTTTTGCTCAGCGGTCTTTACATGCTCCGGCAACTGCGACGTATCGAGCTCTTTTTCAACATGGCTAACTCCTCTGCGTGGAGGACTGCCTCAGCGAAGGCGGCGTTGCCACGCTCGCACTCCTTTGCTTTCTTGAAGTTGCCACTGATGGTAATTGTACCATTGGGTCCCGGCATCTTCAGCTTGCTGTATATGTAACACGGGCGAGCCATGAATTTGGCGAAAGCTGGCCGTCCAAAAATGGCGTGGTAGGCACTTTTGAAGGGGACTACTTCGAACCTGAGATACTCCGAGCGGTAGTTTGTCTCAGGCCCAAAAGTAACCTCCAATTGATGCTTCCCATTGACTTGGCTTGCTTTCCCGGAACATGCCATGAAACTTGACTTGCTGTAGTCAAGCTGGCTTTCCGACAAGTTCATGCGCTTCAGAGTGTCCGCGTAGATGATGTTGAGGCTGCTGCCGCCATCCATCAACACCTTGGTGAGCCTGAAGTTATCGACAATTGGGTCGACGACAAGGGCGTATTTGCCGGGGTGAGGAACGTGATCTGGATGATCATCTCTATCCCAAGTTATTGGCTCCTCTGACCAGTCTAGATACTGGGGAACGTCTGGTACTGTGGCGTTTAGCTCGCGCATCTCCGCCTTTTCTTCTTTTGCCGAAGGAGTGCCCAGGAAGCACACCAATTGGCCATGTACCTTGGGATATTTCCTTTCTTTGCGCATCAGCTTGGGTTCCTCATCCTCGGACATGGACAGCCCCATCATCATCTTCCTTCTTTGTCTTCTCAGCCTTTTTGCTCTTTTTTGATTTCCAGCCAACCTCGGGGTCCTTCTTGAAGTCCTCCATGAACCGGCATTCCCCTAATGTGTGGTTACTTTGCCTAAGGACGCGTGGATTGGGCAGGGCAAGGCTTTCGCCTGATCGTACGTCAGGCGCTGCTTGCTGGAGCCGCCATCTTTACCCTTTCCTTTCCACTTGCGGTTGCCGCCTTTGCCTTCGAAGGCGGCGGCGACCTCGTTTGATGGTCCGGCTTTGTCATCCTGGGGAGCCTTGCGTTTGTGACTTGCTCGCCTGTTTGGCGCCATATCATGTGCGCCATCTCCATCGCGTGCATCATCATCCGCCTGTGCGTACATGGCTGCTACTTCGAGCATGACTCCGAGATCCTTGACTTGCATGCGTACGAGCTTATGTCTGAGACTTGAGCCCTTCAGGAGGCCTGTGGTGAAGGCATGGATTGCTTGATTGTCGTCTACGTTCTCGCAGCTTGCCTTTGTTTGAATCCACCTTGCCAAGAAGCTTGTAGCTGTTTCATCTGGCTTTTGCACGCAACGAACCAAATCTGTGTATGTATTGGGTCGCTTGTACGTGCCTTGGAAGTGCTGCGTGAACACCTTTTCCATGTCATGCCAACTATGAATGCTTTTCTCCGGCAAGTTTTCGATCCAGCATGAGGGGAAGGAAGCGTGCGCGACGAGGCCATTGCCTCCGGCAATTTCAACTGCCAGCGCGTAGTCCGACAACCATGAGTTTGGCTTGTCCGCTCCATTGTACCTTTGATGAGTTTTTGACACTGATGTCATGTCTCGGGTACTTGAACGTTGCGGATGGCTGGGCCAAAGCACTCAGGTCCTAGATAGGCATCTTGCTTTCCAGCCTTGATGTCATTGAGACGATGTCTCGCGTCTTGCGGACTGAGCTGTTTGCCAGATCTATCGCATGAGGCTCGTCCTGCGCTGCCCGGCTGTGCCTAGGCTCGTTGTGTCCCCGGCTTCCGCCTTCGTGCCTGGGCACTGGTGGTGGGGACTGTGTGCGGTCCCTGCTTCTTCTTGGCGGCGGGGCGTCGTCGCGGTTGCCGCCACTCCTTGGCGGCTGCTTGCTGCCCCTGCTTCCGCCTTCATCCCGCCTAGGCGGAGGGGTGAGGCCTTGCGCCTGTTGCCGGTCCTGGACGCCTCGTCACGCTGCCTTTTGGGAGGTGGTGATTTGCGTGGGTCTTTCTCCTTGTCCTTCCCTTTTCCGTGGCTACTGGAGCCGGACGGATCTTCGGGTTGCCACCGGCCGCAGCTTTGCAAGCGTTGGATTTTGATTCCAACTTTCCTCCCCTTGCGTCCGCCATGTCGGCGCGAGAATCAGCACGGGCCTGCTGCTCTAGAGCTTTGTGAGCAAGGATCGATGCGTAGTAGATCTTCTCGTCCTTGTCATAGTCATCATTGTTGAGGATGTCCAAGGCGGCTGCAGTGTTGAGGACAGGGGTTGCGAGGATGACGTCCCCGTTCTTGTCCTTACGCTGCGGCGCTGTAGCCCACTCGAAACCAAGCTTTTGGGCAGGGGATTTGAAGGTGTCATGATCCCTGCCTTTCTTTTTCTTCTCCCCAGTCCTGCCGGCTTGGGCAATGGGTGGTGGTGAAAAGATTGCGCTTGGGGTCGCACTTGGCGGTTATCTTGGCGTTTTCCTCCTTGGCTTCGTCGAGGAGGCTCTGGACCTCTGCTTGCTTGCTTTTGAGGTACTCAGTTTGCTCCACCAAGGTGTTTCGAAGTTTCTCCAAATCAGCCGGATTGGTTTTGTCGTTTACCGGTGTGTGAAGAACTTCCGCCAGAGCCGCCATGTTCCTATCTTGCTGGGCTCGCCCTTCTCCAGAATTTTCTTCTTTGGAGCCCCAGGAGGCTCTGGAAACTGTGGATCGGTTGCCGGGGTCCCCAGGTTGGCGGCGTCAGTTGCCGCCTTCTCTGAGGCTGCACCGGTGACATCCGCCACAAAAACCTGCTGCATGTTGACGGAGGAGCCCGTAGCCGCCTCAGATGGCGGAGGATCAGGTGTAACAAAACACTGCTTGACCCGTTGCTCGAACATGCTGGCAGAATCTTCTTCGGAATCAGAATCTACGTTGACGTGAACGGTAGATCTGGATCCGGCATCCGACATCGCATCATCCTGGAGCGCAGGAAGAATAGATTCGGGATCTTGACTGTTGGGCTGGGAGTCTGATCCCAGTCCCGTCATGCCGACAAAGTGTAGATCTGAATCTGCGGACTCCTCAGAGGAGGCAAACTCAGATCCGTCTTGATTGTAGGGCGGGTGGGATGGCGAATAAATTCGCGGCAACCCATACGCCTCAGAAGTGTAGCCGATGAACACATCGACGCCGCCAAACGGCACAACTCCGCATCCGACAATGTAGTCGTCTGCGGGGATGTAGGACTCGTCGCAGCTGATGTAGTGGTTGTCGCCGTAGCGAACAGCGCGGCCGACGGCGATTGTTTCGCCGATGCCGCCAAGGTTCCCGCCTGGAACGTGACGCCTGACGCCTTAGGCCCCACGGTGGGCGCCAACTGTCGTCGTATCGGCATCTTGGATAGGAGACGGGGTCCTGCTAGCCGAGGGTGAACGTAGGGCAAGAAGGTGGACGTCGTCGAGGTCGGGATTGTACACGGCAGTTTACCCAGCTTCAGGCACTGGTGGCTCTAGGTTAATAGTGCCAGAAACAATTGCTTGTACGTCACACGTCAGTTGGGAACCCCAAGAGGAAGGTATGATGAGTGCAGCAGTAAGTTTTCCCTCAGTATGAAACCAAGGTTTAATCGGACCAGTAGGAAAACGAGGTTTGCTTCGAAGGTGTTGGTGGAGGAGTGTAGTGCGGCGCAACACCAGGGATTCCGGTGCCAACGTGGAACCTGCACAGCACAATCAAACTACTTTGCCCCAACTTAACAGTGAGGTTGTCAATCTCACCGGCTTGCTGAAAACAAAGGGTTAAACGTATCGAATGGAAGATGATGTTTGTTTGCATAAAACAGTAGAGAACAATGATTGCAGTAGATTGTATTTCAGATGTAAAAGAATGGACCGGGGTCCACAGTTCACTAGTGGTGTCTCTCCAATAAGATAACTAACATGCTGGGTAAACAAATTACAGCTGGGCAATTGACAATTGATAAGTGCATATAACATGCATGTGTGAGCTGTGGTGTCTACTATGAGATTCATTTGGGCATTACGACAAAGTACATAGACCGCTATCCAGCATGCATCTATGCCTAAATAGTCCACTTTCCGGTTAACATCCGTACCCCTTCCAGTATTAAGTTGCAAGCAACAGACAATTGCATTAAGTAATGTGCGTAATGTAAACAATACATTCATCCTTGAATAAAGCATTGCTGTTTTACCCCTAGTGGCAACAACACATCTACAACCTTAGAACTTGCTGTCACTATCCCAGGTTAAATAGAGGTTGAACCCAACTATCATGCATAAATACCCCCTCTTGGAGTTACAAGTATTCACGTGGCCAAGGCTTCAACAAGTAACGGAGAGCATGCAAGATCACAAATGACATAGACATGATAATATAATATTCAGCTCCACATAGGTATCAATATAAGTCAGATCCCAGCAAACACAACATGTAGCATTACAATAAGATGATCTTGATCATGATAGGCAGCTCACAAGATCTAAACATGATGGCACAAGTGGAGAAGACAACCATCTAGCTACTGCTATGGACCCATAGTCCAAGGATGAACTACTCACGCATCACTCCGGAGGCGGGCATGGCGATGTAGAGCCCTCCGGTGATGATTCCCCTCTCCGGCAGGGTGCCGGGAAGAGCTTCAGGAACCCCCCGAGTTAGGGTTGACGACGGCGGCGGCAGCGAATATGTTCTGGATGAAAGGCTCGGTGTTTTAGGGTTTTCGCGTCTCGGGGAATAAATAGGCGAAGGGGCGATGTCGGCGGACCCCCGAGGGGCCCAAACCACACCCAGGCGCGGCTGTGGGCCCAGCCCGCCACCTGGTGGTTTGGCCACCTCCTGGCACTCTTCGTCTCTCCTTCGGACTCCGTGTACGTGCTGGAAAAATAGGGACCTGGCCTTTTGTTTCGTGCAATTCCGAGAATATTTCCAGAAGTAACTTTCTGAAACCAAAAACAGCAGAAAACAGGGAACTGGCACTGTGGCATCTTGTTAATAGGTTAGTCCCAGAAAATGCATAAAAGTGATACGAAGTGTATATAAAACATGTAGCAAATGGTATAATATAAGCATGGAACAGCAGAAATTATGGATACGTTGGAGACGTATCAAGCATCCCCAAGCTTAGTTCTACTCGTCCTCGAGTAGGTAAAACGATAACAACAAATAATTTCTGAGGAGACATGCTTTCACACAATCTTGATCAATATATTGCAAGGCTCATGTCATGAATGAAGTGACTCAAAGCAATGATCTATAGTTTGCTAACAAATAGATAAAGAGTAAACAATGAATCATATAAGCAAAAACTTTTCATGAATAGTACTTTCAAGACAAGTATCAAAGAGTTTTGCATAAGAGGTAACTCATAAAGCAATAGATTCAAAGTAAAAGGCATTGAAGCAACACAAAGGATGATTAAGTTTCAGCAATTGCTTTCAACTTGTAACATGTATATCTCATGGATAGTTGTCAACATAAAGCAATATAACAAGTGCAATAAGTAAATATGTAAGAATCAATGCACACAAAGTTGACACAAGTGTTTGCTTCTAAGATAGAAAGGAGTAGGTAAACTGACTCAACATAAAGTAAAAGATAGGCCCTTCGCAGAGGGAAGCAGGGATTAAATCATGTGCTAGAGCTTTTTAAGTTTTCGAAAGCATATAGAGAGCACAAAATAAGTATTTGAGAGGTGTTTGTTGTTGTCAACGAATGGTAGTGGGCACTCTAACCCCCTTGTCAACCAGACTTTCAAAGAGCGGCTCCCATGAAGGACGTTATTTCTACCAGCAAGGTAGATCATCCCTCTTCTCTTTTGTTTACACATGTATTTTAGTTTCTTTATAGATGACACTCCTCCCAACCTTTTGCTTACACAAGCCATGGCTAACCGAATCCTCGGGTGCCTTCCAACATTCACATACCATGGAGGAGTGTCTATTGCAAAATTAAGTTGCTTACTGATAAATCAGGGCAAAACATGTGAAGAGAATTATTAATGAAAGTTGTAATTAATTGGGGCTGGGCACCCCGTTGCCAGCTCTTTTTGCAAATTATTGGATAAGCGGATGTATATGCCACTAGTCCAGGTGAAAGTCTGTCAGAAGTAAATGACAAGATTGAAAGATAAAACACCACATACTTCCTCATGAGCTATAAAACATTGACACAAATAAGGAGTAATAAAGTTTTGAATAGTTTAAAGGTAGCACATGAAATATTTACTTGGAATGGCAGGAAATACCACATAGTAGGTAGGTATGGTGGACACAAATGGCATGGGTTTTGGCTCAAGTTTTGGATGCACGAGAAGCATTCCCTCTCAGTACAGAGTTTAGGCTAGCAAGGTTGTTTGAAGCAAACACAAGTATAAACCGGTACAGCAAGAATCACATAAAAACATATTGCAAGTATTATAAGACTCTACACTGTCTTCCTTGTTGCTCAAACATTTTACCAGAAAATATCTAGACCTTAGAGAGAACAAATATGCATCACAAGTCTCAACAAGCTCTACAGTAGTTCTCCACTACTAGGCTTTAACTACATGATGCAAGAGCTTAAACATGATCTACTTGAGAGCTCAAAACAATTGCAAAGCATCAAATCAAAACAAGACAATGATCTACAAGAATGCATATGTCTTTTCCAATACCAACTACTACATGTAGCATTTTCTTTCTTCCAAACAAACACCAATAATTTAATTAAACATAAACTCTCCAAATGATAATATAATGCAGCAAGAGAGTATTTATAAACAAGTGCTAACAGCTCGAAGAGATGCACGAAAAACAGGAGCTAAAAGCACTGCAGTAGCTAGTTAAGAATACTCAACAAATATAAGTGAAGAACATGAGTATTCACATGAAAAAGCGGAGCGTGTCTCTCTCCCACACAAGGATTGCTAGGATCCGAATTTATTCAAACAAAAACAAAAATAAAAACACACAGACGCTCCAAGTAAAGCGCATAAGATGTGAAAGAATTAAAATATAGTTTCACTAGAGATGACCTGATAAGTTTGTTGATGAAGAAGGGGATGCCTTGGGCATCCCCAAGCTTAGACGCTTGAGTCTCTCTGAATATAGTTGGGATGAACCACGGGGGCATCCCCAAGCTTAGGCTTTTCACTCTTCTTGATCACATAATATCACCCTTCTCGCTTGATCCTTGAAAACTTCCTTCACACCAAACTCAAGACAGTTCTCATTAGAGGGTTAGTGCATAATCAAAAATTCTCATATTCTGTAATGATACAATCAATCCCAAAGCTTCTGGACATTAGCTACAGCCACCAATGCTTTGTGGAGCAAAGAAATCCACACAAACACAGTAAAAGAGCGAATGCAAAACAAAAGGCAGAATCTGTCAAAAACAGAACAGTCTGGAATAACGAATTTTTTCGAGGCACTTAAGTTGCTCAGATGGATCTGGCCTAAAATAATGAAAGTTGCGTACATATCTCAGGAATATGCGTGATTTTTCTCAGAATTTTTTGAATTTTCTACAGGGAGATAAGCTCAAATCCGTGACAGCTAAAAATCTGTCACTGCGCAGAAATCCAAATCTTGCATCAACTTTCAATATAGAACTTTACTTGGCACAACATTGCGATAAAATAAAGATACAAAGGAGTTGCTACAGAAGTAACAAAAATCCTTGACTCAAAGAAAACAAAAATAACAGCAAATAAAAACGATGGGTTGTCTCCCATAAGCGCTTTTCTTTAACGCCTTTCAGCTAGGCGCAGAAAGTGAAAATCAAGTGTTGTCAAGTGGCAAATCATTCAAATCATCAAAAGCCTCTTCCAACACACAGCTTGTAACAATGGGTATCTTAGATGTTCCTGGAGGTGTTTCATTACCTTTAACCGTACTAAAAGTTTTATCAATTTTAAGCTCATAATGAGTCTTTGGTTTTGGCACTTTAGGAACATACATAAACTTTTGCTCTCTACCCACATAAACTTTCTCCTTTTTAGACTTAAGAGAAGTAAAGGTTGAACTTAAGGTTTCAATAGCTTCCTCTAACTCATCAATTCTATGATTTTGGGTGTCATGGATATTATTATCCTCAAGAACAGTGATTCTTTCATTGATGGTGGCTATTGATTCATTAGTCTTACCAATACAATCAAGAAAATTTGGAAAAAAATTCTCCATAGAGTCTAACTTATTTATAACATCTTCCAAGGTGATCTCAACTTTAATATCTTTAGTGGGTGGTGTTCCTACCAAACTTTCAATAATATTACAGGCTTCTAAAGCAGGAGTACCCAAGAAATTTCCACCTGTAAGAGTGTCTAGAACATACCTATACCAACTAGAGATACCAACATAAAAGTTCCTAAGGAGGATAGTGGTAGAGTGTTTCTTAGTACATCTATGATGAGCATCACTAATTCTATACCAAGCATCTTTCAAATTTTCACCTCCTAGTTGCCTAAAAGAACGAACTTCAACTTCAGGAGCATTCATTTTGAAAAACAAAAAAACTGAATTAAACAAGTAACTAATTTTTTTGTGTTTTTGATATAAGAAAGCAAACAAAACAAAATAAAAATAAACTAGCAAGACAAGTAACTAATTTTTTTGTGTTTTTGATATAGAGAAAGCAAACAAAACAAAATAAAAATAAACTAAGCAAGACAAATAACAAAGTAAAGAGATTGGGTGTGAGAGACTCCCCTTGCAGAAGCAATTCTGTTTTCCCCGGCAACGGCGCCAGAAAACGTTGTTGGTGGCTCTAGGTTAATAGTGCCAGAAACAATTGCTTGTACGTCACACGTCAGTTGGGAACCCCAAGAGGAAGGTATGATGAGTGCAGCAGTAAGTTTTCCCTCAGTATGAAACCAAGGTTTAATCGGACCAGTAGGAAAACGAGGTTTGCTTCGAAGGTGTTGGTGGAGGAGTGTAGTGCGGCGCAACACCAGGATTCCGGTGCCAACGTGGAACCTGCACAGCACAATCAAACTACTTTGCCCCAACTTAACAGTGAGGTTGTCAATCTCACCGGCTTGCTGAAAACAAAGGGTTAAACGTATCGAATGGAAGATGATGTTTGTTTGCATAAAACAGTAGAGAACAATGATTGCAGTAGATTGTATTTCAGATGTAAAAGAATGGACCGGGTCCACAGTTCACTAGTGGTGTCTCTCCAATAAGATAACTAACATGCTGGGTAAACAAATTACAGCTGGGCAATTGACAATTGATAAGTGCATATAACATGCATGTGTGAGCTGTGGTGTCTACTATGAGATTCATTTGGGCATTACGACAAAGTACATAGACCGCTATCCAGCATGCATCTATGCCTAAATAGTCCACTTTCCGGTTAACATCCGTACCCCTTCCAGTATTAAGTTGCAAGCAACAGACAATTGCATTAAGTAATGTGCGTAATGTAAACAATACATTCATCCTTGAATAAAGCATTGCTGTTTTACCCCTAGTGGCAACAACACATCTACAACCTTAGAACTTGCTGTCACTATCCCAGGTTAAATAGAGGTTGAACCCAACTATCATGCATAAATACCCCCTCTTGGAGTTACAAGTATTCACGTGGCCAAGGCTTCAACAAGTAACGGAGAGCATGCAAGATCACAAATGACATAGACATGATAATATAATATTCAGCTCCACATAGGTATCAATATAAGTCAGATCCCAGCAAACACAACATGTAGCATTACAATAAGATGATCTTGATCATGATAGGCAGCTCACAAGATCTAAACATGATGGCACAAGTGGAGAAGACAACCATCTAGCTACTGCTATGGACCCATAGTCCAAGGATGAACTACTCACGCATCACTCCGGAGGCGGGCATGGCGATGTAGAGCCCTCCGGTGATGATTCCCCTCTCCGGCAGGGTGCCGGGAAGAGCTTCAGGAACCCCCCGAGTTAGGGTTGACGACGGCGGCGGCAGCGAATATGTTCTGGATGAAAGGCTCGGTGTTTTAGGGTTTTCGCGTCTCGGGGAATAAATAGGCGAAGGGGCGATGTCGGCGGACCCCCGAGGGGCCCAAACCACACCCAGGCGCGGCTGTGGGCCCAGCCGCGCCACCTGGTGGTTTGGCCACCTCCTGGCACATCTTCGTCTCTCCTTCGGACTCCGTGTACGTGCTGGAAAAATAGGGACCTGGCCTTTTGTTTCGTGCAATTCCGAGAATATTTCCAGAAGTAACTTTCTGAAACCAAAAACAGCAGAAAACAGGGAACTGGCACTGTGGCATCTTGTTAATAGGTTAGTCCCAGAAAATGAATAAAAGTGATACGAAGTGTATATAAAACATGTAGCAAATGGTATAATATAAGCATGGAACAACAGAAATTATGGATACGTTGGAGACGTATCAGGCACCACGGCGGTGGCGGTGCCCTACGTGCTGCTATAACTCACTATAAGGCAATAGCCGAAGTACAGGTTACAATGAGTTGATTGTAGATTGATTCGATCTTGCCCTAAAGGCGTCCAAAGGTCCAGCTTATATAGGCGGCTGGACCTAGGGTTACAAGGTATTTACGTATCCAGCAAGTATACGGAGTCCTAAACCTAGCCGGCAAGTATGCCGCCTTCCGTCTTGGTCTTGGTGGCTTCATGGGCTTCAGTCTTGGGCCTCCTTCTTGCCGGCATCCACCTTCCTTGGTCGTCAGCTATCTGGGCCGCCCGGCAGGCAAAGCCTTTACCACCACTGCGGGCCACCCTGGACTAGCCGGATTGATCCATGCTGGTGATACCCCTAGTAGGTATATCCCCAACAATTGTCATGTTTTAATGGTAGCTTTTTATGACGGCTATATGTCCTAAAACACATAGTTGAAAGAAATACTCATTTGTGTTGCTAGGTCACCCCTCGTAAGGCTAGCGTGGTTTCTCTCACTCCCACATCATACTCTTTCTTTTTACCCCCAGATAAAGGATGTTGGGCGGTACTGTGTCACTCAATACCTATGCCGTGTCACATCGGCCATCCCGTACCCACATACATCATACTTCAAAGTATGACAAATCACAAAAGCTCCAACACAACGGTAAATGCATAACAAATCATCTCACACCACAATATTCACCACAAAGGTATTACATAGATGACCGTAATCATGTTCAGCAGCTCATACGGTACTAATTAGTGAAGCTCAAGAGAGAGGAGAGATACAAAAGTTACCACCACAAACCCTAGTCCAGGGGTGGACTACTCCCCCTTCATCATGGTGATGATGGTGAAGAAGTTCTTGTTGTAGATGTTGATGATGAACACGCCGGAGGGGGTGGAGCCCTCCGGAGGTGATTCCGACGGCATTTCCCCCCTCCGATCTTCTCCGGTGGCAGCCTTCTGACTCTCTGTTTCGTGGTTTTGTGTTTCTCCGCCGCCTCCTTCCAGAGAACGTCGGGGGACCTTTTTTATAGGCGTTTTTAGGTCAAGACGATGTCGGTGGAGAAAAGATCGAAGGCAACGGAGCCACGAGGGCCAAAAGAGTGGGCCCCACGTGGCCAGGTACTGTGGCCGCGTGGGCCACCCCCTTTTGGGCCTCAGGCCTCCGTTTGCTTGCTTCCTTCGCCCACAGGTCTTCTTCCTTCCAAAAAATGACGCCCCTAAATTTGCAGGTGATTTGGATGACGTTTGGGTCCCTGAAACATTAAAATAAGAAAACGGGGTTTTCTGCCTGTGCAGGGTTAATTCCATAAAAATAGGAAATAAATGAATATTCCCAAAATCATTATAAAACATTGATATAACCCTTATATGATGCAAATATGATTGGAATATAAGCAATTAAAGTGCAAAGTTCATGTATGCATTTTACATGCATCAACATCCCCAAGCTTAATCCATGCTCGTCCTCGAGTATGAAGATGATAAAACTAACATGGACTTTGCAATTTAATACTTAACAATGGATATCAAAGATGATTACTATTGCTACATATAGTCAAATGATTCATTCTTCAAAGGAGTAGCAATATGCAAATAGTTTATGAAGTGATATCAAATATTCAAGACAAGGATGTTCATTGATAGTTCACAAAGTGTAACATGGTAGCAAGTAATATGGACCACATGTATGCATAATGATAAGCAAGAACATCCTACAATGGTCATAGAGTGTAGATGAAAATCTGAATATGTTTGGTGGACACTTTGGAAAGATGTAAGTGAGTAGGGGTAAAGCATGCATAAGTTTCATCCAACTTCCAAACTCTTCTACTTAAGTTAATGATTGCAATAAGATATTCATTGGTGTCAAGCTCTCATTGCCCCTATCATAGCATCTTGAATGATTAAGGTTAAAGTGAAAGCAAATATGAGTAGTGTGCTTGATAAAGAATGGGTTGAATGTCTCATGCCCCTTGAATACAAGTACTTACACCATGTGTTACTCAACTTGGGAAACAAAGCAAGTTCAATTAAATATCATTGTAAGCATAATAGTATCATCAAGAGCGTCAACTGGGGTACCTCTTGTCCCAAGATATGGAACAAGCCCATATCAAAATGACAAGACAAACAAACAAAATGAACAATCTCAACACACTTTTTATTTACCATTTGGAATAGTTTTTTATTGCAAGGTGTATCACAGAAGGTTCACCATAGTATGTAAGTAAATTTCCACCATGAATGATGCATGGCTTAGATTAGCGGCCCAGGCGTCTCTCTAACCATTTACACAAACTCATTTAAACTCACTCTATTTCCACATTTATTTCAACATGATAAGCATCCATAGACAAAAGCACATGATATCAACTAAATGAGATGAAGAGCGTGTTGAAAGCTTGCCATGTGACGGCACATATGGGCTAACTTCCAACCAAAACATTCATCAAGTCACAAACATCATAATCTTAATCACAATGGGTCAAGTTTTATTATGCAAATAAAAGAACATTGTGCATCAAGTTCGTGAGAGCTATATAACCAAAAAAATTCCATTGCAATCAATAACATAAACATTTTCATTCAGAGGTAAGATAACACAAACAACATGTTAAACATACTAGGAATAGCATAAAGCCAATAGGTAGATATGGTGGACTCACTGGAATAACTTTGGTTGAAGGTGTTGGAAACAAGTTTTTGCTTGTTGGAGTTTTTGGGCTAGCAAAAGGGAGAAAGTTGACCATCTAGATGCATGCATGAGTGTCCATAGAACTAACTAATCCATGTTAAACCAAGTAAAATAACAATCAGCACCAAAACATGAATAAGTGATAGCTCTACAAAAAGAATTTGCAAACTATTACTCATAAACAAGCTCATGAATCATGCAACTATATGTATCATTAAAAATCAAGTCAAAAATCCCTTTTCCCAATCTTATAAAAGCATCCAACATATTTCAACCCATATTTCCAGTAGCTCTCTCATATATAAATGATAGTGTGGTGGTCTCTCAAACAAATCAAACCAAAACAAAACAAAAGACGCTCCAAGTTTATGCGATAAAGTGTTTCGATCGAAAAACAGAAGTTGGACGTGTGCAAACCGAGAGTGTGTAGGTCCAGTGGGGTTGTCTTCACATCCCCAAGCTTATGGTCTTCACCATCCTTGGATAGCTCTTGGTGCATCTCCTCCAATCCCTGTGAAAAAACTTCAAAACACCGTTTCTCCCATTTCTTTTCTGTGGGGTGCATTAATAGTGATAAACAAATATGTTTCTTGCTGCATATAATCCTTGAACAAAAATTCATATGAGATGTCCAGAAAGTGTATAATATTGTATGCCTACTCATAAACTCAATTGGATAAAAAGATTCAACTTAAAAGCTCAAAGCATGCATCAAACAAAATGGGACAGAATCTGTCCAGAAAAACAGCAGCAGTAAAACGTATTTTTCTACCCTACCAAACTTTCTCGAAAAATTCCGAACAAATTCATGCATACAGAGGATGAAAAGTTGAAACTACAGTTCAAATATGAGCTCATTCGGAGTTACAGAATAAGAATTAAAAATCATACCGTGCACTGATTCGTGCAGGAATAAAATCTCCGAACGCTATAAGCAACTTTTTCAAACCAAAAAGGGTAAAACTTGGCACTTTATTGAAAATTCCAGAACCTAAACTAGACACAAAGTCTCTTGTTACAGCAAGAGGACACAAAGAAAATCACACAAAAAAAATAACCGGGTTGCCTCCCGCAAAGCGCTTTCTTTATAGCCATATAGCTAGGCTTGATAGTTTTAATGATGCTCACATAGGAATAAGAATTGAAATGCAAAAAAGAGCATCAAGAGAAAAATATGAAACACATTTAAGTCTAACCCACTTCCTATGCATTGGGATCTTGTAAGAAAATAAATCAATAAAGCACAAAGTGACTAGCATAGGAAGGCAAAGCAAGTGCAACTTCAAAATTTTCAACAAAAAGAGAGGAGACTTAATATTTTTGTGGTATATGAAATCATGTCTCCCTCTCTCATAAAAACTTTCAGTAGCATCATTGATAAACTCAACAATATAACCATCACATGAAACATTCTTATCATGATCCATATGCATAAAAGTATCATTACTCTCCACATAAGCATAAACAGTTTCATTAGTAATAGTGGGAGTAAAAATTCATAATAATCAATGTAATCATCATAAATAGGAGGCATAGAATAATCAAAAATTTTATACTCAATAGTGGGTGGACTGAAAATATCATATTCATCATCATAAATGGAGACATAGTATCATCAAACAAGTCAAAGAACCTCCCCAAGCTTAGATGATTGCAAGATATAAAATAAGTTAAAGAACCTCCCCAAGCTTAGTCTAGTGCACACAAGAATAGAAACTTAAGCGCTACGCTCCCCGGCAACGGCGCCAGAAAAGTACTTGATAACCCCCAAGAGCAAGGGATCACTGTAGCACCTCTCAATGTGGAAGTAAGGTATCGATCCGCAGGAGCAAGAAGGAAAAGTTATCTATTCCCTACAACTAAAGTGTCACAAGTTTTAGTTGATTATGCACTAAACAAGTTTAGAGAACAAGATGGTTGTTTTAAGGATGTAAAAGTGTCCCAATCCTCTTCTTTGCAAGAGGACAAGACAAAGGTAGTAGCAAGTGAAAGCTCTCAAAGAGAGAAAGCCCAATCCTCTATGTAGCAAGAGGACAAGCTCAAGTGTGTGTTTCTTATAGGAACAATGGACATGGTTCATGGGTTCACTTAATCCTCTCTCTCTCTCATCTACGGTGATCATCATGTTATAGATAAAGTACACACAATTGTCATGTTTTAATGGTAGCTTTTTATGACGGCTATATGTCCTAAAACACATAGTTGAAAGAAATACTCATTTGTGTTGCTAGGTCACCCCTCGTAAGGCTAGCGTGGTTTCTCTCACTCCCACATCATACTCTTTCTTTTTACCCCCAGATAAAGGATGTTGGGCGGTACTGTGTCACTCAATACCTATGCCGTGTCACATCGGCCATCCCGTACCCACATATATCATACTTCAAAGTATGACAAATCACAAAAGCTCCAACACAACGGTAAATGCATAACAAATCATCTCACACCACAATATTCACCACAAAGGTATTACATAGATGACCGTAATCATGTTCAGCAGCTCATACGGTACTAATTAGTGAAGCTCAAGAGAGAGGAGAGATACAAAAGTTACCACCACAACCCTAGTCCAGGGGTGGACTACTCCCCCTTCATCATGGTGATGATGGTGAAGAAGTTCTTGCTATAGATGTTGATGATGAACACGCCGGAGGGGGGTGGAGCCCTCCGGAGGTGATTCCGGCGGCGTTTCCCCCCTCCGATCTTCTCCGGCGGCAGCCTTCTGACTCTCTGTTTCGTGGTTTTGTGTTTCTCCGCCGCCTCCTTCCAGAGAACGTCGGGGGACCTTTTTTATAGGCGTTTTTAGGTCAAGACGATGTCGGTGTAGAAAAGATCGAAGGCAACGGAGCCACGAGGGCCAAATGAGTGGGCCCCACGCGGCCAGGTACTGTGGCCGCGTGGGCCACCCCCTTTTGGGCCTCAGGCCTCCGTTTGCTTGCTTCCTTCGCCCACAGGTCTTCTTCCTTCCAAAAAATGACGCCCCTAAATTTGCAGGTGATTTGGACGATGTTTGGGTTCCTGAAACATTAAAATAAGAAAACGGGGTTTTCTGCCTGTGCAGGGTTAATTCCATAAAAATAGGAAATAAATGAATATTCCCAAAAATCATTATAAAACATTGATATAACCCTTATATGATGCAAATATGATTGGAATATAAGCAATTAAAGTGCAAAGTTCATGTATGCATTTTACATGCATCAGCGCTCTAAAAACTACATTTTAAAATTCTAGTTTGGCCATTACAAATTCTAGTTTTTCGTAAAGAGCATTACAAATTTCATTTCATAAAAAATCTGCACATGCGTAAAAAACTTGTATAGGTTTGTCTCCAAAAAAATTTAGAATTTTTTGAAATGTTTTACTACATTTTGTTTTTTGTCAGGTGGTAGCATATGACCTCGGGTGCCAAACTGAATTTCCGATTCTTCGGATATTGTAGTACTACTACTTGTCTTCCTAGTTTGGAAAAAAGGGTCTCTGACGGCCCCAATTTGTTGCAAATTCGGATAAGGGGTGCTACACGTTGAAAAAGTTGCGAAATCTGTTTATGGACCCCGCCGTCCGATCAAGTTGTGATATCCACCCTGCCACCGACATCTTCATAGCAAAAACGTTTTATACTGAAACAAAACATGTCCCCATCTTCCTCCCCGACGCGTGCTCTGGCGATGACTTATCCATGCCGGCGACGCGGCACCACCGATTCCAAGGGGAGCCGGCCTGCAGTACCTCGATGCTATGAACGTTGGCACCTAAGTTTGTAACCCTTCAACTAGTACTAATGCCTCCATCAAGTCAAGACCATACTACTTTAGATGTGTTCTTGTTGGATCCACCTAATCGCTAATGTTTGATGGGTTAAGATAAAAGTTGCAAACTTCGATATGCATTCTCGTAAGCAAATGTATGGAAGGGTTGGTGTCATCACAGGAGATCCTTTGAGACAAGTTCTTCTGGAAGTTTTGTAAGGTGAGTAGTACTAAGACACCTTCTCATATAAAACAAGGCATAAAAACACGGAAAGTCATTCGTTTAAAAAAATATATGAACTTTACAATAAATTGAAAATAATTCTGGATATAGTCCATGATGTAGCCTACAAACATGCAAAATTACAATGTGTAATTTTTTGTATTATGGGCTGCACAAAATGACAAACCTTAAAATATTTGGAAATTTGAAACACTATACTCAGATCTGTGCATTTGTCTTCTTTGTGTAGCTCAAGATACAAAGTATTTATAATTGAGATTTTGCTTGTTTTTTAGATACATTATTGAGAATATCCATGATTTTTCACATTTTTTTGAAACTTTAAAATATGATTTTTGAATTATTTAAAACATAGAGAGCATTGGAGCTCGGGAGCAAGAAATCTCCACTCATGAAAAGATAAATATTGACATATATACAATAACGCCCAACAAAATTTTACCAACCCATGTCATTTCATTACACCAAATAATTCCCAACATGCGTGGTTCATCACAACATAGTTGCATGATAATAGTTCATAACATTATAGTTTCATGAGCATAGTTCACCACTTCATAGTTTCATGAGATAGCCTAGTAGGATGACACGATAATGACTAGGGGTGGAATCAAATCGCATGCGGATAGGATAGTGCCCTTCCCACATGCGTCTTAATATTTTTTTAAATGGAAACATATATGAATATGGATGTTGTGGTACAGATGCGGATCGGATGTCAGTCGAATACGGATGCAGATCAAATGTTTCTCACTACGGAACATAGATTGAAGTTTTGTAATGAGTCAACTATATAACATAAAATTTGAGATAAATTCGTTAACATTTCAATTAAATTGTATACCGATGTTGAGATATCACTTATGCAGAAAACAATATAACATAAAAGTAGTCAAAACATACATATCGGAAAATAGAGACAGACTTTTGCACTTGTAGCAACATGAAATGTAGTAGTACTTGAAGATACAAAGGTAAATACATGTTTAGGCGATGTAAAGCAACAAACGAATACTTTTGCCACAAAGACGGATGGAACTATGAGGTATGTTTGTATGTATTTCTAAGTCATCTAGGTTGCATATAATTCAAGTTATTTGTGTAAAAACAGTTGTGTAATTTTATAGGTTCATACATATAATTTAGTTGTGTATGCGTTCTAAGACGTAGTTCTGCACTTGGTGTGGTGGAAACCCCTCTGGACGTGCATAGTAAGTAGCATTGGTATTCCGCATCTTTTTTTTATGAATAGAGACAAAATTCATTGCATTGTTGGGTCGGATGTTTTGTCCGGAAAAATCTTGAACAAAACTCCACCTGTTTATCTTTTTTATACAAGAAACTAAAATACATGACTTAAAATTAATAAATCATAAAGGTTCATGCAGGTTACAACATGCTTCGGCATATAATAACTTTGCCAAAAATGCAAGATTACTAAGCACCGAAAACAAAAACTAGAGGGGGGCCAACAGAAAACATCAAGCAGATTAGGAGCAGGGGCACTACTTTGTTAGATATAAGAATAAGACACACGGCGAACTTTCACCAAAAAATTAAGCAATAATATATCGGTTATTTCATACAAAATTTCTAATGAAAAATACTTTCTAAAGATATAAATTATATATCAAATAGTTATCGTCTAATTAATCGTAAAACCATGTGTACGCGTTGTAAATAGGAACGAGAGAGAAGTTACTGGTTTGAATCCCCTCAAACTCCATTTTTCAAAGCTCAGCAACCTTGCCATCTGTTGCTTCTAGTAGATGTACAACTGTACAAGTAGCCATTCTACTTAATATTTCTGATTTAACCCTTAACCTCCAGAGCTCACGGCGGTTTCTCTGCAACCTAGCTAAGAGTATGGCCAATAGTATAACCAACTGCCGGAAATCACAAATGGAGGCCGAGCTCCATGCAGTGCTTTATTTTGCAAAAAGAAATCAAGAATCATATCTTAAAGTAAAAAAACGAAAAAAATCATGTATGTAGATAATGATGCATTCTACCAACGTGCAAAATCTCAACTCAAAATTATTCATATTTCTGTATACACAAAAATAAAAATCCGACGGATTTGGGGGAGTTGAAATTTTGCATTGTTCACTACTTTCAAATGTCAGATTTTTCATTTTTGCACAGGCCAAAAAAAAAGATATTTCTACTTGATATTTTGCACGTTGATAGAATACAGCATTGTCTACATTTAAATTTTTTTTTAGATTTTTTGAAACTCCATAATATGATTTTCAGTTTTTTTAAATAAAGAGTTACCTAGAGCTCGGGCCATTTGTCCACACTCAGCCACCCGCGAGCTATATAAATGTGAGATGTCATTTATAGCCATCAATTATAACCACTCATATAATAATAAGTAGGACATAAAGTTGGCTATTAGACCTTCTGTAATGTATTGTCTCTTAAGCGTAGTATCCTAGATAACAGTGTATTAAAAGAGATAACCATACTAATGCATTGTTTATTGAGTGTTGTATCTAACTGAACTTATATTTAATTATTTTAGCCTCATACTTACACGTGATTGGTCTAGCAAGTTTTTTTGCCTATGATATTGTGTAAGAGCTGCATGTTATATAACCTCTCTTTTTCATTAAATATACTACCACATTAGCAATTTGCCTATTGAAAGGACAAAGATGTCGCCTAGAAGAGGGGGGGGGGGGGGGTGAATAGGCGATTAAAACTTTTCTGGTTTAGGCTTGCTAATTGCGGAATAAAACTAGTTGTTTAAATTAACAAGTCAACAACCTAAAAAAGCTAGGCTCACCTATGTGGATCAACAACTTATGCTAAGCAAGACAAGCAACAATGTGATAGCAATATAGAAAACTTCAAGCACGAAGGCTATCACAATGTAAAGTGCATAAGTAAAAGGCTCGGTTATAGAAATAACCGAGGCACGCGGAGACGAGGATGTATTCCCGAGTTCCTCCTTGTTAAGGGAGTACGTCTCGTTGGAGAGGTGTGAACCAACACAATGGTTCAACAACCACAAAGGTTTCACCTTCTTCTCCGATGAACCGCACCACAAATGTTTGGTTCACCTTCCACTATCGGAATCCTTCGAGGCGGAAAACCGGAGCCTTTCAACAACGATCCGGGGCACAACCCACAACGGGATTGGGGGCTCCCGAACAGCTACAAGTGACCACACAAGGGTCTCAACCACCACACGGGCGTCTAGGGTCCAAGGACCCAAGAGTAACAAGTTCACAAGCTTTCAACTTTCACGAATCCTCGTGGAGAGCACAAACCGATGCAACGAAGCAATGGCAAGAGCACAAGGCTCAAATCCTTCACTCTCAAATCCCACCACAAGCAACTAATGCTTATGGGGGGAGAAGAGAGGAAGAACAACGAAGAACACAACAAATGGAACTTCAAGATCAAGATCTACTAGGTTCCCCTCACTTAGAGGAGGAATGTATTGGATGAATATGTAGATCTAGATCTCCTCTCAATTTCCCTCAAAGATATGCAAGAATCATGGGAGGGATAGAGAGGAAGGCAAGTTTTTCCAAAGGTCAACAATGGAGATGAGAGAGGGGAAAAACGAGCTCAAAGAATAATTGGAACCATTGGGGAAGAAAGCCCCTTAAATAGTTCCCTCAAAAAACTGGCCGTTGCAGGCGAAACAGGGCCGCAGCGGTAGTACCGGGCCTCAGCCGGTACTACCGACCGGGGCAGGAGCAATCGACGTCGATGAAGGTCAATGGGCCTCGCTCACCGCCCGCAGCGGTAGTACTGGACGAAGACACGCGGTAGTATCGCACCCCCGGTAGTACCGCACCACTACCGGGGCAACTACCGGTTAAAAAAACCTCGAATACAGAAAGCCTCCCGGAGATGCGGTAGTGACCCGGTACTGCCTGCGGTAGTGCCGCACGGCCAAAAAGACGGGGTCATCCGGTAGTACCGGGCTTGGGTCGGTACTACCGGCCTAAGAAGAAACTGCAGAAACAGATAACGAAAACCGCAATAACTTTTGCAAGGAAGCTCCAAACGAGATCATGCATATACGAGATGAAACCAATGAGGTTGGAAATATTAAGGGTCACAAATATGGAGGAGATATCACACATGGGAGGTGTGGACCTTATCTCGAGGAGGACCGGTAATATTTCCAACACCGAGAACGCAACAAGTTTTCCATCCGGACTCCGTTTTCAATGATCTTGGGCTTACTCCGAAGATAATCACAAGCACAACAAGATCATGCATATTCACATCATAGTCCATCATGTGAGGAGGATAACACAAGAGGAGAGTTTGACCTCTCTACAAGAGACGAACCGGTAAAACCTCCAACATCAAAAACACCACAAGATATCCAAATAAAATCCGTTTTTGATGAACTAGAGCTTGGTATGGAGATGAACACAAGCTCTAAATTCTCACATGGATAAAAGCCAAATAAGAACCAAGAAAGATGATATGCCAAATATGCAAAGGTTTGAGCTCTCCATAAAGATGCGATCAAGTTACTCACTTGAGAGCCCCTCTTGATAGTACGCCGTCTATCCTATAACCCGGTCTCCCACTAACACCATGAGAGAAGTAAAATAGAAAACCTATCAAGACCATACCTTTGCCTTGCGCATTCCACTTGAGCTCGATGATGACGATCTTGACTCTCTCAAGTTGGAACACCTTTCTTGATTGTGCTTGCTAGCACATGCTTGATGAAGACTTCTCCAAATACTCCCCCATACACCATTATGGGAGAGCCTTGCTAAACTCCGTTTTAATGAATCCACTTGCACTCCATCTTCTTATCTTGATATAGATGATGGTTTGGAGATAAACATGAAGTTCACTCAATCTTCTTGTCCAAGCCATGCTTGCAATAAGCTCAACTCTTCACATGACCATTCTTCATATAAACCCTTGGATGAAACCTTGGTCATCATGAAATCTTCTAGAGTCCAACACATGAACTCCAATCTTTTCCTATGGACAAGATCTACAAGTATATCTCAATGCAAACATTAGTACATAAGGATTGTCATTAATTACCAAAACCACGCATGGGGCAACACATGCCCTTTCACCTATGCTATTGTGTCAAGATATTAATGCATTCTCTCAAAGTCCTATTTTTACTACATTCTCCCTATCACTTTTTTCACATTAAATGCATTTGTCTATAAGCACGCGTAAAGGTGGGCTCTTGCAAGTACAATATTAGGCTATAAGAACAAGTACACATGGTCACATAAGCAGGCAAGATGCTACATCATATTTTTGCTTAGTTGAAAGAGAGATGAGTAGAGTGAGAAGAAAAGTGGTTTATAATCTTACAGTCGGCTCTATCACGAGCCGCAACAAGCTTTGTGAAAGAATAAGGTGTCCACATACTAAAGATAGAGCAAGCAAATATGAGTAGCTATCATATGAGTGAGCTATTAGATGGCTATATATGACATGGCAATCACATATAGCCTCATGTTACCTATATTATAAACCATGCTCTAAGCCTGTTTACATGACACTTTTGCCTACGTGGAAAAGAGATAAGAAAAAAAAAATAGTGAACTCTCAGGTAAGAGGGAGGCTCTATGCGTGCTGCTAGACAAAAAAAATATTAAATAAAAAGAGAGATAAAGAGAGAAATTGAGAAAATTACTAATCTAATAGCCAACTTTATAGTCAACTCTATTATATGAGTAACTAATAGAGAGAATTACTTACCTGACACTATTAGAAGTTTGGTTTCCTATTTGACTCTAGAAAAAAAAGTATGTGACCCCGCATGTCGGTTGCTTTCCTTACATGCCACTGTCGTCCATTCCGTTAGCCTCTGTCGCCATCAGTTTTGCTCTTCTTGGACCAATTTACCCCTGTCCTTCATCGATATGCAACGCTGAGAAAAATAACCGAGCGAAAACGAGCTGGACATGGTCAGTGACTCAGCGAGTGTGAGGCATGGACCGATCGAGTGGCGTGTTCGCTCATTGTTGCTTTTGAGCTGATGGATTGGCCATCATGGATTCTCTCTTTCTAAAGCACCTTTCTATTTGCAGGAATGCTTTGGAGGCGGAGTTAAGAGCACTAATGGAGGGTCTCTCTCTTGGAGTAACTCTAATCTGCTCATTGAGGTGGATTGCTTGGAGATAGTGAAGCTTCTGAAGAAAGAAGAAACAGATCTCTCCATCTACTCATTCCTAATTGAGGAGATAAAAGTGTTGATGAAACATCGACAAACTTGTATTAATCATGTTAATAGAGGCCAAAATACTATTAGTCATTTTATGGCCAATTATGCTAGGCTATATGACTTCAGGCCCTGATGACCTTGTGGAAAAGTGCCGCTTAGACTGTAATCCTGATATTTGAGTAATATAAGTTTTCATTCGCAAAAAAAAAGTTTGAGATCACCCACCACCACTAGCTCTGATATATCGTGTTAAAAATGTAGCATGAGAGAACAAAATGCCGACGAGATAAAGTACGTGGACCTGATTTTCACCACATAAAAATTTCGATTTTTCGTGCACGCTGCCAAGTTAGTATATGAACTAACCGTGGCACTGTGGCTTAGTCTGACGGCAGGCGACGGAGATGGTTGAGCACAGCATGCAGGATCTACGTGGACATCAACGTCGGTGCGGCGAGGCGGCGCGCATGCAGCCGCGAGGTCGAGTTCCACCCACCAACCCGGCCTGAAACCAGTCGTCCCGCTTGCCCTGCGTCTACCCCGCCGCCGTGATGATCAGATTCACTGTCAACCTCCGCCGCGGCGAGCACCACCACGAGACGCACACTCCGATGCTCCGCCTCCGGCTGCAGCTGCAGTTCTTGGACAGCGACCGTGACCCGAGCTGGGCCGCCGGCATACGGCTGCAGGTTGGCGGGGATCAAGCCGGTATCCGTCGTAGAGCGCACCAACTGCAGTATCACGTCGTACCAGAACGAGAGCACCTGTCCGTCGGGTTCGACCCGTCGGTCCGCCTCGCCGGCGGCCGGCCGTACCGGCCGGCGCGGCTGTGGGAGGACATGTACGTGGCCATCCGCGACGCGCGACACTTGGTGTATGTCGCCATTTGGTCGGTGAACACGGCGATCACGCTGGTGCGCGACGCGAGCGGCGAGCCGGATGGTCCCCGTGCGGAGGGCGTCACGCTGGGAGCTCCTGAAGCGCAAGGCCAACCAAGGGGTGGCCGTGCTTGTCAGGTCTCAACCTGTGATCTACATTCTACTCCCTCCGTTCCAAATTAATTGACTTCCATTTGTCCACATGTGGATGTATCTGTACATGATTACAATTAATTTAGAACGGAGGGAGTAGGAGTATTAGATATGTGTCCGGCATCTCTGATAGCGGATGCATTTTCAGCCGTGGCAGACTCATTATCAGGCCCGCCTGACGGAGATGCTCTGAAATGGAATACTCAGCTGGAATACTCTACGCTACGTGTCGCGTCAGGTTTACAACGTTTGATGCTGTTATGATCGACCAAGCAAGCAGCCTGGACGAGCATGAGCTACAAACGTAGAATTGCTACTACTCTCTTCGTTCCAATTTAATTGACTTGCTATGCATCAAATATGGATGTATATAGACATGTAACAAGTCTAGATACATTTACATGTGATGCATAGCAAGTTAATTAAATTGGAGCGGAGGGAGTACAAGGCAGTGAGGTTAGGGAAACGCTGAACTGATTGACTCACGCGAACACAGTGTAACTCTAACTGTGATCAGACTATCAGAGTAACTATCCGACTTATTTTTTTATTGGTTCCGTGACACTGCTGCTTTACTCCAGTGATTTTTTTTGTGACATAATACACCAGGGATAAAACCTTCTTTGTAGGTCCTCAGTTGATACCAGACCTCTTTCAGATCTCCTCCAGCAAAAATAGAACCGTCATAGAGGCCTTGGGCGATGAAAGATGGCTACGAGACCTGGCTAATAAACTGCAGGTTGATCATTTACCCGAACTGTTGGATCTTTTTTTAGAGAACCTGCAAGAGATCTGCGAGTCGTTGTATTAAGCTTACGGGGAACTGTTGGATCTTGCGCGCATGCTTGACAATATACAGCTTAATGACGAGCCGGATCAAATTGCATGGACATGGGGCAATTCAGATTTTTTGCTCAGCTGCACTGCCCTACTCCTTCCGGTTCATTGCCTCAACAAAAACCGACTGTAAGATCATCTGGTGACAGTGGGCGCCGGCAAGATGCAAGTTTTTCCTATGGATTTTGCTCGCGTGTGCTCACTGCCGATAAGTTACTCCACACAATGGAACAATCAATATTTCTGCCCGTTTTGTCGTCGCAACTTGGAAACAACAAAGCACCTGCTCACCGAGTGCCCTTTCGTTGTCAAGATCGATCTGGGCAAAGGTTTCCAACGCCTTGTGAAATCTAAATCCTACGACGTGGAGCGCGGCCGAGTCCATGCAGATCAACTCTTGGGTCTCAATTCTCAAACCTGGTTTGCTGGAAGGTTTGGAAGGAACGAAACATAAGGATTTTCAATAATAAGGAGTTGACGGTTCAAGCTCTGTCCATGCGGATCATGGAGGAGCCCAGCGCTTGTAGACATGCTGCCATGCGGGCGCCCCGATTCCCCTAGTCCCGCAGAATGGAGGCGCACCATACCATCCGGATTGAATTAGCATATGTGCTTCCTCGAATTTTTTTTTAGCATATGTGGGTTTTCACAGTACAACGCACACGCTCACATACACTCACCCCTATGAACGCATGCACACACACCCTACCGCTATGAGCACCTTCGAGAGACTGAGCCGGCGGATCAGGTCTTGAGATTGACGAAGTCACCACAGACGTCTCGCTGCCGACGTGAACGTCGCCTCTTACTGAATAATATTCCGACTAAATGAGAAACATCAGCGTCAAACCCACGTTTTGAACTCTGATGGGCTGGGTACATCCATCCTCCTAACCATACTACTACAGGCTGAGTACTCTGAACTACCCTCACATTGTACTACTTTAATCTCTTGATCAATATATATGGGCTGCCGTTATTCAGAAAAAATATAGTACTAGTACTATTTGTGTTTCTTTTTTGGACAAAAGGATCCCAGATGACTGTTGTGATTCATGAGTCTATGCATCCATTATGAGAAAATATTTTAAATACATTTTAAAATGTCAAAAGGGTATAAACAAAATGTTCGGATGTGAATCAAGACATTCTATGTCCGCACAACAAAAAAATCTAAAAAAAAAGACATTTTTTACGGCCTGTATAAAAAAGACAAAAAAAAATTATTCTAACACCAGAGTTTGTCTTCTTATACATAACTTTTTCACGATAATTTGTGTGCAGACATAAAATATCATTATGTATACCCAATTTTTTAATTTTTCTACGAGCCGAAACAGATTTCCCCCCAACGGCCCCAGTTTAGTACTATTACAAAACTGGACCCCAACCGCACGCAAGAGTACTCCAGAGTCCAGTCCAAGAATGGCATTGTTCGATGGAGGCACGCGAGAGCAATTGGTAGTACCTTAATTTCGGTTTCTGTTAATAGAAACAATAGAGGGGTCTCTCTTTGCTAAAAAGAGTGTGTGCCGAGTTGCCGACTGGCGGCGAAGATATTTCTAGGCGGGGGCGGTTTGGAGAGATATTTTAATCAGGTTTCAGCGGGGAAGTGCGACAGAGGCTGGCTTTTCATCGCTCCGTATCGCCAGCTGCGACGCGCGCGAGGACCGGCCTTGGAGGAGGGAATCATGAGCGACGGCACGCTGGAGATTAGGCGGCTGCGCGTGCGCGTCGGTGACAGCGGCAGCAGCAGCATCGGCGCCGTCGCCGACGACTGGAACGGCGGCGGGCGCTGCATCGGCGCCCGGATCCGCGGCGTCAACGTGGGGATCCTGGACGAGCAGGTGCTGGTGCTCTTGTTCCGCGCGCTCAACTGGGACCCGCAGACGCTCTGCTCCGTGGCGCGCGTCAGCCGCCGCCTCCGGGCCGTCGCGGAGCGCGTGCTGTGGCGCGACCTGTGCGTCTCGCGGGCGCCGCTGATGGCGGCGGCGCTCACCACGACGGAGCAGCGCGTCGGCGGCGGGTGGCCGGCGTTGGCGAAGCTGCTCCTCTTCTGCAGCGGCGCCGCCTCCGTGCCGGGCCACTCCGCCCCCGTCTCCCGGTTCTCCAAGACCTCCGGCAGGAGCTTCCTGCCGCGGCGGTGCGGCGGGGACGTGCTGTACGTCTCGGACCCGTGCGAGCACGCCGCGCCCGGCAACGAAGACGTGGGCGCGTACCGCGGCGTGTTCCGTGGCTTCGTGCGCTCCCGCACGCGCGCCTGTCTGGTGGTCGGCCGCGCCCCGCTGGAGCCGCACGCGCTGTGCCCCTACTGCGGCGCGCGCGTCTGGAGCGTCACCGCCGCGGGCCTCGCGCCGCGCAGCGCAGGCCGCCGCCTCGGCGCGCGCCAGGGCAGGCTCGAGTACTTCATCTGCGTCAGCGGACATCTCCACGGCAGCTGCTCGCTCGCACGCCTCTCCAGCGACGGCGCCGGTGGATCCGGCTCCGACGACGGGTTCGCTTACGCCGACAGCGATGAAGACGACGGGCGCGTGTCGCTGTAAAGCAAAGAGCCACTTGGAAGTTGTAGTAGCATTTTCTTTTGTTCGTTTTGTTGGCTAATTGATTCCTGTCGTCTACCGGTGTGTTTCGCAGTAGACTTTTTTGCACTCGATTTTTTCGCCGACAGACCCAGAAAGCATCCCAATCTGACCACGCCTGAAGCTTGCTAGCTTGAAGCATTTCCGTAGTTGTGTTCATAATCTAGCCCCACACACAGCGGAAAGTGATAGTTGCACATGAGCACTAGTGCTCTCCGTTGTTTTTCAAAAAGTCAAAACTTTATTTCTAAGTCCCCAAAAAATCAACGGAAAAAAATACACAAGCAGGTATGCACATCCACTATGGACGTTAAAAGTTTCATAAAAAATACATTGTATTTTTGGCTACAGAAAAAGACAAATTTCGTTCAAAAGTAGTACTCCCTCCGATCCATATTAGTGGGCATAGCTTTGTCTAAATTCATATATATCTAGTTAAGTATTTAGACTAGATACATGTGTATCTAGACAAAGTTGTGCCCACTAATATGGATCGGAGGGAGTAGATTTTTTATTCCTATATAAAGCCACAATTTTTTTCTATAGCCCAAAATAAAACAATTTTTTCACCGAAACTTCTCAAAGATATACTACATACGTGTAGAAATCCGTGTAATTTTTAAAACTCAAAAAGTAAAATTTTCGAAATTTTCAAAATCTGGGAGCACTGACACCTGGGTGCTGCAAATCCTCACTCCACAACACACCGGAAACACAGCCTAAATAAGTCGTATCAGTCCTTCAATAGGATGACAGTCACACAACCTGAAACAAGATTCCACGATCATATAAATATGCAGGGAACTAGAAACACCATACCAATTCTACTGTATGCGGAACATGCATTTGTGTAGTTTTTTTTTAACACAGGGAAGGACCCCGAAGGGTCCGGATTGCATTAAACGGTGGGCTTACATATTACATCAAGGACTCTGAAGAAAAAGAAATTACAAACAAGCTCCTGGCTTTTACATAAAGGACCTCAACAGAGTAATGAGGAATGCAATTGAGTCCTTCTCCACCGGAGAACAGCAGCTCAACGCGGTAGCCGCCAACGCCATCGCCAGGGACGCACCACTTGGAGACGGAGAGACGAAGAACGCCACCGCGGAACCGAGAGAGGGCCTCCGCTAGCACGCCGGTGATGTCTACGCACGCTTCTATTCCTGTAGACAGTGTTGGGCCTCCAAGAGCAGAGGTTTGTAGAACAGCAGCAAGTTTCCCTTAAGTGAATCACCCAAGGTTTATCGAACTCAGGGAGGTAGAGGTCAAAGATGTCCCTCTCAAGCAACCCTGCAATTAAGATACAAGAAGTCTCTTGTGTCCCCAACACACCTAATACACTTGTCAGATGTATAGGTGCACTAGTTCGGCGAAGAGATAGTGAGATACAAGTAATATGGATGATTATAAGTAGTAACTGCAATCTGAAATAAAGATGGCAGCAAGCAAACATGTAGCAGAACTTGTTGTAAACGGTGTTTCAATGCTTAGAAACAAGGCCTAGGGATCATACTTTCACTAGTGGACACTCTCAACAATGATCTCATAACTGAATAAATAAAAGCTACTCTTAAACACTCTCTTGTTGGATAACAAACACCATTCATTGTGTAGGGCTACAAAAGCACACCTCAAGCCTGAGTAAACAAGCGCCACAACGTCATAAAGGAGTCACACACGGTGCACACACTGTCACCGTTACACCGTGGAGAGTACCGGAGTTCATATTAAAGTAACCTATAGAGTGCATAATAGATAAAGAGTAACATCTACATATTCAACTAGATTAGCACAACTGAACACAAGTAAATACTGCTCGGGATTATTCTCCTTCTTGATGAAACAAGAGTACTATGCGTAGGGCTGCAAGAGCACACATCAAAGTCTGAGTAAACAAACACCACAATTCCCAAGAATAAGCCATGATAAATGTCTAAATTATTCATAGAGTCACACAAGTACCCACACTGTCACCTTGATACCGTGTTGTCACAATGACTCCAGAAACTAGACAAAATCACTTGAGTAGCATAAACATTATTAATGTATTCAGCGATACTAGCAATACACACGATCACATAAAGATCACGCCATGGGAGAGAGAGATGAACCACATAGCTACCGGTAGAGCCCTCAGCCTCGGGGGAGAACTACTCCCTCCTCATCATGGGAGTCAGCAGCGGCGATGAAGATGGCGGTGGTGTCGATGGAGATGACTCCGGGGGCAATTCCCCGTCCCGGCAGCGTGCCGGAACAGAGACTTCTGTCCCCCGAAACTTGTCGTCGATGGCGGCGGCGCTGCGGAACTCTTCTGGAAATATGACTTCGTGTTTTAGGGTTTTCGCGTCTGAGGGAATAAATAGGCGAAGGGGCGACGTCAGTGGAGGCCCGAGGGGCCCACACCACCTGGTGGCGCGGCAGGAGGCCCACCCGCGCCGGGGTGTGGTTTGGCCACCTCGGCGCCCTCCTTCGTCTCTCCTTCGGACTTCGTGACGGTGCTGGAAAAATAGGGACGTGGCCTTTTGTTTCGTGCAATTCCGAGAATATTCGCAGAAGTACTTTTCTGAAACCAAAAACAGCAGAAAACAGGGAACTGACACTTCGGCATCTTGTTAATAGGTTAGTCCCAGAAAATGCATAAAAATGATATAAAGTGTATATAAAACATGTAGCAAATGGTATAATATAAGCATGGAACAACAGAAATTATGGATACGTTGGAGACGTATCAGCCGGCTTGGAGGTTGAAAATCCAGTGGCACAAGAAGTACCACGGAACGAAGTGGCCACATCGGCCAGAAGTAACGACAGTGCAAGATCGCTGCCATTGATGAGCTCCGCAGATCGCAATCCGAAGATCTTCCCGTGGAGTAGCAGCTCGAAGCCAGAGATGCTCCTTCCCGCAACCTTTGCGACATAGGAGAGCCAAGGCCGCCGATCCAGAAACTCCACCATAGTACCTGCCTTCCCGCTGCCAGAAAAAAGCCATAGCGCCACCGTCGAAACTCCAACCCCTTGCCACGGGCCGGAGGAGACAGAGCTTGAAGAAGATTGTAGCGAAGAAGCAGGTGGCCGGCCTTATTGAAGAAGTGACCAACACCTCTCGCCTCCATCGGCTCCCCCACGGGAGTGTAACCAGAAAAGCAAGAATCTTGGAACGGAGCCAGGGCTGGCCAGGAAACCCTACCTCCACACTTCCGATGCGGACCTTATTCGGAGAGATGCACAGCTCCTTCGGCCTCACATGCAGCGCCGCCTGCCACCAGCGCACTCCAGCGAGGAAGAAGAAGGCTGTGACGCAGCGGATCCGGTCGCTGGGATCCCCTGTCCTACTCTCAAGCAACGGCATAAAGCCAACAACAGCCATAGAGGCAAACGAGAACCTAAAACTATTACTCTGTACAGGTGGCCGGCATCCAATCCATCTCCAAACCAACCAGCAAGAGCGCCGGCGGCCGGAGGGATTGGATCCGGGGAAACACAGTGGAGTCTCAAGGGGCGGCGTTGGAGACTTCGAGAGGAAAGGAGAAGAGAGGAAAGGAGAAGAGGTCTCTGTTCCCGCCTGCATTTGTGTAGTGGATATGACATTCCAGCAACATTTGCTTAGCCTTACAACTGGAATAACTGAATTGACTCTTCACAAAAAAAAAGGATCGTGTCATAGCCCACAGAGCATACCATCGCCTAGCAGCAGACAGAGGCGATATCTTGATTCAGTATTGGAGGAACAAAGAGGAGGGAGTATGTAGAGAGGACGGGGTAAAGACTCTACTTCACAATTCGTGCTTGTCTTACAAGAAGATCACAGGGGGAGTACGGTGATTTGGAGGACGAGCTCCACGGAGCTCTTTTTTTTTGAAAAAAAAATCAAAAACGAAAATTTTAAGTTTTGAAAAAAATGTGAAAACAATTATAGAAGTAGAACATGATTATGTCTACTGTTGTGCAGAAAACGACCAATGCGAATTACTCTGTATTTTGGTCTATGTAAAAATAATAAAACTCTAGACCTGAGATGTAATTCGGAAAATTTCAGATTCGTCAGGATTTGTCACTTTTTGTGTAGGCCAGAATATGAATTTTTACGGGTTGAAAATATAGAATAGGTCATTTTCAATGTCTAGGATTTTTTGCAGATTTTTTTGAAACCTCATATGGCTTAGTAACGTATGCACCTGCATTGCCTTAAGTCCTAGCACGAACCTCTATAAATCGGCCCCGAAGATCAACGACGGAGCTATGTTGATGCCAGGGGGCCGCCGCCCCCCACCTCCAGACCAATTTTTTTTACTTCCCAGCTAGTAGTTTGCGACGATTGGACAAATACGGAACGTCACCCCCTGGCCCGGGGACGACCTATGCGCAGCCGCGGCTAGCCCCCGCCCTCAGTAAGATCACCGGAGAAGTTCAACTGGAAAGCGTGTGCTGGCGGCGTGGGGTCCGAAATAGCCGTCCTGTTGGCACTTTACCTCGGGTTCAAGGCCCTTGCCTTTGCGTGAAAATCCACAGAAATAACCACGTGGCGAAACTTCTGCAAAAAATAAACCTATTTCAATTTTTTCGAAAATGAACCCTTTTCTTTAGTGCCCAACACGGGGGCGCTATCGTCTGCGTGGTAGCGCCATGCGAGGAGGCTCTACACCGTTGCTAGCTTGGCACGGCGGGGCCCACTGACACAAACCTCTCTTTGAGGCTCAAATAGCTTGGTTCTCACTAGACCCATGAACCACTCACTGTTATCGTTGTTCTCTGCCGTCACCATAGCAAAAGCCAACGGCAACAACCGATTGTTGGCATCATGAGCTACAACAATCAAAAGTGTGCCCTTAAACTGGCCGGTCAAGAATGTGCCATCCATGGAGACAACCGGCCTAGAATGATTAAATGACCTTATGCATTGCCCGAAATCCCAAAATGCACGGCCAAATACACGGACGGTTGCACCTTTGTAATCCCTAGTCTTTTGGCCAAAGGGCTCCACCACCGCAAACATGCCTAGATTTGTAGCAGCCATAGCTCCCAACAATCTGGGGAGTCGGTTGTATGCTTCCTTCCAATCATCATACAACATCTTGAATGCGGCTTGCTTTGTCTTCCATGCCTTCCTATACTTCACCAAGTAAGCGAAGATTTCTTTCACCGTGTCCATGACAGTCCTCACCGTAAACGTCGGGAATGCCTTTATTGAATTGGAAAGTCTATAGCCGATGAAATTGGAGGTTAGTTGCCGATGACCGTCCTTCGCATCCTTGTCATCGTCATCCTTGCCAATACACATGTGAGTTGACATACATTTTTTTTAATCCATTGAGGGCCCCCTTTCCATGGTCTTGCACGCACAATCCATGGACACCCATTATCCGCGTCCTCACACTAAACCGTGTAACGCTTCTTGACGTCCGAGTGAACCACTTTGTATGGCCGAAAATACTTAAGCGCATACTCCTTGAGCCATGTCTTCAATTCCAACAAGTTTTCAAAATTCACTCCCTCTCCAATACCATACTTTTCGTGATCACTATCCTTCTTAGAAGTTGGCCTTGGTCCAAGCAATTTACCCGTGCCACCATCAACCACGACTTTATCCACAAGACTAAGATCATGGAACAATAATATACGATGATCCCGGCCCACTACCTTCTTGAATACTTGTCTTTTTTAGCCGTGAACCCATCTCATCAACATCTTTGTCAGGGGCGTCGTCATCCGAGTCCGATGCATAGCATCGGTTATAATGGATGTCATGGTCCATGTCCTCATGCACACAAAATGATTCCACATCACCAACATCATTATTATGAAGCTCATCCTCCAACTCTCTTCTTCCAAGGATTTTCCACCTGATGCGGTAATATTCGTTTTCCCATGGAAGGGACGAAAATTCGTTTTCCCATGTAGTATCGGAGTGGCAGAGGCACTGGTCCGACAGGTGGGACCCACCGCTACAAGCGTGGGCCGGATGGGCGGGCAGGCCGCGGGCGGGCGGCGTTCATTTCGCTGGCCCATCCTACTAGCACCACCCCCAGTGCCTTGACGGCCCTAGTGATGTGATGGTGGTGCTAGTGTAGTGGTACCTGCCTCGTCTTCCCTTCGACTCCATTGACAAACGGTTCCCACCTCCGCTTCTCCCCGTCGCCTCGCCTCGCCGCGGGGCTCTCCTCCGGCGCCACCCCGATGGCCGCGCAGGCGATCCACCAGTTCGCCGAGTGCATCACCTGCCACGCATGGAGCCCCGACCACTCCAGTAACGCCCCTCCCCCTCCTCCCTTCCTCCCTCCCCTACGCTCTAGATCTCACGGCCCTTCCGTTTGCTCTTCAACTCGCCGCGCCCGTGCTAATCTCCTAGGGAAGACCACGGCCGCACCCGATTGCGTCGAATTCAGGGCTGATCCCTAGGGTTCCCGGCCAGACTTGTCGATCCCCTACCGATGTTTCCCAAATGTTGCTACTCATTTTTGAGGAGCAGCCAGTAGCTAGGGTGGTCCGATGGTTCCCGTTCCGTGCGTTGCGTGAATGCCTGCTGCGGGACGGGGTGAGCAATTCGGTGATTCATTTGTGGGCTGTCGGTTGGTGCCCAGGTAAATGCCCTGTCGCGGTGCCTTCACTCATACCACATCGGGGTACAGTAGTATGTATGTAGCCAGGTGATACGATTGATGGATCAAAGGAATTAGTCCCAGGTGTTTGGGGTTGTGAGGCACTACGAGTAGAGACGAGGATTTCCATCGGTGAGTGGGTTCGGGTATTTAGAACTGAATTAGCATCCGACCGAGCGAATTGGTGTTTTCTCATGTGAATCGCACTGGCATGTGTATTGCCATGCCGTAGTCCTGTTACCTAGCACAGGCTTTTTGCTCTTCTGAAAATTGTTCTGAAATGTGTATTTCTGCTGCTAGCTAACTGTTGCGTCGTAAATTGTTGTCCCTTCAGTTGACCGTGGAAACAGTTATACTGCAGTAGATCATGCAGTCTGCTTGAAATGACAATACCTCATTCACTGCCTTTTAACACTACTACCAATTTTCCCTTAAACAATAAAACACTGCTAGTGTTGTCATTTTGCAATTTATAGACGCACCTGCCTTCATTCCTTGTCAGCTGGTATTTTAACTTGACCTGGAACCTTTTCTTTCTTTCAGTGATTGCCTTCTGTCCAAATAACACCGAAGTACATATTTATAAGTTTATTGCAGACAAGTGGGAGAAACTTCATGTTCTTTCAAAGGTAACATTTCTATCTTTCTTCCGGCAAGTGCCATAGAATCTGCACTTGGACTCTCCCTCTCATCAAATATTTTCATTTACCAGTGTTTAATCAGGATGCAATTCATTAACCTGCTTTGTTTTATTGTTATATCTTGTAGCATGATCAAATAGTGTCTGGAATAGACTGGGGTAGATCTACAAACAAAATCGTCACAGTTTCACATGATCGAAATTCGTAAGTGTTCAGGCTTAATTTTCTAATGTTCAACTAAATCAATTGTGCTTCTTAGTCCAAACAAATACAAATAAGTTAGTTTCCATTTATTACTTACAGATATGTTTGGACACAAGAAGGACAAGACTGGGTACCTACCCTTGTTATTCTCAAGCTAAATCGTGCAGCTTTGTGTGTCCAATGGAGCCCAAAAGGTTTGTTTCATAACCTGCCTTCATACTACTATACAAACAATTTCTGTTATCCCTTTTGTTTCTGAATGATCCAATTCTTCAAGCTTTTGAACTTATCTTTCTTAGTTGATTCTAATCACTTAACCTCCTGTTATAATTTCTTAAATTTTTGGGAGAGCAATTAACTACTTAACCAACCATAAGTGAAACATATTTAGCTTTGACATTCCGCGCCCTTTAAAGTTCTTGTTATTCTTTACAGAAAATAAGTTTGCTGTGGGAAGTGGTGCCAAGTCTGTATGCATTTGCTACTATGAACAAGAGAACAACTGGTATTGGTCGCTATCACTTCCATTAGTCATGTACACTTTTCTCGTTAACTTAATCTTCCATTAATTGTGCCCAGTGTCCTATAATTGATAAGAGTATTTTCTTCTGTTCATGCATTCAGTGAAGTCAATGTGTCACTGTCGATGTGCGTTTTTGGAACTGTTTTTGATTATTTCTTGTGCTACAGGTGGATCAGCAAGATTATTAGGAAGAAGCATGAATCTTCTGTCACTAGTGTTGCATGGCATCCAAATAATGTGAGCATAATATTTTGCCTCTCTTTGAAGTTGTGCGAGCATAGCTTAATTATCAGTAGTGAAAACATAAGGGACAATATTCATGGTTTGCTTTCGTCATGGTTGTTTTCTTTATCGATTGTGAGTATGAAAAAACAAAACATGTACGCCTCCTCCCCCTCCCCTGTTAAATGGAAAGTTTTCATAGAACAGGGCAGGTGAATTCCTCTATTTATTTAACCCTAGTTAGTTTATGGTGTGGCTGAACTTGGTGCGGTGCAATTCTGTTTGCCATAGTTATTCAATATCTTTGTATGAACTGGCATTGCCATTTATATGCAAGACCCGTTCCATTGAATGTAACATTAATATGCCTGCTTTCATGGTCCTTCAGATACATCTCGCAACAACTTCTACTGATGGTAAATGCAGAGTATTCTCCACTGTCATCAAGGGTGTAGATACAAGGTCCACCTTGCCATTCATAATTTTTGAACTGAAAATCTTGCCATTTATATAGCTATTAGGATATTCCAAATGCTTTAGCTGTCTCATACTTTTCTCTCTTTCTGATCAGGGGATCACAATCGAGCGCCTCTGCTGATTGGAAATTCGGAGAGGTATGCTACTTATTGATAAGTTAGTTCACAAAATGCTGTCCCCTGGCAAGTAGAATATACATCTCACAGTATACTCCTTCAAATGTACTTCTTTGTTTGCATTACATATACTAATGACATGCAATTGAACATCTACGGCTTTTGTGAGCAGTAAAGAACTTATGTCACAGCTATTAATTTTGTTAGCACTTTGCACCCTATCTACAGCTAAGAAGTAAATCAATAGTTCATCTGCTGATTTGCAAAGTTAGTTTCCGAACAATATGGTAACTTATTTTCTATATGAATTCCTTGGCCTAATTTTTTAATTTCCTTGAAGGCTAAGAACCCAGGATCCAGTTATGGTTCAGAATTTTAACAAAATTATGCTCATAGTGTTTGTTATTGATCAGTTCTCTTTCCTGTTCATGTTGTTGTTCATGCTTGTAAAACTTTCTCCTATTTGGACACAGCAAATTGCTCAACTTGATCTATCAACTACTTGGGCATTCGGAGTAAGGTGGTCACCAAGTGGAAAAACATTGGCCTATGCAGGTTTTTCCTCCTCCTAGTCTCTTGTTTGTAAGAATACCAATTATTTTCATTACTTTTCAGCAGCCATTTTGACCGCATATTAAGCTAATAACGTTTCCTAACTCCCATTATTACTTGCCAAGGGTATTCATCAGCATCATCTCTTAATATGTATTTCCATTTTACGGACACAGTTCCCCTTCTGGTGTGGTAGTTGAACTTGCAAGGAAATTTACTATAGGCCTCTTGATAGTTCAGTTTTTCTCCTATTCAATTAGAAGTGTTTTGAGATTACAAGTGGCTTCTACAATTTAATTTTTCCTTTTTCCCAACCGGCCCTTGATATATCCATGCATAGTTTCTATTTGCAGGTTCCCTGCTAACTTTTAGCGGATATTTATTGTCAGGGCACAGTTCCATGATTTATTTCGTCGATGATGTTGAAGCATCTCCTGCCGCACAAAATTTGGCACTGCGAGATCTGCCTCTCCGTGATGTGGGTCAGCATTTTCTCTTTTGCTAGTATTTAGTTGCATGTGATGATCTCCACATTCAATAATATTTTGTGAACTCTTCAAAATTTCAGATTCTTTTTGTTTCTGAAAGGATGGCGATTGGTGTTGGATTTGACTGCAATCCTTTGATCTTTTCTGCAGACGAGACTGGACTTTGGTAAGAAAAATGTGCATACAAGCTCTTTTGTTAAACTGTCTGCAATTTCTTTTCATTCTGGCAGTGCTTTGAATTGAGTCAGTGCGCTCTGTAAAAATGATGTAATTTGTTGGCTGCATCTTTAGGCATCTTTAGGTTTCTACTTATAATCTCATAGTACGCTGGCAATTTATTCCATTACTCAGTCTTGACACATGGCAATAGTAGCTCTTGACTTTCTGGCTTGATACTCAAGTCTTCAGAGTTCTATCTTTTATCGCCATGATCTTCCTTTTTAACATGTACGTATGTTTGTCAACTGTAGGAGTTTCGTCAGATACTTGGATGAAAGGAAAGTAACTCCATCAGCTTCAAAAGCCTCACAGGTCTCTCTCCAATTCACACACACACACACACACATGTTCGAGGCCTAATGTTTATTATGCCTCCTTGTATGTTGTCAACTGTAGATGCTATTTATTCCTTGTTCATTAGATTGTTGTGTTCTGCATTCGTAGAAGTAGGGTGAACCGCTACCTGTATGAATTAGTTGTTGGCTATATGCGGGATTACACATGCATCAGTGTTGGATTATTCTGAGATTGTGTTCTGTTAGTTGTATAAAGTTTGTTTTCCTCAACATATACAATCTGAGCATCCCCTTTGCTTGGATGTCAAACCTCTCTAGATCTTGACAAGCAACAGAAACTCGAATGAAACTGGTACTCTGCACATGATAGCTCGCCTTACTTGAAACAGATAACAAATGGCCACTATGCCATCTTCGCAGTCTGTTGTTTATTAATGATGTAATTAAATCGTTAGGCTACAGATGCTTTTGTAAAACGACATGCTGGTATTTTTTTATCGTTGACAGCTAGAGATATATGAATCTCTTGGTTAAAAGTAGGCAGTAGCTAATACTGCACTTATATATGTTTCAGCTCTCTGAAGCCCTTGGAAAGCTGTATGGCCAGTCGAGGCAAGGGACAAGCAGTGACACCGTTGAACCGTCGAAGCCTCGTGGCGGTGCTCACGAGAACTGCATAACGTATGATCCCTGCTTCCATCTACTCCCGCCATTCTGCAGCCCCAGTTACTGCATTCTCATCTCTCACATGTGTGCTAACCGTTTCTCTATATTCCCAGATGCATCATACCCTTGGTAAAAGGGAGTGAGAGTATCATCAAGCGGTTCAGCACATCAGGTTTGAAATAAATATCGAACCAACGCCGCCAGTGCTCCCAGTTTTATGTTTGACCTTTGAATGGTGTCTTGACATACTTGCCCCTCGTGGTCGTAGGATTGGACGGCAAGATCGTGGTATGGGACCTGGAGAATCACATCACCATCACGAAGTAGGTCGTGGATTCTCGTGGACGAACCGCGCCGACACAAACCATTTCTTGGCAGCAGGCCCTGCAGGTTTTCGAAAGATCCAGGGCCAGGTAGATCGCTTATTTTTGTTGTACCTGTACACAAAACCATCTACTTAGCCTAGGGGTCTCATTTTTTCTTCTTCTCGGAACCGGTTCGGTCTTTCTGAATTCTTATGATGTAATACCTGTGTAATCTTAGTTAGGAGTCAAATGGCATAATTCCAGACCGCATATATATATGTCCTTAGCGTCTTTTCTTTTCTGCAGTACGCCGTGTAAAATAACCACTGTGGCCCTTCTGGCTGACCTTGTAATACCTGTGCTTCTATCTCCTGAGCTACAATTTATTTCGTTGTAACCTGGAGCCTCGATCGAGGGATTCGAAACCTGTGAGCAAGTTGCGTGTAATTTAGTGTGGAAGGGAGCATGAAATCAGGCCGTGCTGCGGGGACCATCTGCCCCGTTCACCGATCCCCATACACTCTATCCTTCTCTGCTCGATTCCCTGTATGTTACTGTGCTAGAGAACATTCCATTGGCATTCCACCAGGTCGGTAGCAACTGGTGCTCGCTTTGCTTTGGTCCTAAGCGTCCAACATAGACTTTTCATGTGTGTGTGTGTGCATGCTAAATCCGCCGGTGCCGCTCCCTGGTATAGATTTGCATTGTGCATGCTCACATGGAGAACACTGAGCACAGTATAGCTACGAACCAACGGAACGGTTTCTTCATGATCCATGTATCTTTTCTTGCAAACTAGCGCGGTGGCCCTCGCAAATGCGAGGGCATCATCACATTATTTCTAATTAGAAAGTGTTTATAAAAAAGGTTCATTAATATCATATTATTTCTACTCATGTCACAATAAACAAAATTATTCAACAACTACCTCAAGTTTTAGTGACATTCCCGTTGATATTGTGTCGACTGATATTGTATCTTCATCAATTTTGAATGGTTGACGCTTTGTATCTCATTAAGTCAGAATATTCATTCAGTGGAAGGACATTCTCATCCTTGTGAGAATATGTGTTGACTCAGCACCGTGTATCATTAAGTCCGTAATTTTATTAGTGTAGGGACAACTCATGTCGAAGTTCCGTAGGCGTGGTCTGATTGCGGTCGAATAAAGTTGTCAGTTATGTGTACTCAATAACTGAGAGAATGTACGTTGTGCGACTAATATCGTGACTTCATCAGTTTTAAAATTCCACGACTGTAAACTGTTGCTGATGTTTTGTGAGTACTTTTGTATGATAGTAGTCGAATAACTTTTTCATTTATGTGTACTCAATCATGTAAACAATGTGTTCCCTCCGTTCACTATTACCCTGCGCTCTGAATTTAGTCAAAATAAAACTTCATAAACTTTTACCAAATATATAGGAAAAATATATATCAACAACTAAAATATTATACAATCCTTATTATTAGAATCACCATAAAATGTATTTTCGTATTATACGGATCTGGTTATTAATATTAATATATATTGGTACATCTTTGGTCAAATTGTACAAAAAATGACTTTGAGTAGACCTAGAGTACGGGTAAATAAAACATAGGAAGTACACCCTGCAAAAAAAACGTGGGAAGTACTTAATGACACGTTTAATTTTTTTTCTAAACTGTATGTATCGCTCCAAAACAATAGGAAGTATTCCCTCCGTTCCACAATGTAAGATGTTTTAGCATTTGTCTACATTCACATGTACACAAATGTATTTAGACATATTTCATGTGTATGTTTATCCATTTTATTATGCATCTTACAACATATGTAACACCTAAAATATCTTACATTTAGGAACGGAGGAAATAGTTTTTTTGTGCAATCACGTGTAGTCTCGTACACTGGTTTTTAAATGTACGCAGTCATTTGCACTTTTTTGTGTAAGTTCGTGTCTTTTTTTTCCGTAGCAGCTCCAACCTTTGCCATCACGTTCAAGTAAAATACAAATTGTCCTATCTATCACGTTCCAGGAAGCTACCTAGTCTCGTATACTTGTTTTTGAACGGATGTAGTCTTCTGGAGGTACATGTCTCCCTTTTTTTTTGCACCTCACGTTCCAGCCATAAAGATGACTCCAACGGGGCGACGCATCGAGTCCGCGCGCCTCCGTTCCTGTCCGCGGGGACAAAAAACACAGCCCAACGGGGCGACGCAAACGTACCGCGGTCCGTTTTTTGGTCCACCGCGACGCATTCTTGGCCCAAATTTGGGTCACTGATGCGTCGGCTCCGGACGCTCGCGGAGCGCTCCTCCGTCCTCCCCGTGTCCGCCCTGGCCCCGCGTGTCATCGACCCCAACGGTTAGAGCGGCCACCTACCCGCAATAACTGTGTGCGGTGGAGCTCTTTAAAAGGAGCCGGCCGGGCGAACCCTAGAGCTCTCCTCCTCCCACCACGGCGGCCACCACCTCCAACCACAGATCCACGCGCCGGAATGGCTGGAGAGCCGGCGCCGCAACATCTGCTGGACCAGGCGGAGCGCGCGCGGCAGAGGGCGCGCGGGCGCCGGATGCCGACCAGCCCGGCATGGCCCGGCACGATCCAGCACCTCGACTGCATCGACAACGACGAAGAAAAGTACGTGTACGCCGCCGGAGTCGCGGCGGTCGCGGCGGGCACCGCGCCGCCCGAGCCCGAGCCTCCCATCGTCGTGGGCGGCTGTGTCCCCAGCACCGAGGCCGAGGCGATGCAGGCAGCCCACATGCAGCTGAACGCGCAGAGGGCGGCCGCGTTCATTTCCGCAGCGCGCGCCTGCGCCGACGCGGCGGTGGAGGCCGAGTTTGCGAACTCGTGCAGAGCAATCGAGACCGCTGCGCGGGCGGCGCGCCGCAAACGGCACCGCGAGGCCAAGGCGGCCGCGGCCGCCGACTGATCCAAGTGGTGCGGTATCCCTGCCGGCGTGGCCGCCTATGTGCGGCTCATTTTCCACTAATACCGGCGCCCGCTACGTGTTTCATAGCTACGAAATGATCAAATAAGATGAGTCAGCCAGTCCTGGGCTGGCCATGGCCGCGATGAAGGAAGAGCCAGCAAGTCCGTTGCAGAACGGGCATGCTGCGTGACGTTCCTCAAGGTCGGAGCCCCTCTTTGATCTTCCCCCTTGCCGGCCGGTGGTCGGTTATTAATTTTCTTCAATTTAAGGTTTAGGTTTTAGGGTTTAATGTTAGGAGAAAGTCCTAGATTTACTATGTAATTTCAGTTTCTAAAAATGTAATCCTAGTATTAAAAAAAAGTTTGGAGAAAAAAAGATGCAAGTGGACTCAATGCGTTGGCCCCGTTGGGTGCAGTGGCCGGAAAGGGGCGGACCTGAGCCGGACGCGCTTCCTTTTGGCGACGCAAACAGACTAAACACGGACCAAACACGCGTCCGTTTGCGTCGCCCCGTTGGAGTCATCCTAAGTAGTCCGGCTTGTTTTCTAAACGGATTATCCGCTGCCTTTTCTAAACGGATTATGTACTCGTCGGCCACATATATCGTGTCAAACATGTTACGGGACTACATGTTACGTGACTACTAATAACCACACATTTTAGATCTAACTATCAAAATTAATTTAAGTAATGTGGCTTAACGGGTGGCTCTATTAAATAAACTCATTTTGATTTTAGTATATAATAGATGTTACATTAGTTCTTAATATTTATATTTCAACATGCGCTATATATACTTAATTAGGCATAATGATTGGTCCACGTTACATGAGTATGTAACCCCAGTATCGCCGAGCGAGCGAGGCGGTGGTGAGCGGTGATCAGATGGGGCTGCCGAAGCCGAAGCCCCAGGAGCAGCCGGAGTTGCCGTTGACGCCCCACCGCCGGACGAGCTCCTTGTACTCCTCCTCCTCGACGATGGCGGCGCCGACCTTGCTCTTCCAGGCCTGCTCTGCCCTACCCAGCTCCGCCTCGGCGTCCCGGATCAGCGAGTCGAGGTCCAGGCCCAGGTCCAGCCCCACGTCCAGGCTCACGCTCAGCCCCTTCTCGATCTCCTTGCTCCGCGCCATCTCCGCCCAGTAGTACTTGTCCTCCAGCATCGCCAGGAACTCGTCCTCCACCTCCTCCACGTCGAACCCCGCTGCCGCTGCGTCCCCCGACAGCTCCATGAACAGGCACGGCTTCTCGTCCTCCTCATCCTCGCCGGGGTGCAGCGCCCGCCGGGACCCGGACGAGATTTTCCCCTTCTCCATCGTGATGAACCCGGCAACTTCCTCCTCGTCGTCCTCCACGCGCCCGAACGTGCCGTCACCGTCGTCCATCTCGGCCACCGAGTTCTCGATCGTGATGAAGCCGCCCCGGTCTGATCGGAGCGACGCCACACGCCGCGCGGAGCCCGACGCCGCCATCGCTGCCACCGCTGGCCGGTTCCGGAGGCAGCTCAGGTCCGGCAGGCAGGACGCGTAGGAGCTCTTGCCCTTGTTCTTCCCCTCCCGCGCATGCCCTGCCACGTAAACATACATGAACATGTAATTAATGTGTGCACCATATAAGCAAAATAGGTGTGCAGCTATTATAAGTCACATCAAACAGTGATGACTAGGGTTTTGTTTACTTGTTCAGATGGAGGCTAGAAGCTAGCTAGGTCAATATATAGAAGATTTGGATCGACTACGGTTCACGAGAACATCTAGAATTAATTTGTTTCACATGTGCATGCATCGTGGTACGTACCGTTGGGGTCATGGATCATCTCCTCCTGCTCCATCACTCTGCAGTAGACGCTGACGGTGAGCACAGCGCCCGTGGCCGGCCCGCCGAGCGGGAAGCTGAGCGCTTTTCCGCCGAACCTCGGGTTGGAGCTCTCTGCTGCGGCGGCCTCGGTGAGGTCGACTGGGAAAGCGCCGAGGTCACCGCCACCGCTCGCCGAGTCTGCCACGAGCGCTGCCCACACGGTGAAGCTCCGTAGCGTGGCGCCGCCCGCGCTGAAGTAGTGCAGGAACGTCTCGTCGAACGCGGCAGCGCCGTCCCGGGACACCCGCGCCGGCGCCGTGTTCTCGCCCTCGGCGCCGCCCTTGCTCCTCCACCCGACCACCACGCCACGCCCCTCGGCCGCGGGTGGCATGCCGGTGATGCGCAGCACCTGGAGGCACACCACGCAGCGCGGTCGCCGGGGACGGAGCGTGCCGAGCAGCCGGCTCTTCCACTGGCCCAGCGCTCCCCGGCCGGCGCCGGCGCCATGGACAACGCCTCCGCCTTCTGGGGAGCACATTGGCTTGTGGTGCAAGAGGTCGAGCTCCTCCGGCAGGAGGGAGGAGGAGGCGTGGTGGTGCGTCTTGCTTCCTACCATGTCGGCACCTGGAGGAGGGAGGAGAAGCTAGGCTGCTAGAAGGATATCAGAGCGAGTGCACTGCGTGTAGTTGAGATCGATCGAGCTGGGTAGGGCAGTGTAGTGTGTGTGCAACATGTGTAAAGAGGAGAAGAATATATATATTACACCAAAAGGTACAGTATAGGAGTTGTGATGATTTGGGTAGCATGGCTTGTCTCTGTTGCCCGTGATGCTACGAGAGAGAGATGAGTGTGTGCCAAAGAAATGGTTTGGCTCAATTTTTTCATTGTATTTCTCCCTCTAAATAGGGGCTATGCAGTCGGACTGCCTAAGTCAACTATCATGTCACATCACTGTGATGTGACCGGTCATACCTCTATCTGGCATGCCACTGTTGGCGATGTCACAGACTAGGAAACACTGTAGGTGACGTCTACCACGTCCTAGCTACCTACTCTGTACTTGATGCTGACGCATCACTTCAGGACACTGGATACAGGACAAAAGCCCTCGCACCAGAGGAACCTGGCAACTAATTCGACTTAGGACAGGCCTCGGAGTCGAACACTTCCTCGACTTGGGACAGACCCCGAAGTCGGCACTCTCTAACTCATCGACTCCTCCTCCACACTCGAAGGGATCGCCGACTGGACACACAAGCCTATTTCCAACAATCACTCCCTAGGCTTGAGTTCCGGAGACACCTCCACCATGCCGATCCTCGTGCGCAGCTCCGCCAGGCGGACTCGTCCAAGTGGCTTGGTCAGCATGTCTGCGAGTTGGTGTTCGGTGGGCACGAACTCTAGCTCGACCTTCTTCGCCTCCACGCAGTCTCGAATGAAGTGGTACTTCAGGTCGATGTGCTTTGATCGCTTGTGGAAGACGGGATTCTTGGCGAGCGCGATAGCCGATTTGTTGTCGACCTTGAGCACCACGTGCTCTACTTCGCCGTTGCTGAACTCGGCCAGCAACCGAGCCAGCCAGATCCCCTGGCAAGCAGCTGTGGCAGCCGCCACATACTCTGACTCGCAGCTCGACAGAGCCACGACCTTCTGCTTGAGTGACTGCCAGGTCACTGGGCTGCTCCCGAGGAAGTACAGGGTGCCCGACGTACTCTTGCGCGAGTCGACGTGGCCCACCAGGTCGCTGTCGCTGTAGCCGACCAGATGCGGTGTACCTGCATTCCTCCCATACCTACATCCGAGACACGGAGTCCCGGCGATGTAGCGTAGGATGTGCTTCACGGTCGCGAGGTGCTCCAGAGTCGGAGCCTCCATGAACCGTGATACGAACCCGACTGCGAAGGTCAGGTCCGGCCTCGTGTGCACCAAGTACCGGAGGCTCCCGACTATGCTCCGGTACTCGGTAGCATCCGTCGCGGGTGTCGTGCTGCACTTGAACAGCTTGAAGCACGCTCCATGGGTGCGTGGACGGGGTTGCACCCGCCCATCCTCGCCTTCTCCAGCAGCTTCAGGGCATAGGCACCCTGCGAGATATCGATCCCGCTGGGTCCTTGTCGAACCTCAATGCCGAGGTAGTAGCTCAGCAACCCGAGGTCGGACATCTGGAATAGGCTCCGCATCTCCAGCTTGAATCTGTCGATGTCGCTGGAATCCGAGCCCGTGATCACCAAGTCGTCGACGTAGACACCGACTAAGAGCCGGCTCGGAGTCGCTCCTCGCGCGTACATGCCATGCTCTGACTCGCACCTTGCGAAGCCGAGCTTGACGAGGCATGCGTCGAGCTTGGTGTTCCATGCCCTTGGCGCCTGCTTGAGGCCGCAGAGCGCCTTGACGAGTCGAAGCACCAGGTGCTCCTTCCCCTTTGCAGCGAAGCCAGTTGGCTGCTGCACATACACCTCTTCCTCCAACTCGCCGTTGAGGAAGGCTGACTTGACATCCATGTGGTGGACGTCCCACCCGCACTCGCCGCCACGGCTAGCAGTAGCCTGACGGACTCGAGTCGAGCCACGGTGCGAAGACCTCGTCGTAGTCGACCCCGTGCCGCTGCACATAGCCCTTCGCCACCAGGCGAGCCTTGTGCTTAAGGACTGCGCCGTGCGCATCCTTCTTCACCTTGTACACCCACTTCAGGCCGATCGCGCGGTGACCTGGTGGTAAGGTGGCCAGCCTCCAAGTCGAGTTGGACTCGATGGCCTCCAGCTCCTCCTGCATCGCCTGCCTCCAGCTGGCATGCACCTTCGCCTCATCGAACGAGCCTGGCTCTTCGGAGGCGAGATAGTGGAGCTCCTCGTCCGGCTCAAGGGCCGAACCCACTTCGAGCACGTTCTACAGAGTGCGGAACCGGTGATCGAAGCTCATGTCGTCTTCTGCATCGAGCATACCTGAGTACCTCGAAGGCGGCGTGACGAACTCGACGCCAGAGACAGCCTGAGTCGAAGACTCGGCTGTCGGGTGCTCCGGTGTTGTTGGAGAACCAGCTGGGGACGCACTCCTGACTCTGGAGTTGGCGAGTCTGGAGCCGGCGAGTCGGGTGCAGGACCCGCACTCCCGTCTCCCGGAGTTGGTTGCGGCTCGAACACCATGTGCTCGACCGCGAAGGTGTCGACTCTGAAGGTGTTCACCGGAGTGTCCGGCGAACTCCAGTCCCAGCGCGCGTTCTCGTCGAACACGGCATCTCACGTGATGGTCACGTGGTTAGTCACCGGGTCATAGGCCCGATAACCCTTCGTCCCGGGTTTGTACCCGACGAAGATCATCGGCCTGCTCCGGTCGTTGAGCTTCTTCAGCCCGGGGCGCGTCTCTCTGACATGCACCATGCACCCGAACGTGCGCAGGAAGCTCACATTCGGCTTACGGCCATGCCAGGCCTCGAACAGCGTCTTGCCGTCCACGCTCTTGGTGGGTGACCTGTTCAAGATGAACACGGCCGTTGTCACCGCCTCACCCCAGAATTCTCCGGGTACCTTCTTGGCCTTCAGCAGACTGCGGGCTATGCCCACAATCGTCTGGTTGCGTCGCTCTACGACGCCGTTCTGCTGCGGGGAGTACGGAGCTGTCAGGTGACGCTCCACTCCGAGCTCAGCGCAGTATGCTGTGAAGAACCCGGAGGTGAATTCGCCTCCGCGATCCGTGCGCAGCGTGCGCAGCTTGCAGCCAGATTCTGACTCGACTCCCGCCTGGAGTCGAATGATGGCGGCTGCGGCCTTGTCCTTCGTCGATAGAAGGGCGAGCCACATGTACCGCGACAGGTCGTCCACCAGCAGGAGGAAGTACCTCTTCCCGCTCGGTGTGACCGGGGTGATCGGCCCGCAGAGGTCGCCGTGGACCAACTCGAGTCGCTCCTTCGCCCGGAACTTCGTTTGCTTTGCGAATGGGGCTCGCCTCTGCTTCCCTGCTAGGCAGGCGTCGCAGAGCTGGTTCACGTGCTCCACCAAAGGGTGGCCACGCACCATCTCGCCCTTCGCCAGTCGGCGCAAGCTGTCGAAGTTGAGGTGCCCGAACCGCGCATGCCAAGTCCATGCCGGGTCGTCGCCAGTGCCCATTTCCAACATCTTGTGCCCATTTCCAACATCTTGTGCCCATTTCCAACATCTGGTATCAGAGCCTGGATTCGGCAGTTGGGCTAGCTGCGGGCCGTGTGCACTCGGGCTGGATATGTTTCGCGAGGGTTTGCTATGGTTCCCGGGCAGACTGCGCGAGCTGGGACTAGGGGGATAATTTTTGGAAAATAGTCCCACCTCGCTAAGCGAGGGAGCTGGGCACCAGCTTATAAGGCTGGGCAAACCTCACCCAATACCTGCGGGTTTTGGGTTGAGTTAGGCTGGGCGCTTGTAAGGCTGGCCAGTTGGGCTTCTCCCGCCTACAGTCTCGCCATCGCGCTGCATGGGAATGGAGGAGGCAGGCAGGACGTGAGGGAGGCCAGCCCCAAATGTGGAAAGGGCTAGGGTTTTGAAGCACCACTTGGCTCTTATGATTTCACTTTGACACAAGAGGGGCAATATAAAGACATGCATGTTAGTTAATGACTCGTGCTAGCTATTTGTCACTGGCCTCTTTGATTCAAATGATTTTAGTAGGGAACTTTGAAGGATTGGAATCCTTAGAATTTTTTCGTATGTTGCTTATTTGAATCGCATGATTGATTAATATAAGAATTTTTTCTAAGCATTGCTCTGCAATTATTTCATAGATTTTTTTTGCATTCACTCAAACCTCTTGGAATAATCCTTTGTTTTTTTTATGATGCAGTCAAACAAAAAATCCTAAAGGATATGAATGTGCGTGACATTCCAATCCTTCCTTTTCCCTATTGTTGCGTTTTAAGAATCCTGCGAATAAAAACACCCTAAGATTGCAAATTGCTGGCACACATTTAAAAAAGGGATTGCCTATTCCTTACTCGACCCAAATAGGTATTTATCACTCGTTACTGATAGGCATCTGACGACAATCTTTCCGCCCCTTCCTACCCGAATGGTCAGATCAGATGGTTCTTAGAATCGGCTTAGAAATAGTTGTTTTTTCAGTCGCATGAGAAACAGAAAAACCATTTAGAAAATGTGCAATTCTGTTTCTAGCTATAAATTCCATCCTGGCCAAACTCTGAAACTTATTGCAGCATTTTTTGAAAGGCCTTAAATTTTGAAAATAAATAGTATATAGTATTAGTAAGAGACTGTTAGAATATATGTACACGTACGAGTAGGACTTTGAGATAGACTAGGATTGCTATACCTTGTACTCCAAGTTTACCTCCTCCTTGTACCTCCATATAAACCCACGAGGGTCCAAGCAATACAACAACATAAATTAGGGTTCTAAAACTTTCACATGGTATCAGAGCGGTTAGTCTCACGACGCCGATCTTAGGGTTCTAAACACTTCCGCATCGCGCCGCCCCCGGGGAGATCAATCTCCTCTCCTCGGGGGCGCGGCACCCGGTCTAGATCAAAGATCTGATCGGTTCTTTTAGATTAGATTTTAGACAATTTCGAGTTTCCCAATTCTAGTTATTAGATCCAAATTTCACTTTTCCGATTCTACAGATTAGTTCCAATTAGATCCAACCAGCCAAATAAATCCCTAGATTCACACGATCCTTCTTCGGTGTAGTGCAAGATCGATCGGTTACGGCGGCGCACCGCCCGTGCCGTGCGGTCAGAGGAGCTGACTCGCTCCCGGACCCGGACGACATCAACGCCAGGGGCAACATGCTACATCAACCTCCAGCACGGGACTCCATGCCATGCACTACGGGGCCATGCAGCAATGCACTACGGGGCAAGCTGATGCCTACGTGCGTCGTTTTCCATCAAGTCTGCAAGCAGCATGCATCCATGCACCAGGAGACGAAGATACGATCTACTCCACGACAGCATCGACCTCCTCGCCTCTGCACGACGTCTACACCGACCTCATCGAGGGACGTCTACTACACCAAGCATCGTCTACGTCGAACCGTACGAATCTGCACTGCATCGAGCCTACTACACCGAGCCGGACATCTACATCAAGCTGTACAACTACATCAAGATTTTCGTCGAGTTCTACATCGCCAACACAATCATCGCCAAGGTCTACATCACGCGAGTCGAGCCGCATGCCGCCAAAAACAAAACCCCGCCGCCTGCCGCCGCCACTCACACGCGAGTTGCCGCCGCACGCCGCCAATGACAACCTAAAAACCCGCCGCCGCCGCAGAAACCCTGCCGCCGCCGCGCTACGACACAAAACCTGCCGGCGCTCTGCTAGGGCGATCATACAATCGCCTCGCCCGCCTGGTAAAAACCCCGCCGCCGCCGCAGAAACCCTGCTGCCGCCGCGCTACGACACAAAACCTGCCGCCGCCGCAGATCCCTGCCGCCGCCGCACAAAACCCAAAACCCTACGACACAAAACCACGCAATTTTTTTTTTGCGCCTTCGGCTCTATCGGCTACACCGACCGCGACAACCTCGACCACGGCTACATCACGCTCGGCTACCTCGACATCAACATCATACACACGTCTACAGCAACTCAAGAGCTCCAGTCGACAGCATCCGCGTCATCCCTTGCGTCCATGACACTCCCGCTGTGACTGCGGGAGGGAAGAGAAGGAACCAGAAGGGGACGGCGATGATGACAAGGTGGAGGAGGCGACGGACGCATAGGACTTCTCCAGTCGCAATCGTCCGCTACACTCCCGTTACGACTGAGGGGGAATGTTAGAATATATGTACACGTACGAGTAGGACTTTGAGATAGACTAGGATTGCTATACCTTGTACTCCAAGTTTACCTCCTCCTTGTACCTCCATATAAACCCCACGAGGGTCCAAGCAATACAACAACAGAAATTAGGGTTCTAAAACTTTCACAGAGACTACAAAAAGACTAGATTATTTTGGGCAGACCTGATATGTGCAGGGCAGAGCTTCATTGACCCAAAGTGGGCCTTGGCCTCCCCAACATTTGTGCAATTTTTCCAATTAGTAGTATTTTCAAGGATTGGCGAAAAGGTTGGATCTGTAAACTAGCGCTGCCTTTCTAAGATTAATTAATGTATATAAATATTTAAGATGAAAGCGAAAAGGACTTGAAGGAGAAAGGGAAAAGTGCTTATCAGAGATCATACTACAATCAAAGGGCCAACTAGTTAAGGATGGCAGTGGCACATTTATCTTAACTATCCTATCTGGAGGGAACAAAGTGCATGTGCCATGCAGAAAGTGAGGGAGATTAGCACAAGAACTGTGCACAACTAACTCTACTTAATCCTCTATGTGGTCCTAACCCATTGGTGCTGGTGATAATTATGTGGCGACTAATTAACAAGGCAGCAAACTTGCATGACAACTGACACCTGTCACAAGTGCCAATGGGAGGGTCCAATTCTTTTTCTTGGCCAGGGACCAGCAAGTACAAGACTTGCCACCTCCAAGCATAGCTTCTTCCCTTGCTTGAAGGGCCATCTAACTCCAACCTTGGACTTAGCCCATTCTTAGCTCTGCAATTTGCTCATTTATGTGTTTGAATTGATGTTCTCTAAGGGGGTGAATAGGGGTCCAGTTCTAGGGATCACTAACAGATGATTTCGTAACAATATCTGCTATTTTCCAAGCACACCTCTACTTCTTGAGATGGGGTGATATATAGCTAGCTAGCTAGGTACACTCGTACCAATGTTTTGACTTGGTGTGAGTGTGGAATTAGCAAGTAAAACCAGTTGTACTTTGTTTGGAATTCTATATGACCAATTAAGTCATCCCGGCCAGTAACTTAAATTGATGTTAGTTAGTTCTTCTCCCCTCTCTTCTTTTATCTTCTCTTGTGTATCACACAATGCCTCCCCTCTGGCGCACCTGCTCCAAGCCTTTTTGGTTTCCAGAATAGGTGACGAGCGACAACCGATCTGCAATGATGGATATGTGATCTGATTGTGGCTGCTGTGATGGGTTATACATGTGCACCAGATGGTGAACAAAGGAGTTTCAGGATGAAAACCCTTGATCTGTCCATAGTAGGATGTATCCAACAATAGTGGCACAACCGTCTCAGACATTGTCGTTTGGAGAGTACCGTGGGTTTCTCCATTGGTGCTGCTATGCCATATTTTGTCATTGCATGAATTGATTTTGAATTCGATTCCTCGGCCATCACTATAAAATTTAGTTGAGTCACATGGTATCAAGGATCACCATGCTAACAAAATTATGTACACGAGTGATCGCACTGACCACATTTATAATTGCTAATATTAATGTTGATGCATCCACGACCCCAAGTCTTCTTAATTATGTTTGAAACATTTGGTACCTGATGAATTATTCCATAAACTCAACTGTTAAACTATGTAAAGGCATGCATCAAGCTGTGTGCATATAGATATATGGAAACAAAGCAACTACCGGATGAAATTAACATGATCAGCCCTACATGCTTGATAAGAAGTGATGCTATATTCTTGATAGTATTTTGCCAAGAAAATAAGTTCATGCTTGATTTATAGTACAATATATTTCTTCTTTACATGCACTTTCCTAAAGCAGAGCCCCTATGCACCCCTTTCCAGATATAGGAAGGTACATACACCGGTAATTAAGGTGCAATTTGGAGTACATATATATAGTTCCTCGAAAAGCTCCTGATGGGACAACTATACTCTTGTGTAGCACATAATGCCTCCCCTCCGTCACCCCTGATCAAATCCTTTTTGGTTTCCAAAATAGCTAGGTGACGACCATGAAGATCCGCAATGATGGATACATGATATGATTATGGCTGCGGTCCTACGGTGATCGATCGACTATACATGTTAAAGCTTTGGGATGGAAACCCTTGATCTGTCCTTAGTAGGATGGATCTAGTAACTGTGGTGCAGAAGCGTCTCTCCCTTCATGAAGGCATTTTTCATCTGGAGAGTACGGCGGGATTTCTCCGTCGGTGCTGACGTCTCATTTTTGTAACCGTTTTTGACATTTCCATCCATGTTATCAAGATTTCCAAGAGATGGATGATCACTGAATAAAACAAAACATGTTCACCGGTGACCACACTAACCGCATCTAATGTTGTTGATCTCAACGGTGATTCATCGACGAATCCATGTCATCTCAATTATGTTTGAATAGCGTTTTGCCAAAAGGAAATGCATGCTTGATAGTACGCTATATTTCTTCTTTTGGAAAACCCACGCATGCATGCATGCACTTCCCAGAAAGGAGAGCTCCATCCCACGCACCCGTTTCCCGATATGGGAAGGCGCGGACACACATCGGCAAGGTGCAATTTGCAGTATACATATATAGCTCCTCGAAAGCTATAGCCCCTGCTAGCTGCTGGGTGATGTGACAACTAGTACAAAACCCCGATAGATGAAATCCGCGCGCGTGCAGCACTTGTTCAAATCGGGAAATGAACACGCGCGGTGACTGAAAGGCCTTCGTCTCCCCTGTCTACAGTAGAGAGAGGCGGAGGAAAAAGCGTCTTCTTTCTCCTCTCCGTTCGCCGGCAGATCTGCGCTCCCCTCCGCCTCCGGTCGCCGCTCCGGCACCGTGAGGTGGGGGGGAGCTCGGGCTCTTGCTCGGCTGTAGATAGGTAGTAGCTTAGTAGGTGTGAGTGCCCAGGCGTTGCTGTCGAGGACGGTGGCGATGGCGGCGGTGTTTTTGGGCGTGTTGGTCCTCCCCCTCCTTCCCCGTTCCGGCGTTCGCCGGGGAGGATGTGGAGGTTGTCCGTCAGGCGCGGTTCTTCCGCCGGGCTCCTCTGGCCGGCCGTGGAGGCGAGGGGAGGAGCCGGTGGGGATCGTGGTCCTGTTTTTGCTGCAGGTGTGCTGGGTGGTCCTCTGCTTCGGGTCGTTTGCTGCTGCTGGCCATGGTGGCGAAGCGAGCAGGGCCTGGAGATGGTGCGCGGCGGGCGGGCCTGGTCGACGCGGCGTCGGCGGGAAGCTGGGCGGTGCTGGAGCTGTGGAGCTGAGGCCGTGGTCGTTCATCGAGCCAGATGCCGTCGCGGAGCGGCGGCTGGATCTTGCGGTCGTCTTCCTAAGGTGGTGGTGGCTCCTCTGCTCCGGTGGAGTGCGGTACGGCGGCGCCGGCGTGGACTAGGCGTTCGGGAGAGCGGCGGTGGACCTGATCGCGTTTGTTCCAGGCTGCACGGGGTGCTTTCTGCAAGTTGCAGGGTCCTTCTGTAATTTCTTTTTTTTCCTGGACTTCTTTGTAATTTGTACTGAGCACGCTGGTTATATGGATCGGGTCCTTTTCCTCAAAAAAAAAAGGAAATGAACACGCGCGCGCACCGGCCGTACGCGCGCCCTCTCGCGCGCGATCGGGGCTGCCCAATGGAACGTCTCGCACATGAGAAGCTTTGCGCCTTTCGATCCATCGGGTACACGCCGCGTCACATCCGATCGATCGATTTGGCCTTTCAGGGGACACAAGCGTCGATCCCAGGGTGAGCTTCTGTAATTCGTGATTCCACTTGACTTGAAGCTCATGTACTTATATATAGTGGTTTTGAGTTGATGGTTTTTGGTCGGGGAAGAACTAATTTAAAGATGTATATATGCATGCTCACGTACTTGTATAAATTTTGATGTTAGACCGGAAACTAGCTATGGGTAAGTAACTAGTAGGGGTACGTACTTTGCTAGCTAGCTAGCTATGTGTCTATGTCTGATATGTTTTTCGTTTCCTAGCAATTTCTACCTCGTATCCACATGCATAAACATCCACAATCTGTAGTACTTTATATGGGAAATGAAAACTTAGTTTGAGCTACCCCTGTTGATTTCAAAGTGCAATGCAACATTGTAACTAGCTTTCCCATAAAAAAGATACTAGCTAACTAGCTCAATAACAGAAGAATATATACATCTGATAGTAGTATTTAAGAATAGCTTATTTGAAATTTAGGGCCGGTCCATGCTGCACTGGACCCGATGAAAAGCCCACATTAGGATTACTATGGAGTATCGAGGCCGCTCCCAGCAAATCTTGCCCTAAAAACGAAAAGGGAAAGCAGGCGCCATCTTTGCCATCTTGCCTCAGAAAAAAAAAGGCGCTTTGCGAGAATAAAAACTACTAGGGAGGAATAGAGGATATTTAGGTTATCCAAGTGCAGTAGAGAACCACGGAAAAAATTTAAGTTCGGTGAACTCTAAAGCAAAAAAAATTGATGCAAAAAAAATCAAAATTGTCTAGACATATTAATACTTTATATGATCTTAAACATAATCACTTAGTACAATTATAATAACAACATATTTAAATATAAATAGAACCTACAAATGCAATAATCCTTGTCTTGTTAGTTAGCATACCATCTAATAAAGAGAAAAAGAATACATAGTAGTAGGTATAAAAGAAGGAAACATTGTTTAAAGAATAAAGATTCGTAATTAATACTTTTCTTGTTTGTTGGGTTAGGTGTAACTTTTATGGGATGAAATAGAGAAAGGCAGAAGATACAACTTAAAAGGATAACTGAAGTGACAGGTATTCGAATCCACTTTGGTTGGAGTATGTTATTATTAGCGATGTTTTTTTTTTTCAATTAGCGATGCTGTGAGCAGCGCTATTTCTTGAACACGAGTAATTATTCAAATAATCCAGTGGTTGTAACAACTCCAAACGGCGGAGACGCATCTTGTCTTCTTCTAATTGAATTTGTGGCCAATTGACACGAAGTTCGAGGAACCGAGACAACAATAAAGCGGTTGAGCTCTCCCTGCCAGCAGATTCTCATGAACTCTTTTGGAGTGAAGAAAAAAAGTTCAACAGCTCTTCTGGAGAGGGTTTTGGGTGGTATACACAAGTAGAAGAAGATGGCAACACCACCGTGTTCCCACTCTGCTTTGGCTTCTATGGCCTCTGCAAAGCAAGGACCGATTCCTTTCGCGGACACTCACGGTGACACGAACCTCGCCTCCTCGCCGGAGAAAAGTGATGACGAAGAGCATGCAGACCTTATCTCCGCCCTGCCGAGTGCATCAGCGGCTGACGGCCTGATCAAGCTCCGTCGCTACCGGGGTTTCTGGCTACGTGAACTCCTCGTCCCGGCGGCCATCGACCTCGAGCGCCGCTTCGAGCCCCGCCACGACGACGTCATTGTGGCCAGCTTCCCCAAGTGCGGCACCACCTGGCTCAACGCTCTAACCTTCGCCACGATGGCACGCGCCGCCTACCCTCCAGCCGGCGCCGACCACCCGCTCCTCCGCCTGAACCCGCACCAGTGCCTCCCTTTCCTGGAGGGCCTCTTCCTCGGTGGCCGGGACGCCGAGCTGGAGTCGCTCCCGTCACCACGCCTCATGAACACCCACATGCCGCTCCCCATGGCGCCGAAGGCCGTGTCGGGCTGCAAGGTCGTCTACATATGCAGGGACCCCAAGGACATGGTCGTTTCAACGTGGCAATTCTACCGCCGCCTGCAGCCCGACCTGGCATTGAACTCCGTCTTCGCGTCCGCCTGCGACGGGGCGATGGCGTTCGGCCCGGTCTGGGACCACGTCCTCGGCTACTGGCGCGCGAGCATAGCTTGGCCGGACAAGGTGCTCTTCCTGCGGTACGAGGAGCTGCTCCGCGACCCGGCCGGGAATGTCAGAAAGCTGGCGGGGTTCCTCGGGATGCCATTCTCTGCGCCGGAGGAGGAGGCCGGCACCGTTGACAGCATCGTCAAGCTCTGCAGCTTCGGCCACCTCAAGGGCCTGGAAGCCAACAAAGTTGGCAACCTGGATCCCGTCCTCCCCATCCCTCGTGACGCGCTCTTCAGGAATGGCGCGTCCGGCGATTGGGTTAACCACATGACGCCGGAAATGGCGGGCCGCCTTGACGAGATCGTCGCTGAAAAGATGCGAGGGACAGGGTTCACTTTGAGTGACCTGTGACCTACCAGTGTAACAGTGTTACTTTTCTCTTCTTTTTGTTTATCCAATTACTCTATATATAAAGGACGCTGAGATTGCTGGCCTGGCATCGCTCCGGGTACCGGCGGTACTGTTCATATAAACAGTGATTTTTTTTTCTCCTTTTTCTTTTGAATTTTTTTTTCTCCCTAAAATTATATACACGAAATATATACACATCAATGAGTAAGTTTCATCCCCGTGAACGGTTTCGAGTTTTGTCAACTCTAACTTCTCAATTTTGGAACTAATTTTGTCAAATTTTTTGCAGACAAGTCCTCGCGCTTCCCACAAATTATTACCTATACCTAAATACATAAAAGACACTGAGAATAGCGAGCTGAGAACGCTCGGGCACTGCAGCGCCGCGCAAAGCTACAGTGCCCGGTTGCCTCCGCGCCGTCGATCGTTGATCCGACGGTCCACGTCCGACGTGCGCGCCGCTTGCTTGCATTAAGGTCCTCGCACTTTCCAAAAAATACGACTTGGTCCTCCGGACGCCGCTTGCTTGCATTAAGGTCCTCGCACTTTAAAAAAAACGACTCGGTCCTCTAGTCGCCGCATTCTTGCAACAAAGCCCTCGCACTTTCCAAAAAATGTAACTCGGTCCTCCGGCCGCCGCTTTCTTGCAACAAAGTCCTCGCACTTTCCAGAAAATGTGTCTCGGCCCTACGGACGCCGCTTTCTTGCAGTAAGGTCCTCGCACTTTCCAAAAAATGTAACTCGGTTCTCCGGAATAAAACATTTTTGTATAAGAGTCTTTTGTTTAAACAATTTCCAGAAAATGATTAATGTTGTAAAATCAACAACTTTAAGTCTGTCCATCAGAAAAATATGAATAATATATCAAAATGCTCAGAACGACAAATACTAACTATTTATGACAAAATACAAAAATATTTGAACATTTCAATTTGGTAAATACTTGGAGATAATCTAAATGCATTTTCTCTAATTATAAAGTTAACGTTCGCAATTAGGCTCTTGGACGGAGCCGCCGCCGGCGCCGACGCGGACCGCCGCCGTTGCAAGCCTCCCCCGACGAATAGAAGGCGGCCACTTATTCCAATCGTTCCCACAAATTTCATAAAAATGTCCAAATTATGCACGATCACAAAATGCAAAAATATTTTAAACGGAAAGGTTCATCTCAGTGGTCCTGCTCCAAACAAAATGTTTGGACTTTCCAACATTCTCCCACTCAAAACATACATTTCATACCTAATGATAAAATTAATATTTTGAGCTGCCGTCTTTTTATTCACCTCTACACGCACGCTTAAATCAGCCAAAATTCCATAAAGTCCGCATCTTAATCGACAAAAACAGCGATACAGTACATACTTACATGACTTGATTTTAATTCTAAAATTCCTCTTAAAGGGCGCGGCGTGCCGTCGCGCCGAATTCCACTAGTAAATATTTAAGACAGTTAAGGTGGGCGTTCCTTCCTCGTCCTGGTCATGATCGATGTTGCTAGATTTTGACACTTTTATTTGTAAGCAGACGTCACAGGTTAAGGGATGATTGCAACACAGGCTGATTCATTGATAGTCTGGAGTAGCTCGGATGCGGATCTGTAAGTAACTAAGCTAGCTAATGGAGCTAATTACTCCACTAACTAAGCTATGTCAAATGTGTGCATACACATGCTAACACCCCCGCAGAGTGTACGTCGTCGCCTGAAAAGATACACAGATTGAACCTGAATTCTCTGAATACCGCTGTCGCATGGCCCTTAGTCAGTCATGACATTGGCAAACTGCTCATCTGTGGGGACACGCAGAACACGAATCTCACCTTGATGAACCTTTTCACGTACAAAGTGTAGATTTGAAATGTCAAAATTATGGTTCCTTGTGAAGAAAGTGCAAATAGGATGGTGCAAAATGGCACCATTCAAATTTTCACACAACTAGTATGGTGGCCCTCGCAAAATGCGAGGGCATCATCTTTAATATATAAAAGTATTAATTATATATAATTATAAATAAAATAGTTTAGACATTGCGAGGGCATAATATTTCATATAAAACACATTAATATTTATTTATCAGCTTATATAAATATTTGTTTGGATAAAAATATCTGAAAATATCTATAAAATATATGTAGGGTTCCATAGAGGATTATATTATGTGGAACGGATCAATAGTGTTCTAGTGGCCACTAACTTCACGGTAAATATAAATATCACTTCTGCGGGGAACCTATTTTTATCATCTTTAAAATCGTGGCTGAATTATCACTTCAAGATTAGAAACCATATCTGTGAGACAACGTATGTTATGTACGTGGTCATATTGGTCCAATTCACATAACTTAGTTCACATGGCAAGCTGATATATAATTCTTAGTTGATGTTACACCAGTGCATGGTTAAAATATCGAATATAGTTTGAAAACATAATCCTGATTGATTTAGAATTAACAAAAATAGAAAATTAATGTCTGTTAAAGATCTATTAACCGTGGTTTGTTATGATACCAAACACTCATATTAATGCTCAAATGGTGATATATACAATTATGAAGACATGTTAAGTTTTGCATGCTAATCATAAGGATCAACAGATCAATATGTGGATGAAAATAGTTGATTTTGTTACAGAAGTCGGGAATAGTTTTTTGCTGATATATAGGGAAACCACACAATTCACATGTTCAATTTATTTCCTCACTGTTACTTTGACCATATATTTGAATGTGTTCTATTTTAGTTGCTTCTATCTTATCTAGATAATAATCTACAATGAAAGTCGGGAAGCCATATTCTTATCCATTTTACCTAACTCTTTCCTTGATATTTATTATTGTTCAATACAGTCGTTCTACATCCTCACTCACAATATTAGTTGTTTCTTAATATGGCTACGCGGGATCTTAATTGACCCCTCACTGGTTACATCTTCCCCAATGTGAGACTTCACAATCGCACTATCTAGCCACCTACTTCTTTCCTAATCCATCATCAACACTCATTTGTTATCTCCATAGTTATACCATTGCAATAATCAAGGAGAAATATTTAAATGGTGATAATGCAGCCAGATGTGCTCTACCATTTTAGTCATAAAAGTCATAAGTTCCTTGTATAAAATGGTGATAATGCAGCCAGATGCGCTCTACCACCTTATTTAAATGGTCATACTCGCTAATTTGTGATGCGTTGAAATGAAGGGGCGGCCAATTCAGTAGTTTTTACACATATATATCCTTATTCTTTTTGTAGGCGCCGTTGGTATATGAATTATATGTTGTTGATACTCTGGCCATATATACACGGTAATTTTAAACAAAAGAAACCATGCTAGACACACAACAATGCATGTTTAATTAGTGGACATATAAAATCTGAAAACAAATGGTAAATACTGAGGTATGATTTACATCCTTCCCAACCATGGCTCATTGATAGCTGTAAAGTTGTTGGAAACCAATCACAAATGCCGAGTCAGGAATTTACTGTCAATATTTATTTTCAGTTATAGGCTTACATGTTCCTACAATGGATTGATTATGACGGTTAATTTATTGGAAACCAACTGTAAATATCATAGTTAATAATCTTGAACTATTCTATGGCTGTGTTGTTTTCCCTAGAACCCTGTGTAGTCATTATTGTGTATAATTTATGTTATAATTGTTTTTTTGCAAGAGGTTGTTGTTGATACAACACCATGCTTTCCACAAAAGAACAAAATATTACATCGACATATTAGCTGGTAAGCAAAGAAATATCCAAGATAATTGTTCGTATATTTTAGAATAGTTGTTCGAAAAAAAAAGTGTCCATGTGGTTCAAGTATCATGCGTCAAAAATAGATGTTCCTGCGGTTCAAGATAATTGTTCGTATGGTCCAAAATAAATATTCATGTATTTCATATAATAATATTTGTGTATATATAAAGTAAAACAATAAAATCACAATTATAATTAACTAAAAAATATAAAAACATAAATAATATGTACAAGATTAAATTTGGTGTACTCCCTCCGTCCAGGAGTATAGGTCCCCTAAGACTAGCCATAGTGGGGAGTATCATACACTAGTATCATGCATATGATACTAGTCTATGTTACTAGTTCCATAGTGGGTAGTAACATATTTGTGGTATCATATACTAGTGTATTTATTAGGTTGCACACACATCTTATCTTGGAATCCGTTATGTTACGGTATCTACCTATGATACCACTACCATCTCTCTCCTCATTAACTACAGTGACACGTCATCTTTTTTGCCAACGTGGCATGCATGATACTACCTATGTTACTCCCACTATGGCTAGTCTAAGAAATATAGCAGCGCGACCAAGGTGAAATTTTATTGGCTCCCAGCGATTACGCCATCTGGTTCGTTTCCTCCAATCAAGGATCATTTCTGTTAATTTCTCCATTAAGTGCGGCAACTAATCGACGTACAGGCCCACAGCAAAAAATCTATAGCTGCATGCTCGCGTGAGGGAAGCCATTCATTGGTCATTGGGGTGCAGGTGGAGTTAATTTAGGGAAATGGGGTGCGGCTGGGAGTTATTTTAGGGAAGAGAGAGGGCCAGGTCAGCCAGTTAAATAGGCTAATTAAATGCTTACGGGCCTTATTTCTAAGTATTTCCGGGCAAATAGATTTTGACTAGGGGACCTATAATCCTGGACGGAGGGAGTACAAGACTTTTAAGAAAATTAGATGAACACTTTTTCAAAATATACAAACTCATATATTGTTATGCACGTAGATTTTTTTTCTTGCAACGCTCTCCTACAAATACATAAACACTTATCTTTAGGAAATACAAAAAAAAAATCGATATACATGAATATCTCCTTTGCAATACATGAACACTTTATTGGTTGAAACAGATTGTATAAACTTAGTGAAATATAGGCATTCATGATATTTATAAAAAAACAAAGGAAAGAAACCAATTTCAGAGCCCATCTTCAGCAAAGACAGCCGCCAAGATTCATGTGGGCAGGCATGTTTTTTTCTCGAACAGGCAGGCATGTTAGATTAGGCTCTCCACTGGAGATAGCTTGTACTCATATTAACACTGATCAGTGACCATCAACAAAGCTTTTCCAGCTACGCTAAAAATAAAATAAAAGGGAAAATGCAACAAAAACTTAAAGCCGACTAGTGTTCACACCCTTCAACATACTCTTTACACATGGAATGTTTGGTTCAGCTGTCTGATACTGTCTCTTCAGATGATGCGCCTGTGTCGCTCGCAGTGGCGCCCTTAGGCCCAGCCGCCATAGCAGCGGCCCTCTGGTTCAGATCCAAGGTGTCGCCATCGGTCCGGAATAGCTTCTTGCCCAGACTGCGCAATTCCCCTTTCCTCTTCGGCGTGCGCTTCAAGGATGCATTGGGCATGACATGTGGTTTAGTGTCATCAGGGAACAGGAATGCGGCAGCTCTCAGGCTATCACTCCGTGGATCGGTCGCGGAATGTTCTATCACCTGCGATGTGCTCGTCCACATCTCCGGATTAAGCCAGCTTGTACCGGTCATGACATCCTTCGTAAGCCACTGAGGAAGGCTGTTGATTGGCTGTTGGTTCATGGGAAAGAGCTGAGACATCCTATCTGGTAGTTCTTGGTACAAATGTGACCTGTTAACATAGTATGACTTCTGGGATTTGGATGTCTTCCTACGCCTGCTGCCACTTCTGCCGTGTGAGGAAGAAGCCAAAGGGAAGGTCCCCAGAGAAGGATTCGTCAACCCGTTGTCAATTCCATGAAGGTTATATCTGCCCAGGTTTGATAAATGATGCTGACCTCTATCTGAAGTACGAGCATTCTGAAGGTACACATCACTCATGGAAAGATTCGTTTGGGCTGCAAGAAATGGAGACTTCGAGCATCCAGAGCACGAACTGCTTCCAACATAATCTTCCGCTATATGCAGAGGTGGTGCAGGGCCTAGAGCAGATGTTCTAACTGATTGAAGGAGATCTCCACCTAGAAGCTTCTTTTGCTCCTTGTCCCATTGCTTAGCAAGGTCCTCAGCCATTCTAGAGTTTGAGAATCGTAGTCGCGTATCCCTCAACATCGCATTCCAGTTATTCGTTCCATATCTCCTCACTCCAATCCATAGAAAATCTAACTCTTCTTCCGACCAGCTGGGAGCCTGGCGTCTTTTGTAGGAGTATGTACCGAGCCTTTCTGCCAGTAAATGAGATCCACTGGATTTGCCTCCGTGAAACAACCTATCATACCCCAGGGCAGGCATGCCACTGTCTTGGAAACTATCCAAGCTGAGATCTAAACTGGACTCAGGCACCTTATCCATTTTTCTGAATTTCAGTTCTGAAGGCATGCTCTTTGGTTCCTTGGAACTCCCAGCTTTCCATGACGGACTCGGATCAAAAAAGTTTGAATACAAGGTATGCATTGTTGAGGTTCCCTCTTGATGTTGCTCTTTAGCATGGATGGTATCTTTCTCCTTTGTAAAAAACAACCTTTCAATTGGTTGAGTAACTTGTTTTTGTTCAGTAGCAAAATGATCCTGTAGTGTAATAAGTAAAGAAAATGTTTAACACATAGATAATATAAGGCTGTATAATACATGTGAAAAAACAATCTAATTTGAAACAAGATGGTGACAGAAAGATAAATGTACAGTTTAGTGAACTACCCACAGATAGATAAAATGTGAAGAAAAACAATCTAATTTGACACGAAGGGTACAGCTATGTAACTGAGAACATAATCCTGCAAGTGGGGGAGGCATTGGGATTCTCAGTGCACTTCCTATCAGATGGGACAAATATGATTTTATCATTCTGACCTGATTTGACAGCCTTTGAACTGAGGAGTCATTCAGATCGAGAAGCCTCTCTTGAGGTAATTCAACACAATTCAGGTTGATCATCCCTGAAGTAAATCCTCTTTCATTTTTCTCCTGGATTACTTGATCAAGAACCTTTGAATTTTCCAGCAGTTTACTCCTCTCATCATTATCCCCGTCTAAGGCAATGATTGGAATATGTTTTGTCGAACCTTCGGATTCTAGAGGACCATCTGTAAACAAAATCACTGGTTAGCTTCAACGCATTTAAATTTACTTATTTTGCCTTGTGGAATGTGAAGAATCCCATTACCATGTGACTCCTTCATCTCAACAACTTCTGGTGCTTCAGTAACATGATCTAGAGTTTTGCTCAAGTCCTCCGCCCTTACATCTTGCTTACTGATCTCTGGCACACTAGTAAATTCTGACACTAGTGTACCATCAAGTTCGGAAGATAAGCTTTGGTTCACATCTTCAGCATGCTGTTGGGAAACTGTACGCTGTACTGTAGATTTTAGCATGTATGAACTACAAAATGAGTATTAAATTAGTTCCTCGCACATGTGTATCTGCCAATAACATCACTCTGATGTCAGATCAGTGCTTAACAAGCACAAGTTAGTTACCTCTTTTGTTCAAGTAAGCGTTGAGGCAGTACATTTTGTCTAGTGCTTGTTCCAGCTACAGTTACCTGCACATAAAATGTTTGATACAGTTAATGATACATGTGTAATTTTGAATGTCTTTAGCACTTCTACGTGCATTTCCAATAATATAAAGTCTTTTCTGACAAACCTTTTAGCACTTCTACAACATCTTGTTATTAAGTACATAGGTATAAAATATGATTCTCTGTTCCTGATGAGTTAACCTTATGTAGCGAAATAAATCGGGCAATGTCAACTTGTTTAGCTTAGATTATATACATATTTCTCTTTTAATTATGCATCGCAACTTCTTTGGCATCTGCACACCTATGTCATAATTAATTACAGGTTTCTAGAATGACATATTGATTGGTTATTGTGCATACAAATTATAAAATCATAGTAATAGCTGAACCGTTCTTGTTTGTAAGCTAGCCTAAAATTGTAGGAAGCCCTTTTTACACTGAAATATATATAAATCTGTATACACAAGGTAGACAAATATACATTTTCAAATTTCAGTGACTTGGTAACATTATATTTCACACACATAAAATAGAAAGCAGCAATAAGTACGCACAGATTACCATCGGGCTATTTCACACAAAGACTTTCATTCAATTTGAACCTCAAAAATTCAACTTGTGTTACTAATTTCTTATATCCAAAATCCACGTTCTTAAGCACATAACAACGTACAAGAAAAACAATAATATGACCATGAATATGAGTATAGACTTTAACAAGTACAAGTGTCTGGTAGGACGAGCAAAAACATACCTTATATTCAGTATCCAAAGAGTTGCCACCAGTTTCTTTGAGCAAGGGTGTAGCATTAACTAATAAACTTGGTGGGCTGCAGCATGTCAGCATTGAGCACTGTTTGCCATTATCTTCTGAATAACTTTCCACTGGTGGTTCGCCCAAATTAATTTTTCTTTTAACGCGCCTACGGAAGGTGAGCAGAGGACTAAATCTGTTCTTACATTGGCTAGGTCTGGTAGTATCATCAGGCACTTGATGATAAATTATTCCCTCAAGAGCAGAGTTATCCGAATCTTTTGCCTTGTTGATTGTTCCGTCATCATGTCTAAGATCACATACATAACTCGGAGCAGGAATTGGATTTACTGCATCATTAGTGCATTGTAATTTCTTATTGCATGCATCTGCCACTGGGAGACTGGTGGCACAAGAAATCTCAGGCCCCTCCATTCGTGGCAACGACTCGCATAATTGAACTTCATTTTGTTCTTTCTCTGGAGCAAGCGCACATGGCTTAGCTGTTTCTTTGTTGGCGCTTTGTTGCATCGACTTGGAGGCATCTTGTTGCTTTGTAGAGATAGACTGCCAATTTCCAAGAGGAGAAAAAGCATAAGATGCACAAGAAGGTAGATGATCAACGTGCAAGTGGTGAATTAAAAATCTCATGAAACAATGAATTTATGGCATAACATAATTCATAGCCCATTAATACATCCTGCTTATATCATAACAAATGCAGAGTTCCGAGAACATGCAGTTATCGACATTTTTAGGTAGAAACGTCAGCCTCATAATTGTAGCATACAATTTCCGACAAATATGATAAGAGCCGTGAAAACATGTAGCTCATATTGCACTGTCTGGTGCAGAAACTTGTGTACCCCTCTTTAAAAAGGACATAAAATTTAAAGCAGTGGTTCTATTGCCATCTTAGGAAGGCGAAAAATCAGTAGCAGCAAAACTAACATGGACAGCCAGAAGCGCTGGCATAAATAACACTAAATAATGAAAATACTACAACGATAAGGAAAGAGGCAAGTCAAGGCTCCTCACAGAATCATCTCCATTTAACACGTTGTTATCGGCGTCAGCCCCGTGTCTCGGGGCCTCGCTGCTAGCAGCCTCGCAGGCAGAAACAGGAGGAGGATCAGGAGCCACGCCGTCAGCTGCCCGAGCGTGCGACGTGCCACGCTTCCTCTTGTAGGTCACCGTGATCTTGGCAGCGCTCATCTCGAATGACGCCAAAACCTAGTCAAACCTGCCTACAAAAAACAGAGCAAAACGATGAGCGTACATTAAGGCGCAAACATCCGCACAGACTTGCCGCAAAAATACAAAGCAGCGGTTTATCACAGACTACGAGAGATCTCATCACACGTATGGATTCATAAAACCCTGGATCTATCGATTCCACGCAGATAACACATCTTTTGCCTCGAAATGGATACAGACACATTGGGAAGAAGGCGGGTTATAGCTAATCCTATGTCCACCTGTGTTCCTCCCAGCTCTTCATCATCAGTATATAAAGCTAGCAGAACAACTCGTCTCATCTGGAATAAAAATTCATAGCTACCATGTACGCTATTTGAGCCGGAATGCACACAACGCTACATAATATCCAATCCTAATAATTACTGCCGCTGTAGCTACACGAACTCATAAACATTGCAGCTATGTATGTATCATCACCAAACCACGATTCCAGGAGGCGCCAACAGATCAGCGTCGCCCTCGGCGAACCCCCACGCGGGATGGAGCCCAGCGCGCACGGCGCATCCTCCCCCTTCCTTTCCCCCACACTCTCCAACGAACCGAACCCACCGAACAGCTACCTGCCGCTCGCGCGCGCGGGGAGACGGCGAAACCACCGAGCTGAGAAGGAAATCGCGACGGCGAGGAAATCATCATCTTACCTCGACCGATCCGGCGGCGGCGGAATTTCGGGGCCTGGCGAATTTTTGGGAGGAGCGCGGATAGGGACGGGCGCCGCCTTCTTTTCCTTTCCTTCGGTTCCTGCCGCATTCATTTCACACCTGCCCACTTTTTACATTCGTTGTAATGTGATGTCACCGGACGGGAATGCCCTCTGGAGTCCGCGCGTGCGTGCGCGGATGGGTACGACGATGACGAGGGGTAGATTCGGGATCGGGGAGGAGTCAGGATTCTGGAGCGGCGCCTGTGAGGGTCCTTGTTTTTTTGCTCTTTGGGGAACGTTTCCCTCTATGGCAAAAGTTGGCGCCACGAGTGCTCCGAATTCTACTGGTACTTCTGCTGCGGTTTCACTTTCGCGCGCTCCGAACGCAGAGCTGCCTCCATAAGTTCCTGGATCTTTTAGTCTCTACGAAGATATAGCTTCAGTTTTTACTTTGTACTATTAGAAATGATATATAAGTATGTGGATAAGAATCACACTTAAATATAGTGGTAAACAGTGTAACACTAGTTCAGTGGATACATATTCTATTGATACATGAAGAATATGCCAAGGATATTATGGTGTAAACAAATTAGCGGAAGGGGCTTTCTTATCCTCTCCCCTGCTACAGTACTCCGAGGCGACCAGGGAGGCGTTCTCGTTTTCGTTGTTCTCCGCCGGCGAGATCCGGGGTTCTCCTCCTCTCCGTCCGTCGCTCCGGCGATGGGAGGGGAGGGGAACCTCGGAGCTGTCTGCTTGGCGTGTAAATAGTAGGGTAGGACCCCCCCCCGGCGGCGCTGGTAGGGTGGTGGTGGCGGCGCCGTGGATTAAGCTGTCCGGAGCTCCTTACCCACCTCGGCGAGGTCCTTTGGGGCGGAACCGACGAGCTTCCGGTGGTTCGTGCTCCTAGATCTTCAGATCCGGTGAGTTTTCGTTCTCGAGGCGAATTTGCGGTGGCAGAGGCTGTGATTTCGTCATGGAGTTTTGGTACCCCGGCTCCGTCTTCATCGCGGCAAGGTTTGGTCTGTCCTTGCTGTGGAGTTACTGGGGTTGGTGCAGACTGCGCTGGTTCGTGCTTCCCTCCGGCGCAGGGTTTGTGGCCAGTGGTGGAGGTTGGGAGCTGTGGTGGTGGTCTGCCTTCATCTTCTCCGGCGTCTTCGGCGGTGGAGTGGACTGGTGGCTGGCCGTTGGGTGTTTCAGCTTCGAAGATCCTGGAGGCGACGTGTGGCCCGTGAGGTGGTGTGTGGTTCGTCAGGTTCGCTTCTCCGTCCTTGCTTCTCTGGCCGGCCGTGGCGGCGAGGGGAGAGCTCGGTGGATGTCGGCGTCCTGGTTTTGTTGTTGGTGGAGGTGGTGGTCTTCCTTGATGATTCTGCTCCGGCCGGCCGTGGCGGCGAGGGGAGTGGTTGTCTGGAGACTGGGTGTTCTTGGTGGCTGGCCTGGTCGAAGCGGAGGCGGCGGGAAGATGGGTGGATTGCGGAAGCGAGTGCTATGGCTGTGTTCGTTCATCGAGCTGGGTGTCCGTCGCGTCGCGGCGGCCGGTTTTGCAGTCGACTACAACATGTGGAGGTGCTTTCTTCCCCGGGAATGGCGGTACGGCGGCTCCGGCGGAGACTGAGGTGTTTGGGGCGACGGGTGGATCCGATTGTGTTTCTTCCAGGTGGCTCGGGTGTTTAGTGCAATTTGCTGGTCTCGTTGTAATTTCTGGTTCCTACTAGACCTGTCTGTAAGTTGTACTGAGCTTCCTTTTATTTATATCGGGTCCTGTTCAAAAAAAAAAAAAATGCCAAGGATATTGTCACCGCCACTGAAGAAAAACGGTACCATAGAACATCATCTGTCATTTTCATCACTAGACAGAAATCACACTCAAAGAAATATCGGCTAGCATCGTCACCCAAGATCATGAAGCATCACACATCATTTAGTAGACAAAACAGACAAACAAGCTTTCGCAAAATGACATCTGGTATATGGATTTCTTTCTGCTAGCACTGTTGATTTACACTGTAAATTTGTACAATCTATAACTGGGGAGGGGGGAACGCTGCCGCTAACACATCGCTTATCCCAGCGACCCCTGCCCTGGGGTAAAAACCAACTTCAAACTTGCCCTACAAAGAATGCTTCGCCTCGCTTTAAAAAGGTGTGGCTTTTTTTTCCTAGTATTAAGGGAGGAAATCCCATCCCAACCCTAACGCCTACCTATAATATAGCTGGTGAGAATAAAACCCAAAGAAGGCACGCACGCAGCGGAAGAAAGGGTGGAGAAAATAATGTACAACAAATCAAGATATAATCTGGTGAGGTATCTAGCGGTGTATAGCTCGAGAGGGCCCTAATCCTTTAAAAACTGGAAGGCGGGGTTCTCGAGCAGTTCCTCGGCCGGTTTGACGTCCGAGAAGTCCTTCTCCTGTATCGCGTTTGTGATGTCCTCGACTGAGAATGGAATGCTGAATCACAAAATGAAACAGTATGTTAAATGGCTCCCAACTCTAGTAGTCTCATCTAATCAAGTATAACATCATCAACACAATTAGATGAGATGGTACTCATGTTACCTTGAATTGTCGTCCAACAGAAATGAACTACTTTCTGCATTGTTGGAATCCTCTGTCATTAGGACCCGCATGTTACTAAGAACCTGAAAATATTGGGGACCAAGTTAAGTTTGTCCTCTAATATCATGTGGAATGTAGTATATGCATTATAGCTACAATATTAATCAAGAATTCACATATACTCCCTACGTTTTAAAATATATGATGTTTAGTCATTTTCCACATTCGTATGTATCCACGTGTATCTAGACATGTTTTAGAGTGTATGTTCACTAATATTAGTCCGCATCTAGACAACATGTACAACACCTAAAACATCTTATATTTAAAAACGGAGGGAGTAGCATTTATCATAAAGTTCCTGCAACACTGTATCTCGAATGCTTCCATGCAACTAGAGAATTGTGGAACTTGTGCATAATACTTTTGGAGCCGAGAGATGGAAATATCTCTTTGATAAGAATGAATGAGTGCAGATAAATCAGTCAAGTTCTTAAGGAAATGGAGCTCACATCTGACGATACGCTTTGCGTATTGTACTTGTCGTCCCAGTATTGTGTACAGATTCTGTATAGTTGTTGGACACTCAAGATCTGCAGATGTAAACAATTGAAGAGTGATTAGGACCCGGACATTCATGTTTTGCAGAAGTAAGAGAACATAAAATATATTCTGAACTATCTGAAAAGTGGGTTAACAATTCTAGATTTTACCGGGCAGAGGTCATGAACTATCTCATCATAAGATATTCTGAACTTTTGGAATATAACCTGAAAACAGTATTAAAATGTATCAGTACTTGCAAGTTTAAAATCCACAACAGGGCAAGATCAGTTCAAATTCAAACCAAAACTGCTACTTCCTTTATTCATCCAGATTATGAATTACGAAGCTTATTGAATCCAACGATAAATATGGCAAGTTATTGCATGATAGTAAGACAAATATACACTAGGCGCGTGCTGAAATTCTATATACATGTAACTGAATAGGATAGAGCACCGTACCAAAAAGCCAACAGCCTGTCTAATGTGCCTGATTTCATCCCATGATGATGCTGCATACTGTAACCAAGAAACTTCAGTAATTTGAATCATAAACGAAAAGAAACTAGGAATCACACAGCAGGCATATCACCTCGGCTGTTGCCTTTGCACACCACAATTCCAACTCAGCTAGGCCAGCTTTGACATACTCGCCATTGCTGAAAGAGCAACACTCCCGACGAAGGAGCAGACTGCACAACGAACAATAATCATGTACTACACAAGCTTCCTCACATACAAAAAACAGAACTTCAGAAGAAAGTTCACCTATTGAATAGCTGAACATTAATGTACGAGAATATCTGGGTGAAAATTTTCTGAGCCAAGACTGGGGGTACCTGAGGACAAACAAAACAATAGTTAAACATATATCCAACTGAAGCGAATGGCAGATAAACAAAGAGTCAAAGAGAAATATGCATACATGGTTATCTTGTAGAACTTTTAGAAGGATATTCAAGTTCTCGATAATTTTCTGCCAATGGTTGCTCTGAGCTTGACCAGATGACCTTCCAGATATTCGAAGCATGCTAGCTTTCATTGTTCTTGGAGCCTTGTGATTAACAAGAGCATGTTTAGTGACAAATCACAAATATGTTTATACTCATGTACCAACTAGCAACTTATAGGGATTAATGCCAATTATCGATGAAGAGCAAAAATCTGAAGAGAGGATATGTTACCTGGATGCATAGAGAAATCAGAGATGACAATTCCTTCTTAATATTATCACGGATGATTCCATATATCTTCTCCACATAAGCAGTTAACTGTTGCTTGAAAAGCAGGGCAGGATACTTGGCCTCAACTTGGCGCACAACATCAGTCGCCTCAACGTGCATGTTGGCAAAAGATGCAGAGCGCAAGCCCTAGACAAACAAAATTGACAACATCAGAGTCCAATTAACACATTGGAATCCCCCCTTTTAATTATGAGCATGATAAGGACAATAACATACTTGAGCCATTCTACCAAACAATGATGTTGGCTGAGGAGGTTTCTTTCGTGAAACACTCCCAGGTGCACCAGCAGGTTTGAGGCTTCTTTGTAGAAGGAAAAGCAAGCTAGACGTATTTGAGAGCCAGTAAGCAAGGTTGTCGTTGTCCTCCTCATTCTGCATCAAGTACAGATTCAAAATGTAAGCTGACTTTGACATATTAAAAAGAATGTCAAATTTATTTACACTTATTGGTGAATGTAATATCCAAGTTCACTAAAAAGTACGACCCGGCTACTCAATTATTATTCATTGGTCTACAGTTAACCTGAAGAGCAATGAAGTACTCCCTCTGTTGCTAAATATAAGATGTTTTAGATACTTCACATGTTGACTAGAAGCGGACTAAAATGAGTGAACATACACACTAAAACGTGTCTATATACATGTGAATCTGAAGAGAGCCTAAAACATATCATATTTAGGAACGGAGGGAGTAGATAATATGATTATAGCATTACAGTTTACTTCAGAAGCGATTTAGAATTACACATATTGGTCAGCTCCCAAATAAAAAAACAATCAATGATCACTCATTTATACTAATTTCACTTATGGCTTGAATACTAAGGCCACAGTTCAGGTTCCAGATTACCTCTATTGCAGATCCTATTAACTGAATAAGACGGTCAAAAACACTGGTCTTCTCAGCCTCAAAAGATTTCCAGTGAAGGAGACATTTATATATGGTAAAGGCAGCAACTGGCTTCCCCTCGCAGTAACCAAGGTTTTTCGCTACACAGTCAATAAGTGCATCGACGTTTTCCTACAGAAAAATATGTTAAATAACCAAGTTTACAGAAGCAGTTTAAAAAATAAACATTGTTAACTTACCAGTTGCTTCTCAGCGGAAGATTTTCTCAATTTTGCATCTCCGTTACCATAATCCTTACTAATAGCAGGGGGTGCACTTTGGGGTTCCTGAAAAGGATAATAGTTTGCCTTGAGATTATGGGCACAATAGTAGTTGAAAGACTAAATAGAAATGTGGAGGCGTAAAATCTAAACCTTTGGCTCTTCAACCTCATGATAGCCATTCTCCAGGTTCTGAATAACAGAAAAACGAAGCAGAAGAGGTGAGTCAAGAAACATGAGCATGTTAACAGCGGCAGGAACAAGAAACACTATATTAAGCCATAAATTCTACCATTGGAGCAATTGGAATCGACAAATGTTCAGACATGCTCCTGACCGGCGTGCTCAACAATGCTTGTCTTTGTACTTTCTCATCAGATTCCATGTTAGATATTTTTTCTTGGAGCCTGAAGCAGAATATCAAAAAACAAATAGGTCAATCACCACACTAATCATGGTTTTCTCAACAATCAACTTCTACGCAGAGGTAATTATACTATCAAGTCAGGTTAGGACTAAGAATAACCTTAGCATTGCCATGTTCAAATCATCAATTTTTGACTCAGCATCCATTGCCTTCTTTAGTCTTTCCTCGCTGATTTTGTTTGTTTCGTCATATTTCTTCTCAGTGTCATCAATCTTCTTTTCAAGAGAGCTGACCAGAGTCTGTACTCATGAAATGCAAAGTGTTATAAGCATAGCAACTAGAAAGAAACTGTAGAAAATATAAGATTGTGCTGAATAGTAGAATGAAAGACATCTCTTCAGAAAAAAGGCATAAAGCAAACAATAACAGTTTTTTAAATCTACAGTAGAAGCACCAAGAGATGCAAGTCCTTGTCAGTCCAGATTATGTTCAGGTCTCACCTTCAGTTTATCATTTTCATCTCTAAGCTTATCCATCAGCTCTGTATCTATAACGGGAACCTCTTTGATAACTGGAGCTATCTCTGCGACCATCTTGGCTGCCTCTCTCTCCTTCACTAGTGTGTCTTTTGTTTCTTTGTACTGTTGTTGCACCTCTTGCAAGGCAGCTTGCAACTTTGCATTCTCTTGTGATTTAGCTTCCTCAAGATCAGACTACAACGAACAGCCATGAATTAGGCAATAATACAATATCCTCAGATTAACTAAAAAGAACCAAGGCAACTCTTGCGTACACAATTAAAGATCTCGAATCAAAATTCCAAAATGTTTGTGATGAGTCGTATGGTGATGATACACAACATATAAGTTCACTCGGATCACCGTTGATAAAAAATATTATTATTGTTGGATGTGTGCATCAGACAAAATATATTACACATATAAGTCCATCAAATGGCAGGTTGAACGACTGACAGCATATTTGCGTATGTTAAATTGTGCATGAAGTATATAAATCGGTGTGCATAAACCCAGATAATGTTATATCAGTGGCATGTAGTATAAGTTACAATGACATGGAGAAATCTTGTAACAAAAAACTCACTCGCATTCGCTTCTCCAACTGTAGCCGCCATGTAAGCTCTTCGACTTGCTTTTCCAGTTTATTTTTAGCAGCTTGCAAAGCGCCAGTTTCCCGTGCAGCCTGGTAAGCAGTGAAAATGAATAAGAAAGGATGAACCTGATATGAGAGAGTATATTTCCCCTAATCACCAAGGGTTTTCAGACCGGTAGTTCATTACGAAGGGCCTATAGAAATCATGCACCATCAGGTATATCAGATACCAGCAAATGCAACATTGTACAATATCCTGTAATACCAAATTACTGGTGGTTGCAGGAGTGGAAAAGGTACCATGTTGAGAAGTTTTACCCTACGAAAATTTCTAGTGCCCACCCTCTAGATGGATCAAAACAAATGCCAGGTACACACAAACATACCATTTTGAGTTTCTTAAGCTCTTTTCTAGCAACTTTTCCTCTCCAGATGCACTGTGTAGTAATAGCAGCTTTTCTTGTTCTTGAATAATCCAGCCTCGCCAAGAACTGACGGCAGCGGCTCTGCAACACGAGTATGGATTATAAGTATGAAGTTCAAAGAACATTTTTATCTGATCTGCCAATTTGGAACTAAGGATACACTTCGTAGACAGTTAATGTGTGAACAAGTAGTAGCAGTGAAGATGTAGGGTTTCATCAAGGTAATATGAAAACCTAAGATATGCGTCATGTTCAGAAAGAGATCAGGAACAGTTAATTCGTCTATAGTCCACAACGCATAAAATTACGCATAGTGGGCAGTCTTTCAGCTCTTGATTTCATGAAAACTGGAAATATATGAGCGGGCAGCTCTTGATTTCAAGAAGAAACTGGACTGGGATGACTGGAAATATGTGAGCGGATCCATAGCTTTCACCACTAAGTGGAAGCTTCATAAACTAGAATTCCCTCTATAATGTTGAATCATACAATAGAAACCATGAAGAAAATTAGCTTTCAGGAATTCTATTGGTTTATTGCGGTTTTCTACCGAGAAAACCATCCATCCAACGACTGTGTTACAGCTGCTTAATGGAGATACAATCAGTGAAGCATAAATGATTTCTGCAGTTTTAGAGCTACCACTACTATTGACTAATCTTCAATATATCAAGAGACACGACACAAGTTATTTTAACGTTATGCTACCTGGATAATGATAGCAGCTCTTGTTTGTCGTCTAAAGTGGATCTCTTTACGTGCAGCCATCCCACGTAAGGATGATTGAATGGTAAGTGCGGAAGCAGAAAGTGCAGTATATGCCTTTCTTGCACTATGCATACGGTAACTAGTCTGGATTTTGAGAGAAGCGGCTTCTCTGCGGAGACTGTGGTAAACTCTTCTCGCAAGTTCTCCTTCAAATATTGAACAAAAGCCATGTCAGAAAAGCATTGCATGAATAAAGATAGTTAAGTAGGGCCAAACTAACTTCAAAAGAAAAATAACTCACCCCGACAAACTGTCTGAATCTGTACAGCTGATCTTCGTAGTGCGATGAAACTCTTCTTGGCCAAAAATGAGCGAACTTTCCGCTGAATCATGCTAGCTGAACGCCCTAGCACTTCATTTCTACGAGCATCAAGTTCAGCCATTTGACCAGCACGAAGAAAAACTTTTGTCTTGCCAACCTATATAATCTCATTTGCAAAAGGCATATAAAGTTTAGTTCACACATACAGAATGCAAAGATAGCATTATACTTGATTTAGGGTAACAACTATTTTATGTGATTTGCATAATAACAACAAAGCAAACTTGCAGAGCATATATTGCACACTGTTTTGAACATCTCTTGACTCTGTAGTCTAATTCTATACAGGTAGACATAATGTAGGAGTGAACCTACGTCTCATGCACCTCAGCATACATATTATTAATTATAGACAAAGATTGTGACTTTTTTAACTAGCATCATGCCAATATGTAGCTCCTGCATACAGCTAGTACCAAATGCATTGACCATAGAAGGTTACATGTGAAAAGCATATATCAGCCCACATTAATTAGCAATGGCGTTCCTAAACTAAAATGTATACACATTAAAGGATCAGATACCACAGATCAACAATGCTAAAAATGTAAGTTTTCTTCAATATCCTTACCTGGTAACCTTGCAGATCTACCTTCTCTAAGAGACTTCTTACAGCAGTAATCTCATCAGAACTTGTATCAATGAACAAAAGCCAATATCAGTAAAAGGCTCAACTAAACTAAGTCAAGAAGCAAGAACAGGTATTCGTTGATAAGTAATAATTCAATACCTTCCACTTAAAACATTTGGTGCAAGAATACCGAAACGATCAATGAACTCAAGGAATGTTCTTCTAGTTGGATACCCAGCACAGCTTATCCTAATTGCTTCCATAACACCCTGTGAAAGCCAGTATTAGGACTGATGTTGGAAGGCTGAAGCAAAGGAAATGCCAACAACAAAAATCTTACTCCACATCTGAGCTGCTGAAGAACATTCTGGTTCTCAAAAATTGCTGGCTTCAACAAATTATTAGGCTTTACACAGCGGATATAGTGGGGCTCAGTTGAACTCAATGTTTCCAAGAGAGATTGCAATTGTTGCTGCATTTTTAATATAAATTGGAAAGGTTACAAGCGTCAAGAATTGGAATAGACTAGAATTTCAGTTAAATCATTAAAATAATAAAAGCAAGTGATTATGCACCTTGAACCTGGAACCAATCGATGAAAACTTTGACGATTTCGAGGACTCCTCGGAGAGAAGAGGGAAAAGGCCTGAAACAAACGAACATCCTGAAGCACCCAAGAGAACCTGGTGTTCAGCAATTACATAATCCTTGTTCTTGTCCAAGAATAACTCGGTTTGATAGGTGACCTACACATCAACGTTTTCATTAGATCTATTAAACAACAATATATCTAACAGAGCAAAGGCAGATCATACTTACATCTCCAGCATAATGACATATTGTAAAGTCTGACCGAGATAACTTTGGCTTTACAAAGCGCTTGTGATTTTTGAAAGTTTGGTACAGCTTCTGGCAAATGTCTCATGTGTCGATCTTGCCAACATACTGTAACACAAAAACATATATGCACACATTAAACTATTTGTAAGATTTAATTTTTCAGTGCTAGAAAACTAACAGTGGACACAATGAGATAATATAACTGATCCTTACCAAGCTTCATCTAGAAGGGCAATAATTCCACCAGGTTTCTGCAATGATATGAAATGAATGCTTAGATGGAACACGGCAAGACAATAAAGCAACATAACATACCAGCATGTTACAGCAATGTCAAAGCTAATACATAAGTTATGTCTATCTAACAATTGGAGCTACGTATCAAAGTGGTAGAAGCAGCTTTATTTGTTGACTAGGTATGTTCTGCATTGACAAGATGTATTTTGTTTCATGTATCCTCCCTCATCCCTGCATCATATGGTGCAGTTGTGAGCCCAACTCACATGGCATGTGGAAGAGAGGTGTTTGGTTGAATGTCTGAGATAGTAGAAAATTATGTTTCGTTACTTGTACGTCATATTAGGATGGACGCTCATAATTTTTGGTCCTATGTATTAGCATGGAAACCTCAAAGTTTCAATATAAATACCAAATAACGATTTTCAACAAAATAAACTACTAATAATCAGAACTTATTGTAATTAATCCACGACATGCCACTATTGGTCATTATTAACAAACGCTAGTAGTGTCTATTTAACGTTGCTGATCACAAATCACTACTCGTGGATAATGACTACTAACAGTGTAAGATTAAATGGGCCCTCATGACTGATGCAACATGGGGTACCACAGGTCACCATTCGGTATCTAGGGGAGTGTTACAATATGCACATGCCCTCATTGGAAAGAGCCTATTTATTTTAGGAAGGAAAAGAACAGGCTGTGTGCAGATATTGGATCACGTCATGCAAGGTAACAAAGGGGAAAAAGGGGGTGATGAGAAATACCTTATCAATGAGATCAAGAATATCCTGGTTGTCAACAAATTCAATATAACTCCAGTCAATTTCTTCTTTAGTATACTCTTCCTGCTCCATCTTAAAGACGTGCTGCAGTAAACCAGAACTCACAGTTAACAACTCTTCATAGATAAAATAACTCCATAACGGTGAAGCTGTTTGCTGAGGATCCAACTAAGAGATCTCCAAACTTGCCTGATTGAAGTGTTGCTGAAGTTTTTCATTTGTCAGGTTGATACAGAACTGCTCAAAGCTATCAAGGCCCATAAAAGAGTATCAGATCTGAGAACTACATATAATAGATTCATACTAACTAGTATGTAAAAATTAAACATAACTCATGCTATATAATAAATGACTAAACACTGTATGCACAAAAAATAGAATGTAATAGGTTTAGTTAATTGGATGATCAGAAAAGAACTTAGGGATAGAAACCTTAAACACCATGACAACAGTCCTATGAGTAACAGATAGAGATATACAAGCAGACTGCACACACCGACTGGTCAACTAACATCACTCGATTGATTGTGTGATCATGATTCATGATCTCCAGAACAAAAAACAATAAGTTCACATCAAACATGCAAAAGACATACCCAGTGTTCGTAAAAGAAAAAGCAACACCCAAGTGTTATGTACAAAGTGTCACATTTCTACCATGTACAGATGAACTACAGACAACATGTATGATCTTACAGAAAACCCAAGCGTAATGAACCTTTAGCATGCAATGAAAGGTAGTACAAAAGGCCTAGGCACTGTGGCACCTTTCATCAGTGGATAGAGTTCAGTTCTTCAAAAAAAAAAATGGAGCTCCGTTGTGAAGAACTTCAACACGGAGAAGTGGCTAGTAATCATAACATGATCAATAAAAGGTATGCAGTCAAATAAACACTCTTATCTAGTATTAGAGCGGCCCAGCCAACCAACAATTCTCCCGATGTTAACTAGATTGAACAAACACATCCAACACGCAATTAATCTACAAAAGCATACCAGGCAAGCACCTGTTTGTCTTGAAGCTTTCAAACCCGTAGATATCCAGCACTCCAATTAAGCATTTTGAATTTGGATCTTGACCAATAGAATTGTTTATCTTAGTCACAAGCCTAGGATCAAAGGTCATTCGTCATATAAGAACCAAAAGGAAGCATTTGTGAAATTGTCATGCAGCTGCTTTTGAACTGGAATAGCAATCGGTGAATAACCTCAAAATACACTCACCAATCAAACAACCGTGAGTACACAGTCTTAGCAAGTGCATCTCTACTGCCCTTGGCAGCCTCAGCATCCAAAGTTTTTACTATGTTCTCATCACGAGTCACAATAATACGTTTGCACAGTGAATCTTCTAGTGCTTTCTCATCGCACCTGCAAAACCAACATTTAAGATTTGTCAGATACATAAGAGAGCTCAACAGTTTCTACAAAGAAGCTACAGAGCACATACATGAAGAGCTCAGCAGCTGTCCTTAAATGAAACATAGATTTTTCATCTTTAGGTTTCGACGAATCTACATCATCTCCTTCTGCAAACTCAACATTTCCCAAGTGGAGAATGGCAGCCACAATCCGGAAAATTGCTTCCTAAAGTAACATACAAGTATGATGTAAAGCTCAAAAAGGGTGGATAAGCTTCAACTGATCAAAAAAAGAGTAGCAGGAGATCATTGCAGAACCAAATACATACCTGCTCTTCAGAACTGATTCCGATAACATCCATGGCCTTTTTAGTATCAAGATACTCCTTCGATTCATCCATGCCATCAATCTTATAGCAGTTGGACTGATTGAGATAGTGAAACGTACTAGGATCTCCTAACTTGTATTTCTCCCGTTCCTGGTATTAAAAATAGCATAATTTAACCAGACCCCGCTTGCTAATATGAAAGACAGTATTTTAACGCATAAGCTTATGAGTTTCAGTGTCCTGATATACAGTGAGGGTGTAAAATGGTAGTCACAGTGACATGATACGGAGTATTGAATAGCGTTCATGTACAGAGCTTTGATTCACACAGGCGGTGCTATTCCATTGTGAGAGTAACAAACAATTAGGAGAGGAAAAACTCAGGAGAGAGACTGGAATTCTAGAAACTTAATGAACTAGTGCATGCCACAAAAATTGGTAAAATGTGTATATGATTATACAAGTTTGTCTGATCAAAAACAGATTAAATAGACAGGTAAGGGGCAGCACCTCAGGCGAAGAAGCACAAATCATGTAGAAACAATGGTAATTTCTCTCTGATTCAGATGTTTGACAGACACGGACCTCTCGAGAAGATAAGTTCTGACAGCAGCTCCTGATATTCTCCCATTCTGATCAAACTGGATCTCAACAAATTTACCAAAGCGACTGATGATAACAGACAAAAGGAAATCAGTTGAGTGAACCGATACTTACCCACAATACTAGTTGCAACAACCATATAAAGAATGCTTCTTACCTTGAATTGTTATTTCTCACAGTCTTTGCATTTCCAAATGCTTCAAGAACAGGATTAGACTGCGAGGGATACGAGTTAATCAGGCGTACAAAAACACGAGATGGTCAAATAAATAGTTACTCGGGGCCAGGTGTCTAAAAATTAAATACCTGAAGAACTTGCTTCTCCACAGTTCGGCCTTCAGAGGCAGCCTTCCCACCCATGTACGCAAGATAACGCATGATCATTTTAGTGCTTTCGGTTTTACCAGCACCACTTTCTCCACTAACTAGGATGGACTGGCTTACTCCTTCATTTAGCATCAATCTACAATGGTAAGGTAATCAAGATTTTTCGTCAAGACAAAATGGAAAGAGAAAAAAGAACCTATCTATTTCCTATTTTTGGAAGTACCTACTTAAATTAGAACAACCTAGTGATCTCAACATGAACCTACCTATATGCAACATCTGCAACAGCAAAAGGATGGGGGCTTAATTCACCGAAATCTGCCCCTTTATACTGTTCCATCATCTGAACATCGTACAAATGAGGGAGTCTTCGGAAAGGATTTACAGCGATCAGAATACTTCCAGTATACGTCTGGTTTCAGAACAAAGAAATAGGAAAGGTGTATATGAGAAGAATTGATGACATTAATTAAAATAATATTAGTGCAGAGTATATAGGTACAACTATTAATTCAGATAAATATATCCTAACTTACATAAATTTCGTTCATGTCATATCTAGCTTTCAGATTCTGAAGAACCCCGGGTTCATGCAGATAGGCAAGCTTCGTCATGTCATCAACCCCGCATGGTGATTCCTCGGGATCCTTAGCATGGACATGAGATGCTTTTGCTGTAACCTGAAAAGGAGGGGCCAACATTTCAAAATGGTGCAAACGTGCTTTTTAAAGTGGTCTGGCTTTTTGGGGCAGGTCAGCTTCACATTGTATTCCTAAACAGTATTGCCAATCCTAGCAATACTTACAGACAACTTACCGTCTTCCCATTGGAGCACTTGATCGTAACCGTGTCTCCGACGACTTTGACAACCTCTCCATCGATCCAGGCCTCATCGGGATCCTCGGCCCAGACCTGGGATCCCGCCGCGATGGAAGCTTGAGCCGCCTGCACGAATACAGCTTGACATTAAACACTAGCCACACATATATCGCTTAACCCAAAAAAACATGTAATTACTAAAATGTAGACCCCTCATGCATTCCACCTTAATCACCGAAGCACTATACCAAAATGAACAGGTACGCACACAGGCATGAGACCTCAGGTATCATTTTCTTGCGCGAACGGTACACCCGATGTAAGAATCAGGTGGGTAGCAACAAGCAGGTCAACGCCTGTACCACCAGAGTCCGTCAGAACCATAGCCCTCATTTCTCATCCGTGGTCTGAATCTCCAGGGGCGAGCTTGACGCATGGGCGTGGGGATTCAGTACAATGGTGAATCCTCCGAAATTTTAGGGGCAAACAAAACTGCTGCTGGTGGTACTAGTCTAGAGTAACACAAGCATGCTTAGAACAGCAATCTAAAGCGAGCTGGGGGTAAGGGCGTCCTCACCATCGGTCAGAGGTTCAGAGCAGCGGGATCTCCCCGGTCCACGCCAGTCCAAGTTCAGCAGGGAGGCTGAGGAGGCTGGTGCTGGCTCCGAGACGAAACCAGGGAAGCCGGCGCAACGACCCGGCGGCCGGCGAGATCCTAGGCCGGCGCGGCGCCCCGAGGACGCCGAGATCCAATCACCGCCGCGGGCAGGAGCCGCCCGCCGAAACGCCAATGGAACGCCGAGATCGGAGGGCCGGCGAAGCAGCCGCACGCTCGAATCTCCGCAAGCCCCCTGCTCCTCAGGAATCTGCTCTGCCTTCAAACGAAATGCGGCGCCGCCCACCTCCCTACAGCACGCCGCCGCCGCCGCACCCTCGTGCGCTTCTTTATCTCCCCGCCGCTTTGGTGACGTGCGCGCGAGTCGCGGCGCGGGCGGTGGCGGTGGCTTTTGCTTCTCGGCGTGGGCTGTCTCCCCCCAAATCTCCTCCTTCTCTGTTGCTGTTTTGTTTTCGCTTTCGCGGAGGAAGGGAATGAAGGCGAGACAGAGGGAGCACGCACGATTGATTATTTTCCGCTGTCTCTACTCGGTTTTGATTTCTTCGTCTCGGGTTTTCCGTTTACTTGCTCAGTCTGACCGCGGCCATTTTCTTTCTTCCTTCCGGGTCCTTTGGATTTCTCGCGCCTAACGGGTTTGGATGTCTCCATGAGTCACAACAGCAAGCTTCTTCTCCACCAGCTAGCTCTAGGAAATGTTTTTCTCGAACAAAAACTCTACGAAATTGCTTTTCCGAATGTCCTATGATTTATGTAACCTCTTTTTTAAAATTTACTTGAATTCTTAAAGGTATTGCGTATCTATTGAGGTTTTTGACTTCGGTTTCTAAGGCACCTGCTGGTATATGAGCCAAGAGTTTGCCAGCAAGGACGATAGCTGAACGACACCACTTTTATTTATTTTAGTGTTTTCGATAGATCGGAGAGCGCAAAAGGGATACAGAACCCATCGAAAGTTTTTATATATAGAGAGACAATAGGCGACGGGAGGAGGAAGAAGGTACACGTGGCCTCAGGTTGCCTCGGGTAGTCGCCAGCGGGACAAACCATTATAAAAGGGAAATACTTATAGGTTGAATTATTTTGCCACAACGTAACCGCCACCGACACGATAGTTTGTCATAATTACTCGTTCTTTCATGTATTATACCTTTTGGACTAAAGTGTTTCTGTAGTCCTTGCATGCCATAAGAGTGTGTATTATGGTCTTCGACTTTGGTTTCTAAGTAATGTGTGCCACAACAACGCTTATCCGAGCCAATTAAGAGGTTGTCAACAAGGAAAATAACTTAGTGAACACAATACATATATTTTGGGGTGAGAAGGGGGAAACCATGGTAAAGAGATAAAGAAATCGTCAGAAGTTGTTATGGAGGCAATATCCATAGTTCAGAAGGTGGCGAGAAGAGAGGGAATGAACACGTGGGATCCGTGAGCTCGTCTCGGGACGGACAACACCGAAACATGACTCTATAATAAAAAGGAATGTTTTACAAGTCACGAGGCTAAATTTGCAGCGACAAGTATATGTAATCGATGCATACATATAGTTTGTCATAATTATTTCTGATCTTTGCGTCTACCTTTTGTACCAATGTTTCTTAGCTATTGCTAGTAGCATGTCCAAAATTCATATTGATAAGCTGCCATGTCAGATTTACTACGAGCAACACTAGGTTACTTACAAAAGGATGGAATTAAATTTTAAACTACGATTCAGTGTTTAAGCCCTAGAAAAGCTCGCAAAGATATCTTGCGTTAAAACTCCAAACCGAATCAAAACTACAACCAAGCTGGATCTCATGTATAACACGTTTTTTCTTTAACCTCACCGAGCCCAATTTCGTGCCAACCTTTGCCAGTTTGTCTGCTCTGTGAGCATGTCCAAACTTTACTCAATCCAAAAACTAGGTTGACCCATTCAACATAGCTTGTTGACATCTCTCACCATATCCGCTCCATAAAACAACCCAAAACGGAGAAAACTCCAACTTGAAAGTACATAAAGGTGAACCTTAGTGGCTTTAGACTCAAAGCGCCTACAAAAAAGACGCTAGGAAATTCCGTGGCGCTAGCAATACATGTACACCCAGCAAAAAGCGCTTGCGTTTGCTTGCTCGCGAGCGCATGGTCGGTAGGCGGTAGCTGTTGACTTTGGTGTACAAACCCTGGCAAACCGCCGGCACTCCAGGACCCGCTAAAGCAAGCGCGCCCGGACCATGAAGACAGAGCATAATCTCGCCAGCACACGTGGCGCCGCGCCGTTGGCCAGGCCCGGATTTAGCAGTCAATTAAGGAGGAGTAACGGAAAGCATGGGCTAGCTGCTTCGGCTCGCCTGTGGGTACGCTCTGTGGTGGGGCCCAGTAGCAGCGCCGCTGCTATAGCTAGCTTGGCTGACCGAGGTGTGGTCCCGGCCGTGTCGGTGAGCGGTGGGGTCGCTTGAATGAGTCCAAAAAAAATTGTAACGCGGTGGAGGGAGGCTCCAGCGTGCGTGACCATTTCTGTGCTGTGCTGGGATCGGCAACAGCAGCAACAGCGACGCGCGCACATACAAACAACACGGTTTCACAACGCAGATTGATTTAATTTGGAGGATTCCCAGCTATCTGGATGGTCGGTGCCTATCTTCCTCTCCTTTTGAACGCCTTTAAATAAACGGTGGCCGTCCGTAAGTGCGAAAAAATCGTCTGAATTCAGATGCTACAATGCATATCCCTCTCTTCCTTCGGAATACCACTGGATGTCGTCGTCCTATTATGGACGTCCCCCTGACTCTCATGACCTCGGTGTGCTCCGACGTGTCAGTCTCTCGATTTGCCCTCGGGTGAGAGAGGGGAAGGGGTTGCGGGAGGAAGAGTGCAGGAGAGTTGCAGAGGTCAATATGTGGTACCACTGTCAAGAACAGATGTCCGGATTTCCAGTTTGGCATTTTTTCATCGTGTCCAGTGTAGTCGGCGTATCGCCGTGAGATCTACCGCCCCTACGTACTCTTGCACACGTACATACACACACCACAAAGCAGAGGTCGACACCGATGCGTTACGGAATCAAAGACCGGTAGTGAAATGTGCGTTATCCGCGCCATAAGCGCCTAAACTCTAAACTCGATCATGCTACGTGTCCTCTCCAAATGAACAATCGCCTTCTTTTCTTTTGGATTTGTGTGTGTCGTCCTTACGCTGAGGCAGTGCTAGTCTTCTATGTTTCCATTTTGTATGAATGACTCCCCAACACGTCGATTAGGCCAAACTTAATTTAATACCAGTATAGGTACTGTTAATTGAATGACGAGACTAGGCGTTACACTTGCGAGATGGTGGCAAGCACGGCGCTAGCTCCTCATCCAAGTTGTTGCCCCCCACGTCTCCCGTGACCTTGGCTGTCTCGCATGAAGCATATCCTGTGTGCATGGCATGTTCATGCTTCCAAGGAAGGACAAGGTGAAGCGTGTATATTCGTCAAATAAATGTATACATCCATGGATACAGGACGGTCAGCAAATATTATTTTTCAATTAAAGCATTCAGTTTGGTAGTGTTTCTTTGTTGCTACACAAATTGGCCATGCATGGTTCACAAGTATTTGTGAGTAATTTTCTTTTGGAAAAACGTTGCTTTGAGATTTGGTAGTCCTTAGAATGATGCTACTCCTAGTCATTTATATCCGGGAGATTAGGTGTCTTTTGTTATCCTTTGTTGCTTCAGGGCGGTTGTAACCGTTGTACCTTGTTGCCAAACTCCTTCTTTATTAATGAATTAAGGTTTAAAAATGTTGCGTTATTTTCAAAATAAATGTTGTTAGAGAGTAGTGTATATTTTTGGAAGAAACTCAAATACATTATAAACCCACGCGTGCACACAACACCTACTGAGAAGAGTAAACTCACTCAGTTTTGGACTGACAGAGTCACACATGGCGTCAAACTTATAGCTTGATCTTTGACGAGCTAGAGAAGTACAACCACCTCTCTAACAGTTCAACCAATGTTTGATTCTCAATCTTCTATAATTGACGCATGACCAAAATATTATCTTCCTCGTGAAAATTAAGTTGATAATTGTTATAAAAGGAGGTGTGCATACTAAAAGAACATGACAAGAGCATGCTTTAGGTATGATTTTGAGTTACTTTACATAAGGCAATTGTTTGTTAAATAGCATGATGGAAAGGCCCCCAGACCAAAGTTAAGAAGAAGGCTCATGTGTTGTAGCAACCGCGTCGTCTTCTAGCGAAAATAATTAATTATCATGGTATCAAATTAAGGATTGATCGTTGACGGGCTAACGACATGACCAGCCTCTAGCAATCCGTAATTCTCTTGATGGTCGATGTAACAAGGGAAAGATATATTACCATTCGTCGCCTCGCAGATAATTAAGTTTTTATTTGTCATCAAGAGTGTGGGTTGCAATACGCGAAAAAGAATATACTGAGAGTCTATACCCATGCGTGCTTTACATATAATTTCACAATGTAGCTTAGAAGGACCAATTCTTCCCTAAAATAGCGTGATGGAAAGTCCCAGAAACAAAGTGAAAAACGGTCATGGTGAAGTGAAAGCAACAAGCACGTGAAGTGGCGACCGCTTCTGCTTTTTTTTTTAGAAAAGGGGAGTCCCAGCCTCTGCATCGATTGATGCATGCGGCTTTTATTGATTATTGATATCTAGAATCATTACAAACTTATTACATCATGGGTCGCATAAAGTTGCAACATGAATCAACCATCTAAAGAACGACCGCTTCTGCTTGACCTGCGAATATGGTTTTAAAAATATTCATCGTGATCTCACACCTAACATTGTGGATACGCCGCCATTCACGGGAACCCCTATTTTTTTTACTTGACAGGTAGCCCAAGAAATGCTGTCTGGCCTACCACGTTTGTGTGGCCGGCCGGTAGGAACCTATCCAACTGATAGTACAGATGAGCTTTCTCATTATTAACAGCCAAAACCACTAGTTTTGAGCTGGGTAGTGCAAATGCCTCTGCTAGGTTCGTCACGGAAAACCGGTTTACCGTATACATTTTATTTATTTCCGACATTTTTACTTGCATATATATGCATGTAATAGCTATATTGCCAAGGTATACTCTCTAGTATGTGTGAAATAAATAACGGTCATCAATTTTGGAGTGGAGGAAGATGTCCATGCATGTCCCCAGAATGAAAGAAATAGTAGATACTTCTATGTAATAACAAAAGAAAGACTATGCTTCTTCATTTAAGCATCAGGGTCAGAGGACAGCTTCATGAATTAAGGACAAAACTGTTGATTACCAGCTCGCAGCTTGCCAATTCTCCTTCAGTTAAGACCAACCGTACCGTCCTGCCATTCATTCAGTCCAGGTCGTACTACGGCGTAAACTAAGCATAGGCTCTATTTAGTTCAAGCGATCAACCGCCTTGATTGAGTCCATCGTCCATAAAAAGGGCCACCGGCCAAATGCTTACATTCCGAAAGTTCTGGTTAGCAAGCAAGCAAGTAGTTCAGAAGCATGAGACAAATTCTTTAAAATTCCTTCTAGTTAGCCACGGACGCAAGTGAAGCGATGGAAAGTGATCCCCAAAGTAAGCAAGCAGTGTATTATAGTAGCACTTAAACAATTGCGTGCTTACACTTGTTTTGCAGAAGGAGTCGTCACTTCATTCAGAAAAAAAGCAGTCGAGTAGATTAAGAAAGTGGCAAGGTACAACTCCGTCAGCGTCGGAATCGGATCCATGTAGGAGAGAGCAAAAAAGAAGAATAAGAACGGTACGAGCATGCAGCAAGCAAGAGAGATCGAGTAAACGCGTTGGGAGAAGGGAAGAGTATGCGAGAGACAGTCAAACCCTCTTTCATCAATGACATGTCTAATAGCTTTTCTGAAAGAAAATTAAATTACATTTACATGAACATAAGACACACGTGGGGAAAAGAAACTATGGCAATAGACAGGCAGATATATGATAATCAGGAAACTCATACTTAATTCGGACGATGATGATGACAGATCGATCGGTTCCTCTGCAACTGCGAGACCTAATCGAGGATGACAACCCTGCAGGATACAGTAGCTCCAAGAAGATCTTGCTAGCTAGGATCCATATATCGTGCTCAGCATTTCGATCGACAAGTACAACTAAACAACCTGGCAAGTGCCAACCGAGCAGATAATATGATTACTCCCTCTTTTGTTCCCATGAAACAGCACAGGCTAGCTAGAGTTAGTGCTCCGGCTGTAATAGGAGAAGCAGCAATCAAGCATAGATTAACAGCTGAAACCCATGCGTCTGCATGATTGATTGGCATAAATAGGACGACGGATTGCGTCGCCTCGTGTTGTCCTTCATCAGCTGCTGCATCACATCGGCAGATAATTCCAAGGAGCTAACGCGGTCCCGGCCGTACCCGTCGGTCGATCTCACTCCCGAGCTCGGCAAAGCCATGCGACTAAAAGGCAAACGTCGACACCATCATCGTCGCCTCGTCGGGTTCAACAACCTACAGAACACCTCGATCCAATAGGCAGCATGCAGCTGAGTGCTCGCGTCGCGTGATTTCCGTGGGAAGGTGTCGTCGTCGTTGCGCGACGCAACGAGCATGAGTGGTTTACGCTTCAGAATGCATGATCCGCTTCTCATGCTCAGCGCCGTGGAACATGCACCGATCAACGGTCAGTGGTTGTCCCTCTTGGCTCCTGCTCGAATCGAACGTAGCTAGCTAGCCGAGGACAATATTGTTTGGAAGCTTACGACATATGGTCAATATACCGCGGGCTCGATCTATCAAGCCCAAATTAATATGACCATCTCCAACGACATGAAGCGGTTGATTTGTAAGGTTTGGGCATCACCCAAAATCAAATTATTTGCATGCATGTGCTGCATGCCAAAATACATTATGGACATCATATCGGCTTGAAAAAGGGTATGTCAAAATTGTTGTATTTTTCCTCTATGCAAAAGGACCACAAAGTCGGCGGACCATCTCTTTATTTATTGTCGATTAACTATTAGTCAGTCGGGCCTCATCAAGGAGTGGTTTTGTCTCTACACCATTTACTTTCATCATTGGCCAAACCAATCGTTCAAGAATTGGTGGCTAAGTATGACCACCCCAAAAAACCCAAACCGCAAGGCTATCGCCTCCATCAGGCCATGTTTGTTTCTAGAGTTTTTGTGGGGATTGGTGGGGATAATCCTCTAGTGGATTAGGTGAAACTCCAAACTTTAAAACATCGTTTGTTTCTAGTGTATTGGATATGTTTTATCCCCACCTTTCCCCACAAATCACCAAACTCTAGTTCATTTTTTCTCAATCCCCTAGGGGATTCAGTACACTACCCCTACCTAGTGGATTGATCCCCAATCCCCTAGGGGGGATTGGGTGAAGTTTGGGGTTTCACCCAATTCACTAGAGGATTATCCCCACCAATCCCCATAAAAACTCTAGAAACAAACAGGGCCTCACGATGCTCATTCTCTTGGGAGGTTTGGAATGAAATGAATGCTCGGGTCTTCCGCAACAAACACGTCACGCATGTGATCCTATTAAAAAAATTGCAAGGTGAAGATTTGGGTTGCCGTGGGTACGAAAAGTTTGGGTGAAATCACAGCAGGGAGTAATTCCAGTCGTAACGTATATTTTTTAATTAAACTTCTTCTTAATTAATAGATTGGGGCAAATCTTTTGCACCCTTTTTTTAAATGGCACGCAAGAGCATATGCTCCCAAATGAGAAACAAGATGTCCACAATCCCAGATTTTCTAAATACACATGACATGTTAATGTCCTACGTGTACATGTAAATGAAAAAAATGTTTTGTGTCTTACGTGAAAAAATCTGATACTTCCAAAACTGCATTTTCATAGCACCATATTTTGCATTTTCGGTCAAGAACGCAGCAAATGTACTTTAATAAATTGGACCGAGATGAAAAACATGCACGTGTATGCGGTTAAAAAACTTACTTTCCCCCTAAAAAATAATCAGCTTTAACGATTTTAGTAGATATATGCTCCTAGATGCCGAAACGCCACCCCCTACTACAAATATACGACGTGGTCGACATAAAATGTGCACTCGATTAAAGCCGCATAAGAGTAGGTTTTGTTGGATCTCAGATTTCTAAATGAGCCTTATTTGGCATGACACGTTGGCTTTTTCTATATATTTTTTAGAACCCCATAAATTATGTTACCTTTATATATATGTTAGTTTAGTAAATAGAAAAATGTATCTGTTGCACAAGACAAATGTTATCATTCATAAACATAAATGTTCACATGTATAAAAATAAATTTCCATACATCATCAAAGTAAGACTCATGCATATTAAAAGAAATAGTGTATCATGAAGTAATGCTCATATATTATAAAAAATGTTCATACATGTGAAAATATAGTACAAAAAAGAAAAAGAAAGAAACCATAGAAATCAGCGAAAAATAATAAATAGAATGGAAAACATATAGATGACCTGAAAACCGAGCAGGGAAGCAAAAAGCCAAAAAAATGGAACAAAAACCCCAAGTATAACCGGTCGGAAACCACGCCAAGGAAGTGTACACACTTCACCGTTCACACACATGCATGTAATGAGGATAATAATCCTCCACCCTGAATAATTATCTTCTCATTCTCAAATAAAAGACTAGCTATTAAAAGGTGGTTGTCTCGGACTCGGAGGCATCAGACAAGCGAAAGCTTTGTTGTGATAACCACTGCACTTACACACTTCTCCATATCGATGCTTCATGCTTGATATTATATCCATCACTGAGCATGCCTGGTGTAAAAGAGAGATGACACCATTTCTTCTTTCGGTTAGTCCTTGATGCGAAACGATGGAAAGTGAGACGATCCAAAGTCAACAACAAGTGAATGTACTTATACTTGGTACACATATAAGATTATGAATTTATTAAGGAAAAAAGAGTTGAATTTATTATGAAAGTGGCAATGTACAACTGCATCAACATCATAATCGGCTGCACGCACGTAGAAGGAAACCAGAAGAACGATATAACTGTTACGAGCAGCAAACAAGCAAGAGCATGAGTAAACCTGGCCAGATGGGAGAAGCGAGGAGTAAGTCAGAGAGCCAAATCCTCTCCATAAAATATATTAACGAACTAGGTTGTCATATGGTCAGGAAGAAATAATAAGTCAGAAATCTTCATATTAGATTCAGTGGACGATGATGATAGATTAGTACCCTGCAAGTGTGATACGTCCAAAACGTATCTACTTTCCCGAACACTTTTGCTATTGTTTTACCTCTAACTTGTGTGTTTTGAATACAACTAATGCGGACTAACGCTGTTTTCAGCAGAATTGCCCTGGTGTCTTGTTTTTGTGCAGAAAGTCAACTTTCGGGAAAAACACCAGAAAAGATCGCAAACCTCCTATTTTACCAGAAGACTCACGGAGCCAGAAGGGGAGCAGAGATGGGCCACGAGTGGCCCAAACCACAGGGCGGCGCGGCCAAGGGGCCCACCGCGCCAGCCACTGAGGAGGGCGACTCGGGCACCTCCCCGAGTCCCCCTTTCGACTACTTAACCCTCTCTGACCTAAAACGCGAGGGGTCGTCCACTTCATCCAGAAACATCACCGTACGCCGCCGCCATCGCGAAACCTATTTCGGGGACCAGAAACTCCGTTCTGGCACTCCGCCGGGACGGGGAATTGGAGGAGATCATCGCCATCATCATCACCGACGCTTCTCCATCGACCATCCATGTTTCCCCCATCCATGTGTGAGTAATTCCCTGCTGTAGGCTGAGGGGGATGGTAGGGATTGGATGAGATTGTTCATGTAATAAGTTATAAGATCATTAGGGCATGGTGCCTAGTATCCGTTGTTAGTACTTATTGATGTTGTTGCAACTTGTTGAGCTTAATGCTTGTCACTAGGGCCCGAGTGCCATGATTTCAGATCTGAACATGTTATTGTTTCATAATGATATGCACTGTTTATTGATCATACCTGCAAGTTGTATACACATATTGTTGTCCGGAACCCGAGGTCCCAAAGTGACAATAATTGGGACAGCCGAGGGGAATGGCTGCGATGTGAGGATCACATGTGTTCACGGCGTGTTAATGCTTTGCTCCGGTACTTTATTAAAAGGAGTACCTTAATTACCAGTAGATTCCCTTGAGGCCCGGCTGCCACCGGCTGGTAGGACAGAAGATGTTGTACAAGTTTCTCATTGCGAGCACGTACGACTATATACGGAACACATGCCTATGTTTACTTAGTACTTGGATGCTTTATCATTATTATCTGCAATGCCTATGTCTTGATTATTATATGAGCTATCTTATCCATGCAGCGCCCGTTCATCCATCCCTATGCCTACAGTGTTTTAATCCTACTGTTTACTGCAATCACTACTGCTGTCTCTATTTACTGCTGCTATTATTTCACCGCTACTACTGCTATAAAACTGTTGCTACTGATAATCTGTGTCGAGCAAGACTATTCACAGGTGCAGCTGAATTGACAACTCCGCTGTTAAGGCTCTCAAGTATTCTTTGGCTCCCCTTGTGTCGAATCAATAAATTGGGTTTTACTTCCCTCGAAGACTGTTGCGATCCCCTATACTTGTGGGTCATCAAGACTATTTTCTGGCGCCGTTGCCGGGGAGCATAGCTTTATTTGTGAGTTCACTTGTGATCTATATTGCTCGCTGAAATTTATTCATCATGGGTAAAGCTCGTGATGAGAGGGTCCGTGTATTGCCATCCACTACAAGAAAAGGTACGACACTTAGTACCTCTGCTGCTCTTGACTCACCATCTGTATTGAGTCAACTTGTTACACCACCACAATCTTCACGTGTTGGTACTACTGCTGAATCTGAAATTGCCTCTGATAATATTGATGATGCTTCTACTGTGATTGATGAGAATATTTCATTAGGTCCACTTTTAGATGCTGCTATTGCTAGTCTAAACAACTTGAAAATACTAGAACACCTAATGGAAGTCCTACTACTCCTGTTTATTCACCTGAGTTAAGGGATTATACTTGTGATGATGATCCTGATGAAACTTATGTGGAACTTGATGATGATTTTATTGATAAATGTAATGCTACTACTGGTGCAAGTAATATGAGAAATTTTCTTGCACAACATGCTGTTAAATACAAGTTGTCACCTGATCCTAAGTTTGCCACTTCTCCTATAAACATTAAAGATAAGGATTATGATTTTTCTCTTGATTTATCTCATATATCTATTGTTGAGAAAACTCCTTTTTGTGGCACTAAGAGTGAAAGTGCTGTAGAGCACATGAATGAGCTCTCTACTTTGAGTGGCTTATTTTCTGATGATATTAAGAAGCGTAGCTATTTTGTTGCTAAGATTTTTCCTTTCTCATTAAAAGATGATGCTAAAGCTTGGTATAACAACTTGTCTCCTGGTTCTATTACTAGTCCTACTGGTTTGCTTGATGTTTTCTTTCAGAAATATTTCCCTGCTAGTGCTCAACATGATGCTTTGCAGAGAATTTATAACTTTGACCAGGAAGATGAAGAGAAACTTCCAGAGGCATGGACAAGGTTTTGCTCTCTTATCAGAGCTCGGCCTGGACATGATTTGGAAAAGCATGATCTACTTGATATATTTTACAGTGGACTAACTATTGAATCTAGAGCATATCTGGATAGTTGTGCTAGTTGTGTTTTCAGGAAAAGAACCCCTGAAGAAGCTGAAGAATTATTGGCTAAAATCAGCCAGAATTATGATGATTGGACTCTACCTGCGCCGACCCCCACACCTACACCGACACCAATATCAAAGAAGAGGGGAGGTATGATTGAATTGAATGATGAAACAATGAGGGAGGCCAAGAAGACTCTCATTGAGAAGGGTATTAAATCTGAAGATGTGAAGAACCTTCCACCTATTGAAGATTTGTGTAAGCCAATTCCTCATCCATCCATAATTGAGGTTCACTCTCTCCACAGGTTCGATGAAGGAGATATTCCCTACTCTAAACCACCTGATCAATGCTTAGATGAATTTGATAATTATGTTATTAAGCAAGATAATTTTAATATGAGAGTAGAGAATCATTTGCATGAAAACTCTCAAGCTATTAGTAAGTTGCATGATATTGTGGAGAGAACCTCCAATGATGTTAAGATGCTTATTAAACATTTCCATATGGTTCAAACTCAAATTGATCAACTCACTAAAGTGCAACAAGACATGTTAGCCAATGCTTCTAAAGAAAAATTAAAACCTGTCTATGTTAGCACTAGAAGTGGAGCTCATACTCAGGATCCTTTATATCCTGAGGGACACCTAAAAGAATTGAACAAGATTCTCAACTAGCTGAAAATCCAGTTTCTCCTTCTAAGAAAAAGAAGAAGAAGAAACATAAAAATGTTGTAGAATCCTCTGAAACTGTTAATGATCCTAATAGTATATCTATCTCTGATGCTGAAACTGAAAGTGGTAATGAACTTGATAGTGATAAGGATAAAAATGATGCTCTTGATAAAGAAGTTAGTGAAAAGGAACCTGAAAAGCATACTAAAAACACAAAGTACACTAAGGAAGACTTCATTGCTAAGAAACATGGTAATGAAAGGGAACCTTGGGTTCAAAAGCAAATGCCTTTTCCAACTAAGAAACTAAAATCAAAGGAAGAAGAACATTATAATAAATTTTGTGAATGGATGAAACCCTTGTTCTTGCAAATTCCTTTGACTGATGCTATTAAATTGCCTCCTTACTCAAAGTATATGAAAGATATTGTTTCTAACAAGAGGAAAATTCCTAATGAGGAAATTTCTACTATGCTTGCTAATTATTCTTTCAATGGCAAGGTTCCTAAGAAGCTTGGAGATCCAGGTATACCAACCATCCCTTGCTCCATCAAGAATAATTATGTTAGAACTGCTTTATGTGATTTGGGAGCAGGAGTTAGTGTTATGCCTTTTTCTCTCTATAAGAGACTCTATCTTGATAAATTGATACCTACTGATATATCTTTGCAAATGGCTGATAAATCTACTGCTGTTCCTGTTGGCATTTGTGAGGATGTCCCTGTTCAAGTGGCTAACAATTGTTTAATTTTGACTGATTTTGTTGTTCTTGAAATGCCTGAAGATGATAATATGTCTATTATTCTTGGAAGACCTTTTCTAAATACTGCAGGTGCTGTTATTGATTGCAATAAAGGAAAAGTAACTTTCAATGTTAATGATAAAGAACATACTGTTTATTTCCCCAAGAAAGTTGACAAGATTTATGGAGTCAATACCATCTCCAATTTTAAAACTATCAAAGTGGGAAGTATTGATTGCCCTATATATGATCATCAAGAAGGATATCAAAACATTATGATTGGATCCATATCAATACAATACAAGGTAACATGAGTGTTTCATGATGTTTAAATCATTTGTGTCATGTAAATTTATTTGGTGCCAAGACTTGATCAACCTTGTTATCAAATGTATTTGCATACATGAAAGAGCTAAACAGCATTTCTTTCTTCAACTTTGTTTTACCTCCTGTAGTGATAATTAGGTTGCAAAAGTTTAGTTGTTTTGAATTTTAAAAATAATTTTTCTGCCCAAGTTTTATTAATTTAAATATCCAGATTTCATGCAAATTGAAAGTTTTCAAAACTCTGTAAAAATTATACCATTGGTCCTATTTTTCAAAGAGCATCGTGGGAGTGCCTGGTGCTGACCAAGGGGACCCACCATGGGGTCAAACCACATGGTGGCGCGGCTGCCCCTTGGCCGCGCCAGCCACTGAGGTGGGGCACCCTTGGCCCTCCAGCAGTTCCCCCACCTACCACTTCTTCCTCTTGCATCACTCAGCTCGTTTTTCTCTCTCACACTCGAGTTTTTGCTGTTCTTCCTCGCGATTTCGATCTCTTTGTTCAGCCCATCTCAGCTGCTGAGATTTGGGGCAATTGCTCTCAGGTATGTGACTCCTCCATGTATCCAAGTAGAATTTTGTTTAGTAAGTATACCTTGAGTATTTTGCTGCTGTAGGTGACTTGTTAAGTGAGTATGCATGCTTGTTCTATGTTGATATAATCAGTTTTGATGCATGTTTAGTCCTCTAGCAAGTCCATATAGTAGTTCCCCTCATTTGTATGCTTCAAAGATAATTTTTATGATATGTGTCAAAAATTTCAGAGGATGGAGGGAAATGAACACCAACTAAATCAATATGAATTGGTGGTTCCTGAGGTCATGGGGATCCATCGTGAAGAAGGAGTGTTCCATCCTGCTATCCATGCTTGGAATTCATGAGAAGTTCGGGGATCTTGCGTGATTTTCGTACTCTTGTCTCTAATACAGGATTGAGTGATTTTGTAGAGGGAGAACCCTACCAATATGCAAAGCTAACTGTGTCTGTGGTGCAGGACTTTAGATTTGATTGGTCTTCACCTAACCCTATGGTTCACTATAAAATTTACAACAAAAGTGTCCACTTGCCTTTTGATGCTTTTTGTGCAGCAATTAGGGTGCCGCAATGGGGATCACGAGGGAAGATACATGGGCAACCCAAGCATTTGACGGACCTATACGAGGTAATATGTCAAGGAAGAACCTACTCAGATGAAAGTGGTAAAATTCGAAGTATTCAATTTCCATGCATTCGATATTTTGCTTACTTCATCACGAGGTGTGTACTTGCTAGGAAGACTGCAAATAAATTATCCATTCCTGATTTAGCTTTCCTAGCAGCAGCCTTGCAACATGATAAGAGTTATAATTTGGGTGCCTTGATAGCTTTCGCATTGCTGCCAATCGCGAGAAAGGTGGATTTTGTGGAGGACTCATTGCTTCTCGTTTATTAGCTATGCATGGTGTAGTAGCTCTCCCTAATGATTTGCAGCTTTCTTTAGAGAGGCTCGATTTTGCTTCCATGGGGAGGCATGGCTTTGTTACTAGTTGGTCTACTTTGAATAATCTATCTTATGAGGTGCCTTTTGCCAAGAAGGTGAGGTGGAAAATGGTTAAATCTGAGCGAATAGTCGCTTTGCCTGCACCACGTTTGTTTGATCTTGGTTTCAGGAATGTTTGGTCAGTCACCGAGGATGAATTCGATGCATACTTGAGGGAACATGCCCTGCACACAGAGGATGATGGAGAATGGGCGGACGAGGACTCCACTCAGTTTTCCGGGACTGGGGGCTCGCGCCCCTATCCTGGGGATGCTGGACCCTCTGCCTCATCTTCCTCAGCGGAGCCGGATGTTGAGCACGCCCAGTATGACCCGCCGGCTTGGAGTTCCTACCCGCGTTATTATTAGCCTCCACTTAGGCCAAAAGCCTAAGCTTGGGGGGAGGTATATCGACATCTCACTCATTTACATATCATATCTTGTCGATACTTTGTATATCCATGTTGCAGTTTTCTTTCTTTCTTTCTTTTAATTGTTTACCTTTTATTGCTGCATTCCAAAACACAAAAAGACCAAAAATATTTCTGTTGTTTCTCTTCATTTGTTTCTTTAAGTTTCAGTATTAGTTTGCTTAGTTTTAAAATTCGGTTTGTTATTCAAAAATCTAAAAATATTTTGCTTTATTGTTTGTTTCTTTTTGCTCTTGTTTCAAAAACTCGAAAACCCAAAAATATTTGTTGTTTCTTTTTGGTTTTGTATAGTGTTTTCAGAGTTGGACAGCCATCCGTGACTCCGATGGAGCTTGGTTTTCATTCTTATCATTCGAAGCAACACAAGTGAAAAAGCAATAAGGATGATCTACAACAACTCGAGTTGGGGTGAGAGGCTGGTATGAACTCTATTTGTTTTCATTTTTGTACATATACTCATCTATGTGAGCATGCTTAGTTGGTTCATGTGAGGTATATGTCATTTAGTGGATGCTTAGTAGTTCTTGTTCTCTCATGATCGGTCCCAATTTATTAATAGTGGTAGCATGTTATGTTGATGTTTGCTTGCATTGTTCTATTCATAGAGGGTATGACATTGTGGTATCCTCCTCTGAATAATTCATTCGAATTGACTTGGCACATGCTCATGCATGCATATGACTGAAAAACAAAAGTCAATTAAGCCTTGATGATTTATTTTGACTCAGAGTTCTTGTATCACTTTTATGCTCAATTAATTTCATTTTGTCGCAAGCATGATTATGACGGTTATTGCTCTCTTGATTGTCGCTTCCCAGTCTATTGCTAGCCTTCACTTGTACTGAGCGGGAATGCTGCTCGTGCTTCCAAAACCATGAAAACCAAGTTATTCCAAAGTGTCCACCATAAATACCTATGCATGGCATTTCGAACCATTCAAGTAAATTTTCATGTGCTACCTTTAAAACCTTCAAAGTACTTCTCAATTTGTGTCAATGTTTTATAGCTCATGAGGAAGTATGTGGTGTTTTATCTTTCAATCTTGTCATTCAGACTTTCACCAATGGACTAGTGGCATATACATCCGCTTATCCAATAATTTTGCAAAAAGAGCTGGCAACGGGGTGCCCAGTCCCAATTAATTATAACTTTCATCAATAATTCTCTTCACATGTTTTGCCCTGATTTATCAGTAAGCAACTTAATTTGCAAATAGACACTCCTCCATGGTATGTGAATGTTGGAAGGCACCCGAGGATTCGGTTAGCCATGGCTTGTGCAAGCAAAGGTTGGGGGGAGTGTCACCCATAATGAAACTAAAATACATGTGTAAACAAAAGAGAAGAGGGATGATCTACCTTGCTGGTAGAAATAACATCCTTCATGGGAGCCGCTTGGTGGCTCTAAGTTAATAGTGCCAGAAACAATGCTTGTACGTCACACGTCAGTTGGGAACCCCAAGAGGAAGGTATGATGAGTGCAGCAGTAAGTTTTCCCTCAGTATGAAACCAAGGTTTAATCGACCAGTAGGAAAACGAGGTTTGCTTCGAAGGTGTTGGTGAAGGAGTGTAGTGCGGCGCAACACCAGGGATTCCGGTGCCAACGTGGAACCTGCACAACACAACCAAATTACTTTGCCCCAACTTAACAGTGAGGTTGTCAATCTCACCGGCTTGCTGAAAACAAAGGGTTAAACGTATCGAATGGAAAATGATGTTTGTTTGCATAAAACAGTAGAGAACAATGATTGCAGTAGATTGTATTTCAGATGTAAAAGAATGGACCGGGGTCCACAGTTCACTAGTGGTGTCTCTCCAATAAGATAACTAACATGCTGGGTAAACAAATTACAGCTGGGCAATTGACAATTGATAAGTGCATATAACATGCATGTGTGAGCTGTGGTGTCTACTATGAGATTCATTTGGGCATTACGACAAAGTACATAGACCGCTATCCAGCATGCATCTATGCCTAAATAGTCCACTTTCCGGTTAACATCCGTACCCCTTCCAGTATTAAGTTGCAAGCAACAGACAATTGCATTAAGTAATGTGCGTAATGTAAACAATACATTCATCCTTGAATAAAGCATTGCTGTTTTACCCCTAGTGGCAACAACACATCTACAACCTTAGAACTTGCTGTCACTATCCCAGGTTAAATAGAGGTTGAACCCAACTATCATGCATAAATACCCCCTCTTGGAGTTACAAGTATTCACGTGGCCAAGGCTTCAACAAGTAACGGAGAGCATGCAAGATCACAAATGACATAGACATGATAATATAATATTCAGCTCCACATAGGTATCAATATAAGTCAGATCCCAGCAAACACAACATGTAGCATTACAATAAGATGATCTTGATCATGATAGGCAGCTCACAAGATCTAAACATGATGGCACAAGTGGAGAAGACAACCATCTAGCTACTGCTATGGACCCATAGTCCAAGGATGAACTACTCACGCATCACTCCGGAGGCGGGCATGGCGATGTAGAGCCCTCCGGTGATGATTCCCCTCTCCGGCAGGGTGCCGGGAAGAGCTTCAGAACCCCCCGAGTTAGGGTTGACGACGGCGGCGGCAGCGAATATGTTCTGGATGAAAGGCTCGGTGTTTTAGGGTTTTCGCGTCTCGGGGAATAAATAGGCGAAGGGGCGATGTCGGCGGACCCCCGAGGGGCCCAAACCACCAGGCGCGCGGGGTGGGCCCGCGCCCCAGGTGGTTTGGCCACCTCGTGGCTCCCTTCGTCTCTCCTTCGGACTCCGTGTACGTGCTGGAAAAATAGGGACTGGCCTTTTGTTTCGTGCAATTCCGAGAATATTTCCAGAAGTAACTTTCTGAAACCAAAAACAGCAGAAAACAGGGAACTGGCACTGTGGCATCTTGTTAATAGGTTAGTCCCAGAAAATGCATAAAAGTGATACGAAGTGTATATAAAACATGTAGCAAATGGTATAATATAAGCATGGAACAGCAGAAATTATGGATACGTTGGAGACGTATCAAGCATCCCCAAGCTTAGTTCTACTCGTCCTCGAGTAGGTAAAACGATAACAACAAATAATTTCTGAGGAGACATGCTTTCACACAATCTTGATCAATATATTGCAAGGCTCATGTCATGAATGAAGTGACTCAAAGCAATGATCTATAGTTTGCTAACAAATAGATAAAGAGTAAACAATGAATCATATAAGCAAAAACTTTTCATGAATAGTACTTTCAAGACAAGCATCAAAAAGTTTTGCATAAGAGGTAACTCATAAAGCAATAGATTCAAAGTAAAAGGCATTGAAGCAACACAAAGGATGATTAAGTTTCAGCATTTGCTTTCAACTTGTAACATGTATATCTCATGGATAGTTGTCAACATAAAGCAATATAACAAGTGCAATAAGTAAATATGTAAGAATCAATGCACACAAAGTTGACACAAGTGTTTGCTTCTAAGATAGAAAGGAGTAGGTAAACTGACTCAACATAAAGTAAAAGATAGGCCCTTCGCAGAGGGAAGCAGGGATTAAATCATGTGCTAGAGCTTTTTAAGTTTTCGAAAGCATATAGAGAGCACAAAATAAGTATTTGAGAGGTGTTTGTTGTTGTCAACGAATGGTAGTGGGCACTCTAACCCCCTTGTCAACCAGACTTTCAAAGAGCGGCTCCCATGAAGGACGTTATCTCTACCAGCAAGGTAGATCATCCCTCTTCTCTTTTGTTTACACATGTATTTTAGTTTCTTTATAGATGACACTCCTCCCAACCTTTTGCTTACACAAGCCATGGCTAACCGAATCCTCGGGTGCCTTCCAACATTCACATACCATGGAGGAGTGTCTATTGCAAAATTAAGTTGCTTACTGATAAATCAGGGCAAAACATGTGAAGAGAATTATTAATGAAAGTTGTAATTAATTGGGGCTGGGCACCCCGTTGCCAGCTCTTTTTGCAAATTATTGGATAAGCGGATGTATATGCCACTAGTCCAGGTGAAAGTCTGTCAGAAGTAAATGACAAGATTGAAAGATAAAACACCACATACTTCCTCATGAGCTATAAAACATTGACACAAATAAGGAGTAATAAAGTTTTGAATAGTTTAAAGGTAGCACATGAAATATTTACTTGGAATGGCAGGAAATACCACATAGTAGGTAGGTATGGTGGACACAAATGGCATGGGTTTTGGCTCAAGTTTTGGATGCACGAGAAGCATTCCCTCTCAGTACAGAGTTTAGGCTAGCAAGGTTGTTTGAAGCAAACACAAGTATAAACCGGTACAGCAAGAATCACATAAAAACATATTGCAAGTATTATAAGACTCTACACTGTCTTCCTTGTTGCTCAAACATTTTACCAGAAAATATCTAGACCTTAGAGAGAACAAATATGCATCCCAAGTCTCAACAAGCTCTACGGTAGTTCTCCACTACTAGGCTTTAACTACATGATGCAAGAGCTTAAACATGATCTACTTGAGAGCTCAAAACAATTGCAAAGCATCAAATCAAAACAAGACAATGATCTACAAGAATGCATATGTCTTTTCCAATACCAACTACTACATGTAGCATTTTCTTTCTTCCAAACAAACACCAATAATTTATTTAAACATAAACTCTCCAAATGATAATATAATGCAGCAAGAGAGTATTTATAAACAAGTGCTAACAGCTCGAAGAGATGCATGAAAAACAGGAGCTAAAAGCACTGCAGTAGCTAGTTAAGAATACTCAACAAATATAAGTGAAGAACATGAGTATTCACATGAAAAAGCGGAGCGTGTCTCTCTCCCACACAAGGATTGCTAGGATCCGAATTTATTCAAACAAAAACAAAAATAAAAACACACAGACGCTCCAAGTAAAGCGCATAAGATGTGAAAGAATTAAAATATAGTTTCACTAGAGATGACCTGATAAGTTTGTTGATGAAGAAGGGGATGCCTTGGGCATCCCCAAGCTTAGACGCTTGAGTCTCTCTGAATATGGTTGGGATGAACCACGGGGGCATCCCCAAGCTTAGGCTTTTCACTCTTCTTGATCACATAATATCACCCTTCTCGCTTGATCCTTGAAAACTTCCTTCACACCAAACTCAAGACAGTTCTCATTAGAGGGTTAGTGCATAATCAAAAATTCTCATATTCTGTAATGATACAATCAATCCCAAAGCTTCTGGACATTAGCTACAGCCACCAATGCTTTGTGGAGCAAAGAAATCCACACAAACACAGTAAAAGAGCGAATGCAAAACAAAAGGCAGAATCTGTCAAAAACAGAACAGTCTGGAATGACGAATTTTTTCGAGGCACTTAAGTTGCTCAGATGGATCTGGCCTAAAATAATGAAAGTTGCGTACATATCTCAGGAATATGCGTGATTTTTCTCAGAATTTTTGAATTTTCTACAGGGAGATAAGCTCAAATCCGTGACAGCTAAAAATCTGTCACTGCGCAGAAATCCAAATCTTGCATCAACTTTCAATATAGAACTTTACTTGGCACAACATTGCGATAAAATAAAGATACAAAGGAGTTGCTACAGAAGTAACAAAACTCCTTGAGAAAAACTAAAAATAAAAGATAAAGGGTTGCCTCCCTAAAGCGCTTTCTTTAATGCCTTTAGCTAGGCTAAAAGATTTTAATGATGCTCTCATAGGAATAGAACTTGAAAAACAAAAGAGAGCATCAAGAGGCAAATATCAAACGCATTTAAGTCTAACCCACTTTCTATGCAAGGGAACCTTGTAACAAAATAAATTATTGAAGCATAAAGCAACTAGCATAGAAAGATGAAACAAGTACAACTTCAAAACTTTCAACATAAAGAGAGGTGTTTTAGTGACTTGAAAACTTTTACAACCATATTTTCCTCTCTCATAATAACTTTCAGTAGCATCATGAACAAACTCAACTATATAACTATCACATAAAGCATGCTTTTCATGATCTACAAACACATAATTTTTATTAAGTTCAAAAACAGTGGGGTCATTAAACCCACTTTTGACAATAGTAGTATAATAAATATCATTAGGCAATATAGGACCATCATCAAGAGCATTATCATATATAGCATTAGGGAGCCATTGTTTTATTTCTGAAATTTCGTTTTCTTGAGTCAAGGAGCTTGTTACGTAAAATTTATCAAAAGGAGATATTTCAAAAGAATCATGGCATTCAACAATATAACACTCTTCCTCCTTAGGTAGGCATGGAGGGCAATTAAATAGTGTAAGAGTTGAAGAGTTACTGTCATTAGAAGGTAGATCCTCCTTTTGTTCTTCACTCTCCTCCTCTTTTTCATCCAATGAGATCACAGTTTCAGCAATTTCCTCTTCCTCAGGTTCCTGCAAGGCACAAGTTTCATCTTTTTGAGGAAACATCCTCTCAAGATGTTCAGTAATGTAAGAATTATTATCCTTGTAGGTATCACAACAATATTTAAGTATGGCAATACATTCAGATTTATAAGGGGCATCAGTTTTATGTTCAAGATAAGAACTAATTTCAAGGGCACCCTTAAAAACAATAAACTCTTCAATTTGTTCAAGATTACCAAAATCATAGTTTCCTTTAGCATAGGCAGCCAAGGTTTCATTATCAGTATACTCACATTGGAAAGGGAGATGTTTGTGCCTTCTATAGCAAAGAGATTCATTAAAGCAGTAGGATTCATCATATGTAGAACACAAGTTCTTAGCAAAACCATTCAATCTTCTTATTTGTTCCCATAGATGTTTTCCTTTTGGAGAGAAGCGGTAATTCTTATAACGAGACCCAGTTTCATAGAGATAAGACATTGAAAACAACTAGTCATAATAGTAATTCGAAATAAAAAGGAACTAATTTTTTTGTGTTTTTGATAAAGAGAGCAAACAAGACTAAATAAAAATAAACTAAGCAAGACAAATAACAAAGTAAAAGATTGGGTGAGAGACTCCCCTTGCAGAAGCAATTCGGTTTTCCCCGGCAACGGCGCCAGAAAACGTGTTGGTGGCTCTAGGTTAATAGTGCCAGAAACAATGCTTGTACGTCACACGTCAGTTGGGAACCCCAAGAGGAAGGTATGATGAGTGCAGCAGTAAGTTTTCCCTCAGTATGAAACCAAGGTTTAATCCAGTAGGAAAACGAGGTTTGCTTCGAAGGTGTTGGTGAAGGAGTGTAGTGCGGCGCAACACCAGGGATTCCGGTGCCAACGTGGAACCTGCACAACACAACCAAATTACTTTGCCCCAACTTAACAGTGAGGTTGTCAATCTCACCGGCTTGCTGAAAACAAAGGGTTAAACGTATCGAATGGAAAATGATGTTTGTTTGCATAAAACAGTAGAGAACAATGATTGCAGTAGATTGTATTTCAGATGTAAAAGAATGGACCGGGGTCCACAGTTCACTAGTGGTGTCTCTCCAATAAGATAACTAACATGCTGGGTAAACAAATTACAGCTGGGCAATTGACAATTGATAAGTGCATATAACATGCATGTGTGAGCTGTGGTGTCTACTATGAGATTCATTTGGGCATTACGACAAAGTACATAGACCGCTATCCAGCATGCATCTATGCCTAAATAGTCCACTTTCCGGTTAACATCCGTACCCCTTCCAGTATTAAGTTGCAAGCAACAGACAATTGCATTAAGTAATGTGCGTAATGTAAACAATACATTCATCCTTGAATAAAGCATTGCTGTTTTACCCCTAGTGGCAACAACACATCTACAACCTTAGAACTTGCTGTCACTATCCCAGGTTAAATAGAGGTTGAACCCAACTATCATGCATAAATACCCCCTCTTGGAGTTACAAGTATTCACGTGGCCAAGGCTTCAACAAGTAACGGAGAGCATGCAAGATCACAAATGACATAGACATGATAATATAATATTCAGCTCCACATAGGTATCAATATAAGTCAGATCCCAGCAAACACAACATGTAGCATTACAATAAGATGATCTTGATCATGATAGGCAGCTCACAAGATCTAAACATGATGGCACAAGTGGAGAAGACAACCATCTAGCTACTGCTATGGACCCATAGTCCAAGGATGAACTACTCACGCATCACTCCGGAGGCGGGCATGGCGATGTAGAGCCCTCCGGTGATGATTCCCCTCTCCGGCAGGGTGCCGGGAAGAGCTTCAGAAACCCCCGAGTTAGGGTTGACGACGGCGGCGGCAGCGAATATGTTCTGGATGAAAGGCTCGGTGTTTTAGGGTTTTCGCGTCTCGGGGAATAAATAGGCGAAGGGGCGATGTCGGCGGACCCCCGAGGGGCCCAAACCACACAGGCGCGGCGGGGGGCCCGCCCCCAGGTGGTTTGGCCACCTCGTGGCTCCCTTCGTCTCTCCTTCGGACTCCGTGTACGTGCTGGAAAAATAGGGACCTGGCCTTTTGTTTCGTGCAATTCCGAGAATATTTCCAGAAGTAACTTTCTGAAACCAAAAACAGCAGAAAACAGGGAACTGGCACTGTGGCATCTTGTTAATAGGTTAGTCCCAGAAAATGCATAAAAGTGATACGAAGTGTATATAAAACATGTAGCAAATGGTATAATATAAGCATGGAACAGCAGAAATTATGGATACGTTGGAGACGTCTCACCGCTCTTGATAGTCTGGTTGACAAGGGGTTAGAGTACCCACTACCATTCGTTGACAACAAGAAACACTTCCCAAAACAATTTTGCTTCTGTTTTAAAAATAAAAAGCTCTAGCACATGATAATCCCTGCTTCCCTCTGCGAAGGGCCAATCTTTTACTTTCATGTTGAGTCACCATCCTTTCTTTGAGCACTTTCTCGAGAGCATAGTTGTCATTCTTAGTGTAATGTGTTTGTCCCAGAATGTGGTTAACTGTGATATAACTTTGATGCTTTTATCTTTGATATCTTTGATTCTAGTCTTCCCATGAACTTCAGAGGTGCCTGGGCATTTATGTTTTGCTGTACAAAAACGGGCAAACGAGATACCATCTTATCATATCCTATTATGAGCATTACAATCTTGTGAATTAATATGTTTCATGTTTGTCGCTATTAGTATGTTGGTATCTTTTCATAGTTTACATGCCTATTGAGTGACATTATTTGCATTTGCCTCATCTTGACTTGCCTAAGTATTTGTTCATATAGTGAGAATATATGCATCATATGAAGCAAATGTGTTCGTGAAAGTCTTTTATCGCACTCAGTTGTTAACTGAATTGCTTGAGGACAAGCAATAAGCTAAGCTTGGGGGGAGTTGATACGTCCAAAACGTATCTACTTTCCCGAACACTTTGCTATTGTTTTACCTCTAACTTGTGTGTTTTGAATACAACTAATGCGGACTAACGCTGTTTTCAGCAGAATTGCTCTCGTGTCTTGTTTTTGTGCAGAAAGTCAACTTTCAGGAAAAACACCAGAAAAGATCGCAAACCTCCTATTTTACCAGAAGACTCACGGAGCCAGAAGGGGAGTCAGAGATGGGCCACGAGTGGCCCAAACCATAGGGCGGCGCGGCCAAGGGGCCCACCGCGCCAGCCACTGAGGAGGGCGACTCGGGCACCTCCCCGAGTCCCCCTTTCGACTACTTAACCCTCTCTGACCTAAAACGCGAGGGGGTCGTCCACTTCATCCAGAAACATCACCGTACGCCGCCGCCATCGCGAAACCTATTTCGGGGACCAGAAACTCCGTTCTGGCACTCCGCCGGGACGGGGAATTGGAGGAGATCATCGCCATCATCATCACCGACGCTTCTCCATCGACCATCCATGTTTCCCCCATCCATGTGTGAGTAATTCCCTGCTGTAGGCTGAGGGGGATGGTAGGGATTGGATGAGATTGTTCATGTAATAAGTTATAAGATCATTAGGGCATGGTGCCTAGTATCCGTTGTTAGTACTTATTGATGTTGTTGCAACTTGTTGAGCTTAATGCTTGTCACTAGGGCCCGAGTGCCATGATTTCAGATCTGAACATGTTATTGTTTCATAATGATATGCACTGTTTATTGATCATACCTGCAAGTTGTATACACATATTGTTGTCCGGAACCCGAGGTCCCAAAGTGACAATAATTGGGACAGCCGAGGGGAATGGCTGCGATGTGAGGATCACATGTGTTCACGGCGTGTTAATGCTTTGCTCCGGTACTTTATAAAAGGAGTACCTTAATTACCAGTAGATTCCCTTGAGGCCCGGCTGCCACCAGCTGGTAGGACAGAAGATGTTGTACAAGTTTCTCATTGCGAGCACGTACGACTATACGGAACACATGCCTATGTTTACTTAGTACTTGGATGCTTTATCATTATTATCTGCAATGCCTATGTCTTGATTATTATATGAGCTATCTTATCCATGCAGCGCCCGTTCATCCATCCCTATGCCTACAGTGTTTTAATCCTACTGTTTACTACAATCACTACTGCTGTCTCTATTTACTGCTGCTGTTATGTCACCGCTACTACTGCCATAAAACTGTTGCTACTGATAATCTGTGTCGAGCAAGACTATTCACAGGTGCAGCTGAATTGACAACTCCGCTGTTAAGGCTCTCAAGTATTCTTTGGCTCCCCTTGTGTCGAATCAATAAATTGTGTTTTACTTCCCTCGAAGACTGTTGCGATCCCCTATACTTGTGGGTCATCAAAGTGCTAAGAGCATCTCCAGCAGATCCCGTAAACTGGTGGATTTGCATGGATCCAGAGCCAACACATAACTCAGGCAATTAGGAAAACTGCTTCGACCGTCAACAGAAAATTGACCCTAACATATAAAAGTGTACTAGTAACCCAACTACTATTATCTACTATGTGTAAAATGCTATTTAATATCTACTAAAAGGAAAAAATTACAGAGCCACTCCACACAATTGAATCAACACAAAGCAAATTTTTGTTAGGTTGATGTCTTGCTTCGATGAAAGTCCTACATTTTGTACAAAATGGAAAAATGCACTTGATTTCCATGTTTAATTATGTGCACAAATATTTATCTCAGAAATCTTTACGGGCAATAGTATGGACCAGATGATACCGAGCAGATTGCGGACGGACATATCAAAACAATCGACTCCTATGGGAAAATAGTATGATCTATGTAATTCATTTTTTTTATCAATGACTAATATTAGCTATAATAATTCCAAGTACAGATCATCTACATGTTTTCAAGTCATTAATATTGTCACTATAACTTGCAAGACATAAGATCCAGAAATAGTGGTAAAGAATCATGCCAACATTCACTTTATACTCTCAAAGTTTCTATTAATATAGTTAGATAATCATACACTAAAGCCCAATACTAAGATATTTGTTAGACCACGTGTTTTAGATATCTCTCCGTAAATAAGTATACCCTATGTAGTTTATACAATCACCAGAAATTAATTGATGAAGAAAACTATGCTACAAAATATAATTTAAATCCTTCAAAATATATATTTCAACTATATGCATTATGACTATATAAAATAGAATTATACAACTAATAATTTTAAAATGGATGTTCTTATCAATGCCAAATAAGAGATGCACAATATATAATCCTTCCGTTCCAAATTAAGGAATGTTATTTGAGTACAAAAATGTACTAAAACCACGCCACTTATTTTCGAACAGAGGGAGTACTATTTAAGAGTGTAGCATATGCTAAAAGTGCAAGAATATACTCTTTAAGAATGTAGCATGGTAAAGTAAAGTATAAAAGTTAAATATAAAGTTCCAAACACGCAAACCAAAATCATCGCCTTATTTCCTTGCTTGATGGCAAATTCTCTCAATGTCTAACCATTCCAGCAGAGGTATCCAGCAGAGGAATCTCCATAGTGTTAAGAATTAGTAAGTAAACCACAAGGTTGTTTAAGTGCAGAATATCCTTGGCACGGTCAAAGAATTGGCCTAACCCCTATTGCTGACCGGAAGTAAAGAAAATGGATATTTTATCAAGAACAGCGTTGGGCTCCCATCTTGGTAGTCCCGCATAAGTCCGAGAAGGTGGCTGAATTCCGGATCTATTCTTCTATTAGCCTGGCAGGAGGGGCTGGTTGCTTAGGGAACCCTATCGAGCATATCCCTTGGCCGGTGCATAGTTCCACTTTTTTGGGCTATTGTAGTGCCCTTTTCCGTAACGTTCTCCTTTAGCTTCACGAGATGTAACCGAGTGACAAAGAGTTTACTCGCAGACAATACTTCAAGGTATAAACATCTTCTAATTCGCGGACCAACATATGTACTATAGCAGACATTAAGTAGAAACCACACTACATACATCAAGCATAATAATTACAACATTCATTGGGAATTTTAATTGATGGTAATAACGGTGCTTAGACAAGACAATGCATCACTTTGCACATAATAACTAAACCATGCATTGCATCGATACTGCAACATTGGGAAATGACTGCAATGTTGAACTGTATATGTGGATTGTACTAAATCCCTTTACATCAGTTTGGACTTTTGGGATAGTTGGTCAGTCTATGAAACATGACATGGTGTCAGAGCCAAGGGTCTCGATTTCGAGTCCTGGTTTGCGCAATTTTTCCTAAAAGTGTTGTTGCCCCCCCCCCCCCCCCCCCCCCCCCCCATTCGTCCATGTATAGGCCTCTTGAGCCGTACCTATGTGACTCGCGCGCCATCACTCTCTTCCGGTTGCACGTGTTGGCCTCTCCCTCACCGAGTCACACCTGGAAGGGGTGTTGAAATGTATATGTGGATTGTACTAACTCTTTCCATCAGTTTGGACTTTTGATATAGTTGGTTAGTGCATGAAACATGACACGCAACATGGTTCTGTTCATAAAAAATTGGTACTATAGCAGACATTAGGCAGAAACCACATTGCCGACATTAAGAGTCCTCATACATCTGACACAATATTAATAAGATCGATGCCACAAATTTATCTAGAAAACACGATTGATCAAAACCCCATTAGCTATAGAGCAATATAACAAAACAAGGAGATTTTTTCTATCTATGAATCACAATAGCCAATCACCGACAAGGCTTCTACTGAAAATAGAAGCCAGATTTGATAGCTCTAACAGAGTGATCATGGCCTCCAACTATTTTTAGAGAACCATTTACATACAGAGGAGGTAAGCACCAATAAACACTAACTAGTTTTTAAGCCATCGGGCCTCACGAGTACAAGTAGAAATCATCTTAATAAATCATTCAAATTTATGTCTTCTACAAGTACCCTACAAATTACAGGGACCCTACATGCTACAGCCTACCAGGAATGAAGTGACAAAGATAATTGATCATCTTACATGTATGATTCAGATAGAAAGCACACGGTATATGCATGCATCTTGTTCTGCCAACCTATTTTCAAGGGTTTAGATTGAAGCAAAAACTCTTCCCAGACACGTGTCGTCCTGCCAGCGCTCAGCGTCATACGCACCCGTCGGGCGACCTCCAGGAAAGGACGCCCCCTTCCCCTAGTCGTTCTTTCTTTCCAAAGATCGTGCTCACGGCAGCCAAACCACCCCACTCCACCCGATAGTTGAGCTTTGTGAACAGTCAAAAACGGGCGCAATTCGACCTGCCATACGTGACAACCACGGGCACTCTGCTGGCGCGCGTGTGCAGTGCCCTAGACAGTGTAATGTAGGCAGAAATGGCTGTGGCACTTTGCACACGACCTATGAGAAGCTCACAATATTAGGTCCCTGTTGTTTAAGCCGATGATTACCCAGATTTCCTTATCTCACCCTGATCCTTAGCTATAAGGTAGCCCTACAACATAAGAAAAACATACTACTACACATGACAGCGAAAATATTCAGCAGCAAGCAGAACCAATTGTGTCATCGACAAAGCAATGATTTGTATACTTGCGTTTCCAACTCAAAATTGTCACAATACATCCGTGCCTTTTTCTTATTGATACGGGAAACAAGAGCAGATGGCAAGTTTTGCATTAAATCTGGTCCTACCCAAGGTGAGGCGTTTCACATCAGCGGCAGATGAAAAGGAAACACACAACAACAAATTTATCTTCAACTAAATGATCATTTGATTTTACAGAGTCTTCAGAAACGGGGGGCTACATCGGCACTCCCCATCTTTTCACTGACAGTAGAACCGAAAGATGGTCCTCCCTTCCGATAGCAGACGAGAAACTCCGTTGGGTAGCCCTTCAACTTGTGAGGCTTGATTTCCAGGTCCGCGAAAGTGAGAGTTGCATCACGTTCCAAAGAACAATGTGAGCCAACGACACGAGTAACGAAAAATGAGACCATGGTACTACTTGTGGGCAATATCCTTACCATTTTCAGATACTAGGTTGTCTACGGAGAGTGCGTTGATCTGATCAAGATTGAAATTTGAGGGAACCGGCAAAGGAAAATGCACTTTGTTTAGCAGCATCTCCCTCCGAGAAGCAATAGCCTGCAAAACAAGAGTACCAGTGGTCAATATGTAAATCACCTGATTCTCAGGTTGTCTTGACTTAAGCATACTGGTGTCTCTATCCGTACCCTTGCAATAGGAAAAGGAAGATTCGTGTATCTTGGCCATTCGCGTATTGTTTCATACATCAACTCAGCCTGTAACAACCAGCAACATTATCATCTTATATTCTTATCATACAAATTAAATATTTATTATTGCCTAGTTACCAGGTCTCGGACCCTGTAAACATCTGGTCCACCGAGCTCGTAGGTCTTTCCCATGCTGGTGCCATCATCCTTGAGGGGGTTGACAATGGCAGCGGCAACATCCACAACATAAACAGGCTGAATCCTGCAAAATGTTGCATAAAGTAATTCAGCTGCTGGTGAAAGCATCTAAGTGTAGGAGCACATCATTTCATGCTCTAGGCTCAATTTCAAGTCAAAGAATTAAAATAGCAGTAAACAGGCAAACTCAATTACTTTGTAGATCCACCACCAACAAGTGGGAGGAAACCCCAATTTTTGGCATACATTGCCCATCTTTTCAAAATCCGATCTTCGGTGTCAATCAGGGTTGCAGGCCTCATGATTGTAGCCTGTTGATGGATAAACACAAAATATTCATTGCAGTCATTGACTACATAGATGGGAAATATTTAACTGCCAATTTCAGGTTGTAGAGAAATAAGAACTATCGAACTGAAGCTATCAAACTGAGAAATGATACTTACTTCAGGAAATTCTTTCAACACAGATTCCTCTCCAGCAGCCTTTGCCCTAAGCAATCTAGAAGGTGAAGAGGCTGATGCCCCTAAAGCAGAAATCTGGATAAATCTTACGATACCCCCGTGCTCCTTGGATATCTGTGCAAAATAGAACATTGTATTAGTAGTTGGTCATTATATAAAGTATTAATGTGCGACCACATGTTGGGAAAAAAATCAACACGTTATACAAAGTAGAATTCAACATTATATAGTACCAGAGCAGCAAGCTAGAATATCTTTTGCTCTGGATCACGCTGGATGAAACCAAGCCAAAGTCATCTGAACATCTACAGTTTGGAAATTAACAGCTATGAATGATCATGCAAAGATTAAGTTTGCACTTGAATAGTCGCATGCAGTAAACCAGCAGAACAGTTGTCTGCCGAGATAGTTCCAAGGAGCTAATTAACGCGATCCGGCCCGGGCGTACTCGTCAGTCGATCTCACTCCCGATCTCGAGCTCGCCCAAGCCAAGCGGCTAATAAAAAGGCAAACGTCGACACCATCATCGGGTTCAACAACCTACAGAACACCTCGATCCAGTGGGCAGCATGCAGCAGAGTGCTCTAGCGTCACGTGATTTCCGTGAAAAGGCGTCTCGTCGTTGCGCGATGCAATGAGCATGAGTGGTTACGTTTCAGAATGCATTTTTTTTTAGACTAGAGGAGCCTAGCTCCCAATTTCATTGAAATGAAACTGATAATACAATAGTTAGGTCTTTTGATTGTGCAACGAGCGCTAACTCACTCGTTAGACACATTACAACACGCTGCGTGTGCCACACCGCACAACACCAGCCACTAAAACAAGACTAGGAACTCAAAGTCCAACTAAAAGTAAACTACAACAACAAGGCTAACTCCAGCCAACTCAGCAACAAGGAACTAGAGCTTCTAAAACCATTACACAACCAAACTCAAAACTTCCAAAGACCATCAGGAGTCTGTGATGCGAAGCACCAATGGCCCCCACCCCTGTCTCATGTGGAAGAACTCAGCTGCCACCAGAGTTAGCATTCTTGCTCCTCTCCGTTGGAGGCTTCCAAGGTTTGCTCTCTGCAAATCAGCTCAGTATGATATAAAGTGAACAGTCTAAAAGGTAATAACAGTTGGATCCTCTGAAGATCAGGACCCTGATTTCTAACAGCCAGACCCTGATTTCTTTTATACTTTGTCTTCTGAAGGTCTCCAATCTACAGCTCTTAGTCTTTTTTATTATGTAATGGTAAACCCAAATGAAGTTCACCCTCTACACAAGTAAAAATAGACATACACTCCATACTTTTAGACTTAGCTTGACCACAACAGAAAATCTCACTCTTCAAGAAGTTGATCTTTAAACCTGAGAGATGCTCAAAAATACATAACAAGTTCTTTAAATTCCTAGCAGACTCTAGATCATCTTGAAACATAAAGATAAAATCATCAGCGTACTGAAGCAAAACTAACCCTTCATCTACGAAATTTTGTACCAGAGGATTAATCAAACCATTTGTTTTAGCTCTATCTACCAGAACAGCTAGTACACCTACTGCAGTATTAAATAGAACTTTGCTTAAACCCCTGGTCATTATCCGTGATCGCCATCTTACCATTCTCTACAGATTTCCGAACCCAGCTAACAAAGGAATCTGGCTTTCATCTTAAGTATCTCAAACATAAAGCTCCAATTAATTTTGTCGTATGCTTTTTCAAAACCCACCTAAAAGAAAACAACATCTAATTTCTTCGCTTTCACCTCGTGCAAGGTTTCATGGAGAAGCACTACACCATTTAAAAATTTACGACCTTTAATAAACGCAGTCTGAAGCGAAATAATTTTCTTATCTACCTCTATCAGTCTATTATTAATAACTTTAGTAAAAAATTTAAACACCACATTAAGAAGACAGAGTTCAAACCAAACTTAAACCTAGAAATATCTAAGGTCCCCTCATAAAAACTACTGAACAAAGCACACAAGTCATCACATATCAGAGACGAGAAATGCTGATAAAACTCTATAGGCAGTCCATCTGGACCAGGGCTCTTATTTATGTTTCATATTAAACACAGCAAACTTAATCTACTCAATTGGAAACGGCTTTCCTAAGTTAACTCTGTCACTATCAGATAGAGCATTATCTAACACGACACCTAACGAAATATTAGTGTTGTTAAACACTGGCCCAAACAACTGTTTGTAAAAAGAGGTAGCATACTTTAATATGTTAACCTCTCCTACGATCAGACCTTCCTTTTGCAGAAGTCTCGTAATCCTACTCTTTTCTTTTTCCTACCGCTAGCTTTAGCCATGAAATATGGGGTCAGCGAGTCACCTTGCAATACATCTTTAGACTTAGCGCTCTGAAAACATTTAACTTGTTCCTCTTTTCCTAATAACATTAAGCTTATCCTCTAACGATTTCCTCACATAGTGTTTGTCTACTGTTAGGCCAACCAACTCGCTTTCCTTGTCAATTTCAGCTATTGCCAAAGAAAGAACATCCTTCTGATTTTTACAGAAAGCCTGGTAATTTAACATCCCAACCTTTTCTAAGTATACTTCTCAACTTCCGTCCTCTATTTTGCCATCTATCCATCTCGCTCTTACCAAAAAAACTCGAGAGCCAAACTTTACGAACCACATCCTTAAGATCAACTCTAAGAAACCAGCACAACTTAAACCTGAAAGGCCTATTGAGTATTGACACGTTTTTTGTTTTGGATTAAGTCCAGAACTAGGGGAGCATGATCAGAAAAGACTCTAAGAAGCATGTTAATAAAAGACAAAAGGAACTTACTCTCCCAATCAGAACCATACACAGTAACTACATTGCATACAAAACAAGAACACTATCTCTTTTAACAGACATTAAGGCAAAAAATCTACAAAATAACTTCATAAACATTCGTATCCACCCCTAACAGAATACCTCCAGATTGTCGCTAGAAGGCAGCCAAAATCAGTGAAAATTAACACTACCACTCACACTACTTTAACCAACCATCTGTACAAGATTCCTTCTTAGTCTCCTGAATACTTATAAAATTAACACGGAACTTACAAATAACATCATGAAGAAAACACATTTATTATGTTCTCCTACACCTCTAGCATTCCAGGAAAAACCAGCCATCAGAATGCATGATCCATTTGTTATGTTCAGCGCCATGGATGATGGAACATGCACCGAAATCAACCATCAGTGGTTGTCCCTCCTGCTCGAGTACATATTCAGAGTTCTGAACTAAACTGAATGCCAAATGTTGCTCCTAACTAATCTGAAATAAATGGCGCCCAGAACTAAATTTGAACTGAACTCGGTGGCAACTGTAACACAAATATACTTTCAGAACTAGTACAAATCAACGACAGCTAGTCATATAAAAGACACTTTCATAATTAAATGCCACCCACAACTGAACAAGAGCTGAACTGAACGTTCAGACCTTGAACACAGTAATACTTGCAGAACACATCCATATGGATCACCGTGAAGTGTGAAGTATGAACCGTGCATTACAAGTCCAGCAAAAGATGGGTGCATAATCAGATTTCTTGCCTTGTGCTGTGCATGTTCTTGGACTTGTCCACCACGGAAACATCTTGCGTCTTCCCCAGCATCTTGTGTCTTCTAATTAAAGAAATTTGAGCGTTGTGAGATTTAATGGACAAAATAATAACATTCAAAACATAATGAGAAACATAACCTTTTATCGAACGGTGATGCAGTTTTGTTGTCTCTGTTTTTCCTAGTATTATGCTTCTTATTGAGCCAAGTTCTTTTTCCTTTCAAAGCTTTTTGTCTCGGCCTCCTTTTTCTTTAGGCGTACATAATCCCAATAAATCATTTGGCAGGCTAACATTTGTGGGAATTGTACATGGATACCTAGATGTGCTTGTACATGCATTGTTTTTCTCTTAAACTGCTTACCAAGAATGTCAATTGTGTTGTCTACTAACATGATACATTCTTGAAAGTTGGCTGCTCGATGTGTGAAATTCTGAAATGACATTTATAGGTATCCAAGAATGGAATCTATATTTGGATTTTCAATTATGTTTCTTTACCCGTTGTCTTGTATGGTTCTAATTAACCCGTGCTTCCCGTGTCCATCGATTTAACACATAACTAGTATGGACCATATGATACTGAGCAGATTGCGGACGAGCTTATATCGAAACAATCGATTCTTATTTATGTGAAAGTAGTATAATCTATATAATGCATTTATGCATCAACGACTTAGCTATAATAATACCAAGTACCATCATGTGCATGTTGTCAAGTCATTAATTTAGCCACTATAACTTGCAGGACATAAGATCCATAAATAGTGGTAAAGAATCATGTCAACATTCACTTTATACTCTCGAAGTTTCTATAAATATACTTGCATAATCATGCACTAAAGCCCTATACTAAGATATTTGTTAGAACATATGTTTTAGCTAGACTCTCCATAAATAAGTATACACTAGATAGTTTGTAGAACTACCAGAAATTAATTGATGAATGAAACTATGCTACGTACAATAATTTAAATCTGTCAAAATATATATCTGAACTATATGCATTATGACTATATAAAAAAATGCTACAACTAATTTTAAAAAAACTTTATGTTGTTATCAGTGCCAAATAAAAAATGTACAATATATACTCCCTCTTATCCAAATTAAGTGACGCTATTTCAATACGAAGTTGTACTAAAACAACACCATTTAATTTGGAACCGAGGAAGTACTCGTTAAGACCGTAGCATACGCTATAAAAGTGTTAATACTGTAGCATGCTAAAAGAAAGTATAAAAGTTCAATATAAATATTGATTCCTCGCCGCCGAGCCCGAGGGGGGCTTGATTCCCCGCGCGGACGTCCGCGTCCGCCGCCGCCGCCGAGCCCGAGGGGATCTTGATTCCTCGCGTGGCCATCCGCCGCCGCAGCCGAGCCCGAGGGGATCTTGATTCGCCCGCGCGGTCGTCCGCCCCCGCCGCCGAGGTGTTCAGCACCGGTGGTGGCCCGAACATGCCGCCGAGGCCACCGGCTCTCGCTCCCCCGCCGCCGAGCCCGAGTTAATCTTGATTCCCCGCGCGGCTAGCTGCCTCTGCCGCCGAGCCCGAGGGAATCTTGATTCCCCACGCGGTTGTCTGCCCCCGCCACCGAGGTGTTCAGTGCCAGTGGTGGCCCCGCTCGTCGCTCGTGCGCCTACAGAGGTTGGGAAGGATAAGCACTCGATATGAGAGGGATCCTAATCTGTTGTCGAGCTAGTTCTTGGCGTTTCACGGTGGCGGCGGCGGCAGCGGCGACGAGACGGGAGGATTGACATGGCGATGGAGGCGGTCGGCGGAAGTGGGGTTGAGGATTTAGGATTCGACCGTTGGATCGGAGGTACAAATATATATATGACGGGACCGGTCTCGGGCAGGGGGAGCCTCTTTTCTCTTTTGTTTTTGTGGAAAACGGGACAAATACTTTCCTCCTCGCATGGAACATGTAAAATGTGTAATATAGAGTTATTTGATAATTTAGCTAATTGAAATTATTTTATAGCTTTTGTTCCGGGGAGGTTGATTTCGGATAATACAATTTTAGCCTATGAGATGCCACATTATATGAGAAGGAAGAAGAAAGGAAAAGATGTGTATATGACTCTCAAATTGGATATGATCAGAGCACATGATGAGTTGAATGGTCCTTTTTGGAAGGTATAATGAAGCGGATGGGGTTTAATGATGCTTTTGTTGCACTAATCATGAAATGTGTCATATCGGTTCAGACTCAATGGAGATATTACTGATCTTGTTTATTCGGGTAGGGGACTTCGGCAAGGAGATCCCATCTCCCCATATTTATTCTTATTTGTGCCGAAGGATCTCAGGACTATTCAATAAATCTGACTGATCAAGGGGGTAAAACTGGCACAAAATGGCTCGAGAGTAAACCATTTACTTTTTGCAGATCATTCATGTTGTTGTTAGAAGCTAATGTGCAAGAAGTGGAGACTATCAATTCCATTCCGCAAGTCTATGAGGAGGGCTCAGGTCAGATGATAAACCGAGAGAAATCTCCAGTCATGTTGAGTTCCAGTGCAAACCGAAGTACATAAAATCTGTTGTTGCAAGTGTTGGGCTTGGGAGCAGAAGCGGTTGATGGTAAATATCTAGGACTGCCAACATACATAGCGAGATCACGGACGAGTTGTTTTGCGTACATAAAGGAGAAGATTTGGAAACGGCTACAAGGTTGGAAAGAACACCTTATGTCCATGGCAGCGAAGGAGATGTTAATAAAAGCGGTGGCTCAGGCTATCCTAACATATGCTATGGCTTGTTTCGAGCTTCTGAAATGCCTTTGTGATGATATCAGTAAGTTGATGTGTCGATATTGGTGGTCACAGAATGACGAAGAAAAGAAAATGCATTGGGTCAGTTGGGAAAAGATGACACTTTCTAAGGAGGAAGGGGGATTGGGGGTTCAGGGACTTATATTCTTCCAATCTCTTGATATTTTTTCAAGGCAATAGTGGAGGCTCATCCAAGCTCCTGAGTCTTTATGCGCCCAAGTATAACAAAGAATGACCGTCAATCTAGATTAGCTAATCTCGGAGCAGACGAAGCTCTCCTCATGAAAACCTAGCAGCAGCCGCCTCCACCATAGATAGGTTCCCCCTCCTCCGGCGCCCTCACCGGTGTCGGAGGGGTGGGGAACCCGATCTATGGTTGGAGTTTTTAATCAATGTAGTGTTTTCAATAGATTGGATTAGGGTTTTGGTATCTTCCTTTTTCATCAATGGAGTTGGCATCATCTACAATAAGAAATCTTCGGTCCTTCTTTCGACGACGAGATCTTCTTCCCAGCGTTAATGGTGGTGCTATAAGATCAAATTTGTCTAGGTATGGTCGTTGAGATCTTGCTTCGCGGGATCGATTTTGGATTTTTTTCTTATAATTGCCGCGAGGATCATCCTCGCAATATTTGTCTCGGCTGCTATGTACTCGACAATGGAGATTCGTACTCTCGACTCCCAGCGATGTCGACCAGTCTGTCCGGTTGTTATTCCCTGAAATACTTGTGTTGGTATTCTTGCCGATGTTGGTTGATTATCTTAATGGTTGCACGCATGCATGTAATCTCGACATTGCGACTCAAAATTATGGAAGAATTCTTGTTGGTATTCGCAGGTATGTGGTCAGAAAAATACAAGATTGTATTATTGAAGAAGAAAGAGTCTAAAGATCTCGAAGGTTTGCTCCTTTCTCTTATTTATTGTGTATTCGTTGTAATCAGGTCACTATTCGCTATAATAATATATGGTATTGATTATCAAAAAAAGAACCGTCAATCGCCGCCATAATGCAGTCCTTGAAAGAAGTAGTTCCGTCACATCAATGCAACTATCATCCATAATTAAGCTGCAACAAATGTGGAATTTAGAATGAGAAGGATCCTTACACTGACAAGGGCTGCCGCGGTATGCCGTATGCCGTCGAGGAGCCAGGTAGACATCTGCATTGTTGTAGACAGCCCTTGCGAGCTGAATCCTCTGCTTCTCCCCTCCGCTCATGTTGAGGCCTCCCTGACCCACCTCCGTCAGGTCGCCGTGCGGGAAATTCTGAATGTACTTGTCGCCGAGGTCCAGCGGTTTGGAGTACCCCAGGCGCAGCAGCGAATCCATCCACGTGAACAAAAGCCAGCTGAAGACTCGGCGAACGCCGATGGCCGCTCCCTGCCTCCCGGAGAGGCTCCGACTACTCGCCGCGTCCGTGGCTGGCGGCGGCACCATGGCGGTGTCTGCATACTCCGATCGCGCACAAAAGAAGGAGCAAGCTGACAGCCCATGACATACACCACTTGATGGACTCCGAGATTTCTCCCTGTCACAATCCTCTCCAAGCTGTAAGCCGTTAACGCGTCCAGCGCCCACCAGGCTAAGGAAGACCAAGCCCACAAGAACACCCAGACCAAGCCTCTGACGAAAAACATCAGTACTACACACTCAGGAAATATTCAGCAGCAAGCAGAACCATCAAACTAAATCAAAACAATTTTAAATGCTCGACCATAGGAGCAACAAGACTCATACTCTGAAATCTCTGCAATCGTGTCATCGCCATAGCACTGATTTTGTATACTTGCATTTTCAACTCAAAATTGTCACAATACATCCGTGCCTTTTCTTATTGATAGAGGAAACAAGAACAGATGGCAAGTTTTGCATCAAATCTGGTCCTACCCAAGGTGAGGCGCCTCGCATCGGCGGCAGATGAAAAAGGAAACACACAACAACAAATTTATCTTCAGCTAAACGATCATTTGATTTTACAGCGTCTTCAGAAACGGGGGGCTACATCGGCACTCCCCATCTTTTCGCTGACGGTAGAGCCGAAAGACGGGCCGCCCTTCCGGTAGCAGACGAGGAACTCCGTCGGGTAGCCCTTCAACTTGTGAGGCTGGATTTCCAGGTCCGCGAAAGTGAGAGCTGCATATCACGTTTCAAAGAGCAATGTGAGCCAATGGCACGGGTAACGAAAAATGAGACCATGGTACTACTTGTGGGCAGTATCCCTTACCATTTTCAGATACTAGGTTGTCTACGGAGAGTGCATTGATCTGATCAAGATTGAAATTTGAGGGAACTGGCAAAGGAAAAGGTAGTTTGTTTAGCAGCATCTCCCTCGGAGAAGCAATTGCCTGCAAAACAAGAGCAGCAGTGGTCAATATGTAGGTCAGCTGATCCTCAGGTTGTCTTAACTTGAGCATGCTGCTGTCTCTATCCGTACCCTTGCAATAGGAAATGGGAGATTCACGTATCTTGGGTATTCGCGTATTGTTTCATACACCAACTCAGCCTGTAACAACCAGCAACATTATCATCTTATCATATAAGTTCAATATTTATTACTGCATAGGAGTTGTGTGTGATTATTACCAGGTCACGGACAGTGTAAACATCTGGTCCACCGAGCTCATAGGTCTTTCCCATGCTGGTGCCATCATCCTTCAGGGAGTTTACAATGGCAGCAGCAACATCCACAACATAAACAGGCTGGATCCTGCAGAATGTTTCATCAAGTAATTCAGCTGGTGGTGAAAGCATATAAGTGCATGAGCGCACCATTTCATGCTATAGGCTCGATTCCGAAGTGAAGGAATTAAAATAGCAGTAAAGAGGCAAACTTAATTACTTTGTAGATCCACCACCAACAAGTGGGAGGAAGCCCCAATTTTTAGCATACATTGCCCATCTGTTCAAAATCCGATCTTCTGTGCCAATCAGGGTTGCGGGCCTCATGATTGTAGCCTGTTGATAAACAAATACAAAATATTAGTTGCAGTCATTGACTACATAGATGGGAAATATTTAACTGCTAACTTCAGATAGTACAGAAACAAGAACCATCATTGCCAACTGTAGCTATCGAAACTGAGAAAGGATTCTTACTTCAGGAAATTCCTTCAACACAGATTCCTCTCCAGCAGCCTTTGCCCTAAGCAATTTCGAAGGTGAAGAGGCTGATGCCCCTAAAGCGGAAACCTGGATAAATCTCACGATACTGCCGTGTTCCTTAGATATCTGTGCAAAATATAACATCGTATTAGTAGCTGGTCACTATATAAAGTATTAATGTGAGACCACTTTTTGCAACAAAAAAAACAGCATGTTACAGAAAGTAGAGTTCTACAGTATCTAGTGCCAGAGCAGCAAACTAGAATATCTAGTGCTCGGGATCATGCTGAATGAAACCAAGCCAAGGTCATCCGAACATGTAGAGTTTGGAAATTAACAGCTATGAATGATCATCCAAAGATTAAGTTAGCACTGCCAGCAGAACAGTTGTCTGCCGATGAATGTGATCTCAGTCCGAGGATAGGCAGACCAGAGTACAGAGGTTGAGACCTCAAGTTGGTTCCTATGATTCGAAGGCATCTACTCCTATCACTCAACAGCCCTTGCAGCAACAGTCTACACAGTTGGACAGAAAGTGTGTTGCAGGAAGAAAAATGGATGTGTACACAAGACATACCGTTGCAAGTTGTTCAGCCATATGATGGTTTACTTCCTCAAACCCATAGTTTCTTGTTTCATACTCCCGTCCTGTTGAAACAGAATCAACACAATCAGACTCAGATTTGAATTTGAATGTAATGTGTCTCAAGATCAACATACCAATGAGGTTAATGACCACATTTGACTTGGCCACGGCAGTCTTGATCGAATTCACATCTCTTGGGTTGTAGTTCATTGGAACAATCTGCCAAAAATAGGGAAATGAATAAGAGGAAAAGATGAATGGGTTAATGACAAGCGCATAAGTTAGTTATTGTACCTGACCCAAGTCACCCATTAACTTCAGGTGGCGGTGTGAATCCTCGCCACCTCTGAATGGGACAAGAACCTGAGATCCCATCTTTGCTGAAGAAAAATGATATTTTGAGCGATTCTCCTATTCCAGACTATCCCTAGTTATTTAAGTGACAATTAATTCGATACAGCACCAGTCTTATCATCTTACCAAGTTGTTGGACGACATAACGACCAAGAAATCCAGTAGCCCCAAACACCGTAGCGACAATTCCACTGTCAAGAAAAGCGGCCATGATTTCTCATGTTAGACGCAATAACAAGCAGCATTGCACACCACACACTATTAAGAAGACTTTTATGGACTGAGAACATCAGTGAACATGCTTGATCAGAAAATATCAGCACATTGCACACCACACACTACAACCCCAGTGCTAAATTCCTGTGTTTACCAGATGTAGGGCAAGAAATGAATGGTGTAGTAGCGAAGAATAAGGAACAATAGTTGGCACAAATTTGCAAAGGTTCATGTCCTACTCAAACCACGACTTCCAATAATAGCTACCATAGAGATACTAGCCACCACCTTACCAACTACCATGGTTTTATAGTCGCTAAAAATTCGATTTATAGTCGCCGAGTCGTTTTCTAAAAATCAGGCCGACTCATGACTATTCAGGCGACTATACAGCGACTTTTGTCGACTATACAGCCAGTCGCAGGGCTGGTAACTTGACTTGGCTCGGTGACTCAAAAACCTTGCCAAATACAGTCTACAAAACAACACTTCAGCTCAACATGACTAAAGCTACGCTTCAGAGATTTTTAGGCAAGGCTGTGTACAGGTCACAACATGGGTTGGAGTGATAGAGGTCGGATTACAAGCTAGGAGGCGCCAATTCAGACAGGTTCGTGAACACGCAACCAAGGAGTGCTATTTGAAGCACTACTCACTAAACATTCTAGATGTCAAGTTGTCACTGACATGTGGGGCCGGACCCCACATGTCAGTGACACAAGGGGGGGCATATGATAGAAGGCGCGCGAACTGGGGGGGTTATCGTAGATTTTCCCCACACAACTCGATTCGACACAAACGATGCAAATGCAATACACAAGCTACATGATCTGATGAACTAGCATCAAGGCGGTAATGGAACCACACCACCTCACATCTCTAGTCTCTACTATGGCAGCACGAAGAGATCAAAACATCAGCATAATCTAACACACAGAAATGAAATCGCCGGGAAGGCACAAACCTACTGCACCACTCAAACGCCTACCACCAGCAACACTGAACCATCCAACATAATCAACCAGAGTTCAGAGGAGAAATGGTTAGAGCTCTCACCTCACAGAGGACCTCCCTCCGGTGCCCTTGCGGACGAGGTGCCCCGCCCCCTTGACGGCCGGCGCCCTGGCCGACATGTACCTCGCGCCATCCGCCCCGCCCAACCCTGCACCCAGACACAGCAACCGGTGAGATCCGCCATCCATTTCGAGCTCGGCGCGGGAAGATCTCCGATGCGTACCTTGGGGAGCGAGCGCCGGCTGGGCGGCGGATCTGAAGGCGGCGATGGCCGCCGAGGAGGCGGGGGAGAGGCAGTGCTGGCCGAGGAGGTGGCGCCGCAGCGCCGCCGCCTGCATCGTCGCCGTCGTCGGTGGTGGTCGTCGGAGGAGGAAGAGGCAGAGCTTTTTTTTTTTGAGAATTTAGAGGCAGAGCTGTGGTGTGTGGTCCGAGAGGTGGTGCTGGGGCCTTGGGCGATGGAATCTAGGTGCTGCTGGCCCAACTCAGTACGGCCCATATAAGCTTGTTGGGCTCCAAATCACTGGGACGGGCCTCGTTCACTTCCTCGTCTGGTCTTTCTCCGGCGAGCACCGCTCTTCGTTTCCGCCCCGACCGCAGCCGCCCGATCCTTCTCCGGCCGCCGCCTCGGTGAGTTCTCCCCCATCCCTTCATTTTCCGCCGTTCTCCAGAGCCGCCCCCCACTTCCCGCTCGGTGAGCTCCGGCACGTGATCGATCCCCCGCCAGCGCCCTCGTGGAGCGATGCGGCCAGCCAGGGTTCAGGGTTTTGCGAGATGTGTTCCTGACATTTTTCTCTCTGTGGTTGGACAGATGGAGAGGGGGCTCAGGGATGACGCCGTCCAGGAGAAGGGCGAGCGCGCCAGGATGGTGAGTGAGACAACCCCCTCTGATCCACTTTGGTGGTTTCCTTCTTTCTCAGGGTTGCTTACCCGACTGGATAATGGTTAGGAACCTAGTGGTTGCGCTTAGTCAGTAGGATCTGTTGGTTACAACGGCGTTTTGATGCTTTGTTGTTGTTGTTGTTGGACCATGCTTTCGAACTGTGTGCATCGAGTTTGATTCTTCTGTGGTGGTGAGAATATGATGTAGGTTTGTCAACTTAGGGCAGACTATTTTGCAATCTACGGGTGCAGGCTACTGATCCCTGATACTCTCGTTTAGGCTGCAGAAGCTTGTGCATTTTACCCGTAAAAAGAAGAAGAAGCTTATAGATATCTTTGTGCAATTTGTTCAACCTCTTTGTTGTGTGAGGTGCTTATTCATTCGATTTCATCTCCTGGCAGGCATCTTTTGTAGGTGCCATGGCGATTGCCGACTTGGTTAAGACCACATTGGGACCAAAAGGAATGGTATGTCCCTTAGCGCTGTCCACACAGAAAATTTGCACTTTGCAGAAAAGATGGCAGTCATTCAAATGCTACTGTATTTTCCATAATATTTACATTCCTTTATTTTTGCTCAGGACAAGATCCTTCAGTCGACAGGCAGAGGGCGGAGTGTCACTGTTACTAATGACGGGGCTACCATTTTGAAGTCCCTGCATATCGACAACCCTGCTGCCAAGGTCCTTGTTGGTATCCTTTTGTTTGGATCTATTGCTTGATGATTTTACTGCTCAGGTGGTGATTGTTTCTGGCTCTTGCAATTTATGCTTGTTCTAGCTTCTCCTAACCCCATTTGATTACTTGATTGTATAAATAATATTGTCCCTGAATTGAAGAAAAGTTAGTCCTTAATGATCGTTAGACATCTCGAAAGTTCAAGATGATGAAGTTGGTGATGGGACAACATCTGTTGTTGTTTTGGCTGGAGAACTTTTGAGGGAGGCTGAAAAGTTGGTCAACATGAAAATTCATCCAATGACTATTATTGCAGGTAATCCTCATTTTAAAGTCACCTTTTGGCATAGTTTTTTCAGTATGTTATTATTATCCCTATCCTAGTATTTGAAAATCATGCAACTCTTAAATCCACTTCAACACATGTTACTGAGTCTCAGCCTCTCTGTTTAGTAATGGTACAATAAAAGATTTTGTATAATAGTCAGCCACGTGTAATCTGAAAAATGGCATTTCATTCTGAAATACTTCATCTTGAATATTCATGTCAAATGATTAAATAGCAGCTCTGTGAATCTTGTTATCTTGTTTTTTCAAGTAAGACTATGCATAAGAAAATTAAAATTGAACCAAAGCACTTCCGCATTGATGCCATAGTGGCAATGGACAAATATGTCCCTTTGTTTTACATGTTATGTATTCATGTTTGCCTTTTCATTTCTTTTGTTGTTTGCTTTTCTTCTTTATATAGGATGGATACCCATGATATTTTCAAAAAAAAACTCATGATGGAACTGTTCGTGAATCTGTAACTAATCATTTGATTGCAATTGAACATCTCTAATGCTCCAGAATCTCCATGAACTATCAGGTTACAGAATGGCTGCTGAGTGTGCCAGAAATGCTCTTCTACATAAGACCATGGACAACAAAGGAGATACAGGTTACCTGTTTAGTTACTTTTCAGATATGATTTTGTAACTGTATTAGACACATTCTAATCTTCTGTTAGTAGTTAATGACATGGAACAAAATTTGTGCTTGCATTAATACTCTGGGGTGGAGACACAATTTGCTTTTTTATCCTCTATACATGTCCTGGAATACTAGCTTATAGGATCTGGTATAATTATTTGTCATAGTTGAAATTTGGGAGCAACTCCAAGTCAAATTTATAAATTTGATTTTACTCATCATGCTTTATGTTTCATCTCAAGAGTTGTCCACCAACAATGTTTTGCTGACAATAAACCTCCATTTGTACTGCAGATAAGTTCAGATCAGATCTCATGAACATTGCCATGACTACACTTAGTTCAAAAATTCTCTCCCAGGACAAGGAATACTTTGCTGAACTTGCAGTTGATGCTGTCCTAAGGCTTAAGGTAAAAATGGTTGGGGAGAAGTTGCTCATAACATTCTGTGGGATGTTGCTTCAAGTCTAGTTCATAATTGGTAAAACTTTCATTTGATATGCGCCACACTGGTTTCTGCTGGCAGGGTAGCACCAACTTGGAATCAATCCAAATTCTGAAGAAACCTGGAGGATCTCTCAAGGATTCCTTTTTGGACGAAGGGTATGTTCTTTCACAAACTATCTGCTCTTTTTTATCCCAACTATATGATGGAAAGCTTATGAGGTTCCAAGACAACCATGATCATAATTCTGCTATCTATTTAACGTACTGACTCTGTTTTGTAGGTTCATTCTTGATAAGAAAATTGGCCTTGGTCAACCAAAGAGAATTGAAAATGCTAATATTCTGGTTGCAAATACTGCTATGGACACAGATAAAGTTAAGATCTATGGAGCACGTGTCCGAGTTGATTCGATGTCCAAGGTTGCAGACATCGAAGCTGCTGAAAAGCAGAAGATGAGAGAGAAAGTTAATAAGATCATTGGCCACGGAATCAACTGCTTTGTCAACAGGCAGTTGATCTATAACTTCCCTGAAGAACTTTTTGCTGATGCTGGTATACTTGCAGTTGAGCATGCTGACTTTGAGGGCATCGAACGGCTAGCTCTTGTCACTGGCGGTGATATTGCATCAACTTTTGACAACCCAGAATCTGTTAAGCTTGGGCACTGCAAGCTAATTGAAGAGATTATGATTGGGGAGGACAGGCTGATACACTTTTCCGGGGTTGCAATGGGGCAAGCTTGCACCATTGTCCTGAGAGGAGCAAGGTATGTCTTATTTGTGTAGCTCCTTATGATGCAGGATAACATTGTACTATATTTAGGCATTTTAATTTATTTGGCCACACATTGAATACATGTGTTTTATTATCTACAGTGAGCATGTGCTTGATGAGGCCGAGAGGTCCTTGCATGATGCCTTGTGTGTGCTTTCTCAGACAGTAACTGACACACGTGTCATATATGGTGGTGGATGGCCTGAGATGGTGATGGCCAAAGAGGTGGATGAACTTGCAAGGAAGACCCCTGGGAAGAAATCTCATGCTATAGATGCTTTTTCGCGTGCCCTGCAAGCCATCCCAACAATCATAGCTGACAATGCTGGACTGGACAGTGCTGAGCTGATCTCCCAGCTCCGAGCTGAGCACCACAAAGAGAACAGTACTTCTGGAATCGATGTCATCAGCGGCGGCGTAAGCTTCAGAAATACATTGCTTTTTGTTTATGCAACTTGCATCTGAGTTTGAAATTAACATGGTTTACTCTTCTGCAGCTGGGAGACATGCAGAAGCGTGGGATCTGTGAGGCGTTCAAGGTGAAGCAAGCCATCATCTTGTCTGCGACGGAGGCCGCAGAGATGATCCTCAGGGTTGACGAGATCATCACCTGCGCCCCACGCAGGAGAGAGGACAGGATGTGATTGATCCCCACGAATTGTCTTGATGCGGGATTGTGTATGTTTGCCGAGTTTTGGCTTGGGGTATTGTGGTCAACTACTGTTTTAAGTTTTGGCTTGGGGTACCATGGTCAATTACTGTTTTAAGTTCACAATCCATTTTGACTGTTGTTGGCCGACCCCTGTCCTAAGTGGTTGGAACTTGTTGTGGGACTATGGCTGGTGTTCTGTAGGCTTATGTTGTAGTAATAGCGAAGCCTTTGTTCTCTTTGTGATGTGCTATTATCTTGTTCACGGTGTTGGCTTAATATGAGACTCTTGGTTTCTCTGGCCCGGTTTAGTAAACTCTTAGCGTGCAATCAGTTTTAATTACGGATGGCACCCGCCGGGTTCGGGTACGGGTTTGGCACCCCCATACCCGTACCCGCACCTTCTACCCGCCCCTGTCACCCGCCCCCATACCCGCCAGCGGGTACAAAACTTCCCCATACCCGCCACCTGATGGGTACCCGGCAATTTTGCTGAACATCAAAATGCACATTTTCAGCAACATATAACAGCAATTTTCAGCAACAGATTGACAGTAATTTTAAGCAACAAATTGATAGCAACATCTTTGTATCTAAACAACATCTACACAAGCTAAATCATCTTGTGGCCACGGGCGTACGGGCTCTCTTCCGGCCGCTGCCCGTCGGCGGCAATCCCCCGCGCGCCCCTCTTCAAGCTCGTCGGCGCGCCAAGGTAGAAGCCAAGCCGCGCTCCGCCTCCTGCCGGCGGCATCCGGAGGGACGGAGCATCCACAGCCGACGGAGGCGGCATCGGTGTGGGGCTCGGATTGCTCGCCTCGTCCTGCCCCTCGATTGGGCTCTCGCCGGAGTCGTCGTTGCTGGGAGTGTGCGATTCCATCCTGGGAGCGGCGGCGGAAGGCTCAGCGGCGCCCAGCGGCGCAAGGCGAGGTGGCGGTGGTGGTTGGGGATTGGGGGTGCGGGATGAGAGGGAGTCACGGGAGGAGGCGAGCAACAGTTTGCGGCGCTAGGGTAGGAAAGGGGACCAATCGATGCGTGGTGGGCGGTGGGCTGGTGGCGTGGTGCTGGCGTGCTGCGCTAGGGTTTCTAACTCACTGACATGTGGGGCTAGGTGCTAAAATACACTGACATGTGGGGTCTCCCGGGTATGCGGGTTAAAGGGTATGGGTTTGGCACCCCCATACCCGCACCCGCTATACCCGATGGGTATAGAATTTTCCTGCTAACTACCCCCGCGGGTTTTTCCCTATACCATACCCTCCTCATTTAAGGCGGGTACCCGTCGGGTTTGCGGGTAATGGGTACCCATTGCCATCCGGAGTTTTAATCTATTTGGGTATGATGTAGCTGTTTCCACTTATGTGTGGCATTGTTTTGCAAGGAAAAATCTGAGATGTGGGTCCAAATGACCTGCAAATTTACGAGCGTTAATATTTGGAAGCTGGAAGACTTGGGGGCGAAGGAAGCGAACAAGCGGAGACCCGAGGGCCAAAAGAGGTGGGCCCACGCGGCCCATGTACCTGGCCGCGTGGGACCCCCTATCTTGGGCCTCGACGCTCCGTTGTCGTCGATCTTTTCTCCGCTGACTCGGGTTTGACCTAAAACAGACTATAAAAATAGTCCCCGACGCCCTTCGGAAAAGAGCGCCGCCGAAACACAGAAACACCGAAACAGAGATCTGGAGCTGCAGATTGGAGGGGGAAAACTCCGGCGGGGCGCTGCCGGCGTGGTCTCCATCTTCTCCATCGACTTCTCCACCGTCTCCATGATAAAGAGGGAGTAGTCCACCTCTGAACTATGGGTTTGTGGAAGTAACTTATGTATCTCTCCTCTCTTTGAGCTTCACTAATTAGCACCGTATGAGCTGCTGAACATGATTACAGTCATCTATGTAATACCTATGTGGTGGATCTTTTTATGAGTTAATATATGTTTGAGATTGCAAATGTTTGTTTCAGTTATGAATATAGATGCATATTATGTACCCCGTTCTTATTCACTTGTTATGATCAAGCATGTTTACGAGAGCGTGTGTGGGGTGATGTGTGCATTAGTTGGAGTAACGGGGGTGGTGAGTGCGGTAAGTTGACCACTGTAATATCGCGATCCATTTGGGTATCTTTACCTTACTTTGTTGGCTCACTAGGGATAAACAAAAATACCATGCTACAAGGGTTGTGGGTGACCATGCCACTTCTCCGTGACTAGATCTAGCATGTTCTTATTTTAACTTCATGTCATGATACTTAAGGCTATACTCTGAGTCATCTTAATTACTGAGGTGTTATGATTTAGTTCGCATCTTGGTGGAGTATAAGTGAGACTAATAATCAAAAGGTCTCTATGTTAGGACGTGATGCCCATATAATTAGTAACTTGTCATTAAACTTTGTGTTGCAATCTCATATGTCAAATCTAGTGTTTCATTGTCTACCACTTTATTAAAGATAAAGTGCATTTGTGAAACCATGAACCCCGATCCATTTTTAATCATAAGAAACACCTTTCCAACAACTTTTACCACTTTTACATTTTCTGCCATTATTAAATCCTAAAATACAAAAACACTTTTACATCTTGCATACATCATAAAAAACCAAAAATATATCATTTATCATTGTTATCATTATCCTTGCACATTTATTTACCACCATTGCATATTTATTTCTTGTTTGCATCACATATTATCTTGATATCATTCTTACACCTTGTGCTTGACAACCACAGGTGAGGTTGAGGACCAAAATATTTAACTTTGTTTTGTAGGTAACCAAAAGAAGGATAGGAAGATAAATCTTTCACTATTGATTCCCCGAGAGTTCGATATTAAACCCTCGAGTCACCCTCGTGGGGAAAACACGTCTTCCACTTACTACACACTCTGCACTTGGAGTCTCAACCTAACCCCGTTTACTTTTCATACAGGTAGCTACCTGAAGGCTATCACATCTACGGGTATCACCGTCGCACTGTCCACCAAATCCGCGGCGATCCACCGATCCTCCCGTCGCTGCCACCGCCAACGACAACGACCTACCCCTGGACGTGCTTTACGAGATCCTGCTGCGCCTTCCACCGGAGCTGCTCTGCCGTTTCCGCGCGGTTTGCAGGTCATGGCGGTCCCTACTCTGCCACCCGGAGTTCACTGCGGCCGCCCGTAACCCCGGCCCGCTCCTCGCCATCAGTGCAAACATTTACGCTTCAAGCAACGAGGTTCATATCCTGGGCGTGGAGTCCGGCGAAGCTGTCAAGATAAATCTTGCTGCCAACGACGACGTCGCCTTCCTGTCTATGTCGTACGGCGAGACGCGCGCGGTGAATTTGCATAGCAAAGGCAGAAAATGACTCTATTGATAAAGTCAACATGATGGCGAAAAACCTTAAACTCAACATTAAGCTATAAAGAAAAACTCCCAAGTTATGGTAGTACCGCACCAAACCGCGTTAGTACAAGTCAGCAGTAGCGAGCTCCAATGAGCTGTAAAGTGATCTTTTAATTGGTTGTTATTGTACTTCTATGCGTAGAGGTGGTGATCCCAAATTTTGTTTCTAAAGTTTATATTCTAGTTAGATTTTTGTAAAGCCATCCAATTTAGGACAAGATCGGCGTAAAAAAAAGGGCCATTTGGAGCCACCGGGAGTCGCCGGAAACCTGTTCGGCGCAGTCCATTTGGGTTAAAACGTGGGCATCAGTATGAACGATTCTTCGTGATTTTAATATGTACTCTTTATTAAAAAAATAAAAATCAGTAGATTGTCCAGGAAAAAAACATCGACAACGAAGCTTCGTGCTGCCTGCGTATCATGGGCCTGAAACTTCTTGGAGCCCATGACATCCTGATCGGGCTCGTCGTATCATGGGCTGGCCGGCCTGTGCCACATGGCAGACGCCTTCCCCTGACATTTGTTTTTTCTGAAGTACTCCTGTGCCACCGCTCTTCCCCGGACACCTGTTCGGCCTGTATCGTCGCCGTCGTCGGTGGTGGTCGTCGGAGGAGGAAGAGGCAGAGCTGGTGTGTGGTCAGAGAGGTGGTTCTGGGGCCTTGGGCGATGGAATCTAGGTGGTGCTGGCCCAACTCAGTAAGGCCCATATGGGCTTGCTGGGCTCCAAATCAATGCGTTTATCACTGGGCCGGGGCCTTTTTGTAACCCGTATCCCAAAGCGAGCCACCACCGGTGCTCCGCTTCCTCGTCTTCCTCATCTGGTCTTTCTCCGGCGAGCTCGCTCTGCGCCGTCGCCGTCGCCGTCGACGGGATGGATAACCAGGCGCCGTGGAGGGCGGGGACGGCGGGCTCGAGGCTGTCTTACAAGAACGCCATCAACGTCCTCGCCGTGGCGCTCCTCCTCCGCAACCACTTCTCGGCCTGGCCACGGCTCCCCGGCAGCCACCGGTTCGATTCAGGTACGAGATCATACGATCCCCCGGATTAAAACGTACACGCTGCCATTGAATCGCTTGGGTCGACTGACTGTCCAATTTGGCCCGATTCAGTGGTTGTGGTGGTTATCAAGCGAAGTAAATCTAGCCAAACCGTGAGCATATTTTGCATCAATAGAAGTAGCCAAGTAGTGTATGATATTTGGATAGCACCAAGGAAATTAGATAATCTAGCCAAAGTAGTGTATGTTATTTTGCTTCAATAGAAGTAGCCAAGTAGTGTATGATATCTGGAAATGGGCGTCTGTTCGTCGCGGCGGCTGCGAATTTTCCTTGTTCATTCCAATCCCCGAATGCTTTGAGTCCAGAGAGTGTTTACATGTAGCTAGTTTATCCTTTTCCTTCCACTACAAATGTCAGATCCGTATCATGGGGTAGAAGTTAGAACTTACTTTGAAGAAATTAGATAATATATACTTCAGTGTTCTTTGATACCCCGATTGAGTCGAAAGACCGGGCACTACTCCTTGGCAGCTCAGCTACAGTATATATGGGAGTCTGAAGAGTTGCGTCGTGCTATGGAGCCTGTGGATTTGATCAGGAGAGTAAGTCGATGTGCAGTTGGTTCCTTCATTCCTGCTGATACAGTGATATTAAGAAAGTCATTCAGAAACAAAACGGATCATCTATTGGCACTGCTCATTGATTATTATTGCGTAGGTAAAGGAAATCGAGCAAGAAGCTTACGGGGAGCATGGCATGTCGACACAAGAGGATTCCAAGCAGACGGCCGCTGTTGACTTATCAAACAGGTTGAAGGATTTACGACAAGGGAATGATGGCAGCAGCCAAAGAGGTTATTTGATCCATCTCAGTCTCTTTTCGTTGCTGTCTATTTAAGGGAATGCTATACATTTGGCAGAAGTAACTCTATAAGCTATTGCCTCTGTTCAAAATATAAGACGTGTAGGTTAAATTGGCCTGCCTAAACATCTTAGAATTTGGAAGGGAGTTAGTATATTGTTTAAATCTAGATGCTTTCATTACATGGGTGTAGAAATAACTGCTTTGAAATGCCATCATATTGATGTATGTACCCAATGCTTTCCAATGCCTTAACATGTCAAGGATATTGTTTTTTTTTGCCTCAGCATCCCTGCACCCTCACCATTGTTTTTAAGGTGTCCGCCTTAGGACGCTTAGGCGAAAGAGCGCTCCCCCAGCGCCTTAGGTTTTTGCCTGCCTTAGGCGCTTAGGCGACGCTTAACCGGTAGAGCAGCCCCCAGCGCTTTGGGTTGCCTTACCGCCTTAAAAACTATGACCCTCGCATAGTTGAAAAATAATCTTGTGGATTTACCGATGCACTGGATCCACATGACTGAATCTGCAAATGATACGCTTGGACAAGGCACAGCTTAGAGCGATTGATCGCAGCACAGACAGTGTGAAGCATCGAAATTAGTATTTGCATCACTGAGTTATCACTATTTGTAAGCTGGTCAACAGCTGCAAGGACGGAAACAGGAATACATGAATAATGCAAATTAGTCATACATTGACGTTGTTCTCTGCAGTAAGTAATGTTTTTGTTTTTCAATAACGAATTGACAATTTGCCGCTCCCGAGCACTAGTACCGCTCTGCGATCTTTAAAGTCTTGGACTTTCTTATTTTTGCATTTGTTAGAGATGCACACATAGCAGCCGAATGCTTTTCTACCATTCACATGGTATAGAACGTAGAACCTGACGATCTGTTCCCTGCAAACACCTGCAGCTCTGGAGGAGTGGCGTAAACGGAAGATGGAGCGCGCAAGGCAGCGGGCGATCGACAAGGACGGGATGATGCCCGGCGCTAAAACACGATGATGAAGTGCATGTATGTATTAGAAGCGGCGTTCCAGATCCGAGCTGTCGCGTTGCATGAACAATGTCATTCGTTCCTCAGTCTTTTCAGGTGACATTAGGTGCAGCATGGTCTGTGTCATGTCTGTGTGTAGGGGAATCACCTGTTCCACTTGTCTTTTGTCTGCCGGACAAAATGAAGAAACTAAGACTCGTTGCATGGTGGATGGTGCCCGTGTGGTTTTACATGATCTTGCCAGCAAAACAAAGAGCATGTGTGTAAATAAAAGAAGAAGGCGTCGTTGGTCATGCAAAGCTACGTTTTACTATCGGTTTCTTTATGAATATCTGAGTTGTAGTTCCATGAAAGCAAGTTCTCTTTCATTGAGCAGTAACATCACAGACTCACAGTCCTATCCTCTCTTGGGCTGCCTTGGTTGTCCGACTATGGTTGGATATCTGAACGTTGTAACCCAGTGCTGACACATCACCCCAAAGCAGATCGAGTTCGGTACGTATACGTGCAGGAACCAATAATATGACTGGCTGATCCGCAGGTCGATTCTTTTCCGTCTCGATATCGATCGAGCTCCCTGCGCCGCCATGCAGCCGACACGATGTCCGGACCTCCCGCCGGATCTGCTCCGCGAGATCTCCTGCCGCATACACGACGTCGCCGACTTCGTTCGGTTCCACGCCGTCTGCAAGCCATGGCGCGAATCGTACGAACTATCCACGAGGAAGAAGACGACTGATGATCACTTCATGCCATGGCTGCTCGCGCCCAACAGGAATATTGACGACTCCCTCATGTTCAGATGCGTCTTCTCGAAGTGCAGCTACCGTGCTCCGCCGCCGTCAGTATCTGACACCGGGAAGAAAAACTGGGTGGCCAGCGCCGATGGCACCGCCGTCCGCTACTTCACCGCTGGCCCAGCCCTCACCGACCATCTCACCGGAGATGTCACCCACCTGCCCCTGTTTCCCGACGGCCAGTGGGAGGAGGAGAATCCCAGCGGCATCACCTACGACGACGGTACTGTCCTTCTGTATCGCAATTACAAAAACATCCACGGCGAGACGGACGAGTTCAGGGCCGCCCTCCTGCATCCTGATGACGACGAGTGGACGGTGGTCCACAGGACTCTCGAATCCCCCTATGTCGGCGGGTTCAGCGCCGCGTATCACGCCGGTAAGATCCTTGCCACCGTCCAGCGTAGAGTCTGGAAAGTCGTGACCCCGATGCCGAGGGACGACGTCCTGATCCTCACGCCGTCCTCGATGCCACTGAACCACGGCGGCTACTTCTACGTGAGCGGCCATGTGCTCGAGTCCGGTGGCGAGCTTCTGTGGGCGACCGTGCACTTGAACTGGGATTACTGGAAAGGGCATAGGAAGGGCGTCAGCGATCCGTCCCGCTTTCTCCTGGTCATGGTGCATGCTCTGGAAGAGGCGCGGTGGGTGCTGAAGAAAGGCATAAGCCTAGCCAACCTTGTGTTGTTTCTTGGATCGCCCAACAGTTTCGCGGTGGATGCCTCGCGGGTGGGCATCAATGGCGGGTTCGTCTACTTCATGCATTTTTGCAGCGTGTATAGGTACAGCCTCATTGACAACACAACTGAGTTCATCGACTGGCGGCCCGAAGGATGGAGCCACCAGATGTGCACATGGCTCCTCCCCCAACCCACTATTGCTCCAATCCACCGGGGTCGAGCTACTACTCCAAGAAGCAATAAGATGATTCACATTGAGAGGCATTGTAGCCCTTTACCATCATAGTTAATTAGTTATATATCATAGTCTAATCATTTCATCAGTGTTGTTTTTCGCTTAATTTTTTATATTCTTTCGCAAGAATGAACATCTAGCTAGTGTATTTGTCCATTACCTCGGAGTTCACTGTATTGTGGGATGAAAAAACAACCCGTGGAATGCTCCCACGAATAACATTTTGAACACACCAGATTTGGCTTGCGCCAAAAAACTTTAAGATGACATCGAGTGAAAGAAAATACTTAACATGAAGTTTCAATATCTCGTCGAGGCCACCTCATCGACAACACAATTGAGTTCATCGAGTGGCTGCCCAAGGATGGCTCCACAAGAAGAACATGGATCGTCCTCCAATCCAACATTGTTGTCTCATCATTTTTCGATAAAGGAAATTTTATTACTTAAAGAATTTTAAGTATTACACCCAGACTCTGCATAACTAAAATGTACACAGCCGATACGAGTTTAGAAGTACGAAACATAAAAAGGCGAATTACATATCATAATGAGAAATTGTAAAAAACGCCTATGAAGGTGGAGTGCCAATCCACAAATTATGCTGCCGTCCATGTTGGGATAAAAGGTCTGTCGCTGTATACTCCAGTTTTGTACACACCTCCGTAAACAGATCTCGATGCTCCACACGTTGCAACTGAGACCACGAACAGAGCGTAGATGTACTCGTGTAGATAATCTGCATGAGAGAATAATTTTTATCATAAAAAACCTTGTCATTTCTACACAGCCAAGTAGATCATATTACGGCAAGCGCTGCCACCCTAATAAGTTGTTTAAACCAATAATCCACCCCCATTCAGCCAATTGTCAAAAAATATTAGCAACACTTTTTGGTGAGTATAAGGTAGAACATATGTGGATGATTGACCATATAGAACTAGCCAATTCGCACTCGAAGAATAAGTGTTTGATACTCTCGTGTTTATGACAAGAGACACACTTTTAACTTCCAGCTTTTTGCAAGATTGTCTTTAGTAAGAATTACTCCTCGACGAAAATACCACGCAAAGACCTTATTTTTTAGTGGAATTTTCATCTTCCAAATTTTCTTATTATTATCTACTGGCACAACCAGTTAGACTAAAACTTTATGCATAGAGTTCACAGAGAATTTGCCACCTTTGTGTAAATTCCAGCGAAACTCGTCATGCCAAGCTGCTAGTCTGGAACCATCTCTTCTGAATGTCACATTTGGAGGAGTATTCTCCAACACTTGAGCGAGCATCCCTTTTGTGTCGTCCAATGACAATAGTGTATAAGGCTGGATATTATTGTCGGAGTGAGTTAGTGCCTAGCCACCTATTATCCCGAAACCATACTGTTGTCTCATCATACGTAACATAGTTTGGAAGGTGGATCGTTTGGAGCGTAGGGATGAAACGACACGTCATCTCCTTTTCACTTGACGCTACCCTATTCAGATTTGGGGATGATTAAACATATTGGCTTGGGCTCGTCGATTTTACCCCTTCAGAATGGTCTTCCTGGAGGACAGTCCAGCAAAATCAAATGATGCATGCTGTGTACGTACGTACTCCCTCCGTTCCAAATTAATTGACTTCCATTTGTCCACACATGGATGTATCTAGACATGTTACACGTATAGATACATCCACATGTAGACAAATGGAAGTCAATTAATTTGGAACGGAGGGAGTAGAAGAGAACAGCATCGTGGCTAATTTTTTTTTTTTTTTTGACACATCCAAACCTCCGTATATTCAACTGCCGTCCACATACACCGTACACAGACATAAAACGAAGAAAAAACAACACGAAGGGGAAAAGATCCAGAAGCTTCGAGAAACTTCACCGCCGCCGTCGCCGGAGACGAGGATGACCAGCCGCCGTCTTGCCGCTGCCAGGGAAGACTTTGCCCTATGAAGGACGCCGCCGTGACCGTCCGCCGCGCCGCGGCGGAGCTGTTGTCGATGAACGACCCGGGCGAGCGCCCCCCGCGCCCCTCCGAACCACCCTGCCTCGGCCGCCATCGTTGGCCATGGAAAGCTACGGTATCGTCGGTTTCTACGCAGCTGTAACCATCTGAATTTTCATTGAAAGCAGCCTCTCCCTGCTCTTTTTGATCACTGAACATCATAGCCTCTCGTGGCTGGTGTGGTTGGATGCCTGAACGTTCGAAGCCGGTGCGGACACATCGCGCGCACCTGCACCTGGGGCGGGTTGGTGGCGGAGAGGCAGCAGGCTGCTCCACCCACGGGTCTTGCCGCCGTCCACGCGTTCGCCGTGGACGCGAGGCCACAGCCACCACAAGCGCCCACGCCCGCCCTTCCCGTCGAAAGCACAAAGAGTGGAGGAGCCCTCGCCGGAAATTCTTTCCCAGCCACATCGCTCCACTGAACCTCGGTTCAGTTCAGTTTTCTTACCGCTGCTCGCTCCCTACCTCCACGTCCTCCGTCCACGGAGACTCCGTCCGTCCTCTACAACACGCCGCTCTGGTGCCCTCGACGACCCTACCTGCCATGGAGGCCGCGACGGCGGCCTCGGCCTCGGCGCCGCACCTCCTGCACTGCGGCGGCTTCGGCCGGGCCCGGGCCCACCCTTCCTCCCCGCTCCCGCGCCGGCGCCGCCTCCGCCGCGTGCTCGCCGTCGCCACCGAGCCCAGGTCGCCGCCGCCGGCCCCCCGCGCCAGGGCCAGCGCCATCACGTCCACCGTAAGCCCCTCTGCCCCCGCTCGTCTTCTGCCCACGATGATCAGTTCGCTGACGCCGTGCGTTGCTCTGCAATCTGAATGAATGGATTGGTGCAGAGGTTCGGGGACGTGTCCAAGGAGATCAAGCGGGTGCGGAAGCAGATGGAGGAGGACGAGCAGCTGGCCTCCCTCATGCGCGGCCTCCGCGGCTCCAACCTCCGCGACGACCAGTTCGCAGACAAGGACGTCACCATGCGCCTCGTCAGGTACGTGGTCTCCCACCTCCATCCCCAATCCACCCAACAGTTACTACTAGCAACTGAATCTGGCTGTAGAATCAATCAACTGCTTCAGCACCATGTCGTCTGAATTTTCTGCTGCCATCTCTAGGTGAGCAACACCGAGGGGCTGCCTCTCGTGTACAGCCCCGAGATCATCTCGGCCTACTGGGGCAGTCGCCCGGGGGCCGTCGCCACCCGCGCCGTGCAGCTCCTGTCCGTGGCCGGGGGTTTCATCTCCGGCATCATATCAGACCTCATCGGTGACAAAATCAAGGAGGTACTGATCAATTCATGCAAAACAGCTGTGCTACTCTATTTTCTTTGGATGGCCTGACAAATGAGTCTTCTCTTTTGGATGACAGAACGAAGTGAAGCGCGCGATCGAGCTGAGGGAGATCGTCACGTCCTTGGGCCCTGCTTACATTAAGCTCGGCCAGGCGCTGAGTATCCGGCCGGACATCCTGTCCCCTGCAGCCATGACCGAGCTGCAGAAGCTATGCGATAAGGTTCCTTCCTTTCCAGACGATATCGCGATGGCTCTCCTGGAAGAAGAGCTTGGCAAGCCATGGCAAGAAATATACTCGGAACTGTCTTCCTCCCCAATTGCTGCAGGTAATTACACTAGAATATCCCCTTTCTGCTCCTGATCAGTTAAGGCTGCAAATGACATCATACTGCATGAACAATAGCCACTGTTCTCAGACTAAGCTTATGTGTCATTCCACAGCATCTCTGGGACAGGTATACAAGGGCGTTTGAAAGAAACAGGAGAACTGGTAGCTGTGAAAGTGCAGAGACCGTTTGTTCTTGAGACTGTTACCATTGATCTATTCATCATTAGATCTCTAGGTTGGTCCTCAGGAGATTTCCTCAGGTAAGATACTTCCCTGTCGTTGGTAAGAAATGATGTGAAGAAGACTATCTTCATTAGCTCGCGCTGAAATTACTGCATACCTCTAGGTCTCCATTGATGTCGTTGGCCTAGTAGACGAATGGGCTGCCCGGTTTTTTGAAGAACTTGATTATGTAAATGAAGGAGAAAATGGCCTCCGCTTTGCTGAAATGATGAGAGAAGATCTTCCACAGGTAATTCCTTTGGAAGCTTAGTAGAGCGGTGCATATGCAATAATATGGTTGTATTGAATGCTTTTATTCTTGTACGTTTAGAGTATTTTGTTAAATATTTATTACAGTATACACATGCTAGCTTCAATGTCAAGCAGTCCACTTATGAACTTATTCAACATTTTTCTAGGTTGTTGTACCAAAGACGTACCCTAAATACACATCCAGAAAAGTCCTTACCACAGGATGGGTCGATGGAGAGAAGCTATCACAGAGTACTGAGATGATGTTGGATCATTGGTTAATGTAGGAGTTATATGCTATCTAAAGCAGGTTTGCTTTTACTCTTCTTTCCTGTACATGTAGTAATATTCTGAATTGTTTGATTCCACACACACTTGCTATTGGGAAGAAATGTTATTCAGTCTGAACAATTTTTTCAAAGATTTTTTGGCCATGTTCTGTATTGCAGTTGCTTGATACTGGATTCTTTCATGCTGACCCTCATCCCGGAAATATGATTAGGACACCAGATGGAAAGCTTGCCATTCTTGATTTTGGTAAGTGAAGAACATGGGCAATCTATGCTTCTCGAGTTCTCATGTACAACTGTACAATTTGCTATCTTTCTCATCAAGTGATATACAAAACTGATAAATGTTTGTCCATTCCATGTTGCAGTGATGCAACTGGCATACGAATTTGATCTAACGTATTAGTAGTACTATCATGTTTGCATATTATTTTTCATCCTGTTTTACTAATCAGTGTGTCATACTAGATTGAGCATGACGATTGAAACCTTTGGATCTCATCATTTTTATATGTTAGCCTGTGTGTATTACTTTTGGTAAAAATAATTATCATAGAATATGTAAACTGATTCCGCTGACTAAATCTCAGCTGTTAATTTGTTTTATTCTATCTTTTTTATCAGCCTTTTTTGTGTAAATTTTGATTCCACCTCCTTCAGTATACATGAAAATAAATAACATGGACCTTCTTTCTGCAGGGCTTGTAACAAAACTGACAGATGATCAAAAGTATGGTATGATAGAAGCAATAGCTCACCTTATTCATCGTGATTATGAGGCAATCGTTAAGGATTTTGTGAAGCTTGGTTTCATCGATGAGGGAGTTAACTTGGATCCAATCTTACCTGTACTGGCAAAGGTTTTTGATCAAGCACTGGAAGGAGGCGGTGCAAAGAATATTAACTTTCAAGAGTTGGCAGCGGATCTAGCACAGATAACATTTGATTATCCATTCAGGATACCACCTTATTTTGCTTTGATTATTAGAGCCATTGGAGTATTAGAAGGTATAGCATTGGTAGGAGACCCTGAATTTGCCATTGTGGATGAAGCATACCCATATATTGCACAGGTCAGCATCTCAACCTTTAATTTAACCTCATTCATCCCTCAAATTTCTATGTTTTGTGTCATTGATTCATTTCTTTGGTTGACTACTATAACAGAGGCTACTAACGGATGAATCGCCTAGACTAAGGAGTGCCTTGCGTTACACAATATATGGCAAAACAGGTGTTTTTGACGCAGAAAGGTTCATTGACGTCATGCAAGCTTTTGAGAACTTCATTACTTCAGCAAAGAGTGGTGGTGGAGAGGATATGCAGGGTAACATGGCTGGGCTGGGTTCTATAGGATTCCAACCTAATACCGGTTTAGTTCCTGCATTTCCAAACTCCATATCGCAACCTGAGAACCCAATCCAAGCTCGGGCTGCTCTCGGTTTTCTACTCTCCGATAGGGGTGACTTCTTCCGAGAGTTCATCCTTGATGAGGTGAGCTCTCATGCCACACATGACGATGATCTGAGTAGCTGTTGTACTTGGTGCAGTAATTTACCAAATGCACGAAAAATGTACCTTTTCAAGTTCTTCTGTATTGACACCCCTTATTTTCTATGGTGTAGATTGTGAAAGCCATTGACGCGGTTTCAAGGGAGCAATTGCTACAAGTTGCTGCATCTTTTGGGATCAGAAATCCCACCCCAGTTTTCGGTATGGTTCCTGTCAGGTCCAGTGCGTTGCTTCCTACAATCACAGAGGAAGACAGGGTCATCTTGAACAATGTGGAGAAGGTCGTCAAATTCCTAACAGCTGGGACAGCAAGTCCAACAGTGAATGGGGTATGAATGCTGAACACTGGTTTCCAGCCTTTTTTTGTTTTGATTGGCAAGATGAATAGATTTTTTTATCCGAAGAGGAGGAATTTATATTGGTTACATTCTTTTATTGATGGCAGGACGTGAATATCGTGTCTCTAGTGCAAGAGCTCCTACCTATTTTACCGAGCATCTCGTCGAAGATCCTACCAGATGTCTTGAGCCGGTTGTCATCAAGGGTGTTTGCACGAGTGATCCGGGAAGCATTTTTGTGAAGCAATCTTATTTTTTCTGACAGGAAACTAGAGAGTTATATCTCCTTTTCTTTTGCCAAACAACACGCATACACAACAATAGAATACTGTACAGCAATACGATGTATATAATTTTTGCCTATATATATGCAGATTAACTAATGTTTAACCAACAAATTCTGACTTTCCTTGTGAAATCTTACATGTGGCATGAAACACATGGATATATAGCAAACACATAATTCTTGTTTGAGACATTGCAAACACATGATTCAGTATATTAGAAGTCAGCTCATGAGTCACAGAATGGGTACACTAACCCACATGGAACGAGTTTTGGAGATATTGACATACAAAGCAAGATGCTGCTAGAATTTGAACCAAACAATGGTTAATATTTTTGAGTTAATCTTCGGTCTGCTTGTATAGAGTTTCAACTTCTGTGATTGCACTCTCGGCATCTACTATCTCTGCACCTTGTTCACCTGACTCCTTCAATTCAGCCTGTAGTAATATGAAACAGCTAAAGACAACATTACACGTAATGTCAAAGTTTGCTCATCTTTTTTCGGAATAGTACCAGAGTGCTTTCAGGTCTGCCAGTGTGGCTTGAAGTCGCTTATGGCAGTCTGGTACCATCATCCTTGACTCAGCCAAGACATTCTCCTGAAGAAATTAAAAGCATTATGATGCGGTGCACGTCATATTGAGCCGCAACAAATATTTGCAATGGTACCAACAACTAGCACCCGCTCATCTAAAAAAAAAGCACTTCTATAGGTACAATAACAAATATTTGCAATGGTAGAAAGATCTCACTGTGGCTTTGAGATTGAAACAGTTGGGCCTTTTCGCAATCTCAATTGCAAGAAAAGAAGAAGTAAGAACCCATTGCAGAACCATTCAAACATATGCAGACTGTAATATCTCATGAGGCTGATAATAACTACATGTAAAATCAGAAAATGTGGCAATTAAACAAACATATCATAGTAAAAACTAAGAATTGCTCCTAAAATGCAAACACCACGTGTTCATCTGATCCACGGTTCTTCGTGCTACTATCTTCATCTCGAATTCAATAGCACCTGACTGTTACCAGCACTATGAAGACGAGGCATCAAGAAAACAAGAGGAACAGTCTTGGCAGTGTCCAAAAAATATCACCTGCTACTTGAGATCGTACGGATCGGCGCCCCTCTCCTTCATGGCGGCGGTCTTGGCCGCCTCCTTCTCCACCTCCTCCTCGTACGAACGCAGCTCCCTCGCGACCCTCCTGCACGTCGACGCCTTAATCTTGAGGTTCCTCAGAGTCGCCATCCTGACGGCGAAAGAGCCAGAGGTGAGTGAAGAGAGATCCTAAAGGAAAATGATATCACTGGACCGGTCGTGGAGGCGACTGCGAGCCGGGAAAGGTTGGCCTACTTCAGGGTTACTTCTCCGACGAGGCCTCGCGGCGGCGACGGCGACGCTCTGCGGCTGCCTGTGCGGGCTACTGGAACCATAATGGGTGGCATGGGCCGGGCCACATAAGCTGAGGATCGGGTCGGTCCAGTAGAGCATTGAAGCCACGCTGCTCGCCCGGGCCAGGTAGAAGCAACCCCTCGTTTCTTTCTCTGCGGCCAGAACCCAAATCCTGCTACGAAAGTCAATAATGCCTCTTTTGTTTTTTTATAAAAACACAGTATAAACGCAGACGCTTACATACACGAGTATACACTCATCCCTATGAACGCACGCATATCCTACCCCTATGAGCACCTCTGAAATACCGAGCCGGCGGATCTAGTCTTGAAATTGACGAAGTTACCACGGGCGCCTCGTTGTCCACGGGAACGTCGCCTCGCACAGAAAGAATATTCCGCCTAAATGCAACACACAAATGTCAAACCTGGAGTTTGAAATCTGGTGGGATGAGGGTACAACCATCCTGCTAACCATCCAACCACATGTTGGTTTGCATATTCAGCAACCGTATTCTGAACAGGTAAAGTTTGAATAAAGGTACACAACTGAGCTCCCTCCGCACCAAATTAGTTGACATAGATTTATATAAATAAAGATTTACTTAGACGTGTTTTAGTCTAGATATCTACATTTAGATAAGTTTGTGTCAACTAATTTGGGACGGAGGGAGTAGTATCGCATGAGTTCTTATGTGGAGGGATCACCTGTATTTTCTATGTCCTTTTGGTGACATATGTGTTGAATGTTGTTAGTGTTTCCTCACAAGTTAACACACATGTCTAGCTGCTATGCTGATAATGTTTTGTTGCATTCTCTGGTCGAGACATGGAAGTACAAATGATAGGTAATACGAACATTCTTTAGACTAAGAAATCACAAAAAATAATTATTTTTTCCAAGTATCTGACCAAGAGATGTCACTAATGTACTTTCTCCAATGTATATTAGCTATCTCTGAATCTGATTTATCTATATATGTTTGGTTCTATATATATCTGATTCATCAACAATTATTATGAATCGGAGGGAGCAATTTATCTTTGACAAGGCCCGCTTTGAAGGCTTATTCAACCGGGGGCATTAAAATTGCCATGGTGGCCCATGTTACAGCTTGTCGACGACATGGTTGGAATCCTGTGAACATTAGGCTAGGAATGTACGTAGCAGGTTTGACTACATAGAATATCAGTCAGCATGCTAAATGTCTTTCGTGATTCAAAGCTTTGTGGTGTGTATCCAAAAACCTGTGTGGTTTTTAGTTTGTTCCTTTTTAAAGAGTAGATGTGCTATGGTGATCGATGTCTTGCGTTATATTCCGAATGTTTATCAATTGTTTGGAAAAGTTAGTACAATATCTACAACTCATGTGCCTTCCTTCAAACAGGGGCATAGGTCTACATGATTTTTCTTCGTAGGCCAGTTGAGGTTCCTATTTTCTTACCGACTCTTCATTCTTTGGCTTATTGTTGGTAACTTACTTATGCAGGAAGGCACATGCTAGGTTTAGTTAAGTTTCAGTTTCAAGAGTATTAGTTTTTGGTTCGATTGCAATGACGGTAAGATACATCGGTGTTCTCCTCCTCTTCAATTCAAGTACCTATTTGTAGTATCAGTGCCTTTCTTAAATTCTCCTTTTTAGTGAAAAAATGCTCGACCTATCTTGATCAGAAGATTGAGTTTGAAATATATTGCATCCTTCCATCAAGAGAATATGTGAACTTGAAGTTATTCTTCGTATGAGGGTAAGTAACATATTTTTCTAACGGAAGAAGAAGGAACGAGGAAACCTTCACAAAACCATTTAGGGCCCGCTTGGATCGTTGGTTATATTTACGGAGCGGATCTTTTCCGCCCCTCGCTCGTATTTTTTAGGAGGAGGTCAGCAGGTCCGTAAAACAATACCCGTCGTTTTGCTTATTAAATGCTGATCCAAGCGAGGCCTTATTAAAGGAAACCACGTCTTCCTTTAGGGCATATCCATCCTCCTTTTTTGAGAATAAGATGATTCACGCCGTCAATGCTCATATGGAAACAAATCAGTTGGACAAAACACTTGTCGGCACACACTATATAACTTGGCTAAACTATGATACATAATTCTATTCTAGTAAGCTCCAATAAAGGGACTTTTTTTAGGCTCTTGCACTTATACAACCTATATAAAAAATACTTGTAGATACTAAGATTGGCACAAACACTATAGTGTATGTATGTCACACAAATTATTTTGTTGGTGAGTATGATTCTAAATCTTATAGGAGTTTGTTACATTTTATGGAACTCATTTAAATTAAAAAAAAACAATATTTAAAACTGTACAAAATTTCAAGCAAAGAAAAGATAGAGTTCTACATTAGAATTTAAGTTTTCATCATTGGTCATTTAAAGTGTGAACATTGAGTTTAAGTATCGGTAAAACAATCATGTGGTTAATGTTACAATATATAGTATAATTCAAACTATCGATGAAAAACAATTGTCAATATTTTAGTGATGGACACTAGAAATAAGTAAAAAATATTAGTATAAACAATATCTTCATGATTCCCTCCCAAACACACTTCCCACATGACCATTCAAAATTGCATAACTGATAGTAATGTGCAATATCCGAACCAGTGGGGACTACGACTTGTAGGCAATATGGAAGGATAAGAAGAAGTCGGATAGTTACCGCGTTGTCACTTGCCGCTAGATTTAGGGTTAGGGCCTAGGGGCTTGGGGACGTGTCACGCTGGTCGAGGCTAGAGGGTCGGTGGTGGGGGTCGGCCTCAACGCCGTAGCCTGTGGGGTCGAGCGGCGGCGGCCGACTCTCGGCTTGTCACGGTAGAGCAGCAGCGTCGGGCCGGGCAGGTGTTCTCTCCTATTATGTTCTCTACCACTAGTGTGTGTTGCGTTTAGTTTGGTGTATGGAGATCTAAAAAAAGTTTGATGGACGGAGACAAGGGCATGGATGTCTATTGCACTTGGCTACGCCTGTATTTTCCGGGTAGAGTTTCCGAGGGATTCGAGAATATTTAGGTTTTCCTCAAATGAGTGTGACTTTATCAAATGAGGGTTGAGTCGAAATAATACTAGCAAAATAGGGTTGAAACCGGTATGGAACAGGTGAAAGGGACCTTACATTTTCGCTTGTGTCGAAAAATGAACTCGGAAAATAACTACGGAGGAAAAAATTTATCATAGACGAATAGGGTTGAAAACTGTATTCTGTTACTAATTATAGTAACTAAGCTATGAAATTCATCTCTATATATAGTTATCTAATATGTTTCGCCTTTAAGTTCAGTTCATCAAGATTTTGTTCATGTTTCATGCGCATTCGTCTTCAGTACTCAGTGAGTGAGAGTTAAGACGGATGATTATTCTGACCGTGAAACATTTTGCAGAGACGGAGAACTATCCGGCCATCTCTAATTGTATTAGATGGGAGACGACCCAGAAGTATACACCGTTTCAAGCTGTATCAGAGACGTCCAGAAATCCAAACCTCTAGGGGTTATTTTTTAGATGGATACTTTTGTTTTAGTTTAACCGGTTTTATATCGATCCCATCTATTCAATCTCGAAAAAAATATCCCATCTATTTAGTTAGTTTTTGTACTAGTGTAGTCACCCGCGTGGTTAATTCTCTATACCACCATTTATTTTTTTTTAAATTCTTTTGTGGGCCCCACTTTTGTAAGGCAGCTTTAAGGTCAACTGATAGACAAAAATATGAAGGGTATTTTGCGAAAACAAGTTACCATGTGTCAGCACAAAAATTATTTAAATCAGTTTGCACCGATATCGTAAGCTTGAGGGCTGTCACACCCCCATTTTACAGTTAGTGAGACTATTTTGTACATCTTGATGAAAGCCTAGTTGGATTGCGAGTGTATATAAAAGAAGCACTTTTTTAGATTGAAGCAATATGCCAATATCCGTCAGTTGAAGTTGATCTCGAATTTTAGATTGATCTGGGATGTACATGTTTGATTCTGCTTAGGGTCATATAAGGTCCCTCCATTTTATAATATAAAATGTTTTAGGTGGTACATATGCTGTCTAGATTTAGACTAAAAAATGGGCACATGTACAATAAAATGTGTCTAGATACATGTGTATGTGTGTGAATGTAGGAAATACCTAAAACGTCTTACGGAGTAGATTGTAAAACGGATGGATGTACATAGACAAGTTTGATATTTTCTTCAGCAATTTATTTCTGTGCTTAGATTTTGCTCGACCTCAAATTTTTTGTTTGTCCTCCACCACTCGCCTGGCCCATGCAGCCCAAGAAGGCAACACATCGATATAGTTAAGCAATGAATCAGCAGCTTTCAGGAGGGGCCATTCTTTCTTTCTCTCCCCGAGCTCCACCCCCTCCCTCCCCGTTGAGAGTCGCCTCCGCCGCCCCGGGCCTTCCCGCTGTCCTCCCCGCCAGATTAGCTGGTTGGAGATGGACTAGGAACGGCGCCGGTTTAGGATCTGTACAAAGTAGTGTTAGATCTTTGAGTTTAGCCTATGTGCTGGTGTTAGCCGATATGGCTTCTCTCTTCTTTCTTCTTGCCTGCGTTCCGACGACGAGCAGCGGCGCCGGAGGCGGCTCCTTTCTCTCCTGCAGGCCGGATCTGTGGCGGATCTCTTGCAGATCGGAGGAAGAGCAAGGTGAGTTCAATAAATCCGCACGCCGTATTGCCCATCTCGCAGTGGAGTGGATTCGTCTTCCTCTGGCCGGCCGTGGAGGCGAGGAGAGGAAGAAGATCTACTGCTCGGTGAAGTGGTCCGTGCTGCTTCCTGGAGTTCCTCACGCGGTGGACGAGTTCGCCGCCGCGTATCCATGGCCAAGATGGTGGCTGAAGATCAACCTCCATGGCGGAGGCCTTTTCAAGCAGGTGTCAGTGCTCGGCGACGTGAAGCTGTCAAGTGGTTCGTCCCCGGCAGCTTCTCGTTTGCTGGCGCCTGTGGTTGCTCGTCAGAAGGGAGATTCCGAGCTTCAGAGCTTCGATGATCTCGGCGTCGGCGCCTGGAGATCGCTGGCGAGCAGTGGCAGAGGTTCCCAAGGACCTAATTGCGTTCCTTTTTCTTGTTCTTGGGTGCTTTATGTAAAATCAAAGGTCCTTTCTTCGAATTTTAGGTCTCTTAGGGCTAGTATTGTAAAGGACCTTTTTTGTAAATTGTTCCTGCCACGTGGTGATATAAAATTGCAGCACTGGGGTCTTTGACCCCGCCCCCTTGTACAAAAAAAAGCAGCTTTCAGGAGGCATTTTTTGTTCATGAGAGTAGATTTTCAAATAAGGATGCTCATAGATTAGCACGAGCAAATGTCTCGAGTAGTATTGGACGTCGGGTTTGGCTCCTCCAGCCTCCCGATGGTCTTTGTATCTTAAACAATGTTTCAGTTCAATAAAGTGGTATGGTTGTTCTTAAAAAAAAGTTAAGCAATGAATCTCTATCCCTCAAAAAGAAAAAAAATAAGAGATCTCTAATTACGGCTGGAGTTCACATTCGCAGGTCTGGTTAATTAGGGCTTTGGCTGCTTTCTTTCGTGCTTCCGGCTGCCTGGGAATAATGAAGTCCCGGCGGATGTTGAACATGGTGACGGAGAAGCTCGGCGGCGGTTCGCTGAGCCGCATAAACGCCAGGCACCACCTTTTCTACCCGTGCACCGCCCAAGCACAGCACCACCGCCAGATCCAACAACAGCAAGCGGCGGCGGCGGCGCAAAAGGATGACTACCAGTACGACGCCGTCTTGCGGCTGCCCGTGCGAAAACTCAGGTTCGAGCCTTCCCCCTCGCACACGACCAGCAGTAGCACCATGGAGTTCTTCCCCTTCGGCGGCGAGGGAAGCAAGATCGTGTGCGTGGACGAGGCCGGCCGCTCCCTCCTCTACGCCTCGGACGCCGGCACCGTCCATACCATGCCCACCCTCAGCGCCCCCACCCGGTTGTGGTCCCGGCCGGCCTCCTTCGCCGTCACCCGCGTCGACGCCCACGACCCCGACCGCCCCGACGCGCTCTACCTCCTCGACCGCGGGGGCGGCAGCTTCAAGGTCCTCGTCTACGGCGATCCCGACCGCGACCAGCCGCCGCGCTCAGAATTCCACGACAACTCTGTAAGGCTGTTTTGTGCGCGAAGAACTTTCGTCTGGCACTGGCGCAAGCTCCCTCCGCCGTTCGTCCAGGACGACTGTGACTCCACCTTCTCGCTCCAGTCCTACACCTACGCCGGCCGTGACTCCTCCTTCCTCCTCCAGTCCTACGCCCTGCTCTATTGAATTGATGCACTAGCCAATTATCCCAAAAGTCCGAACTGGTGGAAAGAGCTAGGCTTTATATTTTTAACACTCCCCCTCACGTCTAGGCTGGACAATCGGTAAGACCTTAGACGTGGGATAGATGGGAGGGCGCAACTATTTTTATATTAAATAGCGCGTTAGCTGGGGCTTGAACTTGAGACCTCCTGGCTCTGATACCATATTGAATTGATGCACTAGCCAATTATCCCAAAAGTCCGAACTGGTGGAAAGAGCTAGGCTTTATATTTTTAACATGCTCCATGGAAGGACCATCTGCGTCTCCTGGAACGGCCGCTGCAGCGAGGGATCCAGGGACTCCCGCAGCGGCACCTATTGCTTCGACACTGGCGCCGCCGGTGAGTGGACCAAGGTCGGCGACTGGACGCTGCCCTTGTACTACTCCCCGGCCTTGCACGTCCCCGAGCTCGGCGACGACCTCCTGTTTGGCCTCAACGGTCTCCGCTTCTGCGCCGTCGACATATCTGACGCCATGAAGACGACCAACAATGGACCGTCATCAGCCCCGGTGCTGCGACATGCGTGGCCGGATGTGGACACGCCTCCGCCGGACTGGTATCCGTCACAAGACAGCGTGGCGTACCTGGGCGCCGGCAGGTTCTGCATCCACAGAGGCTTCAACATCATGGCCCAAAATGGATATGGTGACTATTGCACCGTCGACACGGTGACTCTGCTCACCAGCGTCGAAGTGGTGCGAGATGCAGGATCCTCCAAGCTCAGGATGGTCAGGCACAAGTCCAAACGTATTGACCTTAATATCGAGCATCTGCTCTAGATTACTAGTACTACCACTTCTTGCTAGAAGATTAATTGTGATTTGCATGCAGCTTCATATTTAGTAGTAACATTTACTCCTCCAACTTTGCACGTTAACACTTATATGCATTTGTAGTGTACTTTACCATCTCTCAATCACAGTCTAGTTTCTGAATACAAATTCCAATTACAGAGGAGAGTGAGACCATCTCTACTAAACAATTAGTTTAACTCCTTTAAACAACACCTAGCTGCTTCCTCAAAGGAGTAAAATTATAAGAGTCGTCCCTAATAACTCCTTTACCATCTCTCAATCACAGTCTAGTTTCTGAATTGTTTTACTTGTTTGCCGAGTATTTTTGTCACTCAGAATTTTTTTTTTCCTGTAATGAATCAAACGCATCGAGCAAAACACAAACAAATCGATCAAGTAGTCAAACAATATTGTTCGGCAGTTGCATTTCCGTATGGGACTAATTAGTGCTTGCAAAATGTTGGGCCTTTGTAGTAGGCCTGCTCGTTCTGGTCTAATGCACCGGGATGGGCTGGTCGATTTTAATTTTTTCATTGCAGTATAAAGTATTCTTTATTAGCCATAAAGCGTCGGACTTTGTCTTTTATTCTGAATAATCGGACAACCCAAACTACTCTTTAGTCGTGGGGAATGTTTCAATGACACCAAACTCCGGCATCTACAACCAACTACAGTTTCTAAATTCAGGTTTCGTTTGTCAACTTCCGTTAAGATATTATTGCCTACCGACGCGTATTTAGACAGCCTATGATTACAAAGGAGGTCATGGCATCCAAACCGCGTGTGTTATTGGCACGATGAGCAGCAGAACCTTTTGTGGAAGTGGATCAGGTCATTACATCAAAAAACAGAATATTTATATCCGGTTTGGTACTAGCTGTTAATACTTGGCAGACATGATCAAATCAAGTTGCTTCTAATTCCTCGAAAGAAAAGGCACGGTGCTTCCTCTAAAGACAAATATCTAGTCTTCTTTGAACTGCTCTTGCACCTCATGGTTGTTCCTGGATGCTATATATAGATACCAGATACACACAAACGGAAGAACACGAAAGAGCATAACACCTTTCTTGGAATTAATCTGACATGGGTTTGAGAGCAGGATTCTGTTGTGCTGTGCTATTGGTGACACTGTTGCCTCTTGCGGCTAATGCGTCCAGCAAAGTAAGATATTTCCTTTTTTGTTCAGAAGACTTATCGTTTCTGCATTAAATCGTCCTGTTCTGATTTTGTTTCTTGACGATTTTCTGCATCAAAATCTTAGCTCTACATAGTGTATATGGGGGATAAGAAACATGATGATCCATCCATGGTCACCGCGTCGCACCATGACGTACTATCCTTTGTTTTTGGGAGGTACCAGCCTGCAATAATTCATGTTACATATTATTACCAGTTTACCACCAAAGCCAAGCAAAAGTGATCGCAATTTTTTCGTTTTATCTGCAACAGCAAGGATGAAGCGTTGAAGTCGATAGTCTACAGTTACAAGCACGGATTTTCTGGTTTCGCAGCAATGCTAACAGAATCTCAAGCTGGGACACTAGCAAGTAAGTCGTTGTCGATGCTAAGATGGCATCTCTGTATATTGCTGTAAACTAATCAACCCATTCGAAACGTAGAGTTCCCTGAAGTTGTCACCGTGAAGCTTAACTCTTTCCACAAACCGCACACAACTCGGAGCTGGGACTTCCTTGGCCTTGACTACTACCAACCACCACAGCAATCAGGCCTCCTCCAAAGAGCGAAGTATGGCGAAGATGTAATCATCGGTGTACTCGATACAGGTTTGCAAATCCCATGTCAAGCTTAAATCCAAAACATGAGAAAACCTAATGATTGGGCAATAACTGACCCTGCATACAATTATGTTACAACAGGAATATGGCCTGAATCGCGAAGCTTTGACGACCACGGGTACGGCCCTGTGCCGGGACGGTGGAAAGGAAAATGCCAAACCGGCGAGATGTTCAACTCCACGAGTTGCAACAGAAAGATCATCGGTGCACGGTGGTACGGCCGTGGCATCAGCGCCGAGGTGCTGAAGAGCGACTATAAGTCGGCTAGGGACTTGAACGGCCATGGCACGCACGTCGCCTCGACGATCGCCGGCGTGGAGGTGCGAGGCGTGAGCTACGGGGGCCTAGGCACCGGCGTGGCACGTGGTGGGGCGCCGCGTGCGCGGCTTGGTGTCTACAAGGTGTGCTGGGGGACGGAGGTTGCTCTGACGCGGCTATCCTCGCGGCCATCGACGATGCCATACACGACGGGGTGGACGTCCTATCGCTCTCTCTGTCAGGGGCCCAAGAGTTCCCCGGGACGCTGCATGCTGTGCAGAGAGGGATCTCAGTTGTGTTCGCCGGCGGGAACGATGGGCCTGTGCCGCAGACGGTGGCGAACGCCGTACCGTGGGTCACAACGGTGGCCGCTAGCACGATTGACCGGGCTTTCCCGAGCCTGATATCTCTGGGGAACAAAGAAAAACTGGTGGTAAGTACGAACCATTTTTAAGTAGGAGTAGTAGTTATTTAGTTTGTGTGATGGATAGTTCGTAAGAGACGACGACCAACTTTGACACAACAATGGTGCACTCTAGCGTTCACGGATAATCAGTGATATAGTTTTGACAAAATAACTTGACTCCGCTGAGGTCGTTGAAGCTGACAACAAGAATGTTTAGCTCGTTTCTAAAGCTTTCGTTAATTCCTTTAATGGCTCCTTAATTAATGTGTGCTTCATTTCAAAACGCAGGGGCAATCTCTTCAGTACAATGCATCTGTGTTCAGTAGGGAATTTACTGACCTTGTTTACGCGGGGAGGTAACAAAATAGTGCAGTCAATCACGACTCAGTCATTCTGAGCTATATATATAAGTTGATAACTTTTGTGCAGCTGCGACACGGAAACAATAGCGTTGAGCAACGTCACCGGCAAAATCGTCTTGTGCTATGATCCAGCGGATGCGTCGTATAGGCCGCCCATCGTAGCACTTCCGAAAGCAATCAACCTCACCGTCGAGGCTGGCGCGAAGGGCCTCATCTTTGCACACTACACTTTCAACCTCCTCGAATTCCTGGCTGATTGCGAAGGCATTATGCCCTGCGTACTGGTGGATTTTGAGATCGCACATAGAATCTTATCCTACTTGGACATGGCAGAGTAAGTCATAGCTGCGTTGCCTGAAATAAGATGTTCTGTTTTCTTCATTCTCCAAGTATTCATATATGTCTTCAAATGTTATGCTAGGAATCCGGTGGTAAAGGTCTCTCCTACCATAACCGTAGTTGGAGACGGTGTGTTGTCGCCTAGAGTTGCCTCGTTTTCGTCGAGAGGACCAAGCCCCGCCTTCCCCGGCATACTCAAGGTATATATAAACATCTTCCTTCGAGATACAGATTGTTCAATACATAATAGCCGCAAACATTCCACTTACGACATTGTTATCTGACCTCTGAAACTTGTACCAATATATTTGGACAGCCCGACGTAGCTGCGCCAGGTGTCAGCATCTTGGCAGCCGACGGCGACTCTTATGTCTTCAAATCCGGGACATCCATGGCGTGCCCGCATGTCTCGGCGGTCACCGCGCTTCTCAAATCTGTTCACCCTAAGTGGTCGCCTGCCATGATCAAGTCAGCCATCGTCACCACAGGTACACGTCGAGAATTGTACTATCTAAATCATCGTAATTTATGACTAACTCAAGTTTCTTTTGGATCCCTTGCAGCTTCAGTAACCGATCGATTTGGTATGCTGATACAAGCAGATGGGGTCCCGAGGAAATTGGCCGACCCATTTGACTTCGGCGGTGGCCACATAAACCCGGATGGGGCCATCGATCCCGGATTGGTTTACGATGTGGATACAAAGGAGTACAATAAATTATTTAATTGTACCATCGGATTGATAGATGGCTGCGAGTCTTACCAGCTCAATCTTAATCTACCATCAATTGTTGTGCCAGACCTTAAGAACCAGATCACAGTTTGGCGCACTATCACGAATGTCGGGCCGGTGGAAGCGACGTACCAAGCGGGTTTTGAAGCTCCGGCAGGGGTAGTCATGTCCGTGGAGCCATCTGTGATCAATTTCACTGTAGGTGGTAGTAGAAGCATGACATTTCGTCTCACGCTTACGGCAAATCAAAGAGTGCAAGGTGGGTATACATTTGGGAGTTTGACATGGTCCGACCAAAGTGCGCACTCGGTGAGAATTCCTATTGCTGTACGAACTGTGATACAAGACTTCGTGGCAGATATATCTTAAATACACCGCTTAAACCAGAGTTGGGGAAACACTGAAAATGTATTTATATTTATTACTGTAAGTAAATGTTCATCGTGACTACAATATAAAGAGTTTATGTTTTTCTTCGGGGGCATTTCTTTTATTCATGTCTATTGGTGTCAAATGTAACATTTATTTATAATACTCCCTCCGTTCGGATTTAATTGACACACATTTTGTTACGCATGGATGTATCTAGACATCAAACAAGTATAGATACATCCATATTTAGACAAAATCAAGTCAATTAATTTGGAACGGAGGGAGCAGTTTACAACATGGTTGTCTTTAAATATTTTCTAGCAGTATATTTTCCACTACAAGAATCCCAGTCTTCAACCACGGAATGAGTCCGTGGTGGAAAGTCAAATATCTGTCGCAAACGCTCACCTACGACGGATCTGTCGATCGTGGTCAAAAGTGCGTCATAGATGAACTCCGAGACGAATTTCACGAACCGGCTTAGATCCGTGACTGCTAGACCTAGCCCGAGGCCCGCCCGGCCTAATTCGTCGTGACGGAAAAAAAACGTCACCCCTGGCTGTCCCCTTGCCGGAAAAGTGCCGACACTTTTGTCAGACCAATGATAGACCTGTCAGGCCCGGTCGGCTGAAGTCAACCTTGTCGTCTAGCGTGACGTCATACGAAGAAGGCCGGTCCGTGATGCTCTGACGGGCTAGCCCATTAATTTTAAACAGGCCGACCCGTTAGCTGTCTCGACCCAGCCCATTTTGTCATGCCCTGACAGGCCCAACTAAACAAGCAGCCCGGTCAGGAGACTCAAACAGGCCGGCCCATACAACTAGACGGGCTGGGCCTTCCATGTCGGCCCGTCTAACCTAGCAGGTTGGGCCAGTTAGCCTAGCAGGCCTGACCAATAGGAGCTTGCCACGTCCGCTGCCCGTTGTGTCCACGTGGTTCATTCTTGCACCGACACGTGGTCAAACGGGAGACTGTATCGTGGACCATTAGCGGCATGACATGTTACCCAATCCTAGGACGATATGTGGCGTAATCGTAAGGTACATCATGTACCTATTATACGGTGATACGTGGCACATCCTAAATGAGGCCCGTTAGCAGTACGACCCGGTAGGCCTGATTACGTGGCTTTGGTTATGGCCTTGGCCCACGCGGTTTTGGGCCCATATAATGGAGGAACATGAGAGGCGACGGCCCGTTATTGAGCGAGCGTAAAGGCCGGCCCAGAACATTGTAACACTGATTCAGCCCATTTATCAAATATGGCCCAATACGGCCTACAACAAAAAGAGCACAGCTGGCAAGCAATATAGAAATAATTACAGGCATACATTACATTACGGTCCCACGGGTACCATAAGAACAATATTCAATAACATGTGGTCGAGTTCAGGTGCACAATAACACCAACAAAATTACGGTCCAACATGCACCATCGCACCAACAAAATAACGGTCCAACATGAACCATCTCACCACTACTTCACCATGTTATCTAGGTTAGGAAGACTACCTTCACTGGTTCAAGAACATGGTTAACGCCCTCATCTTATTAATTATTTCAGCATCCATCTCTTCTGTTTGTCGTGCCTTGATGACCATCTGATCCATTTGGTGGCGCTGGATGTTGAGAACATCGAGAAGCTCTGTATCTTCTCTCTTCTCTTTCTCGAATTATGCAGCTAGTTTGCTGGCTTCTGGTTGTAAGGGTTGGAGCTCGATCCCCACATTCTGAAGAAACCTAGGGTTGGAAGTACAATTTGACACGACCTCGTATACAACTTGGGCCTCATTAAATTGTCCTCCATCACCTGAAGGTTCAGAGAGCGGTTTTTCCATTTTGGCCTGTTTCGCAGTGAAGACACATGTTAATCAGATGCAGCAACGTATAAGTTCAAATTAGGTGGGACTATTTTAAAGCACACTTACAGTCGCATCTTGTACTTGTAGTTGTAGGGAGAAGCCCCTCTTATTGCTGCAGTGTGTCTCTGTGAACATATCCAAAGCAATGGGTTATTTGTCCATGTACTTGTCCACCTAAAAACAAACACAAACAGGAAGCCAGCTTAATGCTAGTGTAGGGATCCGATAAAAAGTATTTGCAAATGGATACCATGGATTATAAGTGGCATGAATCAGAAAAAACAGGAATAAAGAAGGGTTGTCCGTACATCGCAAAGTAAGCATAAAAAATGATACCAAAAACTGGATGCACAAACACGTTACTGTAAAATACATATGAACGCATTTAGTGTGATCAAACAGGAACATGTAGCACATACATTTGACCAAGACCTTACATAAATAGTCATCGGGCTCGAAAACAATAATCGCAGTTTTCTGTTGGACAGATAGGTCCGTACTTACCAAGGTTTGGGACTGAATTCTGTAACAGGGCGTACGGTGATATGATCGAACTCTAGAAAATTTAAGTTTGTTGAAAGCGCAGTTTTCTGCAAATAAATGTTAGAAATAGTAACAGGATACATAAGCATGTGCACGGCAACAGGTCTGATTTCGGAATATAATCGCCCCTCGTCTCTAGAGCTCCACAAGTTTATTCCACTCAAATTCAGTCATCAACCACACGGGACTTTTATGTGGCAGGGATCTATGAATCACTGACCTCGGCTTTGCTTTACTTCTAACAGGTGGCGAGTGTAGCGATGATCTTTTCATGCCCGCCTGGGACATGGTTCCAACTGGAGGCTGCTGGTTAGCCCAGTTGTTGCGGGCAGTAGTACTCTTCATCTCATAGAAAGAAGTGCAACATGAATTAATCGAGCTAGCCTGAAATCACACTCCCTCTGATACTAAAAAAGTGTAGGAGTTCTACTACTTATATTGTACCTAATCCGTTTGTTTGTGGCGTCACTTATACAGGATCGGTGGGATAATTTATTTGGCATTCAAACAAACAACACATAATATGGCAGGACGGCATGGAAGATCTAGCACCTTAGCTGTCGAGAGGACAGCGGAGATCTGAAGTTGCTTCTGAAATAAGGGTTCAAGATCGGAATCTCCTTCTGTTGGCTGAGGTGTCGAGATTCGCTTGTTACCACTGGCTGTTCAGCCTCCTCTTTTCATGTTATTTTTCATTGAAGTTGTTCGGGCGTGAAGAAGGGTCACTAGACGAGAGTATCCTAGTAATAGGCAGAAAAAAGTAGGTTAAGATGTATGTCTACGTTCGCGCACAGCAAGAATCAAAAGAACTAATTCAGAGGAAAAAAACTCTATTACCCACTCTTCGCCTCGGGGTGAGGGAGGCGATTTGGCTGAAACAGTTAAGATGTGGCCGGGGAGTATCGTCGGTCATGTCCTGGCCAGAGAGGGGCGATGATGTGTCCGGAGAACTGGAGGGAGAAGTAGCCGGCGGCAGATCTAGGCTCATCGAATTGGGGAAAACTGAGTGTGTGACCGGAGGCAGATCTAGGGTTCGTCGAATTGGTGAAAACTGGGTGTGTGCCTCGGCTAGGTGCGGGTTGCGATGGGAGGGCTTGTTATGGCGCCATTGGGTTCAAACTACTTGAATACCCTTGCCCTCAAACCGGGTTCAGGTGTTACAATCTGGTATACCTTACGGGTAGAATGGACATTTGACATTTCGCCAATTCGGGTTGCCGAGAATTTCAGACAGATGGGTCAAGAGGGCCTACACTCCTATCTCGTGTTAAATTCATGGGCTGAAGTTGGGCTTCTAACACAACTCCAATGTTGAGGGATGATACGTCCAAAACGTATCTATAATTTTTTTTTGTTTCATGCCATTTTTATGCTTTTAGCACTTGTTTTATATTAAGTTTATTATTTATTTGGACTAACCTACTAATAGTTGCAAAAGTGCACAATGTTCTTGTTTTACTCTTTGATGTGTAGAAATTGGGACTTTCCTAAAATCTGTCTGAGAACTTTTTACGAAGTTTGCCAGTTTGACCCTCGAAGATGACGTCAAATGGAGACCTGGCTGTTACGAAAGTTGTCACAATTTTCCATACGAAGATTTTAAGCCCGAGATCAGCCCAATCGGAGTTCGGACGCGGCCTGTAGGCCCGTTTTGGTGGAACCCTAAAAGGGGTGACGGAAATCCGAGAAGATATATAAAGGGAGGAAACCTAATTCGTGGAGGACTCCTCCACCCACGAATTTCAGCCACCAAAAGCCACGTTTTTGCCTCCCCCATGGATCCCATCTCCATGGGGGAGGGCTCCCAAGAAGCCATGAAGGAGGGAGGCTAAGGGGCGGCGCTCCCCAAGCTTGCCGGCGGCGGGGAAAGGAGTTCCCCGCACCGCCGGCGCCGCCGCCGCCCTGCGCCGCCGCGCTGCCCCTCTCCGCCGTCTTCACCGCCATCTCCATCACCATCTCCTCCTTGTATTCAGTGGTTCATCCTCCCACAAACCTCTGTACCGTCCTATGTAAACATGGTGTTTGATGCTATAATATTTATCCTATGATTTACATCATGTTTCCGTAGTTTATTTGTCTTTTGATTGCTTAATTGAATGCATGAGGTTCATTAGAGTTGTATGTCTATATGGTGCTGTCCTTTGGTGTCCATTATATTTGTGCGCGCATGGATCAAACACCCTAGGGTTGGTAGTATTTGTAACGAAGCGGGGAAGTTCTGCCGGAGTGACAGAAACCTGAGAACGCGAACCGATTAGTTGCACGTATGGGAGTAAGAGGACCTTGAACTTAAGGCTATGGTTGGGGAAACCTTAATGCATTGTTAGTATTTGCGGATGCTTGCTAACAATCCAATCATATAGTACTTGTAATCCCAAGTAGTGGAGTGCATGTATATTTAGCCTCTCCCACATAGAAAACTGCATCGAAGACAATGAACCAAGTACCTTCACTAATTAATCTTGGACAAAGCCACCACAATTACCACCACTTTTCCACACTCATGGTACTGTTAGTATATGGTTACTTAGTGTATTTTATTGCTGCAGCACTAACATTTACTTTCTTTATTTATTATCTTGCAAAACTACTCTCATACCCGTATTGCTACCGTAGTTTTATTTCTAGATAATGCAAACGTTTAGTGTGCGTAGAGTTGTATCAGTGGTTGATAGAACTTGAGAGAATACTTATCCTACCTTTAGCTCCTCGTTGGGTTCGACACTCTTACTTATCGAAAAGGCTACACGCGATCCCCTATACTTGTGGGTTATCAAGACCTTTTCTGGCGCCGTTGCCGGGGAGCCATAGCGTAGGTTAATGTTCTTGTGTGCACTTGTTTGCTTTATCTCTAAGTAGTTTTTATTTTCAGTATTAAGTTGTTCTTTATCTTACTATGGATAGGGAATGCGAATTACAAAAAAAATTAGGTGTAGTTGTTATCTAAAAACGTTTTCAAAAAGAAAAGTGATTGGAAAGATGAGTAATGGTTAAATGGGGGTCGACCTTGAACACTTGTGTTCATGCCTATGAAACCAAAACAAATCTTTCCATGGAAGCTTTTCATTAAAAACATGTAAATATTGTAAATATTGTGTATATACCTCTGTACATAAAAATAAAATGCTAATTATAGTCTTTAGTTAATTGAAAGTTGATAGTTTTACTTTGCTGTCCAGAAACAGATTTTCTGTGCTCCACCGTATTAAATGTTTAAAATCACCAGAACGTGATCTTGATCTGAAATTTCTTGAGTGCAAAGTGATGCTTATTAGCTTTCTTTCATTAGACTAACTTTTTCTGATTTAAGGTACGTAGATAGGTCGAAAAATTCGATCTTTACTGACTGTTCTGTTTAGACAGATTTTGTGCTTCTCTGTAAATAAAATCGTGATAAATCTCAGAATAGTATTTTGACTTGAAAATTTTTGTGCATAAACCTGAGATTATTATCTTTCTTTCATTAGACTAAAGTTTTTCGATTTGAGCTACTTAACTATCTCGTTGAATGCCATCTTTACGGACTGTTCAGTTTTGACAGATTTCTTTGTTTATTCAATATTGTACTTGGTGTTGTTAGTTTCATTAGTTTTTCGACGGACAACGGAAATCATGAACACCTTAGTATATACAGTGGCTAATGTTGAGTAAAAATTATAAAACTTGTCAATGCTTGAACATGAGTGGATTTTATTTAATGAGTACTAACCCTACTAATGAGTTTTGTGAAGTTTTATGTGGATGTAGCTTATAAGATCTAATCAATATGGTGATATGAGATGAATAAGAAGACGCAAGAGCTCAAGCTTGGGGATGTGTAGGTGCATCCCAAGAACATATTCAAGAAGATACAATCATCTAAGCTTGGGGATGCCCGAGTCATCCCCCTATTCATCAACTAACATGAGGTTGTCTCGTTCATACTCTATATTACCCGTCCACATGATATGTATTGTCTTAACTTGTATTATAATTGCTTTTATATGTCTTGGTTTTACCTTCTTTAGTTTTATTAGGCTTTTATTTGGTTTCGATTGCTTCTTTACTTTCACTTATAAATTCAAAATAACAAAAATATTTTCTTTTGTTTTGCTTCTTTGTTTGGTTCTTTATTTTAATTTTATTTGGGTTTTACTTTTGATTTTTATTTAGAGTTTTCCTTGCTGTAGCTAGCATGTTTAGGTCTTGCTTAGCCTCTGGTTTCTTAGTTTATCAAAAATAAAGTACCAAGTTTTATCCATTTAGCTTAGTTGATACATATGTAAAAAGTGATTTTCTGTTTTCGGTATCTACTGCTTATTGCGCGATTTTTCATATTTTACTGGAAGCTCTAAAAATCACGAAAAATTACTGATGTTGTAGCACCTAATCCTCTGCATGTACAAAAATTGGCTAAAATTTCGGGCATGTTTAAGTGCACCTAAAAATTGCGTTTTCCAGCTGCTGTTTTTCTGGACAGATTCTGACTTTTGTTGCAAGAGTGGCCTCTTTTCGTTTTCATTTGATTTTTAATGGTTCTTACCTTTCATTTATAAGTTGGCCATTTAAGCAACCTTTCTGTAACTTAAAAACAAAATTTTATTTGGTTTAATAGTAGCACTTGGGAAATATTATCTATTGTACTAATGTCTAACCGCAGAAAAGAATGGGAAAGTTTTTGTGTTGAAGTTTTTTCACAGAGAATGAAGGAACACCAAACTATGGAATATTGAAGAATTACCAAAGTCATAAGCTTGGGGATGTCCCCGCATCCCTCTTCATCAATAACCCCACGGTTTGCAAACCTTTAAACTTTGTTTTTTGAGCAACATAGGAACTTAACTAAACTTGAAGCGGCTGTATTTTATTATCTATTTATCTTAGCATCAAACACCAGTTACATTAATAAGTGGATCGTCACATATTTTATTTATCCTCTGTTTTCAATGTTTACTTGGTTAATGGATTACTTGTTGAAACTTAAAAATGATGTGTGAATAATACTGTTTAGTAGTTTATGTTTTCTTATGGTTAGTCTCAACTAGCTAATAGTGCATATTATGTTATTTTGATATCAACATGCATTGTCCTGTTCATAAGATGGTATGGTATTGTGGTATCCTCCTCTGAATAATTCACTTGAATCGATTTGGCACATTGCACTTGGCTACGCCTGTATTTTCCGGGTAGAGTTTCCGAGGGATTCGAGAATATTTAGGTTTTCCTCAAATGAGTGTGACTTTATCAAATGAGGGTTGAGTCGAAATAATACTAGCAAAATAGGGTTGAAACCGGTATGGAACAGGTGAAAGGGACCTTACATTTTCGCTTGTGTCGAAAAATGAACTCGGAAAATAACTACGGAGGAAAAAATTTATCATAGACGAATAGGGTTGAAAACTGTATTCTGTTACTAATTATAGTAACTAAGCTATGAAATTCATCTCTATATATAGTTATCTAATATGTTTCGCCTTTAAGTTCAGTTCATCAAGATTTTGTTCATGTTTCATGCGCATTCGTCTTCAGTACTCAGTGAGTGAGAGTTAAGACGGATGATTATTCTGACCGTGAAACATTTTGCAGAGACGGAGAACTATCCGGCCATCTCTAATTGTATTAGATGGGAGACGACCCAGAAGTATACACCGTTTCAAGCTGTATCAGAGACGTCCAGAAATCCAAACCTCTAGGGGTTATTTTTAGATGGATACTTTTGTTTTAGTTTAACCGGTTTTATATCGATCCCATCTATTCAATCTCGAAAAAAATATCCCATCTATTTAGTTAGTTTTTGTACTAGTGTAGTCACCCGCGTGGTTAATTCTCTATACCACCATTTATTTTTTTTTAAATTCTTTTGTGGGCCCCACTTTTGTAAGGCAGCTTTAAGGTCAACTGATAGACAAAAATATGAAGGGTATTTTGCGAAAACAAGTTACCATGTGTCAGCACAAAAATTATTTAAATCAGTTTGCACCGATATCGTAAGCTTGAGGGCTGTCACACCCCCATTTTACAGTTAGTGAGACTATTTTGTACATCTTGATGAAAGCCTAGTTGGATTGCGAGTGTATATAAAAGAAGCACTTTTTTAGATTGAAGCAATATGCCAATATCCGTCAGTTGAAGTTGATCTCGAATTTTAGATTGATCTGGGATGTACATGTTTGATTCTGCTTAGGGTCATATAAGGTCCCTCCATTTTATAATATAAAATGTTTTAGGTGGTACATATGCTGTCTAGATTTAGACTAAAAAATGGGCACATGTACAATAAAATGTGTCTAGATACATGTGTATGTGTGTGAATGTAGGAAATACCTAAAACGTCTTACGGAGTAGATTGTAAACGGATGGATGTACATAGACAAGTTTGATATTTTCTTCAGCAATTTATTTCTGTGCTTAGATTTTGCTCGACCTCAAATTTTTTGTTTGTCCTCCACCACTCGCCTGGCCCATGCAGCCCAAGAAGGCAACACATCGATATAGTTAAGCAATGAATCAGCAGCTTTCAGGAGGGGCCATTCTTTCTTTCTCTCCCGAGCTCCACCCCCTCCCTCCCCGTTGAGAGTCGCCTCCGCCGCCCCGGGCCTTCCGCTGTCCTCCCCGCCAGATTAGCTGGTTGGAGATGGACTAGGAACGGCGCCGGTTTAGGATCTGTACAAAGTAGTGTTAGATCTTTGAGTTTAGCCTATGTGCTGGTGTTAGCCGATATGGCTTCTCTCTTCTTTCTTCTTGCCTGCGTTCCGACGACTCGCAGCGGCGCCGGAGGCGGCTCCTTTCTCTCCTGCAGGCCGGATCTGTGGCGGATCTCTTGCAGATCGGAGGAAGAGCAAGGTGAGTTCAATAAATCCGCACGCCGTATTGCCCATCTCGCAGTGGAGTGGATTCGTCTTCCTCTGGCCGGCCGTGGAGGCGAGGAGAGGAAGAAGATCTACTGCTCGGTGAAGTGGTCCGTGCTGCTTCCTGGAGTTCCTCACGCGGTGGACGAGTTCGCCGCCGCGTATCCATGGCCAAGATGGTGGCTGAAGATCAACCTCCATGGCGGAGGCCTTTTCAAGCAGGTGTCAGTGCTCGGCGACGTGAAGCTGTCAAGTGGTTCGTCCCCGGCAGCTTCTCGTTTGCTGGCGCCTGTGGTTGCTCGTCAGAAGGGAGATTCCGAGCTTCAGAGCTTCGATGATCTCGGCGTCGGCGCCTGGAGATCGCTGGCGAGCAGTGGCAGAGGTTCCCAAGGACCTAATTGCGTTCCTTTTTCTTGTTCTTGGGTGCTTTATGTAAAATCAAAGGTCCTTTCTTCGAATTTTAGGTCTCTTAGGGCTAGTATTGTAAAGGACCTTTTTTGTAAATTGTTCCTGCCACGTGGTGATATAAAATTGCAGCACTGGGGTCTTTGACCCCGCCCCCTTGTACAAAAAAAAGCAGCTTTCAGGAGGCATTTTTTGTTCATGAGAGTAGATTTTCAAATAAGGATGCTCATAGATTAGCACGAGCAAATGTCTCGAGTAGTATTGGACGTCGGGTTTGGCTCCTCCAGCCTCCCGATGGTCTTTGTATCTTAAACAATGTTTCAGTTCAATAAAGTGGTATGGTTGTTCTTAAAAAAAAGTTAAGCAATGAATCTCTATCCCTCAAAAAGAAAAAAAATAAGAGATCTCTAATTACGGCTGGAGTTCACATTCGCAGGTCTGGTTAATTAGGGCTTTGGCTGCTTTCTTTCGTGCTTCCGGCTGCCTGGGAATAATGAAGTCCCGGCGGATGTTGAACATGGTGACGGAGAAGCTCGGCGGCGGTTCGCTGAGCCGCATAAACGCCAGGCACCACCTTTTCTACCCGTGCACCGCCCAAGCACAGCACCACCGCCAGATCCAACAACAGCAAGCGGCGGCGGCGGCGCAAAAGGATGACTACCAGTACGACGCCGTCTTGCGGCTGCCCGTGCGAAAACTCAGGTTCGAGCCTTCCCCCTCGCACACGACCAGCAGTAGCACCATGGAGTTCTTCCCCTTCGGCGGCGAGGGAAGCAAGATCGTGTGCGTGGACGAGGCCGGCCGCTCCCTCCTCTACGCCTCGGACGCCGGCACCGTCCATACCATGCCCACCCTCAGCGCCCCCACCCGGTTGTGGTCCCGGCCGGCCTCCTTCGCCGTCACCCGCGTCGACGCCCACGACCCCGACCGCCCCGACGCGCTCTACCTCCTCGACCGCGGGGGCGGCAGCTTCAAGGTCCTCGTCTACGGCGATCCCGACCGCGACCAGCCGCCGCGCTCAGAATTCCACGACAACTCTGTAAGGCTGTTTTGTGCGCGAAGAACTTTCGTCTGGCACTGGCGCAAGCTCCCTCCGCCGTTCGTCCAGGACGACTGTGACTCCACCTTCTCGCTCCAGTCCTACACCTACACCGGCCGTGACTCCTCCTTCCTCCTCCAGTCCTACGCCCTGCTCTATTGAATTGATGCACTAGCCAATTATCCCAAAAGTCCGAACTGGTGGAAAGAGCTAGGCTTTATATTTTTAACACTCCCCCTCACGTCTAGGCTGGACAATCGGTAAGACCTTAGACGTGGGATAGATGGGAGGGCGCAACTATTTTTATATTAAATAGCGCGTTAGCTGGGGCTTGAACTTGAGACCTCCTGGCTCTGATACCATATTGAATTGATGCACTAGCCAATTATCCCAAAAGTCCGAACTGGTGGAAAGAGCTAGGCTTTATATTTTTAACATGCTCCATGGAAGGACCATCTGCGTCTCCTGGAACGGCCGCTGCAGCGAGGGATCCAGGGACTCCCGCAGCGGCACCTATTGCTTCGACACTGGCGCCGCCGGTGAGTGGACCAAGGTCGGCGACTGGACGCTGCCCTTGTACTACTCCCCGGCCTTGCACGTCCCCGAGCTCGGCGACGACCTCCTGTTTGGCCTCAACGGTCTCCGCTTCTGCGCCGTCGACATATCTGACGCCATGAAGACGACCAACAATGGACCGTCATCAGCCCCGGTGCTGCGACATGCGTGGCCGGATGTGGACACGCCTCCGCCGGACTGGTATCCGTCACAAGACAGCGTGGCGTACCTGGGCGCCGGCAGGTTCTGCATCCACAGAGGCTTCAACATCATGGCCCAAAATGGATATGGTGACTATTGCACCGTCGACACGGTGACTCTGCTCACCAGCGTCGAAGTGGTGCGAGATGCAGGATCCTCCAAGCTCAGGATGGTCAGGCACAAGTCCAAACGTATTGACCTTAATATCGAGCATCTGCTCTAGATTACTAGTACTACCACTTCTTGCTAGAAGATTAATTGTGATTTGCATGCAGCTTCATATTTAGTAGTAACATTTACTCCTCCAACTTTGCACGTTAACACTTATATGCATTTGTAGTGTACTTTACCATCTCTCAATCACAGTCTAGTTTCTGAATACAAATTCCAATTACAGAGGAGAGTGAGACCATCTCTACTAAACAATTAGTTTAACTCCTTTAAACAACACCTAGCTGCTTCCTCAAAGGAGTAAAATTATAAGAGTCGTCCCTAATAACTCCTTTACCATCTCTCAATCACAGTCTAGTTTCTGAATTGTTTTACTTGTTTGCCGAGTATTTTTGTCACTCAGAATTTTTTTTTTCCTGTAATGAATCAAACGCATCGAGCAAAACACAAACAAATCGATCAAGTAGTCAAACAATATTGTTCGGCAGTTGCATTTCCGTATGGGACTAATTAGTGCTTGCAAAATGTTGGGCCTTTGTAGTAGGCCTGCTCGTTCTGGTCTAATGCACCGGGATGGGCTGGTCGATTTTAATTTTTTCATTGCAGTATAAAGTATTCTTTATTAGCCATAAAGCGTCGGACTTTGTCTTTTATTCTGAATAATCGGACAACCCAAACTACTCTTTAGTCGTGGGGAATGTTTCAATGACACCAAACTCCGGCATCTACAACCAACTACAGTTTCTAAATTCAGGTTTCGTTTGTCAACTTCCGTTAAGATATTATTGCCTACCGACGCGTATTTAGACAGCCTATGATTACAAAGGAGGTCATGGCATCCAAACCGCGTGTGTTATTGGCACGATGAGCAGCAGAACCTTTTGTGGAAGTGGATCAGGTCATTACATCAAAAAACAGAATATTTATATCCGGTTTGGTACTAGCTGTTAATACTTGGCAGACATGATCAAATCAAGTTGCTTCTAATTCCTCGAAAGAAAAGGCACGGTGCTTCCTCTAAAGACAAATATCTAGTCTTCTTTGAACTGCTCTTGCACCTCATGGTTGTTCCTGGATGCTATATATAGATACCAGATACACACAAACGGAAGAACACGAAAGAGCATAACACCTTTCTTGGAATTAATCTGACATGGGTTTGAGAGCAGGATTCTGTTGTGCTGTGCTATTGGTGACACTGTTGCCTCTTGCGGCTAATGCGTCCAGCAAAGTAAGATATTTCCTTTTTTGTTCAGAAGACTTATCGTTTCTGCATTAAATCGTCCTGTTCTGATTTTGTTTCTTGACGATTTTCTGCATCAAAATCTTAGCTCTACATAGTGTATATGGGGGATAAGAAACATGATGATCCATCCATGGTCACCGCGTCGCACCATGACGTACTATCCTTTGTTTTTGGGAGGTACCAGCCTGCAATAATTCATGTTACATATTATTACCAGTTTACCACCAAAGCCAAGCAAAAGTGATCGCAATTTTTTCGTTTTATCTGCAACAGCAAGGATGAAGCGTTGAAGTCGATAGTCTACAGTTACAAGCACGGATTTTCTGGTTTCGCAGCAATGCTAACAGAATCTCAAGCTGGGACACTAGCAAGTAAGTCGTTGTCGATGCTAAGATGGCATCTCTGTATATTGCTGTAAACTAATCAACCCATTCGAAACGTAGAGTTCCCTGAAGTTGTCACCGTGAAGCTTAACTCTTTCCACAAACCGCACACAACTCGGAGCTGGGACTTCCTTGGCCTTGACTACTACCAACCACCACAGCAATCAGGCCTCCTCCAAAGAGCGAAGTATGGCGAAGATGTAATCATCGGTGTACTCGATACAGGTTTGCAAATCCCATGTCAAGCTTAAATCCAAAACATGAGAAAACCTAATGATTGGGCAATAACTGACCCTGCATACAATTATGTTACAACAGGAATATGGCCTGAATCGCGAAGCTTTGACGACCACGGGTACGGCCCTGTGCCGGGACGGTGGAAAGGAAAATGCCAAACCGGCGAGATGTTCAACTCCACGAGTTGCAACAGAAAGATCATCGGTGCACGGTGGTACGGCCGTGGCATCAGCGCCGAGGTGCTGAAGAGCGACTATAAGTCGGCTAGGGACTTGAACGGCCATGGCACGCACGTCGCCTCGACGATCGCCGGCGTGGAGGTGCGAGGCGTGAGCTACGGGGGCCTAGGCACCGGCGTGGCACGTGGTGGGGCGCCGCGTGCGCGGCTTGGTGTCTACAAGGTGTGCTGGGGGGACGGAGGTTGCTCTGACGCGGCTATCCTCGCGGCCATCGACGATGCCATACACGACGGGGTGGACGTCCTATCGCTCTCTCTGTCAGGGGCCCAAGAGTTCCCCGGGACGCTGCATGCTGTGCAGAGAGGGATCTCAGTTGTGTTCGCCGGCGGGAACGATGGGCCTGTGCCGCAGACGGTGGCGAACGCCGTACCGTGGGTCACAACGGTGGCCGCTAGCACGATTGACCGGGCTTTCCCGAGCCTGATATCTCTGGGGAACAAAGAAAAACTGGTGGTAAGTACGAACCATTTTTAAGTAGGAGTAGTAGTTATTTAGTTTGTGTGATGGATAGTTCGTAAGAGACGACGACCAACTTTGACACAACAATGGTGCACTCTAGCGTTCACGGATAATCAGTGATATAGTTTTGACAAAATAACTTGACTCCGCTGAGGTCGTTGAAGCTGACAACAAGAATGTTTAGCTCGTTTCTAAAGCTTTCGTTAATTCCTTTAATGGCTCCTTAATTAATGTGTGCTTCATTTCAAAACGCAGGGGCAATCTCTTCAGTACAATGCATCTGTGTTCAGTAGGGAATTTACTGACCTTGTTTACGCGGGGAGGTAACAAAATAGTGCAGTCAATCACGACTCAGTCATTCTGAGCTATATATATAAGTTGATAACTTTTGTGCAGCTGCGACACGGAAACAATAGCGTTGAGCAACGTCACCGGCAAAATCGTCTTGTGCTATGATCCAGCGGATGCGTCGTATAGGCCGCCCATCGTAGCACTTCCGAAAGCAATCAACCTCACCGTCGAGGCTGGCGCGAAGGGCCTCATCTTTGCACACTACACTTTCAACCTCCTCGAATTCCTGGCTGATTGCGAAGGCATTATGCCCTGCGTACTGGTGGATTTTGAGATCGCACATAGAATCTTATCCTACTTGGACATGGCAGAGTAAGTCATAGCTGCGTTGCCTGAAATAAGATGTTCTGTTTTCTTCATTCTCCAAGTATTCATATATGTCTTCAAATGTTATGCTAGGAATCCGGTGGTAAAGGTCTCTCCTACCATAACCGTAGTTGGAGACGGTGTGTTGTCGCCTAGAGTTGCCTCGTTTTCGTCGAGAGGACCAAGCCCCGCCTTCCCCGGCATACTCAAGGTATATATAAACATCTTCCTTCGAGATACAGATTGTTCAATACATAATAGCCGCAAACATTCCACTTACGACATTGTTATCTGACCTCTGAAACTTGTACCAATATATTTGGACAGCCCGACGTAGCTGCGCCAGGTGTCAGCATCTTGGCAGCCGACGGCGACTCTTATGTCTTCAAATCCGGGACATCCATGGCGTGCCCGCATGTCTCGGCGGTCACCGCGCTTCTCAAATCTGTTCACCCTAAGTGGTCGCCTGCCATGATCAAGTCAGCCATCGTCACCACAGGTACACGTCGAGAATTGTACTATCTAAATCATCGTAATTTATGACTAACTCAAGTTTCTTTTGGATCCCTTGCAGCTTCAGTAACCGATCGATTTGGTATGCTGATACAAGCAGATGGGGTCCCGAGGAAATTGGCCGACCCATTTGACTTCGGCGGTGGCCACATAAACCCGGATGGGGCCATCGATCCCGGATTGGTTTACGATGTGGATACAAAGGAGTACAATAAATTCTTTAATTGTACCATCGGATTGATAGATGGCTGCGAGTCTTACCAGCTCAATCTTAATCTACCATCAATTGTTGTGCCAGACCTTAAGAACCAGATCACAGTTTGGCGCACTATCACGAATGTCGGGCCGGTGGAAGCGACGTACCAAGCGGGTTTTGAAGCTCCGGCAGGGGTAGTCATGTCCGTGGAGCCATCTGTGATCAATTTCACTGTAGGTGGTAGTAGAAGCATGACATTTCGTCTCACGCTTACGGCAAATCAAAGAGTGCAAGGTGGGTATACATTTGGGAGTTTGACATGGTCCGACCAAAGTGCGCACTCGGTGAGAATTCCTATTGCTGTACGAACTGTGATACAAGACTTCGTGGCAGATATATCTTAAATACACCGCTTAAACCAGAGTTGGGGAAACACTGAAAATGTATTTATATTTATTACTGTAAGTAAATGTTCATCGTGACTACAATATAAAGAGTTTATGTTTTTCTTCGGGGGCATTTCTTTTATTCATGTCTATTGGTGTCAAATGTAACATTTATTTATAATACTCCCTCCGTTCGGATTTAATTGACACACATTTTGTTACGCATGGATGTATCTAGACATCAAACAAGTATAGATACATCCATATTTAGACAAAATCAAGTCAATTAATTTGGAACGGAGGGAGCAGTTTACAACATGGTTGTCTTTAAATATTTTCTAGCAGTATATTTTCCACTACAAGAATCCCAGTCTTCAACCACGGAATGAGTCCGTGGTGGAAAGTCAAATATCTGTCGCAAACGCTCACCTACGACGGATCTGTCGATCGTGGTCAAAAGTGCGTCATAGATGAACTCCGAGACGAATTTCACGAACCGTCTTAGATCCGTGACTGCTAGACCTAGCCCGAGGCCCGCCCGGCCTAATTCGTCGTGACGGAAAAAAAACGTCACCCCTGGCTGTCCCCTTGCCGGAAAAGTGCCGACACTTTTGTCAGACCAATGATAGACCTGTCAGGCCCGGTCGGCTGAAGTCAACCTTGTCGTCTAGCGTGACGTCATACGAAGAAGGCCGGTCCGTGATGCTCTGACGGGCTAGCCCATTAATTTTAAACAGGCCGACCCGTTAGCTGTCTCGACCCAGCCCATTTTGTCATGCCCTGACAGGCCCAACTAAACAAGCAGCCCGGTCAGGAGACTCAAACAGGCCGGCCCATACAACTAGACGGGCTGGGCCTTCCATGTCGGCCCGTCTAACCTAGCAGGTTGGGCCAGTTAGCCTAGCAGGCCTGACCAATAGGAGCTTGCCACGTCCGCTGCCCGTTGTGTCCACGTGGTTCATTCTTGCACCGACACGTGGTCAAACGGGAGACTGTATCGTGGACCATTAGCGGCATGACATGTTACCCAATCCTAGGACGATATGTGGCGTAATCGTAAGGTACATCATGTACCTATTATACGGTGATACGTGGCACATCCTAAATGAGGCCCGTTAGCAGTACGACCCGGTAGGCCTGATTACGTGGCTTTGGTTATGGCCTTGGCCCACGCGGTTTTGGGCCCATATAATGGAGGAACATGAGAGGCGACGGCCCGTTATTGAGCGAGCGTAAAGGCCGGCCCAGAACATTGTAACACTGATTCAGCCCATTTATCAAATATGGCCCAATACGGCCTACAACAAAAAGAGCACAGCTGGCAAGCAATATAGAAATAATTACAGGCATACATTACATTACGGTCCCACGGGTACCATAAGAACAATATTCAATAACATGTGGTCGAGTTCAGGTGCACAATAACACCAACAAAATTACGGTCCAACATGCACCATCGCACCAACAAAATAACGGTCCAACATGAACCATCTCACCACTACTTCACCATGTTATCTAGGTTAGGAAGACTACCTTCACTGGTTCAAGAACATGGTTAACGCCCTCATCTTATTAATTATTTCAGCATCCATCTCTTCTGTTTGTCGTGCCTTGATGACCATCTGATCCATTTGGTGGCGCTGGATGTTGAGAACATCGAGAAGCTCTGTATCTTCTCTCTTCTCTTTCTCGAATTATGCAGCTAGTTTGCTGGCTTCTGGTTGTAAGGGTTGGAGCTCGATCCCCACATTCTGAAGAAACCTAGGGTTGGAAGTACAATTTGACACGACCTCGTATACAACTTGGGCCTCATTAAATTGTCCTCCATCACCTGAAGGTTCAGAGAGCGGTTTTTCCATTTTGGCCTGTTTCGCAGTGAAGACACATGTTAATCAGATGCAGCAACGTATAAGTTCAAATTAGGTGGGACTATTTTAAAGCACACTTACAGTCGCATCTTGTACTTGTAGTTGTAGGGAGAAGCCCTCTTATTGCTGCAGTGTGTCTCTGTGAACATATCCAAAGCAATGGGTTATTTGTCCATGTACTTGTCCACCTAAAAACAAACACAAACAGGAAGCCAGCTTAATGCTAGTGTAGGGATCCGATAAAAAGTATTTGCAAATGGATACCATGGATTATAAGTGGCATGAATCAGAAAAAACAGGAATAAAGAAGGGTTGTCCGTACATCGCAAAGTAAGCATAAAAAATGATACCAAAAACTGGATGCACAAACACGTTACTGTAAAATACATATGAACGCATTTAGTGTGATCAAACAGGAACATGTAGCACATACATTTGACCAAGACCTTACATAAATAGTCATCGGGCTCGAAAACAATAATCGCAGTTTTCTGTTGGACAGATAGGTCCGTACTTACCAAGGTTTGGGACTGAATTCTGTAACAGGGCGTACGGTGATATGATCGAACTCTAGAAAATTTAAGTTTGTTGAAAGCGCAGTTTTCTGCAAATAAATGTTAGAAATAGTAACAGGATACATAAGCATGTGCACGGCAACAGGTCTGATTTCGGAATATAATCGCCCCTCGTCTCTAGAGCTCCACAAGTTTATTCCACTCAAATTCAGTCATCAACCACACGGGACTTTTATGTGGCAGGGATCTATGAATCACTGACCTCGGCTTTGCTTTACTTCTAACAGGTGGCGAGTGTAGCGATGATCTTTTCATGCCCGCCTGGGACATGGTTCCAACTGGAGGCTGCTGGTTAGCCCAGTTGTTGCGGGCAGTAGTACTCTTCATCTCATAGAAAGAAGTGCAACATGAATTAATCGAGCTAGCCTGAAATCACACTCCCTCTGATACTAAAAAAGTGTAGGAGTTCTACTACTTATATTGTACCTAATCCGTTTGTTTGTGGCGTCACTTATACAGGATCGGTGGGATAATTTATTTGGCATTCAAACAAACAACACATAATATGGCAGGACGGCATGGAAGATCTAGCACCTTAGCTGTCGAGAGGACAGCGGAGATCTGAAGTTGCTTCTGAAATAAGGGTTCAAGATCGGAATCTCCTTCTGTTGGCTGAGGTGTCGAGATTCGCTTGTTACCACTGGCTGTTCAGCCTCCTCTTTTCATGTTATTTTTCATTGAAGTTGTTCGGGCGTGAAGAAGGGTCACTAGACGAGAGTATCCTAGTAATAGGCAGAAAAAAGTAGGTTAAGATGTATGTCTACGTTCGCGCACAGCAAGAATCAAAAGAACTAATTCAGAGGAAAAAAACTCTATTACCCACTCTTCGCCTCGGGGTGAGGGAGGCGATTTGGCTGAAACAGTTAAGATGTGGCCGGGGAGTATCGTCGGTCATGTCCTGGCCAGAGAGGGGCGATGATGTGTCCGGAGAACTGGAGGGAGAAGTAGCCGGCGGCAGATCTAGGCTCATCGAATTGGGGAAAACTGAGTGTGTGACCGGAGGCAGATCTAGGGTTCGTCGAATTGGTGAAAACTGGGTGTGTGCCTCGGCTAGGTGCGGGTTGCGATGGGAGGGCTTGTTATGGCGCCATTGGGTTCAAACTACTTGAATACCCTTGCCCTCAAACCGGGTTCAGGTGTTACAATCTGGTATACCTTACGGGTAGAATGGACATTTGACATTTCGCCAATTCGGGTTGCCGAGAATTTCAGACAGATGGGTCAAGAGGGCCTACACTCCTATCTCGTGTTAAATTCATGGGCTGAAGTTGGGCTTCTAACACAACTCCAATGTTGAGGGATGATACGTCCAAAACGTATCTATAATTTTTTTTTGTTTCATGCCATTTTTATGCTTTTAGCACTTGTTTTATATTAAGTTTATTATTTATTTGGACTAACCTACTAATAGTTGCAAAAGTGCACAATGTTCTTGTTTTACTCTTTGATGTGTAGAAATTGGGACTTTCCTAAAATCTGTCTGAGAACTTTTTACGAAGTTTGCCAGTTTGACCCTCGAAGATGACGTCAAATGGAGACCTGGCTGTTACGAAAGTTGTCACAATTTTCCATACGAAGATTTTAAGCCCGAGATCAGCCCAATCGGAGTTCGGACGCGGCCTGTAGGCCCGTTTTGGTGGAACCCTAAAAGGGGGTGACGGAAATCCGAGAAGATATATAAAGGGAGGAAACCTAATTCGTGGAGGACTCCTCCACCCACGAATTTCAGCCACCAAAAGCCACGTTTTTGCCTCCCCCATGGATCCCATCTCCATGGGGGAGGGCTCCCAAGAAGCCATGAAGGAGGGAGGCTAAGGGGCGGCGCTCCCCAAGCTTGCCGGCGGCGGGGAAAGGAGTTCCCCGCACCGCCGGCGCCGCCGCCGCCCTGCGCCGCCGCGCTGCCCCTCTCCGCCGTCTTCACCGCCATCTCCATCACCATCTCCTCCTTGTATTCAGTGGTTCATCCTCCCACAAACCTCTGTACCGTCCTATGTAAACATGGTGTTTGATGCTATAATATTTATCCTATGATTTACATCATGTTTCCGTAGTTTATTTGTCTTTTGATTGCTTAATTGAATGCATGAGGTTCATTAGAGTTGTATGTCTATATGGTGCTGTCCTTTGGTGTCCATTATATTGTGCGCGCATGGATCAAACACCCTAGGGTTGGTAGTATTTGTAACGAAGCGGGGAAGTTCTGCCGGAGTGACAGAAACCTGAGAACGCGAACCGATTAGTTGCACGTATGGGAGTAAGAGGACCTTGAACTTAAGGCTATGGTTGGGGAAACCTTAATGCATTGTTAGTATTTGCGGATGCTTTCTAACAATCCAATCATATAGTACTTGTAATCCCAAGTAGTGGAGTGCATGTATATTTAGCCTCTCCCACATAGAAAACTGCATCGAAGACAATGAACCAAGTACCTTCACTAATTAATCTTGGACAAAGCCACCACAATTACCACCACTTTTCCACACTCATGGTACTGTTAGTATATGGTTACTTAGTGTATTTTATTGCTGCAGCACTAACATTTACTTTCTTGTATTTATTATCTTGCAAAACTACTCTCATACCCGTATTGCTACCGTAGTTTTATTTCTAGATAATGCAAACGTTTAGTGTGCGTAGAGTTGTATCAGTGGTTGATAGAACTTGAGAGAATACTTATCCTACCTTTAGCTCCTCGTTGGGTTCGACACTCTTACTTATCGAAAAGGCTACACGCGATCCCCTATACTTGTGGGTTATCAAGACCTTTTCTGGCGCCGTTGCCGGGGAGCCATAGCGTAGGTTAATGTTCTTGTGTGCACTTGTTTGCTTTATCTCTAAGTAGTTTTTATTTTCAGTATTAAGTTGTTCTTTATCTTACTATGGATAGGGAATGCGAATTACAAAAAAAATTAGGTGTAGTTGTTATCTAAAAACGTTTTCAAAAAGAAAAGTGATTGGAAAGATGAGTAATGGTTAAATGGGGGTCGACCTTGAACACTTGTGTTCATGCCTATGAAACCAAAACAAATCTTTCCATGGAAGCTTTTCATTAAAAACATGTAAATATTGTAAATATTGTGTATATACCTCTGTACATAAAAATAAAATGCTAATTATAGTCTTTAGTTAATTGAAAGTTGATAGTTTTACTTTGCTGTCCAGAAACAGATTTTCTGTGCTCCACCGTATTAAATGTTTAAAATCACCAGAACGTGATCTTGATCTGAAATTTCTTGAGTGCAAAGTGATGCTTATTAGCTTTCTTTCATTAGACTAACTTTTTCTGATTTAAGGTACGTAGATAGGTCGAAAAATTCGATCTTTACTGACTGTTCTGTTTAGACAGATTTTGTGCTTCTCTGTAAATAAAATCGTGATAAATCTCAGAATAGTATTTTGACTTGAAAATTTTTGTGCATAAACCTGAGATTATTATCTTTCTTTCATTAGACTAAAGTTTTTCGATTTGAGCTACTTAACTATCTCGTTGAATGCCATCTTTACGGACTGTTCAGTTTTGACAGATTTCTTTGTTTATTCAATATTGTACTTGGTGTTGTTAGTTTCATTAGTTTTTCGACGGACAACGGAAATCATGAACACCTTAGTATATACAGTGGCTAATGTTGAGTAAAAATTATAAAACTTGTCAATGCTTGAACATGAGTGGATTTTATTTAATGAGTACTAACCCTACTAATGAGTTTTGTGAAGTTTTATGTGGATGTAGCTTATAAGATCTAATCAATATGGTGATATGAGATGAATAAGAAGACGCAAGAGCTCAAGCTTGGGGATGTGTAGGTGCATCCCAAGAACATATTCAAGAAGATACAATCATCTAAGCTTGGGGATGCCCGAGTCATCCCCCTATTCATCAACTAACATGAGGTTGTCTCGTTCATACTCTATATTACCCGTCCACATGATATGTATTGTCTTAACTTGTATTATAATTGCTTTTATATGTCTTGGTTTTACCTTCTTTAGTTTTATTAGGCTTTATTTGGTTTCGATTGCTTCTTTACTTTCACTTATAAATTCAAAATAACAAAAATATTTTCTTTTGTTTTGCTTCTTTGTTTGGTTCTTTATTTTAATTTTATTTGGGTTTTACTTTTGATTTTTATTTAGAGTTTTCCTTGCTGTAGCTAGCATGTTTAGGTCTTGCTTAGCCTCTGGTTTCTTAGTTTATCAAAAATAAAGTACCAAGTTTTATCCATTTAGCTTAGTTGATACATATGTAAAAAGTGATTTTCTGTTTTCGGTATCTACTGCTTATTGCGCGATTTTTCATATTTTACTGGAAGCTCTAAAAATCACGAAAAAATTACTGATGTTGTAGCACCTAATCCTCTGCATGTACAAAAATTGGCTAAAATTTCGGGCATGTTTAAGTGCACCTAAAAATTGCGTTTTCCAGCTGCTGTTTTTCTGGACAGATTCTGACTTTTGTTGCAAGAGTGGCCTCTTTTCGTTTTCATTTGATTTTTAATGGTTCTTACCTTTCATTTATAAGTTGGCCATTTAAGCAACCTTTCTGTAACTTAAAAACAAAATTTTATTTGGTTTAATAGTAGCACTTGGGAAATATTATCTATTGTACTAATGTCTAACCGCAGAAAAGAATGGGAAAGTTTTTGTGTTGAAGTTTTTTCACAGAGAATGAAGGAACACCAAACTATGGAATATTGAAGAATTACCAAAGTCATAAGCTTGGGGATGTCCCCGCATCCCTCTTCATCAATAACCCCACGGTTTGCAAACCTTTAAACTTTGTTTTTTGAGCAACATAGGAACTTAACTAAACTTGAAGCGGCTGTATTTTATTATCTATTTATCTTAGCATCAAACACCAGTTACATTAATAAGTGGATCGTCACATATTTTATTTATCCTCTGTTTTCAATGTTTACTTGGTTAATGGATTACTTGTTGAAACTTAAAAATGATGTGTGAATAATACTGTTTAGTAGTTTATGTTTTCTTATGGTTAGTCTCAACTAGCTAATAGTGCATATTATGTTATTTTGATATCAACATGCATTGTCCTGTTCATAAGATGGTATGGTATTGTGGTATCCTCCTCTGAATAATTCACTTGAATCGACTTGGCACATGCTCACACATGTTATGACTGAAAAATAAAAGTCAATTAAGCCTTGATGATCTATTTTGCCTCAGAGTTTTAGTATCGTTTTTATGCCTCCGTTAATTTTATTTTGTCGCAAGCATGATTATGACCGTTATCGCTCTCGTGGTTGTCGCTTCCCAGTCTATTGCTAGCCTTCACTTGTACTGAGCGGGAATGCTGCTCGTGCATCCAAATCCTTAAAACCAAGTTATCCCAAAGAGTCCACCAAAAAATTCCTATGCATGGTATTTCAAGCCATTCCAAGTAAATTTGCATGTGCTACCTTTAAAACCTTCAAAATATTTCTCTTTTTGTGTCAATGTTTACTAGCTCATGAGGAATTAGTGTGGTTATTCTTTATTCTATTTGTCAAATGGACTTTTACACCTGGACTAGTGGCATATACATCCGCTTATCCAATAACTTGCAAAAAGAGCTGGCAACGGGGTGCCCAGTCCCAATTAATTACAACTTTAACCAATTAATTCTCTTCACACTTTTGCCCTGATTCATCAGTAAGCAATGACAAACAGTGAAATACCTGAATGTGTGTAAACCAAAGAGAAAGAGGGATGATCTGCCTTGCTGGTAGAAATAACGTCCTTCATGGGAGCCGCTCTTAAAAGTCCGTTTGACAGGTAGAATACTGTTCTCACCCGCTACCATTCGTTGACAATTAACAAACACCTCTCAAAACATTTTTACCTCTGTTTTTAAAAAAAAAGCTCTAGCACGTGTTAATCCCTGCTTCCCTCTGCGAAGGGCCAATCTTTTATTTTTATGTTGAGTCACCATCCTTTCTTTGAGCACTTCTTCGAGAGCATAGCTGTCGTTCTTAGTGTAATGTGCTTGTCCCAGAATACGATTAATTGAGGTATAACCATGATGCTTTTATCTTTGATATCTCTATATCTAGTCTTCACTTGAACTTCAGAGGTGCCTTGGCATTTATGTTTTGCTCCACAATTAAGGGCAAGCGAGATACCACTCTATCATGCTTTATTATGGTCATTACAATCTTGTTGATGTTTATAAATTTCATGTTATAAGCTCTTAGTTCGTTGATACTTTTCATTAGGAAACATGATTGCTAAGTTTTATTATCCATACATCATGCAATTGTTAAAGACCTGATCATAGCATTTACAATCAAAAATTATTTTGTTATCATTTACCTACTCGAGGACGAGCAGGAATTAAGCTTGGGGATGTTGATACGTCCAAAACGTATCTATAATTTTTGATTGTTTCATGCCATTTTTATGCTTTTAGCACTTGTTTTATATTAAGTTTATTATTTATTTGGACTAACCTACTAATAGTTGCAAAAGTGCACAATGTTCTTGTTTTACTCTTTGATGTGTAGAAATTGGGACTTTCCTGAAATCTGTCTGAGAACTTTTTACGAAGTTTGCCAGTTTGACCCTCGAAGATGACGTCAAATGGAGACCTGGCTGTTACGAAAGTTGTCACAATTTTCCATACGAAGATTTTAAGCCCGAGATCAGCCCAATCGGAGTTCGGACGCGGCCTGTAGGCCCGTTTTGGTGGAACCCTAAAAGGGGTGACGGAAATCCGAGAAGATATATAAAGGGAGGAAACCTAATTCGTGGAGGACTCCTCCACCCACGAATTTCAGCCACCAAAAGCCACGTTTTTGCCTCCCCCATGGATCCCATCTCCATGGGGGAGGGCTCCCAAGAAGCCATGAAGGAGGGAGGCTAAGGGGCGGCGCTCCCCAAGCTTGCCGGCGGCGGGGAAAGGAGTTCCCCGCACCGCCGGCGCCGCCGCCGCCCTGCGCCGCCGCGCTGCCCCTCTCCGCCGTCTTCACCGCCATCTCCATCACCATCTCCTCCTTGTATTCAGTGGTTCATCCTCCACAAACCTCTGTACCGTCCTATGTAAACATGGTGTTTGATGCTATAATATTTATCCTATGATTTACATCATGTTTCCGTAGTTTATTTGTCTTTTGATTGCTTAATTGAATGCATGAGGTTCATTAGAGTTGTATGTCTATATGGTGCTGTCCTTTGGTGTCCATTATATTTGTGCGCGCATGGATCAAACACCCTAGGGTTGGTAGTATTTGTAACGAAGCGGGGGAAGTTCTGCCGGAGTGACAGAAACCTGAGAACGCGAACCGATTAGTTGCACGTATGGGAGTAAGAGGACCTTGAACTTAAGGCTATGGTTGGGGAAACCTTAATGCATTGTTAGTATTTGCGGATGCTTGCTAACAATCCAATCATATAGTACTTGTAATCCCAAGTAGTGGAGTGCATGTATATTTAGCCTCTCCCACATAGAAAACTGCATCGAAGACAATGAACCAAGTACCTTCACTAATTAATCTTGGACAAAGCCACCACAATTACCACCTTTTTCCACACTCATGGTACTGTTAGTATATGGTTACTTAGTGTATTTTATTGCTGCAGCACTAACATTTACTTTCTTGTATTTATTATCTTGCAAAACTACTTCTCATACCCGTATTGCTACCGTAGTTTTATTTTCTAGATAATGCAAACGTTTAGTGTGCGTAGAGTTGTATCAGTGGTTGATAGAACTTGAGAGATTACTTATCCTACCTTTAGCTCCTCGTTGGGTTCGACACTCTTATTTATCGAAAAGGCTACACGCGATCCCCTATACTTGTGGGTTATCAAGGGACATAGCCCAACAACTACGTGGTTCTTTTATGGTTTCAAACAAAAGGCAAGGGAGAGTTTCTCCGCCAGAATCGACGAACAGGCTGCTGACAAGGAATGACGTTTCGGAAGCCAACCAACTTTCGGTGACAATCAGGAACAAATATGTCATGTGTACACTTAACAACGTACCGCCAATTCATTAGAAAATGCATCAGCGATCATGCCAAAGCCCCTGATACAACACAACCAGCGACGGAGTTAAAAAAAATGGTTCGGAGTATAAGATCCTGCTCACGCATTTTTTTAAAAAAAAAAACTTCGTTTGCCCCAACCCCACTCTAAGGACTAAAAGAGCCTACACGTGAGGACTGAGGCGGAGTGTTGAAACGTAAATATATTGCATAACCATTTCCACCAGTTAGGACTTTTGGGATAATTCGCTAATGCAGCAGTTCAATAGTTTCCAACCAAAAATTACAATAGTAAGTTCCTAGGCTAAAATATAAAAGGGCTGAATGTAGACATACAGAACTAATATCATACCAGATGACATGAGGTGATTCAAGTTGAGAAATGGGAGCAGCAATATTGGTAGACGCAACAGCTGCTTTGCTTTGGCATTTCTGCGTCACACCGAAATCTAGTCTAATGTAAACACAAAGGAGAATAAAAAAGAGGGGGCTGTTATGTATGGAATGACGCACTATTTTGACCGGACATAGCCTTATATCCCTCTCTATACATGTAAAAGATAACTCGTTTTGTTTATGGCCATTCTGATGATGAACCTGCATAAAAACCACACATTCCACTGTTAACCGGTCATGTTTTGTCCATTCTTGTTTGGATTTAAAGCTTGAGCTTAGATAGTACCTCCTCAGTCGAACTATAATCTTGAGTAGGCCAGAAAAAGATTCCATCACTGCATGAAGTAAATCTTTCCTTGAGCACCAGAACTCAGAAGGTTCGGTATCCAAAACCTTGTTGACCGTACAGCGATCGTGCCTAGACTGGCTTGATCGACCAGGAAAACAAGCGACGACGCGAATAAATCACGCATGGCCGCTCTAGGAAGGAAAAAATGCAAGAACTATCGACGGCCAGGGCGGCGTGGCCCAGATCGAAGGGAGGTCTAGAATTTTAAATTGATTGAAGATGGACATGTTTGATTCTGTTTAGGATCATAGAAAGTATTTTACCCCACCGGTTGTGGCTGGGATCTTTTAAAAAATTTATTATGCAAATAAAGGATATAAGACACATCGAATATGAATTTGTATACAGAAATATGCAACATATCACAATTGTCAAAATACTAAATTTAATTAACGGATTTTTTGTAATTGCTGATTAAAAACGGGTGACTTGGACAATTGTATGGTTAAAATTATATGATGTGTATAGGTTGCATGCAAAAAAATGGTGATTAAGGAATGTTGGTGGAATGACATGAAAAATTGGTTGGCTAAAATAGTGGACGATATGGATAACTTGCATGTTGAGATAGAAAAATCATAAATATATTTGTAGTGTGGTTTTACTTTATAAAAAGTATCATAAGGAGTATAGGTAGATATATAAATAGATAGACAGATAAATAGATAGATTACTTTGTCTAGACATGTTTGATTTTTGCAACAGTTTTTTTATGCTTTGATTTCGCCCGCGACCTCAAATTTTTCTGTCGTACGCCAGTCGACTGGCCCATTAAGCCCAACAAAGCAACACGTCACTATGATTAAGCAAAAATGAGATCTCTAATTACGGCTGGAGATTACATTTGGGACTGTCTATTTGTCAGTCGACTGTTTTTAATTTCGCGGTCAGTCTCATTTTAAGCCAATCATTCGTTGACATGTGTAAACTGTGGCCCACTACGCTAACGTCCCTGCGTAAAAAAGAACTGACGCTACGCGTGACTCATTTCCGCTTAACGGGCGCTGTGTGTAAAGCCCGACTCGAAAACCCACCTGCTGTCTCGCCCTGTTAACTCGCCCAACGCCCCAGGCCGACGCTCCTCTATTGGGCCGTCTTTGGTCAGACCTGCCTGTTAACAAGTAATTTTCTGTTGACCATTTCCCTCCATACGTGTAGCTAGTCCTGGTCTTCAGAATCGATTCCCACGATAGGCCACTCCTCACGTACCTATTTAAAACAGACTCACGTTCGGTTGTAAACAGTAGGACGTTCACGTGTACGGACTAGTACTTTGCTAATTTTTGAAAAAATGTTCTTTTTTTAAAATGGTTTAGATTTTAAACAAATATTATATTTGATAATCGTTCAGTTTGAGAATATTCATATTTAATAATGGTTCGTATTGTTGAAAAATGATCACATCTATGGACCAAAAATAGTAGTGAACCGGAAATGCGGGTGAACCAAAAATAATAGTAAACCAAAAAGGAACCAAAATTTGGGTTCACCAAAAATAGTAGTAAACCAAAAATATTGGCAAACCGAGTACGTCACGATGTGGGAGGGTCTTACCAAAATACAACAAAATGATAAAATATATAGGAGGTTCTACATTAGACAAGCTGACATCGAATAACTCCCAAGCAAAGGGTCTAGAGAACATCGAAAGAGATGACCAGGCGGTCATCGTTGTCTTTGTGGCAGAGGATCAGCACAACAGGCCCATGGCCTATCTGGTGCTCAGTTGCGAATTGCAGCCATCCAGCCGTGAAGCAGATCATTCCATCTTTGCAAGTGTAGTATGATTGCTTCATAGGTGTTCCAATCATATCTAAATGAGAAATGCATTTCCCGCCTCGGATATGTTGAGAACAGAGGCAATCTCTTTTGGGATCCGCTGTAGGAAATAAAAACAACATGAATAACACGACAGAAAAATAAGAAAGATTGCCGACAACTAGACAAAGAATTGCAGTCAGCTTAACAGTCCATTGTGCCCAACATCTAAAAATGTTATGGTGTGGACAAAAACATGTCCCAGACCAATACCTCATGTGAGGACACAATGATTCATCCTAGCAGTCTGACCAACAGTGAGTGTAAGTCCTCTTGAAAACACGACATAAATGGCGGTATCCTAAAAAACATGAGCTTCTATACATTTAGAATATACCAAAAAAAGAAAAATGAGTCGTACACTAAAGGTTCAGGCAGAGAAACCACTAAGTGAGAGAGAGCCAAGAAACAGAAGCATCATCGATTGGCATTAAAAAAAGATGATGGAAAAAGAGACATACAAAATATAATTCTCTATCCATCTAAATATAGAGACAAACTAATTATAGAGACATAATAAATATATAAAGAGACATAGCAAAGATAAAAGAGAGAGATGCAGTAAATTCAGAGAATGACAGAAAAAATTAAAAGAGAGAGATGCAAAGATAGAGATAGATACACTGCTACATGCAGAGAAACCACCAAGTGAGAGAGAGCGAAGGAACAGAAGCATCATCGATTGGCATTAAAAAAAGATGATGGAAAAAGAGACATACAAAATATAATTCTCTATCCATCTAAATATAGAGACAAACTAATTATAGAGACATAATAAATATATAAAGAGACATAGCAAAGATAAAAGAGAGAGATGCAGTAAATTCAGAGAATGACAGAAAAAATTAAAAGAGAGAGATGCAAAGATAGAGATAGATACACTGCTACATGCAGTAATAGAGATAGAGACAGATGAAGTAAATTCAGAGAATGACCGATGCATATATATAGAGAGATAGATGCACATGACAAGAGAGAAGAAAAATAAGAGAGATATGCAGATACAGAGAGAGAGAATGAACACTAGACTGATAGAGAGAGAAAAAAGATAGAGAGAGAGAGAGCTCTTGAATATATACATAATATAGAGACTGAATAGAAGAAATATAGAGATATATCATGACTGAGTAATCAAGACTGAGAAACTGAATCACTGAAACGAATCACAACACTGAAAACAACACTGAGACACTGAATAACTGAAACAAGAATGAGACACTAGAAATCACACAAACAAAACTGAGAAAAAAAATCAAGACTGAGAAAATGAATCACTGAAACGAATCACAACACTGAAAACAACACTGAGACACTGAATAACTGAAACAAGACTGAGACACTAGAAATCACACAAACAAAACTGAGAAAATAAATCAAGACTAAGAAAATGAATCAATGAAACAAATAAAAAACTGAAACCAACACTGACACACTCAAAAACTGAAGCTAAACTTAGAGAAGAGAGAGAGAGAAACCACTAAGTGAGAGAGAGCCAAGGAACAGAAGCATCATCGATTGGCATTAAAAAAAGATGATGGAAAAAGAGACATACAAAATATAATTCTCTATCCATCTAAATATAGAGACAAACTAATTATAGAGACATAATAAATATATAAAGAGACATAGCAAAGATAAAAGAGAGAGATGCAGTAAATTCAGAGAATGACAGAAAAAATTAAAAGAGAGAGATGCAAAGATAGAGATAGATACACTGCTACATGCAGAGAAACTACCAAGTGAGAGAGAGCGAAGGAACAGAAGCATCATCGATTGGCATTAAAAAAAGATGATGGAAAAAGAGACATACAAAATATAATTCTCTATCCATCTAAATATAGAGACAAACTAATTATAGAGACATAATAAATATATAAAGAGACATAGCAAAGATAAAAGAGAGAGATGCAGTAAATTCAGAGAATGACAGAAAAAATTAAAAGAGAGAGATGCAAAGATAGAGATAGATACACTGCTACATGCAGTAATAGAGATAGAGATAGATGAAGTAAATTCAGAGAATGACCGATGCATATATATAGAGAGATAGATGCACATGACAAGAGAGAAGAAAAATAAGAGAGATATGCAGATACAGAGAGAGAGAATGAACACTAGACTGATAGAGAGAGAAAAAAGATAGAGAGAGAGAGAGCTCTTGAATATATACATAATATAGAGACTGAATAGAAGAAATATAGAGATATATCATGACTGAGTAATCAAGACTGAGAAACTGAATCACTGAAACGAATCACAACACTGAAAACAACACTGAGACACTGAATAACTGAAACAAGAATGAGACACTAGAAATCACACAAACAAAACTGAGAAAAAAAATCAAGACTGAGAAAATGAATCACTGAAACGAATCACAACACTGAAAACAACACTGAGACACTGAATAACTGAAACAAGACTGAGACACTAGAAATCACACAAACAAAACTGAGAAAATAAATCAAGACTAAGAAAATGAATCAATGAAACAAATAAAAAACTGAAACCAACACTGACACACTCAAAAACTGAAGCTAAACTCAGAGAAGAGAGAGAGAGAGAAAATAAGCGACAGAGAAAAAATAGAGATAGAGATATTTGAAAATAAATAATTAATAGAGAAAATAGCAAAAAAAATAGAAAGAGGCAGAGAGATAAAACATTAAGGGATAGAGAGAGAGAGAGACTGAAGCTAAAAGATATAAAGAGATATCTGAAAGTAAATGCCCGTGCCAAATAGAGAGAGAGATAGAGCAAAAAAAATGAGAGAGACGCAGAGAGAGAGATTGAAGAAAGATCTAAATGCATAAAGTGATATATATATAGAGAGAGAACTGCAAAACTGAGAAATAGAGAAAACTGAGAGAGAGAACTGAGAAATAGAGAAAAGGATATATATAGAGAGAGAGAGATGCAGAACTGAGAGAGAGAACTGCTAAACTGAGAAATACATAGAAAAATGAGATATAGAGAGAACTACATAACTGAAATATAAAAGGATAGAGAGAGAGATACGACGAGTAGAGAAGAACTGAGAAAGCAAATTTAAGTGAGAGAGAGAGATAGAGAGATACCTGAACTGAAATGAGGTAGAGAAATGTCAACTGTGAAAGCAGAGAGAGAAAGAGATATAAAAGGATAGAGAGAGAGAGATACGACGAGTAGAGAAGAACTGAGAAAGAAAATTTAAGTGAGAGAGAGAAAAGCATAGAGAGAGATAGAGAGATACCTGAACTGAAATGAGATAGAGAAATGTCAACTGAGAAAGCAGAGAGAGAAAGAGAGAGAGATATATAGAGAGAGAGACCTCAAGCAACTAACACCTTCAGGTGATTAAATGCAGTACTTCAGAACCATGTAGATATATGAATCATGGTTAGTACTTCTGAACGTTGTGAGATCGCAGAAGTACATGTAACAATGGCGACTGAAACTGAAACTTGCACAATATAGGAACTGACACTGAACTCATGTTTTGCAAAAAATCTTGCATAAAGTGCTATAGTCATTTAATTAATTGTACAGCATAAACATAGTAATTATGCTACTGTTTTGCTAACATTTATTTTAATGCTGCAGGACAATGGTTTTACATTCACGGGATTGCTCCAGGGGGAATTTCGCACAACATATTCATCAACAAAATCATTATTTTCGATACAGGTACAATTTAATTAAAAAATATTTAACACTTACCGCAAGAAAAAAAGACTAAGCATATGAACAAAAGAAAATGTTACGATACAAGTTACGCTCTACTGATATAAAAAATTAAATGCAGATGGACCGTGCAGAGGAGACTCAATTTTCTTCAGATTTCATGCAAAAAAGGATTGGACAAGACCAACAATCAAGCGAGATTTGTACACAACTGTGAAAAATCTGGAAACAATCTTAAGAAATATGTTGAATACTATTCTAATTTTCCAAACGAGAAATTCCTCTTCATACTATTCACATCCCTGCAAAAAAGAAGAAAATTACTTAAGAACACAGAAAGAAAGAAGACACAAAAAGAAAGGTGTAAAACAGAGTTTATCCAAGAAGAATGAAAGAGGTAAAACAAAACCTGCTTCCTGAAGAACTCAAAACAATGCGTCAATGTCTCTTACATCATGGCCTATCACCTGAAACAAGAAACCAAAAAAACATATGGGCACTTAGCCACTTACCCTCGACAAAAAGAAAAAAGCCATGTGATGCCAATAAACAAAAAACAAGAAAAAAATAACAAAACTCACATCACATTCGCTGTACCCTTCGCTGTGCCCAAAATCAAAGTTATCACCTCCATATTCAGTGGGTATGCATTGGTATCTACACACAACAAAAATGCAGATATTCAAACACATATATAGTGAAAGAAAACACCAATAAACGTCACTACTGCCAACCAAAATTATACATATATGGACATATGGTCTCCATCATACAAACACATATGGTGTCCCATCCAAAACACTAATATAGATCCTGCAAAATTACTACCTATAGATCCAGAACAAATAAACGCCACGACATCACCCGGCGAGATCAAACCTTAGCCTAGACAAATCAACAACAAAACTGAGCCTCTAACCTACACTGATTCAGATGATTCAGACACTAGAAAAAACACATCCCTCACTACCCTCTGCTGCGGACAAAAGCTACTCACTACAGCATTCTCCCCCAAAACTCTACCACCCCGTCGCATGCATCCGCATCCGGCGACTTGGGAAATCCAACAAAACAAACACTCGCAGTTGCGTACCCGAACAGCCTCCAGGACAGGACAATTCTCAAGGACGGTGGTCAGTGCTCCCACGGTGATGTCAACGTAGTCAAGTTCGAGCAAACGCAGCTCCAACAGAGGTGATTCTCTTGAAGCATTGAGGAGTCGTTCACTGAAGACGTAGTGGCAGAATAAAAGGCGTAGGCTATTCAGTGTGGGCTACCTTCAAACCATGGCACCCGTTGAATGTAGGCGTAGGCTATGAAGTGGAACCTTTACGACTGAAACTTCGAACAGAAATTCTGCAATTACCTTTCGACGATATAACAAAGGAGCTCATCGGTGACAAAATTGTTCCCGGCAAACACCCGGCGACTTAGGAAATCCAACAAAACAAACACTGCCACAGTCCACAGAACTGACGATGGAGCTGGCTGAGCTAACAACACAGAGAATCTGTCCACGCCGCCAGCAACGCCACGACCGTCCGCGCATTTCAGCCATGGCAAGGCAGCAGATACCGGCGAAGCAAATCGACTACTTTGTTCCACCGCCTCCCCTTCCCCTCTCACTCTCTCTCAGCGACTTAGAAAACCAACACAGACAAAACACTGCCGCGGAACTGACGAGGGAGCTGAGCTAACAACACAGAGTACCTGTCCCGTCGCCGGCGTCGCCTCAACCTTCCGCGCATCTCCGCCATGGCGAGGTAGCGGCTGCCGGCGAAGCAAAATCGCCTCCTCTGCTCCATGGTCCACCGCCCCCCTTTCCCCTCTGGCCCTCTCTCTCTCCCCCCGACGGAATATTCTAGACGAAAAGGCACGCGGCGAAAAAGAAAGAGATAGAACAGGCTTCGGGCCAGAAACCAGCAAAGCCCACCGAATCCAAACCCGTTAGCACGAGCAGGACATGATACGCACTAGACAACCTGGCAGAAGCGAGCGCGCATCCTAACGCCAATCGAACGGGCAGAAAAAAGACTGAGAGGGAAATGAAAAACAGTCGGCTGACACACAGCAAAATCCTTACATTTTCGCAGGTCTTGTTAGGGCTTTGGCTGCTTTCTTTCGTGCTTCCGGCCGGGGCGGCTGCCCGGGAATAATGAAGGCGCGACGGATGCTGAGCATGGTGACGGAGAAGCTCAACGGCGGTTCGCTGAGCCGAATCAACGCCAGCAACCACCTTTTCTACCCATCCACCGCCCAAGCACAGCACCACCGTCAGATCCAACATCAGCAAGCGGCGGCGGCGGCGGCGGCGCAAAAGGATGACTACGAGTACGACGGCGTCTTGAGGCTGCCCCCGCGAAAACTCAGGTTCGAGCCGTCCCCCTCGCACATGGCCAGCAACCTCGAGTTCTTCCCCTTCGGCGGCGAGGGAAGTAAGATCATGTGCGTGGACGAGGCCGGCCGCTCCCTCCTCTACGACGCTGACGCCGGCACCGTCCATACCATGCCCACCCTCAGCGATCCCACCAGGCTGTGGTCCACGACCTCCTTCGCCGTCACCCGCGCCAACGCCCACGACCCCGACCGCCCCGACGCGATCTACCTCCTCGACTGCGCGGACGACAGCTTCCAGTTTCAGGCCCTCGTCTACGGCGATCCCGACCGCGACCCGCCGCAGCGCCGAGAATTCCAGGACAGCTCCGTAAGGCTGTTTTGTGCTCGAAGAACTTTCGCCTGGCATTGGCGCCAGCTCCCTTCGCCGCTCGTCCAGGACGACCATGACTCCACCTTCCCGCTCGAGTCCTATACCTACGCCGGCCGTGGCTCCTCCTTCACCCTCCAGTCCTACGCCCTGCTCCACGGAAGCACCATCTGCGTATCCTTGAACGGCCGCTGCAGTGAGGGGTTCAGGGACTCCCGCACTGGCACCTATTGCTTCGACACCGGCGCCGCCGGTGAGTGGACCAAGGTCGGCGACTGGACGCTGCCCTTCTGCTACTCCCGGGCCCTGCACGTCCCCGAGCTCGGCGACAACCTCCTGTTCGGCATCAACGGCCTCCGCTTCTGCGCCGTCGACGTATCTGGCGCCATGAAGACGACAAACAACGGACCATCATCAGCCGGCCCGGTGCTGCGACATGCGTGGCTGGATGTCGACCCGCCGCCGCCGGACTGGTATCCGTCGGAAGACAGCGTGGCGTACCTGGGCGCCGGCAGGTTCTGCATCCACAGAAACTTCGACATCATGGCCACGGATGGGTATGGTGACTCGTACACCGCCGACACGGCGACTCTGCTCACCGGCGTCGAGGTGGTGCGAGATGCAGGATCCTCCTCGAAGCTCCGGATGGTCAGGCACAAGTCCAAACGTATTGACCATAATATCGAGCATCTGCTCTAGATTAGCACCACTTCTTGCTAGTAGAAGATTGTCATTTAGATGCAGCTTCAGATTAGTAGTAACATTTATTTAACTTGATAGTAATGATTACCAACTTCTCACGTCAACATTTGTATGCATTTGTAGTGTACTTTACCATCTCTCAATCACAGTCTAGTTTATGAATACAAATTCCAATTACAGAGGAGAGTGAGAGCACCTCTAAGCTAAAAAAAATAGTAAATGGAGTGGGTAGTCCAAGATACTTAGCTTCAAAAAAATCGACTAAGACTTGAAATACATGCTTCACCTCTCCTCTGATTATTCCCTCACAAGATGGCCCAAAGTAAATGGAGCACTTGGCTGGATTAATGAATAAGTAAAACGCAGGTTTTGTACACCAACTTGCCACCAATGTGTGTTTAGATCACCAAGTTGCGAAACGCGAAAAACGGGTCACCAAGTTGGCACGCGTGAGCGTTTTGGTCACTTCGTGACGGCGGCCGTGAGTTTGCATACGTGGCAGACTGTTATGTTGCAAATTGCCCCTTAAATTTTTAATAATTCCAATTGTTCGCTCGTTTTCAACAGTTTTTTCTTATCTTTTTAGGACAAGAGTTGTATTAAACAAAAAATTTAGGGGGGAATTTGTAAAAAAAAAACAGTATGTCACATAGGGAAACTAACTGCCGCCATCACAGGGTAACCAAAACGCTCGCACATGGCAACTTGGTGACCTACTTTTCACGTTTCGCAACCTGGTGATCAAAACGCACATTCGCGGCAAGTTGGTGTACTAAACCTGCGTTTTACTCATTGTTCGGGAATTCGTTAACTGGTAACGGCTCGGTCGGCCACTGAATAGGGATTAATCGGCGAATCGGCCAATTGACTGAATTAATCGTCGAGCATTATTTGGTCGAGAAAACAGGACATGACAATATTTTGGCAACTTATATATAGTTTTTCTGTGTTATTTCATACTCCCATCATGGGAGTCCCATGTTACCAGCTATGTAACTATACTGAAATATGGCATACAAAATGGCAAAAAGAACAGCCAAGAAGTGTAGAAATGGTACCTGAGCAACAAAAAACCTACAGCAACATAGAGAGAAAAGAGGGAGGTTTTACCTTGCTAGCTGGTGAAGCCATGGTGGAGGAGCTGCTGCAGCACGCAGGTCGGAGGAGTCCTGCAGGTCGAGGCACGGATCGGGGCTGGAGGGCGCAGGTCGGGGCTGGAGGGCGCAGATCGGGGCTGGAGGGCGACGGGAAGGCGCTGGATGGGAGGGAATGGGGAGGGAGAAGGAGGCCGGCGGTGGCTGGAGCTCCGAAGATGGCCGGCGGTGGCTGCAGCCGCCGGAGAAGCCAGCCGCCAGGGGCAACAGAACGGGAGGGAGGAGAGCCAAACCCTAGCGATTTGGGTGTGTCAAGCGGGAGGTACCTGGGCGGGGTCACGTGCTAAATATTGGCCTCGCCCAACTACCCCTTCAGTTAAATGGTGTGGCCGATTATTCGGTCTGACAGCCGATTAACTGGCAGTTAATTGGGGTGACCAGTTAACTCGCCGAATATGTGCTTTTCGCGTCGGTGACCCTCCGAGCAGCGATTAACTGGCCAGTTAATCGGCGATTCAACCGAATTCCCGAACAATGGTTTTACTCTTAATGAATTGACCCATGCTTCTACTATACTTCTCTAGTACCTGCACCACTCTGTTCGCTTGTATTGGATCAGCCTTACACTTAAAAGAATAGCTAGGTGATATGTGATATGCCAGGTGCTCTTTGGCAGATTTTCACCAGTGTAATTTTATCCGCCTGTACTTCTTGTTGCAACAATGCAGATAAACCATCAGCTACAAAAAGGAGAAGAAAGGGCGAGAGTGGATCAACTTGTCGTAAACCACGAGAAGGCGGAGGGTCCCATTAAATTTCACCGAGTAGGTCAGTGTGGTCACACACTCCATTATCCAATTGACCCACCTATAAGAGAAACCCAACCTTACCATCAAACTCCTTAAGAAATCCCAATCAACCCTATAACTCTATATCCGCATGAATTCTGCATCTTCATATTTTTTTGACGAGATCTTCATCATATTAAGAGCCTCAAGACAATCAGATGAAACAGTGATCTTCTTTTCTAGATGGTCGGTCTTTGACTCTTTTTCTAGTCCTACCCACATTTGGGCCATGAAAGAAATTAAAGATTGGCGGTGAAGCATTGGGCAGGGCAGGGCCGGATCCAGTAGGTACGGAACAGTTAAAGCCACGCTACTTGACCGGCCCAGTAGGGACTAGGGAGTAGGGAGAAGCAAACTCCTTCGGTCGTTCCTCTCTGAAAAAATAAGAAGAAGCAACTTTTCCTTCCGTGCCGGCTGCCGCAGCGGGCATGAACTCCACATCGCCGACGGCGCCAGCCCCGCCACAAGCCACCGGAGGTAACCGTCCCCTCTCTCTTTCCTCTGGCTGCCTTTGCAATGCCTCTATCGTTGCCACCTACAGTAGATTTATAAGAAAAGGTCCCCTCGTCCGTAGCTAAACGGGAGGCAGGGGTTTAGGCTTTGGTCGGAGACGGAGGGGATGATACTCTAGGACTTTGTAATCGGAAATTGCACTTGGAATCGAAGCAGATTAAGCTATTGTTACACACGATCATCCGTGGCTGCGGTCCATGTGGATGGCAGCTCCCTGATTCTTATGGCGCTGGGAGAGGCATGATTTTTTGTTCCTTGCTCCAAACGAGTTGAGATACCCAGAGGCAAAAGCACAAATCTGTAGTTTAGTTTGTATATTCACTTTCCACCTATGTTTTAAGTTAGCGAGCTTATTCACGTAGGGGTGTACCAAGCTTCAGGAACCTAGTGAGCTGAACTATATGTGGCCCGAGGATCTCATGCTCGCGAGGCTCAACACAATCTCAATCAAAGGGTTTAGTGGGGAATCCGAACTGATGGAACTTCTGTACTTCCTGCTGAGAAGGGCACCCACGCTCAAGACACTGCAACTCAAGACACGTGCGCTGGAGCCATATGGTTCGTCCGATCAAAGAAACATAAGTCGCAAGATAAAGCGAGGTGCCGTTACGCGAGGGAGATGGCTTCGACGCAGTTGGCTCCCAAGGTTCCATCCACCGTGGCGTTCAGTGTTACATGACCCGCGCCTGTGCTTACTGAAAAACGCCACAAGAATGTCGCAGATCATCAGCAGACGAAGGTATGTTGCTATATAGTTACTCCGTCCGTTCACGATTAGATGGCTTCAATTTATCCACATGTAAATATATTTAGACATGTTACATGTATAGTTACATCCGCATGTGGATGAATGGAAAATCATCTAATTTAGAAGGAGGGAGTATATGTTATTTTGGTACTCCCTCCAATCCAGAAAATGTATCGCTGGAAGTGAACTGAACCACTACTTACAATTTATAGGATAAATGTCTTCTTCATCCATGTGTCTGCACACGCCTACTCACTGGAGCATGCATACATGTTCTGTTACAAATCTCGCGGCTGAAAATGTAGTACTGGTACTGCTTGTACTGCCACTTGTAAGAGCATGTCCTGCATTGCATTTCAGCTCTACCCCATCAACTCAAAAGCAAAAAATTAGCTGATTCTTCTTCTTTCTAACTCCGATAGAGCTTTCAATCTCAGAGGTAGCTCACCCCGGCCCTTCTTTTGGCAGGTGGAGATCGACTGAGCCGTGCGAATGTCGAAACATTAATTACTCCCTCCGTTAGATAATTCTTGTCATGGTTTGAGCTAAAACCACGAAGCGGAGGTAATAGTTCTCATGAGCTGATACATGGACACGTCGCCGATGCTTGTCCACACAAGGCACGCCTTCGGACCACCCAGGGCTTGAGATCTGAACCACGACGGAGACGCTGCATGCGTGGAGTCCGGAGTTGGTTGCATGCATGCATGCGTCTGCTTGCTTGTTTGTTGCTACTCTATATTTTGGCTTGGCAACATGGATCGCCAGGTTACTTGCATAATTTGTTTTGTTACTTTTGGTCTGGTCCAGTTCGCAGCACGATCAGGCATGTGGGCGAATTGAATGCGCTGCATGGAACTCAACGATTGCCTGTAAGTCTGTAACCGGTCCCTGGTTTTATAGAAAGAGATTGGTTTGGCAAGATACAAAAGATATCATGTGGAGGTCTGGGGTTTTAGACCTTGAAACTAGTATGAGCAGATGTTTGCTGTTCAAATGGCTCTGCAATCTGCAATACTCTCATGGAACCTGGCAGGAACTTTTGACCCAAAAAAATTACCTTCATAGTAAGGTTCTTGCTTACGCCGAAGCTAGACCAGATAGTTTTGGCAAAGTCTCGTGAAGTTTAACATACTTTTCAACACTTATGTGGGCACAAATCGAGCATGCAGCAACAGTGTCTGGCTATCATATGCGTTGCTTGTTTCTCATCGGTGGTTTTGCTAGTCAGTTGTTGCATGCACAATGCAATGCCCTGGCAGCACACACATGTACAGTCCTCGGTGTCTCAAAGTCATATATACATATACATATACATATACATATACATATACATATATTTATTTATACGCATGCAAAGTGTTGGTTGCCATTTAAATGCAGGCAGGAGGAATTGTTTCCAAAAAAAATTGCAGGCAGGAGTGGAGGACCAGTCTGCATGCATGCATCCCAGGGACAGCAAATGCGCATGTATTTATGCCGTATTTATACATGGACCAGTATTAGCAGCTAGCGTTGTATTTATGCCGTATTTATACGTGGACCCAGTATTAGCTCGATCTGCTGCCTGCCCGACCGTGGCCAGGACCACATCGAGCTTGAGATCTAACCGGGGAGATACGGTTGGTATATGGCCGGAGTATGTGGTTTTGTTTGCAGTAGACATTTTGGCTTGGCACTTTGGCAGGTTGGATCACCAGTTTACTCTCATAATTTGTTTTGTTGCTTCTGGTTTGATTGAGTACGTACATGTGGGCGAATTGAATGCGCTGCATGCATGCATGCATGGAACTCAACTGATTGCTAGTACGTCCGGCCCAATCTCCTTTCTCGTCTTCTTCTTCCGTGGAAGCAAATTGTTTAGATTCAATACATCTCCGACCCGATTGGTGTCAGAAATATAATATATACATTGCACAGCCCTTTCCTATCAGTTCGGATTTTTAGAATAATTGGTTAGTGCATCAATTCAATATGGTATCAGAGCCAGAGGTCTAGAGTTCAAGTCCTGCCCAACGCAGTATTAAAAAATTAAATATCTGCGGACACCCTAAAATCCACGTCCTAGGCTCGTGAGGAAAAGTCCACAGCCTGGACGTGAGGGGGAGTGTCAGAAATATTATATATACATTGCACAGCCCTTTCCTATCAGTTCGGATTTTTGGGATAATTGGTTAGTGCATCAATTCAATAATTGGTAGGAGCCAATTTCTACGGATTGTGTTCCTACGCCCCGATCCGATAGGAGACACCCTAATCTTTGTTTTACACTCGTCCATAGTAGCCACTGGCGGAGGCAGGATTGGCTGATTTTGCATGTTGAGGGGGGCCGGTTAGAACAAAGTAAATAAAAAAAGTGCACTGTTCATACTGATTTAGTAGCAAATCCATGGTGTTGGGGGGGGGGGGGGGGGGGGGGCCAGGGCCCCTGCTGGTCCCCCCTGTCTCCGCCAGTGATAGTAGCATCAATACATTTTTTTTAAATGTGTTTCTGCCGTAGTTTTTCTTAGTTTTGCAATTAACCATCTATTTTGTACGTGCAATCCTTTCAAATTACACCGTTGTGTGTTCAGTCCTGACAAAGCTGTAGATCATGGCACTTGTTTCTTTTTTTAAGAATTGGGAGCGACGACTTTGCATCGAAACGATGCACATGCATGGCCATATATTATTGCAAAATCCAAACAGTCATATAAAGAGCATTACAGTTCACGGGTCACACAAGGTTGAAACAATGATCAACCACCCAAAAATTGGAGTACTAGAGAGTAGACACACCTTTTTTTTAGAATTAAGCCAACCAGCACAACTGAAGATATCTCGAGTGATTGCCATCAAACGAGCACAATATCTCGAGTGACCGCCATCAAACTAGCACAACGGTGTTCATAAGTTCTCGCTGGACCAGATGAGGAGAAATGACTACATGTGAATCCAATACACCGTCTTGTTAATATATAACCTGCAAATAATGAACTAATTGCAATGCAACGGCGCGAGCATGCGTGTTGCATATGGGTTGTCCCTGCGATCGCATTGAAGATAAAGCCGGATTCAAACCTGACGTTTCTTGGGGGTTTGAAAACTCGCAAAATTCAAGGCCTGGCTGGCGTGACCGAGACTCCGGCCAGCCGGGATCACCGCTGCATGGGGATGGGCCACGGTACGGCGATCGAGGGACGGGGAGGGTCGATCGATCGGTATCTTTGTCTGTACGAGAGTTAAATTTTGTTCGGTCTTGGCCTCGTAAGCTGTGATCTTAGCCCCATGCTGTTGCGTGTGGTGATTTCCGAGGCATATACAATAAATTTCTTTCCACCAGGAGAGCTAGGCGTACAAGGCAACACTCGACTGCCGGCCAGTGGAGTCGCCGGTATTTATTGCGTAGCATCACAGGACGTCCAGCATCACATGCCAAAGACACAGCTTGGAAGCCATGCAACTCCCTTTTTACTCTAAACCAAGCTCTTTTTTTGAATGTTAAATTTCGGGGGCAAATTATATACTGTAGCCATTTTTTGCAGTTGCAGGTATAATTACTGAGCACGCAACATAGCTGCATACCCTACAAACAGCAATGTGCAACTATGCACCACGATACCAACATTGGTTTTAAAGAAACGAGTTAGCTCTAGCTCCATCTGAACTTTCCGACTTGGCCATACCATTGCTGCATGGACCCAAAAAGGTCAACAGGGAAAAGCTTCAGTGTGGAGTACGCCTACTTCTTTTCCTAGGCCCAGGGGCAAGAAAGCAGAGAACCGTTGCGCCATCCTTGAATGCGCCTCCCAACGACCCCAACGGCTTCTTCTTCCTCTGGACTCCGGTTGTACCACACTCCACTCTCCCCTCTCTTAAGAAAAGAAAATGAAGCAATGATGAACTGCATCCATGGACCCAATGGCACGCATGTGATCTGCCATGGGAGCAGCAGATTTTCAAACCAGACTGTTTTCAATTTCTGCTGCTGCCGCTGCTATATACCGTAGCAAGAGCAGGCACCTTTGGAGTGAACACTGTGGCAAGCACTGTTCAGTGTTAGCAGCTTCACAATCACACAGCCATCTGATCTGATTGCATCCTAGGCTTGCTTGATCCATGCCTTGATACCACTCAAGTATCAGGCGCCAGATTTCCCCAAGACCACATGCTACAAAACGGGCGCCCACTGCTTTGGCTAATGCTCAAACCAAGTACTGCAAATTTGTTGATTAGCAGCAAATAATCATCTATCTTTGCACGTGATGACAGCACAAGTTCAGGCAAGCAGAGAGCCAGGGGCATGCAGAAGAAGATGCAACTGTTTTCTTTTCCACTACCCCTGATCATCACTTATTACATGGCGCAACAGACAATGCAACAGCAGCAGCTGCAACTTGTTTTGCCCTAAAACCGAGGGCCCTTGCTGCGCTGTGTGTAGAAGAGAGAGACGGGGCTGGCAGTTGCAGAGGCCGGTTGGTCAGGGCAGGATGATGGTGAGCCGTGAGCCACACACAAGGGAAGAAGATGCCCAGGAAATTCACATGCTAGGCCACTCTCAAGAAAAAAGATGATGAACAGGCGCACACAGACCAGCTTTTTGGTTCTTTGGCCCTCATCCAGGTCCACCAACAGTAACCTGCACTGCCAATCTGCAATGCAAATCGCTCTCTCCTGTGGAGAGATGGAGAGAAAATGACAAAAAACCGCCACATTTGCGGACGAGTTGTCAAAAAACCACCACCGATCGTCGTTTTGACACATAAATACCACTTTTGGGGCCATGCTGTGACGAGGAGCACTAATTTGTGTGTTTAATCATTTTGACAGGTTTTATGACAGTATGGGCCCACGCGTCAGGTCTACGTGGCAAAAAAAAAAGAAGGCAAGTCAACACGGTCTCTACGCGAGCGAGATGGGGGAGATGAGATCGAGAGGAGGAGCACTGCCCTGGCCGCGCCCGCCGCTGGCGGCGCCCACCCTGTCCGTGCGCAAGCGCATCGGCCTCAATGGCGACATGGGCTGGCTCGAGTACCTCCTCCTCGCCGTCGAGTCCGCGAAGGCGTCCTGCTGCAGCTCTCAGTCTGGCCACGGTCGCCACCGCGCCGCCGTCCATCAGTGCGGCCGGCCTTCCGGGCACTCGGCGAGGTTCGAAGTCGGCGTCGCTCCCGGCCATAGCGCGGCGGCGTCGCTCCCGGCCGTAGCGCGGGCGAGGCCAGGCACGGGCGCGGCCAGACGGGCACGGCCCCAGGGCGAGCGCGGCCAAGGGCGACCTGGAACCACGCCAGGCTGCTGTACCACCGCCTGGTGTGCCGCCTGCCGCACCTCCTCGCCGTCACGCTGCTCCTCGTCGTGTGCCCGCCGCTGGTGTCCACGCTCTCCTTCGACGCGCTCTAGGGCGAGGTGCGCGCCAACGCGCCCCTGCTGGTGGCGGCGTGCGCGGGCTGCGCCGCAGCGGCGTACGCCTACGCCATGTCTCGGCCCCGGCCAATGTACTTGGTGGACCTGGCGTGGTACAAGCCGGGCCCGGCGCACGAGGCGACGCGCGGCGACGTCGCGGCCAGGGAGGGGCGGCCGGCGCGTGCGTGCGTTGACCAGGCCTCTCTTCCCCTTGCTTTTTTTTTCTTTTCTTTTTTGCCACGTAGACCCGACATGTGGGTCCCACATGGCAGAAAAACCTGTTAAAACGCTAACCACGAGCGATCAGTGCTCCGCGTCACAACCTAGCCCCAATAGTGGTATTTATGTGTCAAAACGACGACCGGTGGTGGTTTTTTGACAACTCGTCCGCAAATGTGGTGATTTTTTGTCATTTTCTCAGAGATGGATCGTGGACCTACCTGACATGTGGGCCCTGGCAGCACAATCAAACGTGGAGCTACAGTTGTCCTCATGGAGATGACCAGGCACAACAATGCCAACCCTAATCCAATCACGCGGCAACACATCTTTTCTTTTGAACTAGTAGCAGCAAGCTGTATATGGATATGGGTCAGATTATGTAAGCTGGAACTGCACTGAACACCACACCCAGGGATCAATGCATTTTTGACGCCGTAGTTCCAGGATTAACTTTGAACTACTAGCAGCAATTACATAGTAGCTGCATTCCCTCACCTTGTGGTTTTAATTTTCAGCGAACCCCAAGATATGCCAAGATCACGGCAACTAGGTGCTTGTCTGTCGGATGGGTTCACCGTGACTTGACAAATGGCGAAGCAGCATTAGTGTCTTGCTGTTAAAACGGAGGAAATTGCAGATTCCACCACCTTCATGTCATTCTATTGCACAAACCACCAGGTTCACATGTTTTTTGCACTCTCCACCAGGTGTATATTTAATCTGTTGCAACTTAGCCTAAACCCACTATAGACAGCTAAATTTGTGGAAATCCGCAGCAGCTCCCGAGCACCACTGCTCCCGTTATTCGAACTTTTTGAAAATCATACTTTTTTGCTTCTAAAAATTCTGAAAAAAATTACATAAATAAACATACATGTTACGCAAGTATGCCAGAAATTTTGGAAAAAATGCGTTATATTTTGGGCTAGGAAAAAAGTGAAATTTCTGACAGATTCAACTCACTTTTTACTGACCACAATTTTGCTATTTTATACAGCTCAAAGTTTTTTGTACTGTTTACTTACATTTTGGTAGGCTAGCCTACCAAAACATTTTATAAGTAGGGACAGAATAGCCTACCAAAACGTTTTATACTCAGAGAGGGTATTATATTTCAATATAGTGAAAACAATATTTTTTTTTTGAAAAGAGAGATATATAAAAAGTCTCAATGTACTTGGTCAACTAATTAAAAAATATGTTCGGCTTATCCATGTTAGACCCGACCGTCGGCTGGCTGTCAATTGGGATAAATAAGGCATTTAGACTTGTTTGCAACGGATTAGCCGTAGACATGGTGGAGAGTGCAAAAAATATGTAAAACTGGTGGTTTGCGCAACGAAATGGCCTGAGCATGGTGGAATGTGCAATTTCCTCGTTAAAACGGGTACATTGTTTTGCTCTAGTGGGTCAGATCATGGGCTCTACTGATTGAAGTAAACTAATGGTGCACTGAGCATATAGAAAATTCACAGTTGACATGGAACCTGCCAAAAGATTTGCATTGCCTTGTGATTTGTCCTGAGCTGCATGTTTTGATGTCTTGTGGATCAGATCATGGGCTCTACTGATTTTATGCGATTGGACCACACAGGATCAAGCAATATATTACTCTCCTTTTTTACGTACCCGTTTTATAGTTAGTTTGCCTTCTCTATTTTGAAATAGATCATAATACTAGTTTAAGTAACACCGACAGCTTACTACAAAGGGATGAAATTAACTGTCTTGTGCCCCATGAGGAAGAAAAGGTGATAATCTCAAGACTGACATAGTTTATTTCTCCAACCGTGGAAACAATCAGCTAATTACAGCAGTTCCTCTATATCAGAAAAAAGAGAGGACACATCAGGCAAAGGCACATTTGGCATTACATTTTTCTGCGTGGTAACACGATAAATAGAGCAGTGTTACAGCAGCAAGTATCACGTGAACAGAGCAAAATTAATAGTTAGGGGGTGGAGGTACCTCACTAGGTGTTGTTAGTCAGATCAGATCTACGAGTGCCTCTTCGAGCAGGCCCTCCAAAACCACCTCACAAACCATGGTGTTGGCTTCAAACATCTCTAACCGTGTCGTGTCAGCGCCGGCAGCCTCCACCAACTCCCTCCTAAGAATCATGTCCACCAGAAGGTTTCGCTCGATAACTTCGCCGGGCGGATACCGGTCAAGTATCGACCAGCTCCTTATGACTCGCCAGATTTCATCTGCCGCCGAATTACTGGAATCATCGTCGCAATCTTTCCGTTGCGAACATGTTCGGCCCCATGGGTAAGCAGACAATTCTGCTGTCCAAGTAAGCTCGGTGAGTGCCTCGTTGACAGCATCGAAAAGAAGCTTCTCCTTCGACCGCCTTTCCCTCCACTTAATTCCCTCTCCTTTGTAATCAGATAATTTTTCAAGCAACTTTGGGTCGAGAGGGCTGGCCAACATGCAGCCGCTTCTGTCCATGCCAGCTGAGGAGACTAATTTCTGTATAAATGTCAACGAGTCCTGATCTTCGTCCGCCTTAGAGAAAAGCCTTGATAGTCTCAAAGAATTTGGCGACATGACTTCATTTGGGGATCTTCCCATGACAGGGATCTTGAAAATGATCCTATAAGCGGAGACCTGGACAAGGCATCTGCAGAGAGATGAACAGGTGTGTCATTCACACTATGATGATACCTTTTCAGTCAATAGTTTGATGAGATTGGTTCACAGCTTACGTGGGGATGCAGAGATGAAATTTTCAGATGAGTACAGTAGCCTCCTATTATTATCACAGAGAAATGGTCCATCCGGATCTAGTACAGACACAGGGCTTGGTTGTTCTTGAGACTCGCCAAAGATTCCGAGAGCATCAAGACTTGGCAAGGGACAAATGTCCTAACAAAATAGAGCAAAACTTGAGTAATTTGAACTTTCGATGGCTATAGAAATGAAAGAATAGAAGTATGAACAACAACTGCGTTAAGATAGCAACGAAGAGTTATGTAGTTCACAGTTTCGAGCTATGGATAGCTATAGAACAGAACGAGAAAAAAAGCATGAACAATTGCTGTAATAAAAAGAATTTTTCAGCACAAAGTGAGCAATTACCTTGGCGGGGATGATGGCCACATCATTGGTGTGACAAGAACTAGCCACGAGTCTTTGCATAACATCATCATCAGTGTTAACTAAAGCAAGTTTCTGTGTATTGTCCAGTGTAAAATAGCTAGAGGCTTCACTGCTATCACCAACAGTCACCGCACTTCCATTCATGAGAGTGTATCATTAGCAGATGAAATTCCAGAAGGATCTAGCTTCTCCCGAGCTGATTTCTTATTTTTAGAGAAGAGGCTGGAAACTTTTTCCCTAAATGAAGATGGCTTCCTACTTTTTTCACTGGCAGGTTCCTGAGAATGAACATCAACTTTATTCAACTCCGGGCCTCCATAAGATAGAGAAAGTGGAAGAGACCGAGACCTTGGCAAACATGAGAAAGGATCTTCAGTATCCTGCTCAGGTGTTCTGCTCTCCAATGTTATCCCCCCAAACACTTCCTGATCTTTCTTCCCTTCAGGAATTGTGAGCATCTCACCTAGTGTGCCCGTACTTCTACGTGCCCCTCTTTCTTCCTCACCACTGGCACTTGATGATACCACTGACCATCTCTCCAAAATCCGCCTTTTCGCTTCCTTAACCACCGAGGGTTCACGTCGATGGGATGCCTGACTAGAGCATGATGCAGAGTAAGGGCTGTCGCTCCTGCTCAGGAACTCCCAGGAACGGCCAGAAGTGGGAGTACCAAACTCCAAATCCTCACTTATTTCGCCCGACACTTCTTTTGTAATCTCAGTCCCTGACTTACTAAAGGATCCATCTTCAATGTAAGCGTCATGGTATTCATATGACATCGAATTTTCCTCATCCTGGCTGTCTTTTAAGCGCATCCTCATCTGCCAAGTGATCTCCTTGGCCAGTCTTCTCGAGGATACAGTTTCATCAACTGCCATCACACTATCATCTTCACTATCTGGTTCTGTTGATGATGCAAACGGAGACACTGGGATCATATCTTCATGAGACTTTGCAAGTCCTGGCTTTAGTACTACAATTCTTGTTGGTTCAGGCAAAGCTGAATTTGCTGGGGCGGCATTTAAGCTCTGGTGGCGACTGCATCTGTTCCCTTCAGTCTCATTTCCATCTGAATATAGCTGCCTCCCGACATGAATGTTGCCTTTTCTCTTCATCGATTCCGACGGCTTCAGTATGGTTATCTGCTTTACCTCGGAAGGTGGCGTAACAGGTTCAAATCCATAATGGCTGTTTGACAAGAGCGGATTCGGCTCATCCAGGAACTTCAGGAACATGTCTTTATTTGAGCTTAAAAACTGCAGCGCTTCTTGGAACTCCTTTGAATGGAGAAGCTTCTCGTCTGTCGCCAGACGTTTCGCTTCAGCAAACTTTTCGCGAACAAGGGACATTCTCTTGTCACAAGAAGGCTCATTTCCTTGGTGCCTGCTCTTGCTGCTATTGATCTTAGAGGGCTGATCACCTAAACCACCCCATATCTGCTCATGGGGTGTTCCTGCCTTCTGGTTTTGGTAACATCTGCTTTCCTTCTTTGGCTTGACATTTCGGCCAAAATTCTCTCCGAAACCACCAGACTGGTACTCCTTACTGGGTTTTCTTCCGGATATCAGATCAGACTGGTGGACTGGACCATCATTTAGACCCATCAGTCTGGCGACAACATTCAACGGCTCGTCATCAGGCACCCCTTCTCTCCACATGTCCTGCTCCATGAGCATCTTGACGGGTGCCACACCAGTTCTGTTGGTGGGTGAGCTTGATCGCTTCGTCGGAGAGGTCCTCCTTACCTGACTGTCTCTCTGTAGTAGTAAAAAAGAGAATGGAGATCAGAAACACTGTCACAATTGATTAAGTTTATGTTGGGCATTTTCCATAGTTAAACAACAATAGGAACAGAAGGCCAGAAGAAAGATGAACCATTTTCACATACTTGTTTATCTTCAATCTGAGCAGGGAAATGGTTACTTGCCATCTTGAAAGTCCCGCTCCGGTCCTTACCAGCCGGAGAAACTGCAAACCATATGGTACATTTCATAAGAGGAAGCAGAGAGTAGACCACAACAGCAACTGAAGGGGAGAAAGCAACGTACTGTCTCGGTGCGCCTTCTCGGTGAGCATCTTGGTGGCGACGACGCCGTTGCCGAGGTCGAACATGTTGATGACCTTGCCGAGGTAGCCAGGGAATGGTACCTGCAGGTCCTGCTTCTTGTTCTTCTGCTTCCTATCCTGAGCCCCTTTCATGGCACCACCGCCAACACCCTGCACGCACGTATGCATCATATTAATGGGAGGAGCGTATCAGCGTTGGTACCAGAAAGAAGATTTTCAAAAATCTGAATCTTGGGGACAGCAGATGAGTCAGTTTTGGATCGAAAAACAAAAACTTTTGAAACCGTGGGGGGGATGAGACGCGGACAGGACAAGCGCCAAGAACGGAACAAAAAACAACTGCATCGCAGGGCCCGACGACGACGAGCTAGTACGAAAGATGACTGGTCACGTGAGACGCACTCGCTCCCGCGAGAGGCCACTGGAGCTCATCATGGCAATTTCGCCGGGCTCGAAAGGCAACAGGAGGAGCCAAAAAGATTGGGCTCGGAAAAGATGGCAAAGTCGACAAATGTGCGTGTGCAGCAATAGAATCTCGTCGCAAATGATATTGAAGAGAATCTCGCCGCAAATGATATTGAAGAGAATCTCGTCGTAAATGATAGACCTTTGCTGAAGCGAATCCACGCAGGGAAAGGCGGGGGATTTCTTACCCGAACCGGGGAGGCGATGGATGGAGCCCCCGGAGAATCAAATCGGCACGAAAGGGAAAGCGGCAAAGGTGAAGCTCCCACGCATTTTCCGAGAGAATCCAGCCGCTCGACCAAGATGCGACGGCAATGGCGAGACGCCGTCGAGTGAGTGAGTGAATGGCCGCGGGATCGATGCGAAAAACGTCCCCCAACCAAAGCAACCCCCGCAAGGCGAATCAAATCCAAAGGCGGCGGTAATAGTAAAGAATTAGGGGATGAGCAGTGAATAGATTAAAGAGGGCTGAGGGGCGGCGGGAATCTCGTGATTGGGACGGGACCTGGTCGGCGAGACGCCGGAGCGGATACGGCCAGGCAGAACAGGCGCCGGGCCGGCGATGCCGTGGTCTGCAGACGCTCCTCCTCCACTGATACTATGACGATTAATCCCTTCTCGGCGCACGACGCGGCCAGCGAAGAAGGGCAACGGCGATGAGATGATCCCCATGGATGGATGGATCGCGTAGGGGATTGGTTTTAGTTAACTGCGGTACTAGCAGGCAGCATTCATCGATCGATCAATTACTACTACTCGTATCGCATGAATCGGCAGTACAAAGGACACCACTAGTAGTAGAAGTATTTCCTTCTTTTTGTATGTCTATTTTCAGGGAAAGCGAAAGGGAAGAGAAGATTAGAGTAATGAAATCGGGGCGAAGGTCACCTCGGCCTGAAAAGAAAAGGCGCCGCTTTTGGGGAAGAGGAAAGCGACGGGGCTGAACGGAAGGACGAGGGAAGGAGCGGTCACCTCCGCGACCCAGCCCCCCAAAAGGGCAAACCACCACCCGGAGAAGAAAACGATGGGTTTGGGACGAGGGAATCGTACCTGCAGCGCGGCGCCGCCGGTGGTGGCCGGACCACCCGTGAGGCACCTGTACGCGCGGATCTTGTCGGCGACCTCCTACCCGCTGGCCGCGGCTCCTCTGCCGGTTCCGCGTCGGCTCCTTCACGCCACGGCGGCGGCCGGCGAGAGCGGCGGCGCGGGATGTTCCCCGAGCGAGAGGAGGCGTCAGCGGGACGCGGAGAGCCTCACCGCCAGAGTACCCGCCCAACTATGACTCCGTCGCCGAAGAAGCGAAGTAGCCTCAGCACCGATCGCGCGCGCAAGGGGAGGCGAGGTCGGTTGTCCGCAGGAAGGAAGATCGGAGGCGCCGTGCGCGTGTCCCGTCTCTACTCCAGACGTAGCAGCAGCGCTGTCTCTCTGTGTGGTAGTCGCAACGGCCGCAATGGCTGGCGCACACGGAAGAACTGCAGGGGAGCTGGAGCGGGGAAGGTTGCTGCTAGTGCTAGAGAAGAGAAGAGTGGGAGGGAGGGGGAGTGGCACAGCACAGGGCACGTGAAGCCTCATTAATGGTCCGGCCGCGGCGCCCGAACTCACCACAACTCCACCGGTACCGTACCGTAATCCACTGCGATTACGCCTCACTCAATCAAAGATGACACTTTGCTTGGTTTTGCTTGTCAAATCCGTCAGCTTCACACCACACGTGCCTCGCATCAGCCCCTTGTTTGGCCGGCCTCGCTTTATTAATCACTTGGGATGTCTGTATTATCTCACCCCGTGTGGCCGCCCGGCCAGACCATGTGCTCGCCTGGGGCCGTTGTTTGTTTGTTTACCCGCGACACGATCGACCACGAAAGTGTGAGGATCTTGCTCTACCCTTTCTTCTTGTTTTACTCTTTTTGGCTTAACCTACTAGTATTTCCTACCATTTTCAGTAGTGCCGGTAAATCCCCAATCCTCGCGCCTTGCTCCCCGTGATCTCATGGATGGATCGCGCGTATGGAATCACTCAAACTGTTTGTTGTGAGATTTATTTATCTATGCCGTGTGCAGACACGGCGATCCCTTGGGCCAGCCTAGCCTATCATCATCGGTTAGCTTGGCTGGCGGGGTACGTGCATGTGCCCGCACAGTGCTCGCGACGACCTCTTCGCTGGGCCTCCCCATAGTACCGGTGAAGCTCGGCTGGGTGCTCACTGATGGCCTCAGTAGTGCCGGTAAATCCCCAATCCTCGCGCCTTCCGGGATTTGCTCCCCGCGATCTCATGGATGGATCGCGCGTATGGAAACACTCAAACTGTTGCGAGATTTATCTTGTGCAGACACGACGAGGGGAGGCGATCCCTATCATCGGTTAGCTTGGTGGCACTGCTAGCGGGTACGTGCGTGCATGTGCCCGCACAGTGCTCGCGACGACCGCTCCGCTCAGCTGGGCCTCCCTCCCCGTAGTAGTACCGAACCGGCGGGCGAAGCTCAATCAACGCCCAAGGTGAAAACCATGGCGGTTTTCGTTCATCTTCCCATGGGGGTGGGTGATGATACACTGACTGATGATGTGATGGGTGTTGCGTCGGGGCCGCCCTCGTCTCGTCGGTCCTCCCGGGTGCGACACGTCGTCGGCAATCCGACAAGGAGGAGACGCCAAAGCCAACGCGGTCACGCACCAACGTACGCGGATTCAGATTCACTCCCCAATAAGGATTTCGCCTCACCCGTCTACTCACTCACTCACATCCTAGCCTTTTCTGCTTTCGCAGGCTCAGACCATACCCCTTGGCTGGCACACACACCACCGTCGTTTCAGACCCGCGCCACAACGCACTTTTCACCATAAATATACACGACCAAGCAAATGATCGCTATTTCACTCGGATTACTGTCGTTCATGTCGGGGTTATTAGGGCACCTCCAACGGCGTGGCGCAAAGGGACACCCCAATGTGTCCCTTTTTGTCCGTTTGGGGGCAGACCGCGGACGCGTTTTCAGTTTGGGGTGGAGGTGGCCCCAACGGCGTGACGCAAACAAGAAGGACAAGGCGATAAAAAAAAAACACGATAAACATATAGGGCAGGTTCAGTAGTAGGGCCCCACGGGCCAGTGACACAAACACGATAAAAAAAACTAAAAACCCTATCTAAAGGGTTTAGGGGAGGGGCTGGCTGCCGGAGTTGGCGCCGCCGCGGCCAGGTGCTCGCCGTTCGATCTCCTCCCTCCGCGCCCTGCCGGCGCGAGGCACGGCGGGCACGGGCACGCGCTGCGGCCCGAGATGCCAGCCGTCGGGGAGATGGACGTCTCCCCACGGCAGCGGCGCCTTGATCTCCCAGTACATGGCCGCGACCTCCTTGGAGACGCGGGCGCGCGCGGCCCGGCAGCGGGCGTTGCGAGCCGCCCTCAGTTGCTGCCGTCGTTCGGCCGCACGGCGGAGGTCCGCGCGAGCTGCTGGCCTCGGCGTTGTTGCGGCCGAACCATTTGCCTCCCTTCAGCGGCGGTCGGTGGCTAGGGTTTTGGAGCTGAAGCGGCCGCGGCGAGTGGGGACTGCGAGTGGATTGGGATGGGGACGGTGGGGGTTGGTGTCCCCATTTAAGAAGGACCACGAAGCGGCCGCGGTCGCTGGCACGTGGGCCAGGGGCGGACACCGAGAGGGCACGGCGCGTGTCCGCGTCTCCCCAAAGCTGGCCCAAAAATGGGCCGAGTTTGGGTCGATTTGGCCTGTCCGGGCGGAGACTCGGCCTTTTGTGCCACGCCGTTGGAGCCTCTCCCATGTCCGTTCGGACAAAAGAGGACTGGGCTAGTCCGTATGCGCCAGCCCGTTGGAGGTGCCCTTACCGCCACGCCTAGAGCCAGATGTGTGAGCACTCAGGGTAAAGATCCACTTTTTTTATCTCGGTTTCTTGCATCTATAGGTCAGCTCCAATATTCTCCCCTCAATAGTAAAGTTTTCTTTAAAAAAAATACTTTAAGCCCATTCTCAATAATAATAACCTACACCCTCCTTACCAAATTGTAGTGCATATGAGATTTTTAAAATTCAAACCATGTAAAGTTTTACTAAGTTTATATCCAAACAAAATATGAGCATCTAGAAATACCATCTTAAACCACTCGATTAATCATGGAGTATACATATAGTATCGTAGAAATAGATAATTGTCTCACTAAACTTGGTCAAAATTTACACTGCTTGATTTTTTTTAAATCTCATACGCACTATATTATGGCAAAGTGGGAGTATCATAATACATCATTCTATACCTATAATATAGTCTGTGTCATTCTACACGTATTGTGTATCATTATATATCGAAATGGATGGCCCAATACTTTGGAGGAGTTAGTATGCACATATGGTTGTAATTTCCACACTCCACGGAACCCAAACAGGCAACTTAAGCATAAAGAGTGAGTGACAACCCTTTGGTAAGAGGCTCCACAAGCATATTTATGCTTAACATTATTGCTTTGATCTTGGGCTCTGTCTTTCACAATGTCAATGGATTTGATAACACAACTTTGACCTGTTACTCGCATAGGAAAGCACGTGTTTGTGTTCGCGGATAGTGGTTTAAAGATATATGTCTATCGTTCTGATTTCGAGAATGAAATTCGTTCGAAATACAACCTATCAGCTAACCTCTCCACATGATAGTTTGCAAGAATATTGATGTTGCAGGTGTTATTTTGGACCTTTTCCACGATATAGCTCCACATGAGAGGGCGAGGAACCAACATGAAGTGGAACTCTTAATATCAACGCACCTCACAAAAGCAATGTCAGGATAACACACAAATATCAAGGTTGTCGGACTTCTTATTAGTGAGCATGATTTTTTTCCTTCCATATACTTCAAATCTTTTTTATGGTGTTTATAGTGGCGAAGTTCTGAATTTATTGTAAATTGCTAATTATCCTAATCATAACTTGAAGGTACTTCTTACAGCTGACGGATAAGCAAGCGACATTATTTTTCATTAATCATGATTTCATCAACACCATTATGAACCTTCATTGCATTTTAAGTAGTGTATGACAAAAGACATAAAATGCACCGACGCGATATTTTATCATATTGGCTCAATATTAGTAGGCCATACGGTGTTGTGAGGAAAATAGAACCATGTGGTATTTTCTTAGGTGGTCTCGGCACATTAGTGATGATCACATCGTTAACAATTTCCATTACTATGACATTATCATAAACTGGTATGCTCAAATAAAATTTCCAAAGAAAATAGTTAGAACCTTAAGAGAGATACACACTCAATATTATGATTATTTTAACATTAATACTTCAACATTCAAATGATACAAAAAAGATAGAGATCAACACTGAAATTAAATGCCAAAATAATGACAACACCATTAATCACATGAAAAAATTCAAAATAATATTTCTAATTTGCTCATATCGAACAAAAGTATTAGAATCAAAACATGAGACGCCGCTTTAGATCACTTGGGCGCCTCTTTTTTGATAGTTAGGATTTCGGTGTGTGTATCTCGTGTGTAGTCGTCGCCACAAACGAGCCGAGTCATCCCCCATTATATATGCGTGGCGCATGGGAACCAACCACGACCGAAACCAAATGGTTGGTTTTGGTGGCCCGACTAGAGCACTTACATTAGGTTAATGAAAATGGCAAATCTTGTTGCCTCGTTTTTCTTAGGTTAAACTCCCATCTCATCTCGGTTTGTTGCAACGAGAGATCAATTCCAACAACCAAAAGGATCAGCAGGAGTCTATCCTCCATTCCATTTCGGAGACCAGTATTCAACAGGACCCGATAAAACCCAGACCAATCGATCAAAGGCGAGGGCATGCAAGTTGTGCGGAGGAGCCACTGGGCATGCAAGTTGGAAACTTGACAACCTCCATTATTTTCCCTCGGTTTACTACTCAGTGCAGGGTAGTACGAACGTACAGACCAGCGATCACTGCACTTCGCCCCACGATCTCTCTTACTCCATTAACTCATACCATGGACATGGATGCATTAAGGTTTGCCCTGCCGTGCACACATGGGCGTAAATACACGTAAATGAGATCATCAATGGCTGCCTTCGACCATCAAGCGTCTGCTGCACTCGGACGTCCGCACGGCCTGCTCGCCGACGCGGCCACGACGAGCTGCGCGCCGCCGGCCACTGCCTCGCGTATGCCTCCGCCGGCGCACAGCAAGCTAGACAGTCTGCAGTGCAGCATATGGTGATTGATCAAGCAGGTCCAGTCCAATTCAGATCCAGAGAAGATTTAGATTGCCTGCAACGTATGCATTGCAAATCAGTGCGATGCAGGCAGTACATGGTTAGTTACTCAGAAGGTTTAATTCGTGGGCAGGAGCTCGACCGATCGTCAACATGATATGATGATCTGGGATGCTGCTGCTGCTGCTGCTGCTGCAGGAGTTTTTATGATGATCGTCAACATGGATATGATTACTCAGAAGGTTTTAATTCGTGGGCAGGAGCTCGATCGTCAGCATGGAGATGATGATCTGGGAAGCTGCTGCTGCAGGAGTTTTTCAGATCTTTGAACGTTCTTTGTTTTCTACCCGGTGAATCCATCTGCTCGTTTGGGAGCTTGCCGGGCGAGTGAATGGCATGCAGAGGTGTAGAAGGAGATTCAGGTTGGACACATGGGGTGTGGTACACACAAGGTGTACGTGTGTGTGCGTGTACCGATCGATCCAAGGCGAGATGCGGTGAGTACACGGGCACTAGGGTAATTTTTTTGGTAAAAAATGGCAATTGGCCAGAACTAATAACACATCAGCCGTGCCCCAAAACTATTTTCATATTTGGCCTCTAAGCTCGGCATCGACATAGTGCTGCGCGGCGCCAAGCAAAGTTGGCACTAGATCGGTCCAAGGGTTCGGCACCACTGTCTTGGGCGCTGACCCTGGTTCGGTGCCGCATTCGCTTAGCGCCGAGCAGCAGAACGTTGGCCTCAAACCCTCTGACGCTGAGCTCTGAGGCCATATATAAAAATAGCTTTACGAGACGGCCAGATGCTTATTAGTTCAGGCCAGGGGTCATTTTTAGAAAGAAAAAAATACGACACTAGGCAGAGAGATCTCTTATGCCCGGTGGATCCGAATGAAGGCACGTACCCGTGCGTGAACATGGCCAGACTTTGGCCTCCAAGGACAGCATCAGTGGCACAAGTGTGCATATGTATGTGTCGATGAGATGGTATTGAATGGATTAATGTGTTATAAACGATAGCAAATAAACGACGAAGAGCGGAACGATCAAACCAAAGGGGACACGAGATTTTAACGTGGAAAACCTCTCCAAACAAAGGAGAGTAAAAAACCACGGGCGCTAGCCAGCAATACTTCACCATATCGGGTAAGGTTACAAACGCCGTGGGTTTACAATGTGTGGCTTACCCCAAGCGGCGGCCCAAGCCTCCGGCGACGGGCCTCCGTTTCGCTCCGAAATTAGCCTCTTACTTTATATCTTCATATGAATTTGAAACACATCAAAATAACATAATGAACAAGTTGAGTCGTGCTAGCTGTTGGATTAATGAACAAGTTGAGTTGTAGCTTTTACGCAAAGTTATGGTTCAGAAAGAAGTAATTAGCCTCAAGTCTAATGCAGGCACAGCAAGCAAAATGGCCTGCGATACAGTGCGGCACAGCGCAGCACATGATTAATTATTGGGGAACTTAACTCAGACCGTCAGCGTGGACATGATCGAGGACCGCGGCTGCAGGAGTTTATAAGGCCTTTGAATGTTCTTGTCCTTTGTACTAACAAGGATAGGAAGAAACTGAATGTTGTTGTTTTTCCTAGGTGATTTGATCGACCGTTTATGTGCTGAGCAGCATGCGGAGGGAGTATACAACATCGATGCAGGGCCAAGGGTGAGGATGGACACATTGGTTGCAATGCAATGCAGTGCAGACAGAGATTTGATTTCCGGTGGATACAATTGAAGAGAGAACACGGCCAGATGATTATAGTATTAACTCGAGGGGATGATCAGTACAGTTTTAACGCATGAACGGCGCCCCGCCTCGCGCATTTGTCCCCTAGTACTAGTCCTCGCCGGCGGCGATCGCGCGCCTCCGAGAGTGGGCCGTGGTGACGACGAGCTGCAGCTGCGCGCCGTCCGGCCGCTCCAGGTGCGGCAGCAGCGCCGGACCCAGCTTCACGTACGCCTCCACCACGCACAGCAAGATAGCCTGCAACAACATAGCACAGCACCAGCACGTGGCTAAATTAATTTAGTAAGCAGGTCTATTCAAGGAAGAACGTGCCGTTGCTGCAGCTGCTGCAGGAGCTTTTTAAGGTCTTTGAATGTTTTTGTTTTTTCCGTTAGAAGAAGGAAATCAATGTCACTGTCTTTTACTGCGTGAATTCATCTGTTTGTTTGACCATTTCGTGTGCTCGCTGCAGAGGAGCCACAAGCCGGCCATAGAAGATGCAGGGTTCACGTAGAGACACATGGGATGCAGCGGCAGTACAGACAAGGTGTGCGTGTGTGTGCCGATGCAGGCCGAGATGCAGAGCTTTGATGTCCACTGGATCCAGATGAACATGGCCATATCATTGTTATCTCAAGGGGAGCAGCACAAGTGTATATATCGTCTTTTAAGAAGAGGTTGAATGTTGTTGTTTTTGCTGTGTGATTCCATTGGTTTGACCATTTGTGTGCTGAGTGGCAAGCATGCAGCAGAGGTGTAGAAGAAGATGCAGGGCCAGGGTTCAGGATAGACACATGGTTTTGCAGCACAGAGAGAGAGCTCTAATTTTCTGGTGGATCCGAATGAACGTACCTCATGGAAATGACCAGATTATTAACTCCAGAGGACAACCCAAGTGCATGTATCTATGAAATACTACCAATGAATTTCTCAACAGGTTGAGTTGTGGCCTGATGAATTTGCCATGATCAGCTCAGGTTCAGAACAAATTCTCAGGTTTCCTACTTGATTCTAGCAGAATATCAAGATGTTGTGTGGTTCATGCATGTGATGCAAGGCCTGCACAAATTGCAAAGACCAAGTGGGTGGACATCTTAAAAATTTAAGCTCGTAGCTGGTTCCATGAACTTTTTGCCTTCAGGATTCAGAATTCCCGGGGAGATGAAAGAAAAAAGAGCGGCGTTTCCCCGGAAAATAGAAGATGGTCTTGAACACAATCTAGAAAAGTGAGTGGGAATGAATGAACCTTGCAAACATATGGGCTGTGGTTTTCGAAGGCGTCCAACAGCGCAGGAAGAAATGCTGACAGATGAGTCTTGAGGTCCTTCTGCGACAGTCGTATAACAAGCTGCAAGAATCAAACATGGAAAAGATATCAGTAAGGAAAAGAACCGTATGACTCACCTAACTGAAAGCAAGGTCAACAACAAAGTAACGAGACATAACTATGTAGCTAATGCACACTAGTATAATCTGATGGAATAAAACGGGACAACTATTGATGCTAATACTTGTCGTGTACATCATATTATGCAGGGGACGGGAAATGTACTCTTCCATCATCTATTTTTCTTTCTTTTTCGATGCTAACTACGACGTCGGCCCATGTGTCACACACAATATTTGCATGCATCAACTATGAGACTCGGAAGGATTTACCTGCACAAACTATCAATGCTGGCATTAAGAATTTTCTCATCATTGGTGACCAACTGAGAAGCAATTGCCGTACTTAAATGAGAAAACATACTTTAGATACCAACAACTGTGAAAAGTAAAAAGTAAAAAGTTATATCAACAGGTTGTCCAAGGAATTTATCATTTACAATCCTAGGAGTATCCATCTACTGATCCCCGGCTCCTATCTCCTCGAGCAGGACATGTTAGCAGTTTCCCCCGAGCCAGGCGCAACGCCTGAAAGTGGCGAGCAGTTCACCTATGTTTTCCTGTAGTTTTTCTAGTTCTTTTCTCTGGGTGTTGTCACCAGGATCTACCTGGCTTGTAACTGAACCTCTCTATCCTCTTAATTGAATCGGCAGAACACCTGCCAAATTACCTTCAAAAGAAATAATCTCACCTGAAGGCATCTCAATGGATCAAACTGAGTAACGAGGGTTGTCAGACAGATATGGGCCTGATTTACAACCTGCAATTACAATGACCTAAAGGCTTGAGAGGGTAACTTTATGGTTGCGGGTGTCAGCCAATGCAACCCAGAAAAGAACGCTACCAGTGTAGTAGAACCTTCAAGGCAGCATCTTTGGTTGCATGCCAATTTAACCACAAGAGTCTCGATACAGTTATCCAGTGGCTTTTCCTGGAATACATGGCCATAGCATAGGTCATTTTCATGCTTACTTGCTTTTCGAAAATTTCAACCAATAGAGAGAGTGCAAACTCTCTGGTGGATTCATCTGGATCATCAAGCATCTCAAGAAGAGAAGAGGACATCTGATGTAAATTCTGAAAGAAGGACAAATATAAGGTGGCATCACTATCAATCAACATAAACGAAGGAGTATAACACCCCTTTAAGATAAGCCCAACCTTGATTGACACCGGACGACCATTCATCTCATGAAGGCTTGCCGCGTCCTGTTTTCAGAAAAAAATATATCTGTAATCTAGCTTACTACCTACGAGAGTCCTCAGAAGACACTACAAGTACCCTCTCACTATGGTCAAAACGAGAACAAGGCAACAAAAGCTAAAATGTAATGATCTAACATAGTAACAAGCAGATCCGTCAAATAGTTAGAAACCTGATGATAAGTCTGGGGAAAGCTTCGACTCTCAACTGCGTTCTCTGTTAGCACCCTATAATCAGATCTCCCAGTGCTTAGCCTTATAGTACTAGACCTTTTGTCAATAATTTCAGCTCTGAGACCATAAGGTTCAGGTTCAGTCTTCTCGCACGGTGGCGACCATGGCACCCTCGAGGACCGTCATGTAGGGCACACACAACCACCTTGTCTACCCATACAAACTGCACACACACCACAGTTTGACTTAAGTAAACTCTCATGTGCACCATATCATGACAAGGATCTCTCATGTTTCGGGCTAATTAAATATGTAGCATGTGGTGCATTTTGTTGTTTATGGTGTAGTAAACTACTCCGCCCTTTTCCTCGTTATATAACAGGCACCCAATCGATGCACCCCAACATGGCATCGTTTTCGGCCAACACTAATACCTCTTTCACCCCAACATTGTTCTCTGCCAACACTAATATATACCTCTTTCTGTATGGTTGTATGTAATGTTCGCATTAATTAGAACCATTGTACGAGTTAGAATCTAATCAACTCATTTTGGGAAGAGATAGTGGGGTTATATAGATGCAAATTGCATATTCAAGAACAGAGTAGTATTGGTTTTCCTTTTTAAATCAACTGGCCAGACGTCTGACTTTTAGGTGGAAAAACGATCGACTAGTAACAAGGACCACAGGAAACACACCTGTATCGCCACTTGCCTCACGCAGACGGCAAGCTTGACCCGTACGATGACTGTAGTCGAATAAGGAGGGCTGACCAACTAGTTAGGATCTTCGATTTTGACACCTTGCTCGATAGCGGTACACATGTATGTAATGACTGCCATAGGTGTGAAGGAACCGAGGAGTCCCTGTCCAAAATTGTACACATGTACATGCATGTTGGGGATTTTCTGTCCACTTGCAGCACTGCCGTGCGCCTAACTCTCTCTCACTCTCTATAGCTAGATTTCTGTCCCTCAAACACTCATCAACCTCAAGATTTTGAGATGGATCTTGCGATATCTGCTGTAACAGGTGATCTCGCCGGCCGATTCATCTCTTTCCTGATGAACAAGTGTTGGGATCATCTATGCTCGGAGGAGAAGGCGGAGAGGCTACAGCAGCTCCTGCTGAGAGTCCACACGGTCGTGGAGGAGGCGGACGGACGATACATCACCAACTCCTGTATGCTGCTTCAGCTGAAGACGCTATCGGCAGCCATGTACCAAGGGTACCGTGTGCTGGATAGCATCACGTACAGGCAACATAGGGACTCGGTGAGCGATCCGTTTGCCTTATCTTCCGATCATACTCCTCTCAAACGTTCTCGCACTACAAGTACAACCACCACTGCTAGTTCTTCTTCGGAGCTACAACGTGTGCTGCAAAATCTGGAAGCTGCCGTCGCTAACATGGTGGAGTTTGTGGTGCTTTTGGGCGGATGCGAGCGGATCGCCCGTAGACCCTATGACGCCTATCTCCGCGTCGACAACTTCATGTTTGGCCGACATGTCGAGAAGCAGCAGATCATCGGCTTCTTGCTGCGACACGACGTGCCTGGCCCTCCGGCGGTGCTACCGGTCACCGGTGGACGTGGAGTTGGGAAGAAGACTCTTGTCGCGCATGTCTGCGACGACGAGAGGGTGCGTTCTCACTTCGCTACTATTTTGCACCTGAAGGGAGCTGCTCTTTCCAGAATGGCAGACCATGAAAGGCTGTCAGGGAGGACATTGGTAGTGGTCGAGTTTGTTTCAGATGCGGACGATGACGACTGGGCGGCATTCCGTTCATCTGTTAGGAGCAAGGGCAGAGCATGCAAGGTGATAGTATTCGGCCGAGATGAAAAACTGAGCAGATTAGGTACCGTCGAGCCAATTTCTATGAACTGCCTACCGTTCGAGGAGTACAGGTATCTGTTCAAGATACTCGCACTGGGAAGCGCAAACCCAGTAGACCACCCACGATTAGCTGCGATAGTGGAAGAGTTTGCCATTCTGTTGGGAGGACCACTCATCTCGGCAAACTTGATTGCACATGCGATGAGAAAGAATCCTGATGCACATTTCTGGCTTTGCAAATTGAACATGATCAGGGTCATAGTCAAGCTGAATATGTCCATGTTTGGTGTCCATCCAAATGAGCTTTTCGACCGAGGTCGTCCGGTGCACAACAACAACGGTCAGTACCTTCTGTATCCTGGTGCTCCATCGTGTCTAGTACCCTCTGCTAGCAGTCCAGGCAATGTTTCAGGTAAGAATCTGCCTAAAGTGAAATGGGACTTCCTAGCAGATCAGGCAAGCCATGCTGTTCCACCCAAGGAAAATTTTGAGCTCATTTCATGGGAGTCAAGGTTAGCGCCTTACACTCAGTTTGTTCACTTGGTTCAGTATGTTCCAAGTTGCGCCGATGATAAGCCTGAAACATCCTTGTCAGGCAAGAAGCGTTCGGGTTTATCTGCGTAGATCCATGACATGTATGTCTTTTATATTGTATTTTTGGGCCTTATGTGTATGATATATGCAGATATTTCTACACACTGTATAGTGCTATGACTGTTAAGAGTTTGTTAGGACTCAGTTGTATCAAGCGACTCATATGATAAGAGTCAAGCTGTCGTTAGAATACCTATCTATTTTGACCTCAAGTCTTGTAAGCTACTAGTTGAATGGTCATGCGTTGTCACGGGTATTAAACTTTTCTTTATCGCGCCTGTAACATAATACATGCTAGCATAAAGCCCGTGCGGTCTTACAGAAATAATTAAAAAATAGTAGGATTATTTTGGTTATAAATACACTCAATTTTTGTGTTGGTTGTTTTAAATTTATTGTCACGCATACCACACAGTTAATGTTTGAATCCGTCAAAAAAGGCCTATAATACTACATCTCTAAATGATGCAAAAATTCTAGATATAACTTCGTTGGAACAGGATGTTATAGAAGATAGGCAATAAACGTTGAAAAAAGTAAGATCAAACACAAGGGACACAAGATTTTTACGTGAAAAAATTACTCCAATGAGAAGGCTAAAAAACCACGTGCGCCAGAATTTACAACAACTCGACTTATCCCCACCGGCGACTTATACATATAGCAAGCAAGCGTGACCTAGGTCGATACTGATTCCAACCAAGGTTGTTGCTGCCCTCTGGTGACGGGTCTCTGCTTCGCTCTGACAAAAGTTAGCATTTTATCCGCATAGACTTCCTATCAAATTGGATCACAACAAAACAAAATATGACCACCACAAGAATAAGGTAAACCACATAAGTTAATTTGTCACAACCTGAAGCGTATATTGTGAAAGTAAGAAGGGACCAAAGTTGAGCTCCAACTATGGATCTGGCGTTTGGCGTTAGGTATCCTGGGCGGCATGAGAGGCGCCCCAGTGGTGCAGAGATCTGAGGGAGCACCTGGTGGCGCGTGATGCTAGCCGAGCCGACTACACACCGTTGGAATAGCAAGCAATTTTCCGATGAGTTTAATTACCGAAAGTAACATAACATACAAAGTTCCACATAAGACACACTAGACAAATCTAGAAGATCTACACGTGGGCTAAATACTAGTGCTAACAAAGAGAAAAGTATCACATATTTGTTGACCAGGAAGATCCCCACTGCAGGTTCATTGTCAGTGGTCATGGCGGTGAAGACGAAATAGACGAGCATTCGAAAAAAATGTAGTCGAACGAAATAAAGCAGTGATGCTACCGCCCGAAAGTTTATCGGCACTTCTCCCGATGCAGTATCTAAAGGATGGGGTTTCAGATGTCTGCTCTCTCGGATGACCGTGCGCGTGGTCAGTGGCGGAGCCAAGATCGGAGCACGACCCGGGCCAAAAACTTAGCTTAATAAAAAATTTTGAAAAAAATGTTTTAATGGCACAAAAATTGGTATGATTGGCATTTGGCAGAGATCATTTGATACAAATGCTTCATCTTGTATTTTAATTTCCTATAGTAAACTTTAACCAAATTGAACAAATCAAGAAATAACCTAGCTTAGCTAGCAGCCTAGCCGAGCACAGCCCTTTGTTGCAACACCAACGCGGGGCAGAGCCGCTACACAACGTGGGCCAACGGCCGCGCGAAGGCGGGCGGGAGGCGACCAGTCAGAGCTGTATAGCGGCACGGCGCAGCAGCCGAGCTGAGCAATGGAACTCTCTGTCAGCGGGGGCCGGGCCGACGGGCGCCAGCGCGCGTAGGGGAGATGCAGGGCCGAGCAAGGACTCGATTCAATCATCCATCGCTAGATCATTAGGATTCATGGGCCAGCAAAATGGGCCACAACTTGGCTGCGTCCCGGGCAAAATCCAATTTCTATATACCTAGCAGGCCAGAAATAATGCTACGCCCCGGGCCATGGCCAGGGTGGCCCGGGGCCCAGCTCCGCCCCTGCGCGTGGTTGTAGGGATGGAGATATCTGAAAGCAACATTAAAAAATAAACTACATAGTGGAAACATAGAAAGTGGGTAGTTTTCTGAAACCGTCTGTTCTGTTCTCTATAGTCTGGGGAGGCAGAAAAGACTATCATCACGCGGTGGAAAAAGCATGTGCATGTGCATGTTGACTCTTATTTCTATTTGGATACATTATAATTAATTCTTTCTTGAGGTGTTTGTGTTAGTTACTTAGTTGACTGTCCACAATCGTGATGACATGGGCATGTTACTATTGTGTGAGCCTAACTAGATGATAATTCTAGGGTATGATGGTATCAAGTATTTTAAAGTTTTATTAGAGTACTAGATTTAACATACTTGGAATTGTTTAGTTCGAACAAACAATGCAGTTTTAAAAACCATGGTATCATCAAAACTGTTATTTTTTAAGAATTGAACAAAGTGATCTGGTATTCTTTTTTTGAAAACTAAGAGAGGAGAAAAACTAAATTATCGCTTAGCGTGGCACCTAATACTACCTTTGTACCTTAAAAGACACATATTTTTAGTTAAAAGACAACATGATCTAACTTTGACCAGTTTAGACAAAAACAAGAACAATTTTAAAATTTGATAGACATACAATGAAAATATATTGTATGATGGGTCTATTGATTTATATTCAAAATGTTACTATTTTATCAATAAAGTCAGTCAAAGTTATACTATGTTCACTTTTGACTAAAAATATATGGGTTACTTTAAGAAACGAGGGAGTACTATGATACTGATATATTGTTTTGTAAAAACTAAGGTTCTAAGCATATACTTCGATTATTTTCTACATAGTAGAAGAACTTAGATTCTAATTCTGCACTGTGGATGGACAGATTAATTTACTGTCTTCCCGTGTCTAGTTGATTCAATAAAACTCCTGTTATCACAAAATAAAATTGCAAGTTGGAACATCGTTAGAAAACATTGCTCAGCTAAAAATCCATAGAGTATTGCACATCACAAAAAACCTAAATGAAAAGAGCAGTGTACAAAAAAAGAAAATAAAAATATACTCTCTATGTTTCTAAATAAATGTTTTAGCTATTTCACATGTTGATTAGATGTGAACTAAAATGAGTAAAGAAACATACTAAAATATGTTTAGATACATGTAGATATATGTGAATCTGAAAAAAAATCAAATATTTAGGAACGAGGGAGTATATGTTTGGGGAAAAAGAGAAGAAAAAATAAATGGAAAATGGCATAGCGAAAATGTGTAGGCTGAAAAGAAGCCCAAGCACGTGTCGTATAGAACAGTGGCTGCGTCCGATGCCCCGATCGCTCCACGGGCCGTCACCATGCAACACGGGCCTCAAGTCGCCTGTAAAACTGCTTCAACCTGACCCTACTTAAGTATTCGCTTCCTTTGCTAAAAAAAGTATTCGCTTCCATTCCACTAAAAAAGAAGTATTCGCTAAAAAATTCTTAATTCGACGCAGTATTCGTTAAAAAAAAACTTAACTCATCGCAGTAAAATTCAGCATCCCTCACATGTAGGCTAGTGTTAGCTCTGTCTGAATTCAGGGTGGGCGTTCGGGATTTCCCGAAATTTCGGGATGGGAAATTCGGGAAAATAATAATTGGGATTCACGAAATGACTCCTGAATTTACATTCGAAAATTTGATTCCCGACAATGTGGGATTCGGGAAATTCGGGATTGGTTCGGAAATCCCGAATATCCCGAAGTTCAGACATCAGCGTACATGGGCTTCGGCTTGCTGGGCGAGTGGGGTGGGGTTCGCACGAGGGATTAGGGTTCTTACTGGCTTCCTGACCCACTATGGGAAAAAGACCGGGCCTAGTCACGAATGCTCCGGACATAGTGTACTGTGCTTCGGCTAGGCTGTAAAAGATTGGCGTTTCACACCTGGGCCTTTGAGCTTTTTATTATTTCGGGATAAACGGGATTTTCGAGATTCAACACTACATTCCCGAATTACCCGAAAGAAATTCGGGATTTCAGAACAGCTCTCGAGAAAACGTTCGGATTGTCGGGTTCGGAAATTCGGGATCAGGAACGGGAAATTCGGGATTCGGGATCATGAAATATGCCCAGCCTGAGTCTGAATGACCTTGCGTCTTGCCGTGAAAAAAGAAGACGACTTAATTAACTGACACCAAAGTACTGAACTAGCTAGTGAGCTAACACCACTCTGCGAGACCGTGACGCCCTATCAACCTCATCATCTGCTCCTGTATATATGTCGCGGCAACATCATCGTACCCTTAAAAATGATCTATTGATTGATCGAACCATTTACCCCCAGTTAAGAACCAAATCTCGTAAAGGAGCATATCGCTGTCGCTACAACACAGCCCATGCAGCTGGCCGGACTGTTCACTCAACACGCAACGATTGTCGATCAGCTCGCTCGTCGTCAGAGAAAGGCCAAACACGCTTCATTTGATCATGTCTGTAACTTCAAAAATGGCCGCACACACGATCGACGTGATATTATCAAGTTACTGAATTAATTCAGACGGATCAAACTGTCAGACCAAAACTGCGTGCGTGTGCGGATGTGCATGCAGCACCTGTTGCTGTCCAAAATTTATTACAAAACGGCTGTTTCTCAGCGTTTCGCATTTACAGCGGTGGGATTTCCTACCGCAGAGTGATGCATGCAAATTGTGTACCGTTGATCTCATGCCTTGCTCGCCACGACATACAATCGACCCGTACCACCTGTACAATCAATTCTCTTCACCATGTAGTCTTCCGTCTTCGCCCATTTGACAGGACGGTAGGTACAAGAAAATAATGGCGTCATTGTGATTTTAAGTAATTGAATCTTCACGTGAATGACGATTGTGAAGAAAGAAAAATCTTATATCCAGGCAACCCATTTTGGACCCATTAGATTGATGTTTTCATGCCTAGTTTGTTGATTCACATGATTACCATTATATGCTTCTTGCAGACCAAGAATCTTTCACGCTCGGAACATCTTTTTCCTACTTTTGAAAATCGAAGAAGACCTAACATGGAATCCTATCCATCGTAGCGGCGCGTCTTCGAGCAAGTGGAGATACACACTCTCAATATTAGTATCATTTCTTTTACATTAAGATTTCAATACTGAAATGATACCCCAAAAAAAGAGAGACATCGTCACTTAAAATGCCAAAATAATGGCATCGAAATTTATCTCATGAAAATAGTTCCAAATAATATTTCCATTGTGCACATAAAACATGCACATTGTTTCTCAATTAAGGTCAGAAGTTTTCAATTTTAATGAGCATTAAGGTCGGAAATTTTCAATTTTCAATGCACCTTATAAAAACATAAAAGTTGTGTAAAATGTGAAAATCCAAAGTTGATTTTTGGCCCAAGGTTTACCGAGAAGCATAAGGAAAAATGCCAGTAAACTGTGCTGCAGCGCTGCCGACACTACCCTCGTAGCCATTGGCCCGCCGTGGTGACGGTCTTTGCATCACTTGGGCGCCTCTTTCGGGTTGATAGTTAGGACTTCAGTGTCACCACAAAGGAGGCAAATAATCCCCATTATATGTGGCGCATGGGAACCACGACTGAAACCAAATCGTTGGTTTTGGTGCCCCCAGTCAGAGCACGTATACATAAGGTTAAGCTTTCGTCTCATCTCGGTTTGTCAAAAATAAGATGAAAGGGGGCTCACCCCCAATTTCATTAAGGAAACCAGAATTTACAGAATTCAGCCATGTGGAAAAAAAACTAAAGCGATAGAAAGGAGAAGTTTAAAGGAGCGCTGATTCTTACACGACTACTAGAAGTTAAACAAAGAGGTAGGCACAAAGAAAGATAACATGCTAAAAGAAAGCACCACCTTAACTACCCTCCTTTTCTAAACAAGGTGAGTAACATCCAACTCTCCCCAGACCTTTTCTTTTTTCTTCTAGCCATCTTCCCTGCATCCCCAACCTTTGAACCCAAGGAGCCAACACCTTCTTGCACCAAAAAATTCCTTTGCAACTTTCTCTAGCAGTCTAGCGAAGTATACTAGTATGTCCCTTGTGTTATGTTTCACCTGCAAGACACTCCACCCGTGAATCCAATAGCATATTCTAAAAACTACACCATAAGGCTCATGAGGCCATTTATTCTCAAAACAAACTGCATTTCTAGCTTTCCAAATGCCTCAAAAAATTGTTGCAATCCCAACCGATAGTAGATTTCTATGTTTCTTGTTTTGCCTCCTCACCCATACGGAGACAATGTGATTAGCAGAATGAAAATGAATGAAAATGGCAGTCAATTCCAAAGGCACAACTAACCACATTCCAAATGTATCTAGTTAGGGGGCACTCAAAGAATAGATGGTTAATCGTTTCCTTTTTACCACAAAATCAGCATTTCTCCTCACATTCCCCACCTTTGTGTTTCAAGTTACAACACATCTCTGGTCACAATTTTTTAAGCACCAACCAAATGAATGTTTTGATTTTAAGTGGGATTTTGATTTTCCACAAGAATTTATAAGGCACCAGTCTGTGGATCTGCACTGCTGAGTAAAATGATTTAACCGAAAAACCCAGATTTAGTGAGTTTCCACACTAACCTACCAGGTTCTCTAGTTAGTATCACATATGCAAGCAAACCTCTCAGGTGTGTCCATTGTTCCACTAAACCTCCTACCAACGCTCTCCCGAATGTGAGTGTTGAAAACCCATTTCTAGCAGCAGTTTTGACAATGATTTTCTTGTTCATTGACGTTGCAAACAACTTTGCGAATTTCTTGGACAAGCATTCAGCTGCTATCCAATGATCTTCCCAAAAGCTTATTTATCACCATTCCAACTTTACTCCGCAGCAGGATAAGAAGAGGTGTTTGATCTCCATCAGGCCCTGCCAGAAGTGAGAGTCCCCATTTTGTTTTCCAACTTGACATAGAGTAATACTTCCGGGGTATTTATTCACAAAATTTGTTGCCAAAGACCATCCTCGTTAAAGAGTTTCCAAAGCCATTTCGCTAAAAAATCAATATTCATTACCTCTAGATCAAGGATCCCATGACCCCTTGATCTTTCTGTAAACACACCTCCCCCAATTGACTGGATAATACTCCCTTTGTTCCGCAAAAGCAGGCATATAAATTATGTCAAAAGTCAAATCTCATAAAGTTTGACTGAACTTTTAGAAAGCAATATTAACCTCTAAAATGCGAAATCAATCTTATTAGACACATCATTAAATATTTTTTCAGAGTATATCCATAGAATATTATAATTGATGATATTTTTTTATAAACTTGGTCAAACTTTACGTTGTTTGATTCGAGAAAATATCGGTACGCCTTTGTTTTTTGGAACGGAGATAGTACTTCCTTTTCTTTTTATATATCCCCACACCAGAGAAAATTACTCCTAGCAGTGACCATATCCTCTGTAACCCCCAATGAACTCGGTTTGTTGCAATTGCAACCAGAGATCAATCCCAACAACCAAAAGGATCAGCAGGACTCTGTTTTCTCCTTCCCATTTCGGAGAGACCGAGCAGTGGAGCAAAGACGAAGGCGAGGGGCATATGCAATACCCTGGTGCACCCTAGTACGGCCGGCCGGAGGAGCCACTGGGCGTGCGAGTTGGAAACTTGACGACCTCCATTATTTCCCCTCGATCGAACTACGACAAATGCATTACAGTTTTAGTGCAGGGTACGTAAGTACACACCATCGTCGATCTCCGTACCCGACTGGTAGCGGCGATCACTGCACTACGCCCCACGATCTCTCTCACTCCCATTAACTCGGCTTACCATGGATGCATTAAGGTTTGCCCTGCCCATGCACACATGGGCGTAAATACGCGTAAATGAGGTCATCAATGACGCTGCCTTCGACCATCAAGCGTCTGCTCAGGGCCGGCCTAGAGGGCGGGGCAGAGGGGCGACCGCCCTGGGCTCCCGATTTTTAGGGCCCCGACCAATATAATATATCTATATAGGCAGTACACTTCGGTACATCCAATTAAAAAAGAAAAAACAAAAGACAAACATAGCCAGTTAGGGCAAAATCCACAACCGGAGCAAGTTCACCCCTTAGAAAACTGAGTACCATTACAATACCCTTCGGGTTGTCACCGTGAAGAGGACAAGCATGTCAATACCGCCGACGGTCATGACTAGGCAAAGGACGATGTAGAAAAACTTGGCGCAGCATGTGGCTGTGTTGTGCACCTGGTGTCCTGGTGACAGAATGATTGGCACCCGTGGCTACCGAGCCGGCTTTCACTCATTCTCACCCGGTGGTGACACCGACAAGGCCTCCTCAAGAGCCTATAGGTTGGGCAAACATGACATCCTTCACGGAGCTCAAGAGTGGGAGGACAAATAGTAAAGTATTCTCATAATCATGTACATTTATCTATTATATCTAAGAAAGTACTAATCTCTAAAAAAAAGTTTATTTGTTATTTAGGACAAGTATTCACCACAAATTGTGTATTCGTAGAAAGAAACTGCCCTATTCTTCCCCTAAAAAATGTGGTCGGCATTGGCAAGTTTAATTAGACTGATACTCTCTCCAGTGAGATCCCTACTAGTTGTAAAATGCAATATATGATAACTAAGTATTCGTGTTTAATATTACGCGTATATTTCTATTTGAGAAATTTACATGAGAAGTTGTGTACATATTTCGATGGCATAACAGATCAAACCGTTCGAAAGCGAAAGTTGTAGAATTCACAATACTTTGTATAATTGTTAGTGATTGGTTAAAGTACTTATATTTCAATATAAATTACATAGAATCACGCGTCATGTGATTATTATTTAACACAATTTTCTTCTAAGACACACTTAAACAAAAAAAAGGTGTGGAGAAGATAGTAGTTCTATTAATGCTCTACAAGTTTCTATAAATTTTATGATGTAATGATACACTGGATACTTCTATTAAGATATATGTTAGAATATACTTAATAGATATGTCTCCCAAAATATTATAGATAATCAAGTCTTAATTCAACTGCAAAAGGAGGCGTATATTTTTTTACAATTTTTAGGCTATGTGTACACAGCAAAAATTAATATAATTTTGGTTACAAAATTATTTAAATTCAACAAAAAATAATTATATTTTCAATGTACATACCGTACAAGAATGATACACATAATATCATAATATTAGTATCAATTTATATTTAGTTAACTTTGCAAATTATTTATGGGGAGATATACTTATAAGATTGTCATATAATAAAAGTAAGTTATATAGATGTATAAGAGTTTAGTATAAAATATATTGGCTGAACTCGCCCCGGGTCCAAAAATTCTTTGGACCGGCCCTACGTCTGCTGCACCCGGACGGGCGTCGGCACGGCCTGCTCGCCGACGTCCAGCCGCCGCCAGCCCCAGCTTGGCGTACGCCTCCGCCACGAACAGCAAGGCAGCCTGCAGTGCAGCACATGACGATTGATCAAGCAGGCGGTCTAGTCCAATTCAGATTCAGAGAAGATAGCAGCGTCTTCAGTGCATTGCAAATCAGTCTGGTGCAGGCAGCACATGGTTAGTTACTCAGGAGATCGATCGATCGTCAACATGGATATGAATATGATGATCCAGGAAGCTGCTGCTGCAGGAGTTTTTAAGGTCTTTGAACAATCTTTGTTTTCTACCTGGTGAATTCATCTGTTCGCGTTTGATCGCTTTACAAGCTGGACGGCCGGGCGAGTGAATGGCATGCAGAGATGTTGGGGTAGACACATGGGGTGTGGTACAGACAAGGTGTACGTGTTCTGGAGAACGTATCCTGGTGCACCCGGTGCACTCCTCCCCGGTTTACCATCTAAAAAGATTTCAAAAATCTGAAAAAAGTGTGGACATTAACATAACATAATTATGCATGGTCGCAAAAATTCAATTTTAAATTTTAAATACAACATCAACAATGAAAATGACAATGTTTATCAATAGTGACAATGGGCCAAATCCAAAGCCCAACTTGCAATTCGGCACTATTCACAATCGGATTGGTCTATTTTGTTTCTTCATGTGTGTTATGAATTTCTATTTGCAATTTTGTGAGATTTTTTAAAACATATTGGGCGGTCAAACAAAATCGGGTGCACCGGGTGCACCAATTGGGTGTGATCCAAGGCGAGATGAGGTGAGTAGACAGACACTAGGCAGAGAGAGCTCTGATGCACGGTGTATCCAAATGAAGTCACGTACTCGTGCGTGAACATGGCCTTTGAATGTTCTTGTCCTTTTTTTAAGAAGGATAGGAAGAAACTGAATGTTCTTGTTTTCCTGGACGATTTGATCGGCTTGACCGTTTGTGTGCTGAGTAGCATGCAGAGGGAGTATAGAACATCGATGCAGGGCCAGGGTTCAGGATAGACACATGGGAGAGCTTTGGTTTCCGGTAGAGAGAGCACGGCCAGATTATTAACTCGAGGGGACAGCCTAAAGCTACTATTAAACGCTACCGATTGAATTCCTCAACAAGTTGAGCTGTGCTTCTGTTCTGGAAGACGCTCGACACCTCAAAATGCTCTAAGGTAGGTTCTACGCAGGTTTGATCACGCCTTCGTAACCTTTAGTAACTGGTGGCAATCTGCTGCGACTACCATCCAAACATCAGACAAGAAGAGATTCAATTCCGTGGTTATTTTAACTGTGTGGAAAATTTGGAAAGAAAGGAATGGTCGTGTTTTTACATGAGGTGCAGTTTCAGTACTACTAGGCACGAGGAGGAAGAGGTTAGGCTTGATGGACAGGTGGTACCTGAGAAAGACACCTTCCGATATTTGGGGTCTATGCTCCAGAAGGATGGTGATATCGATGAAGATGTGAGTCATCGAATCAAAGCTGGTTGGATGAAGTGGCGCCAAGCTTCTGGCGTCCTCTGTGATAGGAAAGTGCCACAAAAGCTAAAAGGCAAGTTCTATAGGACGGCGATTCGACCTGCGATGTTGTATGGCGCAGAATGTTGGCCGACCAAGAGACGACATATCCAACAGTTAGGTGTAGCGGAGATGCGCATGTTGAGATGGATATGTGGCCACACAAGAAAGGACCGGGTTAGGAATGATGATATACGTGAGAGAGTTGGGGTAGCACCAATTGAAGAGAAGGTTGTCCAACACCGTCTAAGATGGTTTGGTCATATAGAACGTAGGCCTCCGGAAGCGCCATTGCATACCGGACGGATAAAGCGGGATGAGAATGTTAAGAGGGGTCGTGGTAGGCCAAACTTGACATGGGAGGAGTCTGTTAAGAGAGATCTGAAGGATTGGAATATCACCAAAGAACTAGCCATGGATAGGGCTGCGTGGAAGTTAGCTATCCATGTGCCAGAACCATGACCTAGTTTCGAGATCTTATGAGTTTCAACTCTAGCCTACCCCAACTTGTTTGGGAAAAAAGGCTTTGTTGTTGTTGTTGTTGTTGTTGTTGTAAAGGAATGGTCGTGTTTTTGAGAAAATCTTCAAACCCTTGCAGCAGCTTATTAGGGAAATCAAGGAGAAGCTAAGCTATGGAGCATTGCCATCGGCGGTCGCCTCACCATAACAGGAGATTAGTGAACTCAAAGTAGTAGTTGTTTGGGTAGTTCTTGGTCGCCCTTTTTAGCCTGTCTTCTTTTCTTTTTCTCCTTTTCTTTTCGTTTCATTCAGTTTGTAAGACTTTGGCCTTTCGGTGGCCTTCCTTCTCTCTTAATATATTACATGCAGTTCTCATGCATGGTTCGATTGATCACGCCGTTGTGAGGGGATGGTCGGAATCTGCGACCATGGCAAGAGGTGCTTGGTATGGAATGGAGACCCAGGATAGAGATTTGGACCAAAACTCCAGCCAAAACGTTGGTCCAGCGTTGAGCTGAGCAGGATGACCAAGTAGTCGAAGACAGTGCAGCGAGCGTTCGCCCAGAAACCTTATTGCCGTTCCCGTGCAGATTCTCGTGGCGGCAAAGGCTTGGAGAATATGTGAAACAAGGGAAATATTTGCAATTTTCACTAATTAAGAAGAGAGTAAGAATTGCTGAGCTAATAGCCAAAAACGGTCACATCAACCAACTAGGCCGTCATGGAACAGGGTGGCGTTGAATTCGTTCTAGAACCACAGGACGTCCTCTGTCTCATATATGCACTACCATTATTCCAACGGATTGAAATTGCCGTGATCAAGGCCTATCAATCCACTATTACAGTTTAATGCATGAATGCGTGAATGATGTCCTTAGGCAGTCGGCCTCCGCTCTGTTCCTTGTCACACTTTTCTTTTATCAATGTAGCAGGCAAAGCTTTTGCCTCTTTCAAAAAAAAAAAAAGTGAATGACGCCCCGCCTCGTGCATTCGTCTTGAACCAAACAACCATGGGCACCTCCCATGCTCTACTGGTCCTTGTCGGCGCCGATGGAGCGCCTCCGGGAGTGGGACGTGGTGACGACGAGCTGCAGCTGCGCGCCGTCCAGCCGCTCCAGGTGCGGCAGCAGCGCCGGGCCAAGCTTCACGTACGCCTCCACCACGCACACCAAGATAGCCTGCAACAACATAGCACACGACGCAGCACCGGCACGTGGTTAGTTAATTGTTAAGCAGGTTTAAGTAATTCGTGGATGTTAGTATTCAGAAAGAGAACGTGCGGCTGCTACCGCTGCAGGAGTTTTAAAGGTCTTTCAGTGTTCTTATTTCAATCTTTAAGAAGAAGGAAATGAGTGTTCTTGTTTTTTACTGGGTGAATTCATATGTTTGTTTGTTTGATCATTTGGTGTGCTGAGGAGCCAGGCATAGAAGATGCAGAGTCAAGTCAGGCAGGGTTCAGGTATGGACACATGGGGTGCAGTGGCAGTAGATACAAGGTGTACGTGTACCGATCCAGGCCGAGATGCAGAGGGTGGACACAGCTTTGATATCCGCTGGATCCAGAGGAACATGGCCAAATCATTGTTATCTCAGCGGGGGATGCACAAGTGTTCCTTGTCTTTTAAGAAGAGATTGAATGTTGTTTTTGCTGGGTGATTTCAGTGGTTTGACCATTTGTGTGCTGCGTAGCAAGCATGCAGCAGCGGTATAGAAGAAGATGCAGGGCCACGGTTCAGGATGATACACCACATGGTTTGGCAGCTCTGGTTTCCGGTGGTGGATCCAAATAAAGGTATTAATAGAGATGGCCAGATAACTGCTAACTCGAGGGGACAGCCCAAGTGTATGTATCTATGAAATGCTACTCATGAATTCCTCAACAAGTTGAGTTGTGACCTGATGAATTTGCCGTGAACAGCTGAGGTTCAGAACTGACTCAGTTTCGAACTTGATTCTAGCACAATGTCTAGATAATTGTGGTTCATGCATGCAAGGCCTGGACAAATTGCAAAGTCCAACTGGACATCTTGGAAATTTAAGCCTCTAGCTTGTTTTCATAATCATGACCTTTTGCTTTCAGGATTCAGAAATCCAGGGGAGATGAAACAAAAAAGAGCGGTGTTTCCCTGGAAAATAGAAGATGATCTTGAACACAATCTAGAAAAGTAAGTGGGAATGAATGAATGAATGAACCTTGCGAACATATGGACTATGGTTTTCGAAGGCGTCCAGCAGCGCAGGAAGAAATGCTGACAGATGAGTCATGAGGTCGTGCTGTGACAGCCGTATCACAAGCTGCAAAAATCAAACATGGAAAAGATAACAGTAAGGAAAAGAACTGTGTGACTCACCTAACTAAAACGAAGGTCCAAGAAAAGTAACGAGTCATAACTATGTAGCTAATGCACGATATAATTGGATGCAATAAAACGGGAAGGCTATTGATGCTAATACTTGTCGTCGTCGTGTATATCCTAGTATGCAGGGGACGGGAGATGTATTCTTCCATTAGCTATTTTTTTTGTTTCGATGCTAACACCAAGATCGACCCATGTGTCCACACACGATATTTGCATACATCAACAGTAAAACTTAGGAGGGATTTACCTTGCTCAAACTATTAATGCTGACAATAAGAATTTTCTCATCATTGGAGACCAACTGAGAAGCAATTGCCTGCGTATTTAAATGAAAAAACATTAGATACCAACAACTATGAAAAAAGAAAAAATAAAACAAAAGTAACAGCAACAGGTTGTCCAAGGCATCTATCATTTACAGTCCTAGCTAAGAGTACATCCATAAAATTAGATAACATACGAAAGAATCTTACCCGAAGGCATCTCAATGGATCAAACTGAGTAACCACGGTTGTCAGACAGATATGAGCCTGATTTACAACCTACAATGACAATGACATAAAGGATTGAGAGGGTAACTTTATGGTTGCGCATGTTAGCCCAAAAAAGAACGCTCCCAGTGTAGTATTACCTTCAAGGCAGCATCTTTGGTTGCATCCAGTAACTTAACCACAAGGGTCTCAATACAATTATCCAGTGCCTTTTCCTGGAATACATGGCCATAGCGGGGGTCATTTTCATAGAAAGTGACGGTCAACAACGGTGCAAGTACTCGATGCTAAGTAGTTTCGGAAATGCTTATGTTCCCACCAGAAATAAAAAGTCTTACATGCTTTTCGAGAATTTCAACCAATAGAGAGAGCGCAAACTCTCGTGTGGATTCATCTGGATCATCAAGCATTTCAAGAAGAGAAGAGGACATCTGGTGTAAATTCTGAAAGAGGAACAAGTATAAGGCAGCATCCCTACCAATAAACGTAAAAAGGAGTATAACTGTATAATACCCTTCTAAGAAAAATATATATAAGAAAATATGCATAGATCAGCCAACCTTGATTGACACCGGGCGACCATTCATCTCAGGAAGACTTGCCGCATCCTGTTTTCACAAAAATTATATTTGTTATCTAGCTGACTACCTAGAAGAGTCCTCAAAAGACACTGACTGTGGCCAAAATGGGAACAAGGCAACAAGCTAATAATAATTATCAAACAACAAGCAGGTCAGTTGAATAGTTAGAAACCTGATGATAAGTCTGGGAAATGCTTCGACTCTCAACCGTGTTCTCTGATAGCACACCATAATCAGATCTCCCAGGGATACCGCTGCTTAGCCTTGTGGTACTAGACCTTTTGTCAATCATTTCAGCTCTGCGGCCATAAGATTCAGGTTCAATCTTCCCAGCACGGTGGCGACCATGGACTTCCAAAGGAGAATTCGGGACATACTGGAATGCTGAGCTGAACACATCCTCATCTCTATCATAATTCATTTGATATGCATCGTGCTTCTGGCATTTATTTTGCTTTCCAGCAGAACTCCTGGGATGAGGATCTGTAGCAGTGAAGCGATCAAAATTTGGCACCTTCTGTCTATGTCTCTTTTGCTGCAAGAACTCTTCCAAGTCACTCCCTAGCATAGGGATTAGCTGCTTCATTGCCCGTGTAAGTCGCTTTTGTTCTTCCATTGGCAAGCTAACCAAAAAGCTTAGCATGGATGCAGGATCATAGTGGGAATAGATTGAAGATAAACCAATCACTGCAGCCTCTTTCACCTTGCTGTTCCTATCCTTAAACAAAAGGGTTAGCTTTCCAAGCCATGGCTTAAGAAAACTGCTGCTAGAACTGATATCGGAATCGATTGTGCATTTCGCAAAAGAGGATTTCGCAAACTCAAGAACTGCCAGTCTTGACTTGGGAGATTTCTGCTCATCCAGTGAACGAAGTAGAGCAGGTAAGAGAGAATCAATGGAAAAACTTTCACATGCAAGTGTCAGAACTTGTAAGCACTGCTTCTTGATTGATCCCTTCGGATCATTTAACCGAGAGAAAACATGGGGCAGCATCTGGTCCAGATAATGCTCGAGAGGCTTCTTGAAAACTGGCATGATCTCAGCAAGTGATGAGAGAGCAGCATGAGCCACTTTGTGATGCGGATCATTCAAGTAACGGCTAACAAACCTCATAACCTTCTCAAAATTCTGTGCAACTTCCTGAATACCTTTTGGTGCTTGCTCTAGCAAAGTCTGCTGTAAGAAATTGAATGCATATACCCTCATCATCCAATCTGACTTTGGGTTAAGACCTAAAGATAGTGTCCCTGTGAGAGAGGAGGGCACATCCATGCTATTGACCATCTCACCCAGAATGAGTTGTTTACTGTCTAGATCACCTCTTGTACTTCCATAAAACCAGTTGGTCATCTGCTTACTCAAGAGTGGTCGCCGGAAGTTTGGAGTGTAGTTATTCTTTGGCTCCTTATGAACTACACCCTTGCAAGGAGTTCCAACGCGGTGCCTCTCCACTTGCTGAGTCCTTAATTTTCCACCTGAGCTTCCATCAGAGTTTGCTTTAACAGGAATTTTGTTTAGCAAGTTTTCTGAATCTTCTAAACTAGCGGAAGGTGAAAGGCTCAACAGCTGAGAAGGACCCCCTGATGCTTGAACTTTACAAGAAGTTATCTGTTCAACATTTGGCCTGCACTCAGCCTTGTCTTGGAAAGTTGCTACATCGGTTGCTTCTGACGATAAAATGTCTGGAGTTGGTTCAAATGCAGTGGCAGAGGGCAAATCACAGGATGATGAACTGATACCTGCATTATGGTCTGAATTCAGCAAGTTGACCAATCAAGCCGAGTATTCCCAATTGAGAAAGAAGAAGAAATAAACATGTAATTTCCCATGACATATACCTGAATCCCATATAACAGGGTCTTGATCTAGAATTATTTCTTTTCCAGATCTGCTCGTATCTTCGAATGAACTTCCAATAGCTGAACTTTCAGAGATCGTATCATCATTCTTAAGAGATATTTTCACCAGTGCTGGTTGCAGGTCTCCAGAAGAAAACGATGTAGCGGAATCAACCTTGACAACTTTGTCCATTGCAGTTGAAACTCTTTCTGTTGGAGAAAGCTGTTTTTGATTTGTCTCAGCATCATCATTATCATCTACAAAAATTCACAAATAGGGTCAAATCATATGAATAATTAGGAAAATGTCAGATAGATTTGAGTATATACTTTCTGCCTTGATGGTTCAAATGATGAGAAGAGTTGATGAGAACGCTCAGGCCAAATCCTGGAGAATATCCTGTAGCATGCTCTAGCACCCATCGGACCTTCACATTGAGAAAACTGCTTAGAGGCTATGACCAAATAATAAAACAGATTTTTTTAAGTAGATTAGAAAACAGAACATTTTCGAAAATGACATCTGCAACAAGAACATAGCTTAGAGTGCACACTTTCCCTTTTTTCATTTCAGTTCAGTGTATAATAACACAAAGATACTACAGGCAGTTGCTTTAGAAAAAAGATACTAGTGCATGGACATTTTTCATTATTTCAAAAATGTGCCCAATTCTAGCAAAAGATGGCTTTGTAACCAAATGTCAACCTGTATCTCTCCCACAAAAATGGCAAAGAACTGTAAATATGCCTTTATACTCATCGAAGACACCAAAAAAAAAGGGAGACGTGTAAATACCTCACTAGTTGCATCTGCTATGCAACACTTTATGAGGTCTTCATACATATTAGCTGATCTCTGTAGTTCTGGAGTATCAACCCAGTGCTCTAACATCAGGACTGCATACTCACAACACCTACCACAGGAACACATTTCAAAGCATTAATCCAAGATCAATTAATTACTTGATCTGATCGCTTTTGATTGTCGCGGATGGTTAGCTAGTTTAGTAAAAACGTGTGTACAACTTGCGACAACTAATTCTGATCGGAGGTAGTATATATATCCATCTTGTGTTTTTCTCTTACCTGACACGAAGAACTGCACTTCTGTCATTCTTTGCAAATTCAATAATTTTTGGCAGAATGCGAGCTACTTTGCAGTTTCGTAGCATCTGTATGGACAAACATTGTGTATCAAATGTGATAAATCAAATCGCCAAAGAAAAGCATTTCATTATGTACCTCTTTTATACAGTTGTCAGCAGACTCAGCAATTACAAGAACCGTGATTACGACGTTCTTAAGAAGGGCCTACAGATATGACATTGTACATAGGTCTGTTCAGATATAATCGGAGAGGTACTAAGCCAACACATAGATGAAAGGAAATCACCAACATACCGGAATAAGCAATTCAGCGCATGGTTCAAAGTCGCGGAGTAGCTCCTTTGATAGGAAAATTAGCAAATGACATGCCTACAAATACCAAAAAAGAAGTAGAAAGGTAGCGCTTCAATGGGTGTACAAAAAAGGTACGAAATGTCATAAGATACATAGGGGCATAGATGCGTAGATGATTAGACATTAGTATGTGTTTTTGGGTCACAATACTTTGTTCCAGCTACTTTTATGGCAACTTTATGTTGATTTGCAGTACATACATGCAGCATTCGATTTTCCAAAATAGTAGCAAGTCTCATTACTACAGACATAAAACGGAAAACAGCCAAACCTGTTTTACAACAGTCGATCTCCTATCCAGAAGCTGAGTTATAAGAGGGGTCACGAGTTGCTTTAGGAGCAGGGGAAAGGCTGAATAATCGGCAGCACCTGTAGTACAGAAAAAAGGAAATGCCCTCAGAAGACGTCTTTCTCTTACCTAAGTGACAAGTTTAAATGTCTAATGTGCATAGTAAAGCCAACATAAACAAGCAGGTATTAGCAACCTCCAAGAACTATTCCTTCCACTCTTTGCATTGCAGTTATCCGGATTGACCACTCATTATCTGGCTGCAAAGTAGACACTAATTTTCCTATTTCCTTTATCAGATCTTTCTCAGAGAAGACTTTTATAGGTTCAACTGATTTCCTTGTAATATCTCCTTCCCCTGCATAAAACATATTACATTTCAGTAATCAGGCATGCTTATCATAAGATTTAAAATACTGTAAGCAAAACATAGCAGAAGAGAATAGAGGCTCATAATTTGCGAACAAACCAGAAAACATCCTATGTTCTAATGCCATTATTGTTTGTTCTTGACTTGCTACTGAGTACTAACTACTTGCTATTATTTTTTAATGAAGTGATCAGATTGACTCACTATGAGAAGTTGAGAACTGATCTAAGTGTACTGGGGTCAGTAAGAATCATCCAGATTCCAGAACTTCCAATATTGAACTTCAGTGTATATCATTGTGTAACATACTTCATTGGAAAAACCAAGCCGTCTCTTTTGAAACTGCAAAGGCATCTTTCTAATTTATAGCTTTTATATTTCTGGTAATATTATTCAAGAATTTTGGGCTTAACTGCACGAGCTAGACTATATACATCGCTCCAACAAAACAATCAATACAGCGATGCAAATATGCAATCATGAACATTCTTGTCATTTAGTGTCAATAGTATTAAACTAAGTAGTTTCTGAACACTTATAGTGCCTGTTCATTTCAAGTACCACGAGAAATGATACACCAGATAGAATGTTTACCACATATGGGCCTATGAAATTTTGAATTTGATAAAGACAAAGTAATCCTATGCACAAGCCTTGCACGTCTAAATCGGATTAACTGAATTGTTGCCTGATTGGTGTGAGATGAAGTCGAGTGTACCTGCTAGAAGTGAGATATCTCTTGTGCCGATCTTTTGTTTGAGACTTTTCCTTACTTGATTGGTATATGAGGATTCAATTTCTGTTGACATAGAATTACTATGCTGGACATCTGATTTTCTCGGATCTGTTTGTATATTTTCCAATCTTGCATTCATCTCCTTCATCTGAAACACCATAATGCAAACTAATCGGATTTTTTTTCTTATTCGAAATAAGTGATTTTTATGACAAGCAGCTTCCTTCGAAGTTGTGATGTAGATAAGAATTTTCTTCCTAATGCATTTTATCCAGGCCTTAACTTTTTTAAATTGGGTAATTTATTCCACTAAACCTGGTGCATAGCAATATGGCTTGCAACCAAACCGGATACAAAGTCTGGTGTGTTCTCCAGCCAGAACAAGTTCAGTGCATGCATGGGCAGCTTTATTATAGGAGCGACGACAAAATGAAAATTCAAAGGAATCAAAAGCTAAATGACAGAGGCTCCTAGCTTCACGGTATAAGACCCCAATATCAGCCATATCAACTTAATTCTCACTCGAGTGAGCACTTGTCGCTCCCCAATTATTAACTCTACGATGAGGCTAATTGGAAATAATTTACTTGCTACTCCTCCGTTTATTAATATAAGATATTTTAACCGTTTGTTACATGCACATGTATCCACATGTTAGTTTGTATGTGCAATCACTTTAGTGTGAATCTAGTCAACATGTGCAACACCTAAAACATCTTATATTTAAAAACGGAGGGAGTAACTCCCAAGTACTAAGATATAATTATGAAATAGCGTCGCGATAATTAAGCACTAAATCCTGAAGGAAAAGGGAAACGAAAAGTGGAACCCCAATAGGAGGCCAATACCTCCATGAGCAGTACGAGGAACCTCCTGGCGGCCTCCCGCACGGCCGCGTCGCCGTCCCCGAGCCGCTCGACGACCAGCGGCGTGAGCTCTTCGGCGTGGCGCCGCACCGCCTCCCCTCCGGCGGCGCACAGCGCGTCGAGCGCCGAGCGTGCTGCCTCCACGTCCCCGCCGCCGCTGAGGAGGCCCGGCAGCACTCGGCCAGGGCGGCCGCCGACATCCCCGCGCCCGGTCCTGGGGCCAGCTCCCGTGGCCGCCCCACCGCGGAGGAGGACGCCATCCCGCCGGCCGTCACGAGGGTTCGATGAGTGTGAAGTGCGAACAGCGTTGCAAGATGATCGATTATTTTCGAAATGGAGGAAACAATGAGGAGGAATTGGAGAGACAAGGTTTAGTTTGGGAGTGACGGTTTTATAGGCGCGGGGTTAGGGGTGAGTGGAGATCTCTGGCTCGGGGATCCGATGATCCTTTTATTTAGGAAAATAAATAAAAAATCATAGAACGATGTATCTTATAAACGTGCAAAATATTAATTTAAAATATTTTATATTTTAAGCTACACAAAAATGAGTATATTGAGCAATTTACAGTTTTAAATCTCTAAATTTGTCATTTTTGTACCGCCCGTAAATACAATAAATTTTTCTATTGTGATTTTGCAATATATCTAGATTTGTTTTAGATTTTTTTCAAAACTTATAATATTTTTTGAATTTTTATAACAAAAGTATCACTAGAATTCGAGAGACAAGATGACTTTCCATGGTTTTAGAGCCTTATTTGACCAAGCTGGCGTATGTAAGTGTGTTCCGTTGGATTTTTTTTTGGCTTTAGAGTGAATGTGATGGGTTGACATTTGACAAGTTGATGTACTAAAGATTAGGTTAGTTTGGTCGAATTGATTTAATTTTGAATGGCACCCATGAAAAAATGTTTCTTTTTCAAATAGGAGTTTGAAACCCCCGACATCTGCATCAAATGATGCACATAATTTTTTATCATATCATTCAACAAAGTCTTATAAATTTAATGCATGAAACAACCGTCGCTGCAAAGGTTTGATGAAGGGATGGCCATGATCGCGGCCGTGTGCCTTGACCTCACACCTATGCACATCATCTTAATCTGTGGGACTCAACAAACCGTCCAACACCAAGCCAGGCACGCGAGCTGGTCATAGTCTCTCATCATTCACCATATTCGCATGCTCCAGAAGCCCGCCGTTTTTCGCCAACCCATCTTCAGAGGGATTAACGCATTGACTTTGTCATGCCCTCCGACAACGCCGCCACGATGTCTGACAGCGTCACCGTCCTAAAACCAATAAAAAACAAAATAATTGTTTTCTAAAGCTTTGACTAAAAGATTTTTTAGACGCGTTTATAAAAAAATCCTTGGAGAAAATCTTGGTAGAGTCATATCTTTAGAAATCAAATAAGACATAAATGAAATTTTCCGGAATTAACTCTATGAAAATATTTTGAGCTTCGCAAAAAAGAGAATTAGGCATAACCTGAACTTATATGTCAATTTTTCAAGTGTCAATCCTTCACACTATTTTCAAAAAGCTACTAAAGAGTATCATGAGCCATGGATAATATTGACAACCACGACATAGGAAAAAAGTAATTAGCCATAAACTTCACCATAGGGCGAACAACAACGTAGGGCAAGGGTGGGGTTTGAATATAAGATTGGTCATTTGAGTAGTGACATGAGTGACCGAGGATGACCGAGTTACTGAGTAGTGCGGAATAAGGACACATATGTGTCGGGGATCATGTTACTTACCAAGATGTGTCCCTCGAGATGAAAAGTTTTTTTTTACCCTAAACTGTGAGGCAACAGCCCCATAGTTATTCAATTTTATTCATAATAAGAAAGCATACATACAAGTTATATACATACCCACCCGTTTCTAAGGTGTAAACTATCTATCCACGCCCTCAAAGAGGGAGCAAGTTTTTCAGGGAACCTATAAACATGCAGATACACATCATGTACAAATATGCTCTTCTAGGTCATAAACCTCGGCCTCTCAGCTCTAAATATCTTGTCATTCCTTACTTTCCAAATGTTCCAGCAAGCAATCAGTGCCACCTCCATGAAAAAACAATGACTTAAACTGCTCCTGGCACCCTAAACAATTTCCAACACCAAGCCCCATGTGGGCCAACAGATCTGTAGGTAATTCCATATTCTCACACTGAAGTTGCATTCAAAGATATTAAACCTCTAGTTAGGTTTAGAAAACATGGAATTTCAAAATTGCACTATTGCAAATGTCCACTCAAATCCGACATAACTAACTTTGTAGCAAAGTTTTGTTGTTTGTTTTCAAGAGTTGTTTTTCCGAAAAGGATCCTGGCATTAAAAGAAACATCGAACAGTACAAAGCACTCAACAAAATAAAAAATTACAATGAAATCCTTGAGATGCCCTTCGTCTTGAACCTCCAGACAGTGTCAATGGCTCGCCGCCTGCCGCTCCTCCCTAAGCCGGCCTGACGTTGTTGGTTGCGGACGGGAAGTCACCGAACGGGTCTAGATGACCACATCCGTCCCGGAGACGAATAAGAAGGAATAACCATCGATGAAGCTACTTGACGATCCAGAGAACCACACCACTCCCACAAGCTTCTCGACGTCATCGCCGAGACGGGACTGAAGCCGGAGAGACTTTATTGAACGAGGTGCCGCCGCCACCATCTCAGCGCCACCCCAACATAATTTGACTAACACCAGAAAACAGAGCCCTCCCGCCGACGAGGACCAGTATCCACCGCGCCTCCCTGGTCTGAAGGCCACAGAGGCGGGGCAGATCGGCAACGGTGCGGACGGGAGGCGGGAGAACCCTAATCACCCGTGGGAGCTCTCGGGGGCGAAGGAGTAAGACCTATCACAAAGTTTTGTTTTCAAGAGGTTTGACTAAAATGATATATTAAGCGTCGTGCATAAGAATCCATGGAGAAATCTCTTGAATCAACCCTATGAAAATACGTTGAACCTCCTAAAAGAATAAGAAATAGGCATAACCAACCTCCGATAGTTGCAGCATCATTGTTGTGATGGCAAGAGCTCGTGGTGCTAGATCTTTGTAAAAACACGTGCACGACAAGTGTTTGATCTTGTCTTCATGTGCGAAGTTGTAGCTAAAACGTGTCATACGCGAATGAATATAATAAACATGAACTTTAGTCATAACAAATGGCATAATCCACGAGAGAAAAATAATTTGCACTATATGCATGGTTGAGTTTGCATTAGTTGACCCGTCACTGTCTTCTTTTTCTTAGACGCACGGGGAAGTGTTCTGTGACTTTGTGAGTACTCCATTTGCCAGTACATAATCAAAATAGTGTAGTCGATCGTTAGCTTATGTCAGAGAGAAGCATTCAGCGTGTGAGCCATCAAGCCACACAGGTAGGTTAGCTTGATAAGATTACAAATCTATGACCAGATTTCTGTTGGGTACGTCTTGATAATTCAGTGGTTAGAAGCCAACGAACGATCAGTTCAGTAAAGGTTAGAAAACACAAGAAACGACGAAGACTAGCTTTTTGTAAGGAACGTTCGATCTACGTTAAAATCCGTGACATCCGGGCATCTTCTCCCTTGTCTGTTGCAGGGAGATTTTGGCCAGGCAGGACTCGACGAACTGAATAAAGATCCCAACAGACGATCGTCGGACGTAAACGACCCCAACAGCATAAAGGACCGCTTGGTTCACCGTTTTTTTTTTCCACTCGGAAGAAAATGACCGATTCCTTCATGAAAATACAGACCGTTCCAGGTCCGTGGAATTATATCGGCCATTTCCGGTCCAACAACCCTGAATCTAAGCTGTAAGGATGGCAATTTTACCCATGGTATGGGTACCCGCGGGTACCGTACCCGCATGGGTAGGATATGGGCACAATTTTATATACATGGGTAGTACCCATACCCTACCCGTTAAGTCACGGGTAGGGCACAGCTATAACCTTGTACCCGTGGATATACACGTACCCTACCCATTTATACTAACATGTGGATCTTACCCGTGGAGTTCTAACATTCATTCTTGTGAGCTTGTGAAACTATGTTAAAATTGTCACTAACAGTTAATATGAGTTTATATAATTGTCATGTACTCAATGAGTTGAGATAAATGTTTTTCTTGTGGAAAATGTACTATCGATGAATGTAAAATTATGAATAACTTGTGTACTATTTAATCTACCGTTGGGTACCCAATGGGTATGGGTACCTGTCGGGTATTGGTACGGGTAAAGTTTTATACCCATGGGTACGGGTATGGGTATAATTTTTTACCCATTGACTACACGGGTATGGGTATGGTATTGCTCTACCCGTCCCATACCCTACCCATTGCCATCCTTACTAAGCGGGGCCTAAGGCTGTACGTATAGTCGTCGTACACCGCAGTCGGACGTAGACGACCGAACAGACCCTGCTAGGATTTTTGTACACGTACGCGTATACACTTCATTTTCCTCTCCTCCTCTAGGCGGCGATGGCCAACTCCTTCCGATCTCCACCAGCCAGGAGTTGTTCCTGATCCCCTCTTCCTTCTGTTGCCGCTCTGACGGCGGCAAGAGGGAGGGGATCTCTCTCCTTCGTTCTAGCCTAGTAGTTAGGGTTAGGTTTTGTCTCCTTTGGTGCGTCATGGGGTGGTGCGAGCGGCACCCGGGCAAATAAATCTGTCTCAACTCTACTCCCACACCGGCGTTGTCCTTCATGGCTGCATCTCGGAGTTGACGGCATCGTGTGCTTGCCGATCTTTCAGGTTGGTGGCTTTAGGGTTCTTCGATGGTATCGGCGAGGCGGCGGCAGTGACTCCATCACATGGATCTTTCCTCCTGCTTTGTCCCCATTGTACGGCGTTGTCTCCGACGTCATGATGGAACAGAGAGGATTTGTTCAGGAGTATGTGCAGACTGTACAAATGGAAGATGGTGCACCTTGTGTTGGGTTTGTGGTTGGAAGTTGATGGTTCTGGTTCCTACTCCGACGCCGTCGTGCGGGGTGCCAGTTCTGAAGTTTGAACGTGTGTCCGGTGTTGTACTGCCCCTTTGATTCTTGCAATGGCAATGGCAAACTAATTTGGAGGTCAGAAAAGCTGCTGATCAGCGATGAATTCGCGTCGAACTCGGGTGAAGAGGTGCTCTGTCTTGTTTTTTTGGTGACTGCTACGGTTATGTCGAATGAGGGGATAAATGTTGGTTTGTCAAATCTCTACTATATAATCTGTCTTAACCACATGGTACGCGTACGTCGATGCTCGGGTAACGCACAACGATCGGTAAGAAAACCACCACGATCGATAAAAAACCGAGCCACGGTAAAAAAAAGGGCCAACAAAATGATCGGACTCCTTGTTCAACGGCGTTGTATATGCGCCGCACGGAGTCCTCGTGTGTGTGCGAGAAGAGCCTCGCTAGCTGGGCTGGGCCTTATGCTGGCTCGGCTGGGGCATTGGTGGGCTAAAAAATTTACATGTGTAAAGAAAAAACGTGTACATCTAAAAAAAAGAACGTGTACGTGCGTGTCTACCAATTGGATTTTTTTAATGAGTTGAATAAGACATCGGTCAATCAAAATCAGCCCAAATATTGTAATAAATTTTAACAACATGCGGATGATCCATGGAAAAAATATCCCAGATACTCGCTCATGATCAATAATAATTAATTTTAACAGCATGCCGATGATTCATGGAATATAGAATATCCCAAATACTCTGCTCATCATCAATAAAAAAATAGACAAATACCTCCGTCCAAGCCCAAGCACATCCGAGACTTTTGTATAGAGTGAGATTGAGATGATTGCCATGAAAAAGTTGATATAGATAAGGTGCGGTTCTGCGGCTTTGGGGTATGTCGGTGCACGACACCCTCTCTCCGGCTACGATTATCCATGAGGCCTCGTTCGGCAGACGGGTGTTGGCCGTGTTTTGCGTGTAAAAAACCGGCCCATCTAAAAACACCAGGAAACACTCCAAACCTGTTCGGCAGGCCGGGCTCGGCAGGGCTAAACCCAGGAAGACCGGTCGAACCACGTCGGGTAGGACGGGATCGAAGACGCGAGTCGAACTCGCGTTTCTTCCGTGTTTTCGAGCTCTGGCGGTGCGCGGCTCGTCGCCTCCGCCGTCGCTCGTCGCCGTCGCCCGTCGCCTCCGCCTCCGCCGTCGCTCGTCGCCTCCGCCCCTCGCCGACGTGCTCTTCCCCGAGATCAGGAGCTTCCTCATCTCCTGGCGCCTTCCCCCCTCTCGCCGCCGACCGGTTCTTTGATCCCGCCGCCACCGGAGCTCCGGACGCCGCCTCACCTCTCGATCTCCGCCGCGTGCGCCGACTACGACGAATTCTATCAGGTACGCCTCGCCAATCCTTTCTCTATCTGACCTAGGTGTATTGGCGTTTCTAGGGTTTCCATGCTATGAATTGGTGGCAGTTCTTGTTCTTGATAATTGATGCGGATGTGTTGATATGGCTGTTGGAATTTCTGAACTGTTAATTCATTCTGAACTGAAGTTCTGAACCGTTAATTCATTGCGTTGTACTATGTGTGCTGTAGGCGTCGTGCTTGCGTTCTGTTCTGTAACTGAAGTTGATTTCTGAACTGTTATAATTCAGTGAGTTCGTGCCAACTCTGTCACATTCGAGCAAATGGTTTCTGTTGCTCCACATGGCACCATTACATGATTACATAGACGAATTCATAGTACATGATTACATAGACGAATGCAAAGTACCTTATCTGGATTAACTGTCGATTGGGGTGTAGATATATTCTGTGAGCATGTCACCAGCGAATCTGCATTAGTTGAGATGGTGTTCGTGACTTGCTGAACTTGGACGCTTTTGGTTTCCAGTGATAAAAATGAGGTTCGTTTATATAGTACAATAGATATTGCGGCCTGTTCTCCTTATTCACATGTTTGCTTATTTAGTTAATCTCTTGCATTCCTGCTACAGTGGGTTCTAATTTAGAACTTGACACCCAAGCTGATTTAAATAAACAGTGTACACGTTTACAATACTGAACTTACTAATGTAAGCATGACATTGTGCATCACTTCTTGTGCATCACTACTTTGTGGATCTGCCCAATGATGATGATGATAACCACCAAGCAAACAATCATCAAGAAAACAATGTGCAAGGCAACCTTTTGAGGGACCAGATAGCTTTTCAGATGTGGAATGACTTTGAGTAGTTGTAGCCACTGTCATAGGATCTACTAGATGTCTTTATCATGTAATAAGGATCTACTAGATGTTTTTATCATGTAACCATGTATCTATTAGTTGGCTTTATCATGTAATAAGGATCTATTATTTGGCTTTATGTTGTAATAACGATCTACTATATGTTTTTATCATGTAACCATGGATCTATTATTTGGCTTTATCATGTAATAAGGATATATTATTTGGCTTTATGTTGTAATAAGGATCTACTATATGTTTTTATCATGTAACCATGGATCTATTATTTGGCTTTATGTTGTAATAAGGATCTACTATATGTTTTTATGTGATGTTTCATCATCTGGTGTTTGTTTTTTAATCACAGCAGATATGTACCCCAAAGCAGCTCCATCCTATCCGAAAGGCTCTCCGAAGTTTAACCTGACTAATATCAACTCAGTGGGTAAGAAATTCAAGAAAAAGCCTTCACCAAAGATGAAAAAGGCATCCCCAAAAGGTAATTCTTTCTTGCTCTGTTCTGTTATGATTTCAGTGGATAGCTATGTTCTGTTATGATTCCTTGTATTGTCCTTGAGCTCGCAGAAATGTCATCCTGAATAAAATGCTGAATAAAATGTGCTAACTGAATCTGTCCTTGTACTTTTCCTGTAGGTTCGAAACCAAGGGCGTCTTGGAATTCTGCATTAGAAAAGTCTCTAGTGGATATTCTTCATGAACATAACACTAGCTACTACAGAAGCCAGAATGGGTGGAGCAAGGAGACATGGAACACAATGGTCAAGGCTTTCCTTACTAAACACCCGTATGTGCAAGTAACGAAGTCACAAATTCAAGACAAAGAGAAGGATCTAAAGAGAGATTATAGGATGCTCAAGGATGCACGCAATCAAAGCGGTGCAGGATGGAACGAAACCGAATACATGCTTGAAGCTGAACAACATCTTTGGGATAACTTAGAAACTGTAAGTGGTGCATCACTTTTTGGTCAATTCATGATTGTCACATGTTTGCTAACCATGATTTCCACAATTTTTTGTAGTCATTTGGTCAAAGGATAAAGAGATTCAAGACAAAGGCCTTTCCTCTCTTTGATTCACTCGCACAACTCTATGAAGGTAAGCTATTTAATTTCTAGTTAAGTTTATTATTATATTGAACCAATTCTAGTTCAGTTCTGTGATATTTTTTGAAGTATAGTTCTGATGGTGTTTATCGTTTTGTAGGTAGCATTGCTACCGGAGCTTTCAACTACACATCCAATTCAACTTCAGCACCTACACCATCAGATGTGACAGAAATTGAAAGTGATGGTGAAGAAGATATGGAGAGAGCTCAAGGTAGTACTGCTAGGGAAGACATTGATGATGACCTTCAAATGTTGGATGAAGGTAGTACTGCTGCAGTGAGGCCTCCAGTGGAGCATGGTCAAGTAAAGGCAAAAAAGGCTGCTGTTGTCTCAAGAAAGAAGCCAAAAACCTCAAGTGGAGCTGGAATAGTGCAAGTCATGGAAAGGCTGGTCAACATCAAAGAAAAAGAAGCTGAAAAGGAATCTGCACAAGAGTTCACAATCAGCAGATGCATGGATGCCTTGAAGAAGGTCGATGGTTTCACAGCTGACGACAAGATCCCGGCCTTGGAGGTCTTCAAAAATGCACAGAACCGCGAGATCTTTGTCAACCTTGTCGATGATAATGATGGAACAGCTATCAAATGGATTCGTATCCAGATAGGCAAGCTACCTTAAGGTAAGCTACTTGCATAAGGTTCAGTTTCAGAATCTGGAGTATCAATGTATCATCCAATGCTAGTGTCAGGTTCATTAGTTGTCTCATATTTCCAGCCATGCTAGTTTACGATTTCCTGCTATTGCGTTGCAAATTGGTGCTTGTTATAAAGTACTACTATAGGTGCATGAAACTTTAGTAATTCAGCATGCTGCTATTATTCTGTACATCCATGACGTGGTGCACTTGAGCCTACTAATTTCTGCTATTATATCAATGAAATAGCTGCCTAACTTGGTGCTTGATCACTTGTTTTTAATTCAGCTTCCAGCTCCTCTTTTACATGTTTTCTGTTTGAAAAGAAGTATCGACACAAACATGTACTTTCTTATTTGAGAACGAGGGATCAAAATAATCTATCATACATGTACTTTCTTATTTCTGTACAAGCCTATGTGAGCATAAACGGAATGATTTAACAACATATGTCTACATTGTTTGCAGAAACAACTTGTCATGAAGCAAGCTTCTTGCTCCGATGATCTTCTTGCTGCGATGATCTTCTTGCTACAATCAAATGTCTACATTGTTGCTCCAATGATCTTGCTGCAAGCTCCTTGCTTCTTGTTTCTTGTTCATGTGACCATTTTGTCGGATAAACCTGGGAAGCAAAACTATGTTTGTGAGAAGCATTTGATGACTTTTGATCAAATTTTGTTGTAATAACCTGGGAAGTATGAGTTTTTGTTATTGAATCTTATAAATTGCTTAAATTGTGTGACGCATGTGCTGTGAAAAAATATCAGAATTTTGTTGACGAATTGTGTGCTCACATACTGTTAAAATACCAGGTTTTTGTTTATGGCAAAAACGTGGCAATTTTGTAATTGTGTGCACTAGGTCTGTGAAAAACACCCCTTTGCAAAACCTGTGTACCAAACAACTAATCTGATGGAGTGTTTTTGCTGGACAAGGGGATTGGGGTGTTTTGGAGTGTTTTGGGTGTGAGGGGTGTTTTCACCCCAAAACACCACCCCAAAACACCCCAAAACACCACAGCCGAACATGGCCTGAGGCGCATATAAAAACATAATGGAAACACTGTGAATTTCATGAAGAAACCCTTCATGAATCAGAGCAAGGAGTCAGGTGGAGGCGTGCGAGCCAAGGAAACAAAACATTTACCAGTGAGGAAATTAGATGGTAGTGGTTAGTGGCGACATATGGTAGATGAGGAGGCATACGCATGGACACTACGACATGGGTTAGGATTTATCTAGAAATAGGGAGCCATACGATACATAATCAACTTTTAGCATGTCTGTATCCAAAAGAGTTGCGTCCCACCTTCATATCTCCTTGCAAATCAGATAAATCGATATAGTGAAAATCTCATTTCAACATCGTGTCACCGGTGAGAGAGAGAGAAATACAAAAAAGGCCTCATGCTAGAATGCAATGTGCCACTGATTATTAGAGAACCGAAGTCTCTTGATAGATAATTTTTTTTTTGTATTTTCATGCCCTGGTTCTTTCTTTGTACTCAGTTGGACATGAATATAAAAAACCCTAGAAACATTTATCAATTTTTTTTTATTTTCTTAAGAATTATTTAATTTTTGTTCACCCGTTGCAACGCACGGGTATTGTGCTAGTAGATTTATAATATCTTTTCAGTTATATAAACGTACGCATATACACTCCCTGTTGAGACGTGCGCATCAGACGGGTGGCCGACGAACGTGCACATGTTCGTTCCCTTAAGCCTTAATCCATCTACTCCTGTAGCTAGCCCTCGTGTCTTCACGCGAAGTGTACGTGTTAATTCTTCTCTTGTGAACTGGGCCGTGGCCCGGTGAGTCACCGGCGGTGACAAGGGAGGCACATCCGATTCAAGAAAAAAGCCGATTTAGGTTCGAATCCGTTGGGCGCTAGATTATGGGTTCACACTTCACAGTTTCACACATGTAGATGTGGACTTCTGTTTATAAAAAATGCCATCAGGTGATAGTGCCTGGGATAATCTTTTTTCTTTTTTTCTCTAATTCTTCTCTTCAGCTCTTCAGCAATATGGCTTACCGACCTTTATACCTGGCCATGGGAAGCCTTGCTCGAAAATCTCGGGCTTGGGTCTCACATTTAGACCCGATGGTTGCGCTGGGCCAGGCCTGGGCTTTGCATTTTGGCTGTTTCAGGAAGAAGCCCGGCCCGTGGCCCGATGATGATGTGGATCACACGTTCGCTGGGAACCCAAAGAGGAAGGTATGATATAGCGTAGCAGCAATTTTCTCTTGATTGCATAACCAAGGTTGTCGAATCAGTAGATTTGGAGAAGGCTTCGGAAAGGTGCCAGTGGCGCCGTTTACGATTACCGGCATGGACCTGCGCACACACGAACAAACTACTTTGTCCCAATGAAACAGAGAGGGTGTCAATCTCTCCGGTTTGCTGAAAACAAAGGATTAAACGTATGGTGAAAAATAATATGAGAGCAAAAATGACTAGCGAGCAAATGATTATGAAAAGCTATGAAAATGATTGTAAGCAATATAGGAAAATAGGACCGGGGTCCACAGTTCACTAGTGGTGTCTCTCCAAAAGATAAACATATTGGGTGAACAAATTACAGCAGGCAATTGACAAAGATGGGCGCAACACAATACTATCACGACACAAAGTTCACCATTTCATTTAATACGGGCATTACGTCAAAATACATAGACCGAAATACATAGACTGTTATCCAACTACATCTATGACTAATAATCGACCCCGGGATCGCTATCTAGCATGTCACCTGAAAGTATTAAGTTGCAAGCAACAGATAATTGCAATAAGCATGATGTGTAATGTAAGCAATGGTTACAACATAGAGCAATAAACACCGTTGTTTTATCCTTAGTAGCAACAACACATCTCAAGTCTTAATCATTTCTGTCAACTCGAGTTCAGCAAGAGAGGCATGAACCCACTATCTAGTATAAATACTCCCCTACTGACACAAGTAATTACTTCAGGCAAAGCATACACAAGCATCGGAGAGCATGCAAGATCATAAATAAAACATATCATAGATAAACTGAACAATAATGTCAGTGACTCCATAATTCATCGGATCTTGGCAAACACAACATGTAGCATTACAAATAGATAATCTTGATCATGTTAGGCAGCTCGCAAGATGTAAACAATGGAGTATAAGGAGAAGAGACAACCATCTAGCTACTGCCATAAACCCATAATCCCGTGGTGGACTACTCACGCATCACTCCAGAGGCAGGCATGATGGTGTAGATGCCTCTGGTGGCGATCTCCCCCTCTGGCAGGGTGTCGGGAGGAGCAGCAAAACCCTCCCGATCTAGGGTTGGCGACGGCGGTGGCCTCAGACGTTTTCTGAAAAATATGATCGGGTACCAAGAGTTTTCGGGAGGAAGACAATTTATAGGCGAAAGGGTAACTCGAGGAGGTCTCGGAGTCGCCCAGGTGGGCCCCAGGCGCGGTCAAGGCTGGCCCTCGCCTAGGTGGCGTCTGGGGGCTGTGGGCCCCCCTTTAGGCGCCCTCCTGGCTCCGTCTTTGTTTCTTCATAAAAATAAATCAGGTAAATTTGCATATTATTCCGAGAAAGTTCCACGACTAGCTTTTCTGAAACAAAAAGACAGCAGAAAACAAGAACTTACACTGGACATCTTGTTAATAGGTTAGTTCCATAAAATGTGCCAAAATGATATAAAAACATAATAAAATCATGTGGCAATGATATATAACATGCATGGAACAACCAAAAATTATACATACGTTTGAGACGTATCACCCGACGGCCCGGCGAGCTTTCGGGCTTTTTGGCCGGGCCAGGCCGGGCTTGGGCCTGAGTTTTCTGCGTCGGGATTTTCTCGGCCCAGCCCGAGGTATGGCCAGGTATACCGACCTTCAATGTCCTCAAGGTAGGGGATTGTCAGTCTATCTATCACTAGACGTCCTCTAGCAATTAGTATTTTCACAGCATGACCGTGAAAATAAACAAGAAGCTCCACTTGCGCACAAGGAAGCAGAGGTAGAGAAAAAATAACATAACATTAACTTTGAATAAAGCAAAAGTATAAATCCTCTATTCATTCCCAAGTTCAATTATGTCACGTTAGTGAAAGAACAGAAAAGTGTCTTTCGAGATACCTTATATAGACTCTATAAACTATATTTCTTAAGGTCTAATACTAGAAACCAATGGAAAGATATTTGTTGGATCACATTTTTTAGATATATTATCAATCTATTTGAGTATATTAAAAATATACCTGAACTCAAAGACACAAATTTGTATACAATACCATTCATGAATTCAGGGAGGCATGTGATTTTCTCTTCGTTATTATGTTTCTTAATTTAAGGGGATTTGGTGTAAAGATTTTTATATTGCCCAAAGCATCAAGGAAGGAAAAAAAACATGTCTTTAAACTGTATGGATACAAACACTACAACTAGTAATATAATTATGTGGCTATGATAACTAACTAACTAACCAAAAGTTATGTTAGTTGATATTGTAGTATGATAAAAAAAATGAATAAGTACAAAAGTTTAGTATAAATACAGCTCTCTATGTTTAATTTTATCTTGAGACGAAAAACTCTTTGTTAGGATAAGTTCCATTTAAAATAAAAATACATAAAAATACACATCAGAAAACAAAACAAGATAAAACCAAGCCAATAACCTAAAAATAATGATGATTAAATATTCGGAAATGCATTAGGTACGTGACCTATCTTTGTCCATTAAGAGTCATGTTGGTGCTTCGAGATCTGAAAAAGATATTACACTAGTAGAAAACAGGCCTTCCATTTTCACCTTTTGTCCCGCACAAATTACGACCCGCGACTAAAGGGTCCATTGGTCCCGGTTCGATTAGCCGTGGCGTCAGGGAGCATTGGTCCCGGTTCGTTTTGGACCTTTGGTCCCGGGTCGTGTTACAACCCGGGACCAAAGGGTCACCACATGCGGCACATGCTACCGCAGCCGTGGCCCCCCCTGGCAGGGACCCTTTGGTCCCGGGTCGTGTTACAACCCGCGACCAAAGGGTCTACCCTGCATATATCATCTTCCACCCCGAGATCCACCGCTAATTTTTTTTAATAATACATTTTTTAATCAATTTTGAAAAATATTACGCAAATCCACGGAAGGGTCTCGGGCACTATAACCCTTTTTTTTCCTATTTTTCATCTAATATGGAAAAATTCATATCTTTAAATTCGTAAATCGAAATTTGGCAAATAAAATGTGTAAATCGATTAGAAAAATGAGAGGAATCCAAATATTACATCCATATCATCTTTTTCATCATGTTGATAACTTTTTGCAACATATTTTTGTTACATGCTTAATTAAAAAGCCATTTTGGCACTTGAAAAATGAAAAATGATATTTATAATAATATTTTAAAAATTGTTTTGGCAACAATGTTTGCCATACCAAGACACACCTATGTGTCAATATATGGACACATTATCACAAACTATGGCACAGGGTCTATTTTGACCATTTTTTTCAAAAAAATAAAGAAAGTGAAAAAAATACTCAAAAAGTGAAATCCTTTGGCATGGACTCCTTTTATGTGTACTAGTTACTAGGAATAATGATAAACCTGAGTTTTGACAAAGTTTTCAAAAAACTTCTTCGTGCCATAGTTTGTGATAATGTGCCCATATTTGAGACTTAGGTGTGTCTTGTCGTGACAAACAATGTTCCAGAAATGAGTTTTTTCAAATTATGTTTATAAATATCATTTTTCATTTTTTTAATTGTCAAAAATGGCATTTTTTGTGAAGCAAGTACAACAAATATGATGCAAAATGACACCCATACAATTATCACACAAAGTAGGCCATATTTTATCGATAATCCAGGAATATTAGGAATTTTCTCGGTTTCTACCTCATTTCGCCTATTTAAATGACTTTATGCCTATTTTCCGAAAGTAATTCAATTTTGAACTACAAGTGTGTGATAGTTTGCTCTGAAAATTTTACAAAAATCATTTTAAGATACACCAGTAGTGGTTATATCACAGAACCATCGATAGTTTTGAGAAATGCAACCTCTTTGGATGAATAGGCACGACGGGCATTTTGACCGTTTTTCCAACAAAATAAAAGAAAGTGAAAAAATACTCAAAAAATGAAATCCTTTGGCATGGAATCCTTTTATGTGTACTAGTTGCTAGGAAAAATGATAAACATGAGTTTTGACAAAGTTTTCAAAAAACTTCTTCACAAAAAGTTCAATCGCCTATAGTCATGTATAAGTTTCGAGTCAAATGACCTAGATATGATCATCCTCGTGCCATAGTTTGTGATAATGTGCCCATATTTGAGACTTAGGTGTGTCTTGTTGTGACAAACAATGTTGCAGAAATGAGTTTTTTCAAATTATGTTTATAAATATCAATTTTTATTTTTTAATTGTCAAAAATGGCATTTTTTGTGAAGCAAGTACAACAAATATGATGCAAAATGACACCCATCTAATTATCACACAAAGTAGGCCATATTTTATCGATAATCCAGCAATATTAGGAATTTTCTCGGTTTCTACCTCATTTCGCCTATTTAAATGACTTTATGCCTATTTTCCGAAAGTAATTCAATTTTGAACTACAAGTGTGTGATAGTTTGCTCTGAAAATTTTACAAAAATCATTTTAAGATACACCAGTAGTGGTTATATCACAGAACCATCGATAGTTTTGAGAAATGCAACCTCTTTGGATGAATAGGCACGACGGGCATTTTGACCTTTTTTCAACAAAATAAAAGAAAGTGAAACAATACTCAAAAAATGAAATCCTTTGGCATGGAGTCCTTTTATGTGTACTAGTTGATAGGAAAAATGATAAACATGAGTTTTGACAAAGTTTTCAAAAAACTTCTTCACACAAAAGTCAATCATCTATAAACATGTATAAAATGACTTTTTTATTAAGCAAGTACCAAAAATATGTTGCAAAAAGTCATATACATGATGAAAAAGATGATATGGATATCATATTTGGATTCCTCTCATTTTTCTAATCGATTTAGACATTTTATTTGTTAAATTTTGATTTACGGATTTAAAGATATGAATTATTCCATATTAAATGTAAAAAGGAGAAAATAAAGTAAAATAAATTTTATTCTTATTTATTCAAATATTATTATTACATAATCATTGTTATTTATTCAAATAAATTTTCAAAATTTAAACAATAAAAAGTGTGACACCATGACCCAGGGGTTAATATGGTTGATAGGATACTAATATCAGTAAGTTCTAACATCTCATTTGACAGGTAATTTGGAAGGAACTCTAAAGTTAAGCGTGCTTGGGCTGGAGCAATTTAAGGATGGATGACCGAACGGAAGTTTGACCGGGGTAAGTACTTTGACCTGAGATTAAGTGTCTAATATGTAATTAGAGATTATGTGTGTGGCTATTTGGGAAATTAAAAAAACAAAATTAGAAATATTAGAGTAGAATTAAAAAATAAATTAATTGGAAAACAAAAAATCGAAGCCCCTAAAAAATAAATTAGCAGAAAAAAGCAGAAACTCTTTGGTCCCGGTTGGTAATACCACCCGGGACCAAGGGGTGCCGGCCATGCGCGTCCTGCGCAGCCCACGTGGAGACCCTTTAGTCGCGGGTCGTAGACTCCCGGGACCAAAGGCCACCCACCCTCTAATCCCGACCCTTTAGTCGCGGGTGCAAATCCGGGACAAAAGGCCCTCTGGACCTGCGACTAAAGGCTTGTTTTCTACTAGTGTTAGTAAGTTAATGTCTCCGTCAGTTATTTTGCATTTTCTATAATGTCATCGGATCAGCAGGATGTGAGTTAAATCTAGCAGGACACGCATATGACGCACAAGATTATAGCTCAGAGAGAGTTGGACCTCTCACCTTTTCCCCATCTACAGTAGAAAAGGCGATTTCTTGGGCGAACCCGTGCGCATCAGCTCGCCGCCGGCGATTCGCTGGATTCCTCGCCCTCCGGCGGCCGCTTCGGCGGCGGGAGGACGGGAATCCACGGATCCCGGTGTGTATATAGCCTAGGTGTGCGTGGAGGTGTGCTAGCCGGCGGCGCTGTGGAGGAAGCGGTGGTGCCGGAGTGGCGTTTGTTGGCGGTGGTCTTCCCCTCCGTTGGTGCGGCTCCGGTGGAGCTCCGCCGCGGATCTGCCGTCCTGCCCTCGCTCGCAGCTCTACGGAGTGCTCGAGAGGGTTTCCCCTTCGCCGGAGTCCGAGAGGTGGCGGATCCGGTGGTTGACGACCTGGAAGATGCGGTTGCTGCTGGCCAAGGTGGTGTCGCCGTCCGTTGCGCAGGGTGGAGGTGCTCCGGCACCGAGGAGCGTCGACTTCCTGTCCGCGATGGGGAGCCTCCCAGTCCAATCTTTCGGGGGTGGTGCGGCGGGATTCACCGGCGTAGCGTCTTGCTCGACGAAAACGATGCCAGAGCTCTGAGGGACCTACTTGTAATTTTTTTGTTTTCTGGGCTTTTCTGTAAGAATCTTGGCTGGACGTAACTGCAACTTTCCCCGCAAAAAAAAATATGACGCACAAGATTTGCGGAATAGTTGTGTAACGTACTGCACATGTCTTCACCTCGCCTATATCCATTTTGACTGACAAGATAGGATGGTCCCACATGTACGAGGCTGGTCTGGTTCGGCTCAAGGCATGCGCGCGAGGAGGCTAGACACCGCGTCTTGAGCCGCGCGACAAGAGACGAATGTTTCGTCACACATGGATGCCCATGAAGGAAAACAACGCTACCATTGTCCCACTCAAGAACGACATTTCTGCGTGATCGGTGGATCATGTCCAAGTCCCTCAAAGAAAAAGAAAAACATGGCAAGCATACATCTTTTTTCTACATCACGTCTCAACGTGAAATGGATCGGTTGGGGAGAGCACAACGAACCAAACCTTTAAAACGGCATGATGCAAATTTCGACAAACGAGATTCATATGACATTGTTGCTAACTACATGCAACTAAGGAAGGACAACAGCTTCATCTCAATTAACATGATGCGAGAAAGGAAGTTTTAAATTAAGGACGCGCCTAGACTCGATCGACCGGGAAATAAAATAGCACTCGGTCGACCTGCTGTCATCTCCCCGCCCGTGGTCGGCGCACTGCCATGACGTGCCACCGTTCCACCCTGCCCCAATCTCCTACTCCGCCGGTCCACCGTCTCCCCAGGACATCCCTCTAAATCCGGCGATTTTTGCCATCTTCTCCAGCCCCGGCAACCCTCCCACCTTAAGTTCCTTAGTCGCCTTCCTCGTGGTCGGCATCGTCTTCTGGCTTCTCTGGTTCGCTCCATTGCCGTGCCCCCCCCCCCCCCCCCCCAATCTCCTATAAATGCAAAGGAAATATTTTGTCTCGTTCCAAAAATATTTGCCGGTACTCAGAAGTCAGAATAATGTATGAGCTTAATTAGTTTGGTACAGTGTGCATTCCGCCCATGTTTGGATCGGTTGTCTCTACTTTTATGTCATTGCACGTTAGCTTAATTAGTTGTGTGTCCATAAAGACATATAAATCTAATTATTTCGGAATTTCAGAAATGCCAAGTTGTACCTACGTCAGGGGAGCTCCAGGTTCCGCCCTGTGCCTCCTCTATGCCGAACAGCCTATGACATGACACTCAGCATACCGTCAATTCTCCATCAACGACGGTTACGTGGGACACGTGGCTGGTGGGTATCTTGAGCCTCCATATCACCGAGCCTCGCGCTTCATCTTTGACTTCATTGGCGTGTACGGCCCTGCCGACCACGCACGATCCCCTGCCTTAATTGACGAGCTCGAGCGCAAGGTCAGGGCTTGCCGATATCCAGTGGTGATTAGTGGCGACTTTAACCTTATTCGCGGTCCAAGAGATAAGAATAATTCCAATATAAATTGGCCGCGGGTTCACCTGTTTAACGACTGCATTGCACGGCTTTCTCTGCGCGAGATCGACCGTACGTATACGTGGACTAACAAGCAATTAAACCCTGTCAGAAGCGTTCTTGATAGGGTTCTTGTCTCAGCGACTTGGGATGCCCATTTCCCTCTCTCCACGCTTCATGCTGAGACTCGAATTGGTTATGATCATACTCCCCTAACGCTGGATACGGGAGAAGACGAGCCCCCTCCTAGATCGAAGCGTTTCTTCTTTGAGACTGGTTGGCTTCAAGTGTCAGGTTTCCGTGACTTGGTCTGCACTAAATGGGGGGAGCTTTTTCAAGCCAGAGTGAAATGCAGAGACCCCATCGACATTTGGCAACTGTTGTCCGCAGGGCTCCGTAGATACCTCAAAGGCTGGGGCGTTAATTTAGGTAGAGATTCGCGTCTTCGTAAAAACACCCTGCTGGCTGACATCCAAGAGCTGGATCGTTTAGCTGACTCGGTGGGTATCAATGAGGAAGGTTGGGCTTGGAGATATCATCTGGAGGATCAGATGATCCAGCTCCTGAACCAAGAGGAAGAGTACTGGTGGCAACGGGGCCGCCGAGACTGGCTCCTCAAAGGCGATGCTAATACTAAATTCTTCCACTCTTATGCCAGCGGTAGACGCCGCAAGTGTCGCATCACGAGCCTCCTCACACCCACCGGGATCGTGAGTGACAAGTTAGGCTTGCAGAGCCATATTTATCAGTTTTATTTGGATTTGTTTGCCTCGGATTCTCCCCAACTCTTAACGCTAAAACGTAACTTCTGGGGGCCGGAGCAGTGTGCTTCAGACGAAGAAAACCTTGCTCTCTCCCTTTCTTTTCTCCCGAAGAACTAGATGCAGTTCTGAAGGACACCAAAACTGACATGGCTGCGGGGCCAGATGGGCTTCCGGTTGCTTTCTTTAAAACCTTCTGGCCTATGGTCAAAGATTTAGTTTTGCATATCCTTAATGGCTTTGCGTTAGGCATGCTGGATGTGTCGAGACTAAATTTTGGCATTATCTCTCTCATCCCCAAAGGCGTTGGGGCTGATTCTATTAAACAATTTAGACCTATAGCTTTGATCAACGTCATTTTTTACTGATCTCCAAGGCCTATGCTTCGCGCCTTGCTCCGGTAGCGCACCAGATCATTGCACCTACGCAATCTACCTTTATTAAAGGACGTCTCCTTCACGAAGGAGCCCTTGCCCTTCATGAAATTATTCATGAACTTAAATCTAACAACACCCCTGCAGTCATTCTCAAATTAGATTTTGAGAAGACTTACGACAGGGTTAGTTGGCACTTCCTTAGGGAAGTCCTTTGTAGGAAGGGTTTCCATTCCGGAACAGTTCATCGCCTGATGCAGTTGGTATCAGGCGGTCAAACTGCTATTTCCATTCATGGGGAAATAGGTCCTTTCTTTAGAAATAAGCGGGGAGTGAGGCAAGGTGATCCTTGCTCCCCTTTGTTATTCAATTTCATGGCAGATTCGTTAGCTAAAATGCTGGACTCCGCAAGTGCCGCGGGCCACATTCATGGGGTGGTTCCTCACCTAATTCCGGGTGGGGTGGCTCACCTTCAGTATGCGGATGACACAATCATCCTGCTACAAAACGTTGAGCAAGAGCCGATCAACCTAAAGACTATCCTGCTCTGTTTCGAGCTTCTTTCTGGCCTCAAAATCAACTTCCTCAAGAGCGAGGTTATTGTCATGGGAGCGTCTACGCAAGAACAGGCCAAAGTGGCAAATCTGCTTAATTGCAAGACGGGCGCCTTCCCTTTTATGTACCTTGGCTTACCAATTGTGGACCGTAGACTTACGATGACTGATTGGGAACCCCTAGTGGGAGTGGTGGGTCACCGAAATGATCCGTGGCAGGGGTGTTTTATGTCTTCGGCGACTCGTCTGACCTTGACCAACTCCTCCCTTGCAAGCCTCCCCATGCACGCGATGAGCCTTTTCCTTCTTGCTGACGGCACTCATGGCAGTTTTAGACGCCACATGTCTCGCTTCTTTTGGGAAGGTGAAAGTGCATGTGTTGCCCCATGCGTGGTTTTGGTAATTAATGACAATCCTTATGGACTAATGTTTGCATTGAGATATACTTGTAGATCTTGTCCATAGGAAAAGATTGGAGTTCATGTGTTGGACTCTAGAAGATTACATGATGACCAAGGTTCCATCCAAGGGTTTATATGAAGAATGGTCATGTGAAGAGTTGAGCTTATTGCAAGCATGGCTTGGAAAAGAAGATTGAGTGAACTTCATGTTTATCTCCAAGCCATCATCTATATCAAGAGAAGAATATGAAGCGCAAGTGGATACATGAAGACGGAGCTAAGCGAGGCTCTTCCATAATGGTGTATGGGGGAGTATTTGGAGAAGTCTTCATCAAGCATGTGCTAGCAAGCACAATCAAGAAAGGTGTTCCAACTTGAGGGAGTCAAGATCGTCATCATCTAGCTCAAGTGGAATGCGCAAGGCAAAGGTATGATCTTGATAGGGTTTCTATTTTACCGGTCTCATGGTGTTAGTGGGAGACCGGGTTATAGGATAGACGGCGTACTATCAAGAGGGGCTCTCAAGTGAGTAACTTGATCGCACCTTTGTGGAGAGCTCAAACCTTTGCATTTTTGGCATATCATCTTTCTTGGTTCTTATGTGGCTTTTATTCATGTGTGAATTTAGAGCTTGGGTTCATCTCCATACCAAGCTCTAGTTCACCGAAAACGGATTTCGTATTGAAAACTTGTTGCGTTTTCGGTTTTGGAGGTTTTGCCGGTTCATCGTTTTATAGAGAGGTTTTACCTCTCTACATTTGATTTCCTCCTCACATGATGGACTATGATGTGTATATGCATAATCTTGTAGAGCTTGTGAGTATCTTCTAACAAGCCCAAGATCATAGAAAACGGAGTCCGGATGAGAAACATATTACGGTTTTGGTTTGGAGGTTTTATCGGTTGTTCTTTTATCGAGAGGTCCAACCTTTTCCCATTTGGTTTTATCCTCCATTGTTGGACTATGATGTTTCTCTGCATGATCTTGTAAAGCTCTTCGTTACGATTCCAACGAGCCAAAGATCATCGAAAACGGAGTTCGGATGCTCAAGATATCGACGCTTTCGTTTGGGAGTTTTCTGCAGTTTTTGCCCAGCGGTAGTACTAGGCGGGTACCGCCCGGTACCGCTGGGAATCCAGTACCGAAATCTCCCGGGGCGGTAGTACCGCTGGGCTAGCGGTAGTACCGCTGCCTGGAGCCCGTTTTGAGCCTGTTTCTCTGTTCTAACTCCCCAGGGGGCGGTAGTACCGCTGGGCTAGCGGTAGTACCGCTCCTGGGCGCGATTTTCAGGTAACGGCTAGTTTTTGGGGCTCCTATTTAAGGGGACCTTCTTCCCCAATGACCCTAAGCTCTTGATCACGAAAAAGCCCCCCATTGTTGACCTTCTTGAGCTTGGATTTCTCTCTATTCCTCCATGATTCTTGCCTCAAATTAGAGGGAAAGAGAGAGGAGATCTAGATCCACCCTTCCACCAATCAATCTCTCCTCTAAGTGAGGGGAAGCCTTTGGATCTAGATTTTGGAGGGATTTGGTGTTCTTCCTTTGTTCTTCCTCTCTTCTCCCCCATAAGCATTAGTTGCTTGTGGTGGGATTTGAGAGTGAAGGATTTGAGCACTTGTGCTCTTGCCTTTTGCATTTGGTGCATCGGTGTGCTCTCCACGAGGATTCGTGGAAGTTGAAAGCTTGTGAACTTGTTACTCTTGGGTCTTCGGGCCCTAGACGCCTTTGTGGTGGTTGGACCCTTGTGTGGTCACTTGAAGCCGTTCGGGAGCCCCCAATCCCATTGTGGGTTGTGCCTCGAATTGTTGTTGAGAGCCGTTCGGGAGCCCCCAACCTATTGTGGGTTGTGCCCCGGATTGTTGTTGAAAGGCTCCGGATTCCGCCTCGAAGGAATACCGATAGTGGAAGGTGAACCAAACCTTTGTGGTGCGGTTCATCGGAGAAGAGGGTGAAACCTTTGTGGTTGTTGAACCGTTGTGTCGGTTCACACCTCTCCAACGAGACGTACTCCCTTTCAAGGAGGAACTCGGGAATACATCCTCGTCTCCGCGTGCCTTCGGTTATTTCTATACCCGAGCTCTTTACTTATGCACTTTACATTGTGATAGCCTTCGTGCTTGAAGTATTATATTGCTATCACCTTGTTGCTTGTCTTGCTTAGCATAAGTTGTTGGTGCACATAGGTGAGCCTAGTTTATTTAGGTTGTTGGCTTGTTAATTTAAACACCTAGTTTTATTCCGCAATTAGCAAGCCTAAACCGGAAAAGTTTTAATCGCCTATTCACCCCCCCCCTCTAGGCGACATCATTGTCCTTTCAATTGGTATCAGAGCCTGGGCTCTCTTTTTGGGCTTTACCGCCTAGAGAGTAAAAGATGTCGTTTAGAGAATTAGTGCACGATCCCACTTTCATATTCGATGGCACAAATTATGATGTTTGGAAAATTCGCATGCTTAATCTTTTTAGGGCCATGGGTCCAAATTATATTAAGAGGATTGTAGATGTGGGTTTTCTCCTCCAAAGGATTCCAAGAATTATCTTTAGAGGATGAGGAAAACTCTCATCTCGAGACTCAGTTTCTAATGGTCTTATATGTGTTTTGAGCGATGTAGTTCTTGCGTCAATCATGCCTTTTCGGAACGCTCATGAGCTTTGGACCAAGCTTCAAGATATATATGAAGTGTCCAAAATTATTGAGGATGATTGTTCTCCTTCCACCTCCGGCCGTGATGAGTTCACAACTTCTTCCACTTCACCAACATGTGATTTGTCACAAGGTAATGATATGGTGAGTGGTGATAGAAATTGCATTGGTGATGGTGAACTTACTATTGATTATACTTCTTCTCTATCACATTGCAATGTTCTATCTTTGGACTTAAACTCTTCTAGCACTCCAAATGTCATACATGCTAGAGTTGATAGTCCTTGCATATCATGTAATAGTTGTTTAACTAAATCTCATGATGATATGCTTCATATGTCTTGTTGCCATGAAAACAATGCTTCCATATCCTCTAGTACTTGCATGACTAACAATGTAGAGGAATCCCAACATTTGTTGGAACAAGACATGGACCTAAATGGTGCTTCAAGTATTCTCATCATCTTCATTCTTAATCATGTTTGCCTTATGGCTAAGGATTCCGAGGTGTCTCCCACCTCAAATCCAAATTGTGATGATGAGGATGAGGATTCTCATGAAGAAGGTTTTGATTTTGAATCCTTAACCAAGATGGGTGAGATGGTGCTTGGTGCTCTCCCAAAGGTAGTAATGCTATCCCTCCTCTATGTGAAATCATTGATTATGTTTCTAAGAGTAGGGAATTTATTGAGGATTTGGAAAGTCAATTTGATGAGAAATGTCAAATTGAGAGAGATGACTCTATCACTATAGCTTCCTTGAAAGCTTCTCTTGAAGAAGAAGAAGAGCTTCGAGTGTCTCTTGAGGAGAAACTTGAATCTCTTGATGAATCAAATGATCTTATTATTGCTAAAATCATTAAGGAAAGAGATCATGCTATTGCTAAATATAAAGTGCTTAAAAAGGAAAAAGTTGAATTTGGTGTTGGCAATGCTAGACTAAGTGAGGACATAGAGAGACTTGACAAAGCTCACAAGGCTTTAGAAAGTGAACACTCTCTCCTTATCAAGTCTCATGATCAACTCCAAACTCAACTATCTAAGAATGATGAGCTTGTCAAGTTGTCTTCTTCCTTTCTAATATTAATGATGCTTGTGCTACTAACTCCACTTCTCGTGAAGCATCTATTTTGAAGGAGAATGTTGAGCTAAGGGCTCAACTTGAGTTGCTATCTAGCAAGTATGGGAAATTGAAGAAAGTCATGAAAAGCTTTCTAGCTCTAATGATGATCTTCTAGCATCCCATGCTAGGCTAAAGTTAGCTCATGAGGCTATTATGTCAAAGGTAACATCTTGTGAGCCTCATGTGGACAATGGCACAACTTCTACTAAAATGCTTTATTGCCATGTGCTAGTCCTAGTGATTCTACATCACATATATTGCTAAATCTTGTGATGAATTACTTTCTATGCCTTGTTGCTCTAACAATGAAGCTTCTACTTCCTCTAGTGTTTTTGTTGATACTAACCATGTAGAGGAATTAAATGAGCTCAAGGCCCAAGTCACTTCTTTGAAGAAAGACTTGGAAAAGCGTCATGTTGGGATTCTACACTTGACAATATGTTGAGTGTTCAAAGACGCCCCAATGACAAGAGTGGACTTGGATTCAACTCCAATAAGAACAAGTCCAAGTATAACAAGAAGAACAAGGGCCAAGAACAAGTCAAGATTCGGCCAAGATTGTTTGCTTCAAGTGCAAAGTTGAAGGGCACCATGTTAGATCTTGCCCTTTGAAGAAGAAGGCTCTTAGTGAGAAGCAACAAGGGAAGAAGCCTCAAGTTCCTCAAGTTGAAGAACGGCTCTTCCCAAGAAGAATCAAGCTACCCCTCCTCAAGTCAAGACTCCAACTAAGAAGAGAGGAGGAAGTAGATGTTGCTACCTATGCCGTGAGAAGGGTCACCTTGCTTCTTCATGCACAAATGGTACCTTATCCAACCCCATTATTATTAATGATGATTATTCTCTTCGGAAGGATAAGGTTGGCAATGTGTTTGCCAAATATGTTGGTACTCAAAGTGGTGTCAAGAAAAGAACCATTTGGGTTGCCAAGCCTATTGTGACTAACCTCTTAGGACCCAACTTGGTTGGGGACCAACAAGCTAAAACTTGATCAATAGGTGTTGTTGGAGGGCATTGGAGACTTGGCTACATTATGAAGAATTAAGGGATCTTCATCAATTATATTCTCTCAAGTCAAGTCATTTGGATTATATTGTTCTATCTCATATCCAATGTTCCTCCTTGCGGTAACTTTTATTTAAATCATATATATATTGAAAGTTGCTTGCACCCTTGCATGTGTTAGGTTTTGTACCTTGCTAGTGTTTGTATGTGTTGTGCTCTCTACTTACTTATCTTGAGTAATCAAGTATGTGTATGTTGGTTTGCACACCATTTACTTGTGTTGAGCCTTATTGCTTTTATTTGTATCTTATCTTGTTGGCTCTCTTTTGAGAGATTAATGGACTATTCCATTTTGGGGAGTGATGTGCTCGTGCACTTCACAATCCTAAAAATGTGTACATGAGGAATACCACTTAGTGATGATATATCAATATTATCTATTCTCTATGTGGTATGTCATGCTCATGAGAAATTCAAATTCTATAATGTCCATTAATTTCTCGAGTTGGTTTTGTTTGCCTCTTGTTTTAGAAAATTTGGATTATCACATTATGGGGGAGTAATAAGCTATGTGCATATTACAAACCTAGAAAATGTGAACATGTGAGGTATTGCCACCTAGAATTGATTTGTTATTAATCTTATTCCTATGTGGCATGTTGCTCAAACAAGTTCCATCTTTGGTAAAATGATTTTGTTTAACCACTTTTTGGATCTTGTTTGTGATGGACATTCTTGGTACGGTTTTCCCCAAATATGTTCGCATATCCTTTTGGGAAATCGATTGCTTCAAGCTACTCTTTGTAGTGGCTTTGCATGATCGCGTGAATACTTGAAGCTATCAAGAATATCTATCTATTTAAGCTTTGGCCTTTAAATCTTCTCTTTTGCCATATGCTTATTTGTTGTGAAATTGGTCTTCAATATCATTCCTATATACCACCGAGAAATATCTCTATATACTCCTTGTCCTTGACAAGTGATACTCATATGTGTGGTGAAATTTGTAGACCATCTTCACTTTGGCTTTTGCTTTGAATTTGCCTTATTTTTGTTGCCAAGGATTTGCTTTGATCTAACTCTCACTTGTCTTCCTTGTATCTTTTGGATCCTTGTTGCTCTACTCAAAATTCGCTTTGTGCTTTCTTGTGTTAGGAAAAGCAATGATCCCATTCTTGGGAAGCTATCCTACATTGAGTAGAACATCATTCTTTAAATTGGTTTTGCATCTTATTGCTTTCCTTGAACATGACTAGTGTTTGAATAATATGTATGGAGAGTGATGATCCCATTTGTGTGCATTTTGTATTCAAATGCAAGATCATAAATAATGCACAAATCTTGGGGGAGCCATCCTATATGCTTTTGAACATTAGTTGTGTTCAATTGGTATTTGATCCCGATGACGTGTCTCTTTGAAGACAAACATTTCTCGTCTTGGTACTTTGTGCCATCATGAGAAGTGTAGAGGGTTTGGTTTATTCCTTGATGATATTTCATCAATTGGTATCTTACTTTCATTTGGCATCTTTGTCCTTTCAATCATGTGTTGATTTGGGTTTTTGATATAATTTGGACAATTCTTTCTCTTGTCACACTTGTGTGTGCTTTCTTGGTTTAATTGGTGTTTTGTCCAAATTGTATCTAGTTTGGTTCTTGAAAGTCTTGCATGCATATTTACTATATGTATATCTTATGGCATGCTTACTTTCGTTGATCCAATATATAGGATAAACTCCATCAAATCCTAAATGGCTAAGATGTGCATGAAATTCAATTTCATATCAATATGCACATATTTATGTGGAGTTTGTCCTATGTATTGTAGTTGCTCTAACTACTTTGGACCCAATGAGTTTGGGTACCATGTTGTACTTGAATTTGTTTTAGGTACATCGGAGGTGCATTGGAAGCTTGTCTCATTTAAAAGGAAAGTGTTATCACCATGTGCTTATTGGAGCAAGCTCGGATGATCATGAACTCTTATCTTCTACATCACCAATGCTATCTCGGTAACAAGTATCTACCTCATGCATACTTTCTAGCTTTCAACCTTGTGTAGGTTGTTTCATGGCATGAATCTCTTTTGTTGCAATTCATTTGGTTCTTGCAAAACAACTTTGTTGCAAATGTGGGCAAGCCGGGATGATTACATATCAAGGGGAATATATATATATATAATCATTTTCATGATTCATCAATCCCATATATGTTAATCTAGCACTTTCTACTCTTTGTCTCACATATACAATATTGATGCTTTTCAAAATCATTTGCCTTTTGCGTACTTGTTATCTTTCTCGGAGCATCCCATTATCACCTCATCCCTTGTGGATATTTTTGATGCTATGATGAGATTGTGTTGGAAGTTCATCTATATCCTTTTAAGATAAAATTGAGCTTTGTGCTATGCTTTTAAGCAATGATCTTATTGGTATATATATGACTTCCGCTTGGATATCATGTTCTTCACCGTTGTATCTATTTTGTGTGTGCATGTTTATTTGTGGACTTATATCTTCGTGATTGGTGTCTACTTAGAAACTTATACACATGACAATAGTTACATCTTTAATTGGTATTCCATTTCTTTAGTGACCACCTCTTATTGCTTTTGATTCTTTGGTGGTTTCTAAATGGCACAAGCTTTGTTTTTATTTGGTTTACTTTTTCATCTTAATAAGCTTGTGGAGCTATTTGCTATATCTTCTTTGGTGTGTGGATACGGGAAAGACACGATATGCACTATGTGCCACTCTTTTTGAAAGACTATGTTGATGCTATGGCTCATCCTTGTATTAGTCTTCTAAAATTGTCTTTCTACCTCACACCCATCCTTTTATTTGCCGCTCCTTGCTCAACATTTTATTTGTTGCAAGTTGTATTGCTTCTTTTCTTATATGCTCTCTTGCACGTGTTTTTGTTCAAAATGATCTATGAGGGAGTGAGGATTCCATGTTGTGCACACCATATTGAAATGCAAATCCTACATTGTGCACGTACCTTGGGGAGTTCCCTCTTGATTGTTAGAACACTTGGTTGGTCTTATCATAATATCTTCTTATGTTCAATTGGTTTTTCGGATCCTTTGATTGGTTACTTCTTTTGTCGAAGTATCTTTCAATTTGATTTTCTTTTGCAATCTTTGGATCCTCAATATAGTTTGATCTCCTTCCCAACTATTCGTCATTGGATATGTGCATTTGATTTCACTCATATTATGAGAAATGCACACATTATGGGGGAGCTCTTACTATATTGGCCATCTAAATTTTTCCTCCCATTTCGGCAATCGATGCCAATGGGGGAGAAGTTTAGAGGGTTTAAGGGAATATGGTTTTGTTCTTTGTTCTCTTGCATCCTTGCTTATGTGTTGCATGGTTGCTTAATTCATTATATAAACCCTCGTAAAAGGGATTGTCATCAATTACCAAAATGGGGGAGATTGAAAGTGCATGTGTTGCCCCATGCGTGGTTTTGGTAATTAATGACAATCCTTATGGACTAATGTTTGCATTGAGATATACTTGTAGATCTTGTCCATAGGAAAAGATTGGAGTTCATGTGTTGGACTCTAGAAGATTACATGATGACCAAGGTTCCATCCAAGGGTTTATATGAAGAATGGTCATGTGAAGAGTTGAGCTTATTGCAAGCATGGCTTGGAAAAGAAGATTGAGTGAACTTCATGTTTATCTCCAAGCCATCATCTATATCAAGAGAAGAATATGAAGCGCAAGTGGATACATGAAGACGGAGCTAAGCGAGGCTCTTCCATAATGGTGTATGGGGGAGTATTTGGAGAAGTCTTCATCAAGCATGTGCTAGCAAGCACAATCAAGAAAGGTGTTCCAACTTGAGGGAGTCAAGATCGTCATCATCTAGCTCAAGTGGAATGCGCAAGGCAAAGGTATGATCTTGATAGGGTTTCTATTTTACCGGTCTCATGGTGTTAGTGGGAGACCGGGTTATAGGATAGACGGCGTACTATCAAGAGGGGCTCTCAAGTGAGTAACTTGATCGCACCTTTGTGGAGAGCTCAAACCTTTGCATTTTTGGCATATCATCTTTCTTGGTTCTTATGTGGCTTTTATTCATGTGTGAATTTAGAGCTTGGGTTCATCTCCATACCAAGCTCTAGTTCACCGAAAACGGATTTCGTATTGAAAACTTGTTGCGTTTTCGGTTTTGGAGGTTTTGCCGGTTCATCGTTTTATAGAGAGGTTTTACCTCTCTACATTTGATTTCCTCCTCACATGATGGACTATGATGTGTATATGCATAATCTTGTAGAGCTTGTGAGTATCTCCTAACAAGCCCAAGATCATAGAAAACGGAGTCCGGATGAGAAACATATTACGGTTTTGGTTTGGAGGTTTTATCGGTTGTTCTTTTATCGAGAGGTCCAACCTTTTCCCATTTGGTTTTATCCTCCATTGTTGGACTATGATGTTTCTCTGCATGATCTTGTAAAGCTCTTCGTTACGATTCCAACGAGCCAAAGATCATCGAAAACGGAGTTCGGATGCTCAAGATATCGACGTTTTCGTTTGGGAGTTTTCTGCAGTTTTTGCCCAGCGGTAGTACTAGGCGGGTACCGCCCGGTACCGCTGGGAATCCAGTACCGAAATCTCCCGGGGCGGTAGTACAGCTGGGCTAGCGGTAGTACCGCTGCCTGGAGCCCGTTTTGAGCCTGTTTCTCTGTTCTAACTCCCCAGGGGGCGGTAGTACCGCTGGGCTAGCGGTAGTACCGCTCCTGGGCGCGATTTTCAGGTAACGGCTAGTTTTTGGGGCTCCTATTTAAGGGGACCTTCTTCCCCAATGACCCTAAGCTCTTGATCACGAAAAAGCCCCCCATTGTTGACCTTCTTGAGCTTGGATTTCTCTCTATTCCTCCATGATTCTTGCCTCAAATTAGAGGGAAAGAGAGAGGAGATCTAGATCCACCCTTCCACCAATCAATCTCTCCTCTAAGTGAGGGGAAGCCTTTGGATCTAGATTTTGGAGGGATTTGGTGTTCTTCCTTTGTTCTTCCTCTCTTCTCCCCCATAAGCATTAGTTGCTTGTGGTGGGTTTTGAGAGTGAAGGATTTGAGCACTTGTGCTCTTGCCTTTTGCATTTGGTGCATCGGTGTGCTCTCCACGAGGATTCGTGGAAGTTGAAAGCTTGTGAACTTGTTACTCTTGGGTCTTCGGGCCCTAGACGCCTTTGTGGTGGTTGGACCCTTGTGTGGTCACTTGAAGCCGTTCCGGAGCCCCCAATCCCATTGTGGGTTGTGCCTCGAATTGTTGTTGAGAGCCATTCGGGAGCCCCCAACCTATTGTGGGTTGTGCCCCGGATTGTTGTTGAAAGGCTCCGGATTCCGCCTCGAAGGAATACCGATAGTGGAAGGTGAACCAAACCTTTGTGGTGCGGTTCATCGGAGAAGAGGGTGAAACCTTTGTGGTTGTTGAACCGTTGTGTCGGTTCACACCTCTCCAACGAGACGTACTCCCTTTCAAGGAGGAACTCGGGAATACATCCTCATCTCCGCGCGCCTCGGTTATTTCTATTCCCGAGCTCTTTACTTATGCAACTTACTTTGTGATAGCCTTCGTGCTTGAAGTATTATATTGCTATCACCTTGTTGCTTGTCTTGCTTAGCATAAGTTGTTGGTGCACATAGGTGAGCCTAGTTTATTTAGGTTGTCGGCTTGTTATTTTAAACACCTAGTTTTATTCCGCAATTAGCAAGCCTAAACCGGAAAAGTTTTAATCGCCTATTCACCCCCCCCCCCCCCCCTCTAGGCGACATCATTGTCCTTTCAGAAGGCGCTAGTACTAGCCGTAAGTACCATATGGTGAGTTGGGAGGATGTGTGCAGACCCAAAGACCAGGGTGGTCTAGGGATTACCTGCACTAAGACCGTGAATATTGTGCTAATGACCAAGTGGATTTGGAAAATCCTTACTGAACAGAACCCTTCTTCTTTATGGCTCAGATTAATCAAAGCCAAATATCCAGGGTCCAATAACATCTTCTCCTCCACGTCGAAGGGAGGATCCCAATTCTGGCACAATATCCATAAGATTAAGCACTACTTTAAGTTGGGGGCCAGGTTTCACTTAGGCTCTAGAACTACTATCCAGTTCTGGCAGGATTGGTGAATTGGGAGAGCCCCCTCTGCGAAAAATTCCGTCGCATGTTCGCTATCTCGTCCGACCCAGACATTCGAGGCGCCCATGCTCATGATGGTGTAGTATGGCGACTTTCGTTTCGCCGCACCTTTGGTGCTGACGACTTGGCACTGTGGCGCCAGCTCATGGAGGAGCTTGGCGAGGTGGTTCCATCCTCGGAGCCAGACCGTGTTTCTTGGGCTTTAGAGCCCTCAGGGCTTTTTCAGTCGCTTCGCTTTATCGCAAGATCTTACACGTTTCTGATAACCCTGTTCCTAAGTTTGTGTGGGCTGCCAAATTTCCTCAAAAAATTAAAATTTTCCTATGGTTGCTTGCTCGAGGACGTCTCCCGGCTGGAGATCAGCTCACCTTGCGACATGGGCCTTCTGATGGTATTTGCGCCCTGTGCGGTTCTTGGGAAGATTCGGATCATATTTTCTTTCAATGTGCCTTTGCTAAGCTTTTGTGGAGTGGGTTTCGCCAAATTCTGGAGATCCAGTGGGACCCCCAGACCTTTGATCATTTCTGGGCACTCTTGCTACCGCTTGATAATAAAGCAAGAAAGCCAGTGTGGCTTCTCTTTGCTGCCCAAAGTTGGGCTCTTTGGAATATTAGAAACAAGTTTTCCATCGAACATGTGTTTCCTAACCATGCAGCTGACTGTTTCTTTAAAACCGGTCTCTTATTGCAGCAGTGGCGTCCCTTATCCAAGCCTAAGGGCCTTGAAGCGATCGACAAGTTCATCAGCAAGCTCAAAGGCCTTTATCGCGAGACTCGATCCTCCACTCCTACTACTTGAGCATCTGCTTTTTACTGCCGTGCTGTCTTGCTGCTGCTGCTGTGTCGAAGCCCTTCTAGCTTTGCTTTCGCTTCCAGCTTTGTCTACTAGTTTTGGTTCAGTGTGAACCAGGGCCATTCAGGCCTCCGGCCTTGTAAGATTAACTTTGTGTATGTGTGACCTGCGAACTTGCCAGGCTTTATTAATTTAAAGTTGGGCACTCTGTGCCTTATATCTAAAAAAAAGAGAAGGAAGCGTGTGCACCATCCCAAGCCACCCTACGGACAGATTTCTGTTGGGTACGTCTTGACAATATAGTGGTTAGAAGGATCGAGTCAGTAAAGGTTAGAAAACACAACAACGACTCAACGACGTGGACTAGCTTTTTAAGAAACCTTCTACATTTTTTTTTGATCATCAGTAAGAATTAAGAAACCATCTACATTAGAATCTCCTAAATGCCTTGTCTTGTTGCAGGGAGACGTGGCCACGGAATAAAAAGGAAGGACTCGACGAACTGAAGAAGAAGATGACCCAAATTAACAACAGAATAAGGCTGTACACTACTACGTATAGTCGTCGTACAGCGTACTCGGACGTAGACGACCGAACCGACCTTGCTAGCTAGGATTTCTGTACACGTACGTACGCGTATACACTCGCCGGCCGTTGAGACATGCGCATCAGACGGGTGGCCGGCCTATGTCGTAAGCCGGCCCGGCCGTGTTAATTTCTTCTTAATAATCCATCTACTCCTGTAGGCTGTAGCTTCTACTCGCCGTTAAGCAAATCGCATGCGCATGATGCCATGATGGCTTACCGACCTTCAACGCCCTCTAGGTAGCTAGGGACTGTCACTTAGTCTATGACTAAACCCTAAACTCGAAAATTCCCCGTTCTGACCGTGTCGAATGTTTCTGAAATGCGCCATTGTATACACAGGCCAATGTAAGAACACTGACTGCAGCAACGACACCAACGCATGAACTGATGTCAGCTGACCGGATGTTCGTATTTCTTTATCTAGGTGCGTGCATGACATTTTACTGGTAACCTTTTATACGGTTGTTCGCTATAGAATTATACATGCATGCATGCTCGAAATTTCGTTGTTTAAGATGTTTTTTTATTTATACCTTAGCTATAGCAAAGTCTGTTGGCGATGCAAGCTAGCTAGGCGGTCCATTGCTTCACCACTGAAAGAAATTTCAGACAGACTGTGCACGTACAGTACGTGTATGAATTACTAGGATACTCGCGGCATTGTTCACACCACGAGGTTCGTAATATCCTGGGACGGCGTGACAGGCACAGCCGAGTTCTCGGTGACCGTGATGGCTGACCACTGCTCGCACATCAGCGTGGCGGCTGTTCCGCGACGATCTGGCCTGACGCTGGTTTCAGAAAAAAACGGACAAATGGAACAGGGGCTTTAGACACGAAGCGGTAGGCACGACGCGTGAGCTCCCAGGCGCACGACGCGATTAGTTTTCCTCAGCCTCTCGTCGACGCCCGCTGATTGTGTCTTTCGGGCCCGTTCAGCGACTTCCCGTCCGTAACCAACAACGTCAGCCAGCTTAGGGAGGAGCGGCAGCGGCGGCGCGCCATTGACACGGTTTGGAGATTGAAGACGAAGGGCATCTCAATGATCTCGTTGTAATATTTGTTTTTGTTGAGGTGTTATGTATGGTTCAATGTTTCCTTTAATGATAGGGTCCTTTCGAAAAAAACAGACAAAGAATATTTTTCTTCTTTTTCTTGATGACATCAGATGCTGAAAATGCAGTAACACCACACACCAGACGGCTGCGTGGGCTCAAACCCAAGCCCAACAAAAGGAAACCTGACTGGTATGGGATGGGCCTGTCTCTCTGTAGTATAAAAAAGACTGATATGGGTTGGGTACAACACAAATAAAAAAATGTCATAGGTAAAGTGGATGGCCCCGGTAAATCCTATATGCGGCGCACGCACGCGGTAGGCCCATTAGTCAGTTTTATTCCTCTTCTTTTGTGTTTTGTATTTTGTCTTTTCTTCTTTTATTTTTCTATTTTCATTTTTTTTTTTTGCGTTTTCCATTAGTTTCTTTGTTCCTTTCAGTTTTGTCTGTTTTCTATGCTTTTTTAAAATGCCCACATGTAAAAAATGTTCAATTTTTTTTAAAACATTATTCATAAATTGTTTTGATTTCGTTCGAATAAGATGTTCACGACGTTTGAAAAAACCTTTCCGGATTCATAAAAATGTTCATGTGGTTCAAAAAAGTGTTCACCGATTCACAAAAAGATGTTCATGATGAATGTTCACGGAGTTAAAAAAAATATGTTTCCAATAGCAAATTAGGCCGCGATAATGCGGTCGTCGCCGTAGGTAGACACCACGCATCACGGGCCTTAAGTCGTGGGTGAATGGCTTCAACCGGACCCATCGAATTAACCAACCAACTTAACTCGTCATTGTAATTAAAATTTCTCCCGTCACTGGCTCACTGCCACCGTCGTTTCACCAGTAGGCAAGTGCTCTATATGAATGATCATGTGTCTTGCAGTTGCAGTGAAAACGAAGAGAATTATCCTTGCGCTTCATAATTTTGTTAGATCACTCCAACTTACGTGATAAGCAATTTGATCGATGTGATTTGGATGAAAATTACATTCCAAAGGTCCAAAGGCAATCAATTATCTAGGCCGGTGATATTGTTCCGGGGGCACTACACACGAGAAGTATGAACTCAACACGTGACGACATTAACGTCGCGTTGTTCAATGCCAGACAACATTAGAACTATATGAGTTAGCTAGTATGGTGTAATGGAAATGTATTTTTGTAACTATTTGAGTTAACTAGTACTGATGTAATGGAAATGTATTTTGGATTAATATATTCATGATGGATATGTACTTTGTTACATGTAAATCAGCAACAATACACGTTTACATGACTCTAATGATGTTATAGACAATTGCACGGATTACAGACAACCAGCTAGTTGCCAAACACCACCATTCAAAACAGCTGATCGTTGTCCGTAATACACGTACGGATGTGCCGTGCCGTGCAGCAGCTGTTGTTGTCTACTCAACGTTCCGCATTTACAGCGGTGGGATTGTTTGGATTTCCGTCAACGACATGGCAGACACGTACTCCTACCGCGGAAGCAGTGAATTTACGCTTCCGTGTCCTTGCTTGTGCACGGGACAGGACGAGTAGAGTGACATTGCATATTGTGTACCGTTGATCCCACGCCTTGCTCGCCACCTGTTCAAACTGTTTTGGAGGCCATTCAATTCTCTTCACCACGTAGTCTTCGCCCATATGCAGGGACGTCTCCAGAAATTTGGGCATGAAATTCAAAATTAAGTTTGACCCTATCCTGTATCGACTTATCGATGATGATATCTAGTTTTCTTGAATCACCGAATCGGCGAAGGGGCTATGGCTGAGAATATGATTCCGTAAACATTGTGACTGGAAGGGGGGTATCTTCGAAATACGGGAGTCGGAAGAGGGGCGTAGGTCGTTGAGGCATCATGACGAACAATAACGAGTCACTTGGGTAGGCCGGACAGATTCAGCAAAGGACTAGTAGTCGAGTCTGGTCTTGTCTCTTGTGCGCCGAATCAAAACGAAAAATAGACTTTAAAATATGAAAAAAGGCAATTTAAACATTTTTTTGGATTCTACAACTTCAAATATAAATTTCTTATCAAAATACTTCGTAATATGTCAAACACTTAAAAAATATAGTAATTTCCAAGCACTAAATTCCGCGTCATGTAGCTTTTTTATGGCGTATCTTTTTCAGAGACACGTTTTACTTAGCTTTCTTTTTTGTAGGCATGCCTTTTTTTTACTGGATCACCACTGCACTTTTTTTTTGACACTTATGCGAGCTGCCCATGTCCCTTAGTTAATAAAATGTGGCCCAGAAGCCCAATACCCTTCCCATAATTGTATCTTCTTCTCGATCGCGACCAAGAACACAAGAAGTCCTTCCATGGCGGCGCTGCAACTCACGCTTTGATCTCCTACACATTTTATTGAGTACGTACTTGATTAAGATTTGGGGGCCCCTAATTTTAGGGGGCCCTGTTCGGTCGCTCACCTCGAACACCCTCAAAGACGGCCCTGCCCATATGACAGGACGGTACGTACAGGAAAATAATGGCATCATTGCGATTTTAAGTGATTCAATATTTACATGAATGGCGAGTGTGAAGAAAGAAAAATATTATATCGGGGTGACCCATTTTGGATGCAAAGAAAATCATAGTTTCTTCGGAGGATCCGATTTATTAGATTGATGTTCATGCCTAGTTTGTATGAGTCACATGATTAGAATGCCTTGGTATGCTTCTTGCAAATCAAGAATCTTTCACGCTTGGAAAATCTTTTTCCTACTTTTGAAAATCGAAGAAGACCTCACATGGAATCCTATCCATCGTAGCGGCGCGTCTTCGAGCAAGTGGCAGCATTAACTATGACAAGGTGTGAATTATCGATGTTGGGGGGGAGGGTGACTTTGTACACATAGTTTGCACGAAGTAAAATAAACCTTTGGTGTCACGATATTGAGTTTCAGTTCGAGATGAGAAACATCTTCCACTAAAATGGAGGCAAAAAGGGAGACTACTACAAGTTACAAAAAAAAAATGTACCAGAAGTTTTAGTCAAACATTGGGTGTGACCACTGCACCGAAGATTAAAATATACTATAAAAGTTGTAAAATCCAAATATAATTTAGCATTTTGATACAAAGTATATTTGTCAAAATTTATCAAAATTGATGGCGCACAATTTCCGATAAAAAATTATCATCCAACTCATGAAATAAAAATTCCGATCATGTTATGAAGAGTACTTATTTGGAACCCAGATGTATTTGACCCATTAACAGGATAATGATGAAATTTGTTTTTTTTTTGGTTCTAAAGCTGCGTTTTAAAATTTGATTTTTTGCGACACAGGATATAAGCTGTGTCTAAGTTGTAAATTACTTTCGGGTTTGTTTTAAGACATTTAGAATATTTTATTGACCCTTTGTTCACGGGTTGCACCACAAGCGTAGGTCCTCTTGCGTGTGGAGCGTCTGAAATGTCGATCTCTCACATGACGATTTATGATTCTTTAATTTTGGGACATGTTCCCATAAGTGTAATGATTTTGTAAGTGGCTAAGGAAGCCCTTAGAACACTTGCCAATTTGGCAGAACACGAGTCGATTTCACTCACCCCCGAATATGGGTTGACTTTATGCACAAAATAACTATGATCCAAATAAATTGAATTTTAGTTCGATATGAACAATAAGGTTCCGTGAAAAGGAGATGACAAAACCAAAAATCAAATAAAGAAACATAGGATTTTTTTCTTTTAGATTCAGCTAATGCAATTCACCTTCTTCAGATGTTTTCATTACATCACAACGTGTATGCAAAGGAGTATATGAAAAGTGGATGCCATCTTGAGAGCATGTAATTGACATCCTATTTAATTTTTGAAGCATGCTACATACGAGGGGAAAATAAGAGAGTGGGAAAATGGAGCAGGGCTACATAGAGCCCTCTATTTTGAAAGAAAATGAAATCACATTTTGAAGTTTCAGAAAAATAGCGGTACAAAATGGATATATCACATGCTAATTAGACAAACAATCCTGTCATACATTTTTTTTTTTTGAAGGGCATTACCGTAGGGGAGAACCCCTACGGTGTAGATTTTCTGTTTTCTATTGATAAAGCATCAGGGCTGTCACTAAAACAGTGACCCCCTATACAGAAGCGAGCCAAAAATTCAGGGAGGGTCGAAAGTGAAAAGAAGATACATGATGAAGAGAAAAGGACCTAGTCTAATCTAGCAGGGGAGTAGCTAGGCTCTCCATTTACTGTAAGCCGAAGCAATCTGAACCTCCAACCAACAAGGGAAGCAAACTGGTCTCTGAAGCTGCAAACAGTCCTGGCTTTCGGAAGTTCCCAATCACGCAGGTCACCATCTTCACAAAACATAGTCATCTCAGGTGAAACACGACAGGACCCAACCAATCAAAGGCTGAACAACAGAATTCTTCACTCTGTATTGATGAAGAAGAATATCACTTTGGAATCTGATCCTCCACCTAGCTTCCGAAGGGTTTTGTTGTTTGAAAATGAAGTCGTTTCTTTCTTTCCAAATATTCCAGAAAGCGCAGGCTATGATCTCCACAAAACATGGACCTGTGAAATGTTGTTTTGCTCTGTTAATTCTCTGAGAAATCTGCAGAGTTCAATCCCACTGAATGTGAATCTTATCCCAGCACCTCCTAGCAAAGGGACATTGAAAAAATAAGTGATCACGATCCTCAATGACTTGTCCCTGACAGAGCACACAATTCGGGCCCCCCTCAAACTGCCAGTGTTTTCGTTGCATCAAGTCCTTGGTGTTTAGCCGATCCATAAACAAGAGCCAAAGGAACACCTTCAGTTTTGGTAGCGCCTTGGACTTCCAAATCTGAACGATGGACTGGTCAACTGGAAATGCTCCAAACGTGAAGTTATAAAAACTCGCCGAGGTGAAAGATGAGTTCCCCCAAGGGAAGATTCTGGAGTCGGGTTCACTAGGATCTATATTGATTCCTTGCAGTATCTCTCTGACCTCCAAGAGTTCTTCATGAGCTTCAACAGAGAGTGGCAGAGCGAACATAGAAAAGAGATCAGAACAGTTGGCAAAGTTCATGACGGTAGTGTCTTCGTTCAGTGAATAGGAAAACAGTCTCGAGAACTTGTCACTAAGCAAACCATCATTGTGCCAAAAGTCTTTCCAGAACAGAACGGAATCACTGCTTCCAATGTTGCAAGCTCCAATACTTCTGTAACTTTCCATGTAGCTGCACACATCACGCCACCAGAACGATCCACGCTGAGATTGAGCTTGCGGGGCTTCTCCCGGAGTATACAACGTCCACACTAATTTAACCCAGGGTATGTCTTTTTTACAGAAAAACTTGTGCAGTTGCTTCATGAGCAGGGCTTTGTTCTGAATTTCGAAGTTCATGATCCCTAACCCTCCATGACGCTTGGGTCTGCACACTAGGGGCCAAGCAGCCAACGAATTGGCAGTATCAACATCCTCTCCTTTAGCCCACAAGCAGTGTCTACGCGAACGATCTGCAATCTTGATGACCGACTTATGAATTTTGAGAGAGGAGAGGTAGTGGTTAGGCAAAGAGGAGAGAATCGAGTTAACCAGCTGTAATCTGCCTCCATAATCCAGGAACCGGGCACTAGCATTCAGTCTCCTTTCAAGCTGATCCGTAATGGGAGCAAGATCATGAACTGTCGGTCTTGTGGTTCCAAGTGGCAGTCCTAAGTAAGCAAAGGGCAGAGATCCTGTTGCACATCCAAAAGTGTTTGCAAGGTGAAGAAGACGCTGTGCATCAATATTGATCGGCATTAAACAGGATTTGTCATAGTTGACCTTAAGACCAGTAGCAGCAGAGAAGGTTGACAACAGATTCTTCAGGGCCAGAAGCTGAATAGGGCACGCTTGAAGAATAAGTAATGTATCATCTGCGTATTGCACTATCGGAAAGTCCGTGTCGGGAATAGGCAGAGGAGGTAGTAAAACACCAGAGCTTGCGAGATGATTGACCATGGTCTGCAGGAGATCAGCCCCTGCCACAAATAGAGTAGGAGAAAAGGGGTCGCCTTGACGGACTCCTCGCCTACAGGGAATTTTTTTTCCGGGAACTCCGTTCAAAAGAACCGAGGAGAACCCAGTATCAAATATTGCTTTTACCCAGCCAATCCAACGAGAAGGAAATCCCCAGGCCTGTAGAATCTTTATTATCGCCTCATGCTCGATGGTGTCAAAAGCCTTGGCAAAATCTAGCTTCAGAATTACCACTTCTCTGTGAGATTGTTTACACTGATGAATGTATTCATACCCCCATGCAACACAGTCCTGGATGGTTCTGCTTTTCAAAAAACCGTATTGGTTGACATGGACAAGCTTCAAAATTTGATGCTGAATTCTATTAGCCAGCAGCTTTGTCAAGATTTTCATCGAGATATTTAGTAACGAGATTGGACGGTAATCACTAGCATTCTCAGGAGCATTGACTTTTGGAATAAGGGTGATGAAAGCGTCGTTTATGCTCTGAAGATTAACAGATCCTTGCCAAAATTCATCACATAGCCTGTAAAAGTCAAAACGGATAATGGGCCAACACGTTTTGATGAAGAGCCCCGAAAATCCATCCGGTCCAGGGGACTTATCCGGAGGGAGAGCAGCGACCACTTTATCAATTTCTTCCACAGAAAAAGGATCAGCAAGGAACTCAAGATCAGTTGTCGGTTGCAAGTAATTATGAAAATCGAAACTGCTATCAATTGGAGAAGAGCACCCGAGTCTATCCTTGTAAGCTTGCCAAAGAATCCCTGCTTTCTCGTGATGCTCTACTGCCGCAGAGCCATCATCACGAGTGAGTGAAGCAATTGTGTTCTTTCTATATCTGATGGTTGCCATGGAGTGAAAATATTTTGTATTCTCATTTCCAAATTTCGCCCAACGTGCTGTGCAACGTTTCTTCCAGTACTCTCTTTTACAATTCAGAAGATGCTGCAGCCGATCCTTTACTATGTTTCTGAAATTCCATTCACTTATGTGTAGAGGTCTCTGGTCCTCAAATTCATCTAGCATGAAGATAATAGAATTACAGTTTTCTGCCAACTTTGAGATTACAGAGATACTAGTGCTCCAATTTTTCAATGCTTTCCTTAAAAGTTTGAACTTGGAAGAGATGCATTTGGCACTATCACCATGGCAGTGGATATCCCAAATTCTGCGAACCACATCCATAAAACCAGGCATAGAGACCCAATGGTTTTCAAAACGGAAGACTTGGGCTTTGGGGATACATGTTCCAACAGCAACTACACATGGCACGTGATCTGATGTGGATCTTGCAAGAGGGTTGACAACAGTGTTGGGATAGGTTAGGGTCCAGGTTGGCGAGGTGAAGAACCAGTCAATTTGCTCAAGAAGAGGTTCTGACTGCATGTTGCTCCAAGTGAAAGCACGCCCCTTAATCGGCAATTCAATAAGCCCCAGATAACTTATCACTTCATTGAAAGTAGCCATATCCTCAACATTTGCTCCCTCACGATTGCGGTTATCAGAGAAACGATAAAAGTTGAAGTCACCAAGGAGTAACCAATGGGAGTCATCCGGGATATCAAGATGAAATAACCAAGCAACAAAATTCTCTCTGGCTAGCCCTTCACATGGACCATAGACATTCACGAGAGTGAAGTGATCCAATGACAGAGTACTCTGAAAATGGATCACAAGACCAAAGCTTTCTTGCATAATCAGCTGGCCGGTGAAGGCATTGCTTGCCCAAATAACAATGATCCCTCCAGACGCCCCCTCCGACGGAACAAATGCATATTTATCAAAGCGCCGAGGAGCAAATTTTTTGATAAAATTCAAATCAAAGTCCTCCTTTTTAGTTTCTTGGAGACAGATAACCGAAGCAGAACTTTCTTCGATTTTGTTAAAAACCAGGGGCCATTTTTCAGCAGCATTAATACCACGAATATTCCAGTTTAAAATGAACCAGGTCCGATTAACATAAGCGGTGCGGCTCACACGATTCATGAATGCAGAAGGTTCACACTTTTTCAGAGAAGCGCAGCTTCAGGAGTGCCTCTCTAGTCCTTGCGAGCTTGCAGAAGACGCTCCTCGGTGAGTTCCTCTGGGTCAATGAGGCAGAGTTCTGCACCAAGACGCTGCATTTCCGAGACCTGCATGATGGCTGGAATAGTGGCCCTGGGAACAGAGGATGCACGCCGACGGGAAGGGAGGTTGGGTATAGCATAAAAGCGACCATCATTGTGGTTGCGAGTGCAGCGCCTCACCTGAGACTCCACCTCAGGTTGTTCCTCATTCCTAGCACGTCCACATCCACGTCCACGTCCACGTCCACGTCCACGGCCACGGCCTCTAACAGCAGCATTGAGAGCAGCACCAGCTCCTTCTTCCTCTTGAGCAGGAACATTCATCATCTCAATCATCTCATGGATATTCTCACTGACCACCGAAGCAGCTTCCCCAGGTGCTTGCGTGATATACACAGGGGATGAGTATGGAATCATTGCTAGGTTCTCACTGCTCATGATCAAGTTGTTGTCAACAGAGATCTGTATGGGGAGCTCCCTAGTGTCTGCAGAAAATCCCAGCTCACGAAGCTCCTGGACATCAGATGCAGAGAACAGGTATGCAGAGAACAGGTTGGCAGACAAGACACTCGGATCAGGGGCAAAGACCAGCTGCAGAGGATTATTATCAGTAATCATACAGTCAGCTTCAGTTTCAGCCTCACTCGGTTCCAGTTGAATGGTTCTAGCATAAATGACACCACAGAGAACTGCAGAGCGAACCGCTTCAGCCATCTGGGTAACAAACAGCTGCATCTGGCTCACATCCGGTGTAGATGGCGCAGGCAGTATAGCTCTTGTGTAGACATGACGCATCATCCATCCAAGGACGGACCAGAAACAAGGGAAGGCAGGAATCTGAATGAGCATTCCTTGGGTTGCACCCTCAGCTATAATAAACATCAGTGAGGTATGTGTTGCTCCATTGATCACACTGTCAGCAGCCAATTCGACCTCAGTAACATGGGCATTCCCAGCATGTATAGCATCATCACTTTCATTATCAGAGGTAGCCACTCCATCTATCATTGACGGACCCTCATACGAAGTCGGATTCACCGGGAAATTGGCCATCGGCGGGGGCAGCGTTGTGGAGGTGCAAATGGTGGGCGAGAGTGTCGAGAGCAAAAGAGTCTCAGGGGTTGAAGTGGGCAAAGAGGTGCTCAACGAGGTCAAGGTGGGCGAGACAAGGCAGGAGGGAGCAGAATCGTCAATCACCAATAAATTCGTGCTTCTGTGCGGTGATACCGTGCCTTTCTTGACCCAAATTTTGCGGCTAGAGCATCGGCTGTCAGAATGTCCCAGAGCTTTGCATTTTCGGCATAGAATCCTTGGGCACCAATCAACATTATGACCAACTTGATGACAGAAGGAGCACCGTTGTTTCAGCGGGCAATGGCGAAGCTTGTGACCTAAGCCAAAGCAGCCCAAACATTTAATCTCTTTAGTACAATCCTTTCTCAAGTGTCCCAGGTCCAAACATCTGTAACAGCATCTGAGAGGCCCCGACAGAGAGCAATCGTCAATAGGCCCAAGAGGTCCAGATGTGCCTTTGCTGGTCGAGGCAAGATTTTCCAAACGAAATTGTTCGGGACCTTTGTCTTTTTCAAGGCAGAAGGGACAGCGGGAACCCAGTAATTGACAGTCAGCGCAAATCCCAGGGCAATCAGGGAGAAGGTGATCAGCAAGACTGCAACGGGAACATCGTCCCAGAAATTCAAACACCAGGTCCTTAGGCGGGATTATAGGTAAATTAAGAGCCACCATAATGTCCTTCTCTGCGTAATTAGCAAATCGAAGGTCTTCTAAATGCTCAAGCGTAGATTTTGGAAGCTGACAGCACATCTTGCGGGCAAAATCATCATTACAGAAGAAACGCTGGATATGGCAGTTATCAACTGTTACAGGATCAGGGAAGGATCCAAAAATAATGCCAGAAGAACAATTCACATTCTGAAGAACATTCACAGGATCAGCTGATGAGAAGGAACCAAATTTGATCGGGCCTAAAGCTGACGCCTGATCCAGCTGAGAAGAATTCCGTGAGAAACCAAATTTAGCAAGTTCCAAGTCCGAAGACTGGTCAGTCGCAGCACCAGATTTCAGAATATCCAAGTTAGCTTTAATCGCCAACGGCGTCCGCTGAGAAACCTCCAATAATTCAGACGTTGAGTGCCAGGCAGAGGATGGTGGATGATGAAAACCAGAGATCGAAGGGTGAACACCTCGAAACAGAGAAAAGTGGCAAACGAAATCCGGCCAAACTCTGTCCCTTAACCCATAGATGTAATGACCCACTTTGTTTGAAGCTACCGAGAATCGGAAGCGCCGATCAGTAAGTTGATAAACCTTGAAACCATGTCGATCACCACCAATGCAAGATTGAAGAGCTAAACCAACTGACTCCTCAGAGAGAGCAAACGACGCCGAAGAAAACGAAACCACCAGAAAAAATTCTTTGGAGCCAGGCGAGGGAGAGAAGTGCACCAAGGAGCCATACCGTCGACGAACCTGAGCCTCGACCGCCAGGCCGGGGGAGAAATCCCAATGAAGGAGGGCCTCCATGCTAGACTAGAGCCAAGCGCCATGGGAAGGGAGGGAGGTGGAGGTGTGAGCGGTGGGGAGGGAGGAGAGCGCCATGGGAAGGGAGGGAGGATTTCCTTTTTGATTGCCAAATTCTGGGTAGCAAATAAAAAGCATGCAGTTATTAATTATCCCTGTCATACATTCTGAAGATGGGTTGGGCTAGAAACTTGTCGAGAAACCCATACGTGCAATTAACTTTCACAACATGGCCATGAAATAAACAAACCTAAATTGAAGTTCCACTTGCACAAAATGATACAAAGGTAAAGGGAAATAACTTAACATAAATTGAACAGAGACAAAATATCAGTTAACCATTTTTTAAGGTAACATAGTAATTCGATTATCTCATGTAAATGAAAGAACATAAAAGTTTCTATGTATACATCTTATATACACTCTATTTTTTTTAATACTTAGTCATAAACTAGAAAAGGGTGGCAAGATATTTGTTGGATCACATTCATTCGATCTCTATCAATATATTTGAGGATATTAAAATATACCTGAACTAAAATACATAAATGTATACACACTGCCTGAAATCGTGAATGGATGGTATTACATATTTGTTATTAATTTTCTTAAATTTAAGAGGCTTCGGTCTAGTATTTTTTAAACCGTCCGATGCATAAAGAAGAAAAACCCAGCCCTCTTTCACTTACATGTTATGTTTTAAGTTTAGATAGCATAAGTATATTTTTAGTAAGAGTCTTTCAATTGTATGTCAACAAACATTATAATTATTAATATAATTATGTGGCTAATTATGTTAACTAAGTAACAAAGTAGTATGTTAGTTAATATTTTAGTCTGATAAAAGTAAAGAATGAATAATTACAAAAGTTCAGTATAAATACAACTCTATGTGTTTAAAACTTATGTTGAGGTAAAAAAACCATTTGTTTTGAATAAATAAACATAAAAATGCAAACAAAAAACAAGAGATAACACCCGGGCTATGAGGAGTAGAGAGGCAGCGGGAGGGCCATAAAGAGAGTGTTTTGGGCCCTGAATTTTCCGGGAGGTTTGACCAAATGTTTTTTTTTTCCAAGAAATGTCAAACATAGGAAATCAACATAGTGGAATTCCTTTCCCATTTCTACGCTCCAAATGGCAAAAAGTATAGAAAAGACCGATATGGATTAGGCACACATAGCATAGACCTCCTTTTTCTGTTGAGTCGATTAAAACTCTCCCTGTCACAAAATAAAATTGCAAGCTGGAAAAACTCATTAGTGAGTGCGTATACCTTTGGTCAGTTTTTTTCATGAAAATGATTAGCTAAACGTACGTCCATAAATAGTATTGCCCATCACAAAATCAAAAGGAAACGAGAAGGGGTGCCAGCACTATGTTATCCTATATGCATCGCACGCGCCCTATGGGGAGTCCCATTTGTCATTATTTTTTCCTTTTCTTTTGTGTTTTGTTGTTTCTTATTTTTATTAATTTGCTATCTTCTACTTTCCTTCTATGTTTCATTTTCGTTTCCTTTTATATTTTTCCCCTTTTTGTGTTTTACTTTTGTTTATTTCTTCTTTCTACTTTTTTTTACAAATGGCCATATGTAAAAAAGAAACGTTCATATTTAAAAAAAAATAGATTCACCGATTCATAAAATGTTCATGTGGTTAAAAAATATTGTTCATCGGATTCGAAACATGTTCCCGATGGATGTTCGCGGGTTAGAATATATATATATATTTCCATTAGTGTTTCTATTCTGAGATTTATTTTAAAAATATTGTTAGATATAAAAAGATAAGAAAATTGTACCACTTAGTGGGCCGTGATAATGCAGCCCAACCATTGTTTCTTCAGGCGCCGTAGGTACCACACAACACGACGGGACTTAAATCGCCGGTGAACAGTTTTGATCTGTCACACCCAGTTGCTGCCGGCGATCACCGTGACGTGAGGAGAAGGGTAACGCCGTTTGTGGAGAGTGGCCACCAGAGAAGTTGGCTTATGGAGAGCGGTCACCAGAGTGATAGGGGACGGGAGATTGGACTGGGAGCAACCCGAGTTCAGTTCATTTCTTCGATGGTTGTCTCCATGCCTATCCTTTCCTTTTGTACTGCCGGTCTGGACTGCCTTCTCAAGCCCATATGGCTCAGATCCTATTAACATGTAGCCCAGTAGGTGCGTGTGTTACACGACCCTACCCGACCCATCGAACCGGCCAACTTAACTCGTCGCCGAAAAATTCAAATTCCTTCCGTCAGGCTCACTGCTCGTTTTACCCGTAGGCTAGTGCTATGTCCGAATGATCACGCGTCTTGCACTTGCAGTGAAAACAAAGACTGTCTTAAGTAACTGATCAACCCCTGAAGTACTGGACTAACACCACTCTACGTGGCTACGGCGATCAATCGACATTTATGCATAGAGCGGTGCGTTTTTCAATTAACTGGTTCCCTTTATTTCGCACGAGAAATTAGATCTGGGTGTGCAAAAGACTGCTAATATCAGTGTGTGCCATGCACGGCCGGCTAACATGACTGTCAATCAGCTAGCACATGATCGATCCCTCGTACGTACGAGACAGTGACGAGTGGGCATATTCCTAGAGAAGCTAATTTTGTAGCTCACTGATTTCCTGAAGACTAAGTTTGAGCATATTCCTAGAGAAGCTAATTTTGTAGGTCATGAGTTAGCTAGTCTGGCTAGGGGAGCAGCTCCAATGGTCTGGTTACATGATCCTCCACTATCCACTGTGCCTCTTTTAGTCTCTCATGTAACTGCATTCATCAATGTATAAAGGGGTTTCAAGTTGTAAAAAAAGTCCCCAGATGTCGCAAAATAGCATCATTCCCTCCCGATGGCCAGTTCACTGTCATTACTTCCTAATAATAGCTATAGTAGGACGACTTGTCATATAGCTACTGATGGTAAAACATACTGACCGGTCCCAAATTCAAAGGATATTAAGAAACTTGTTAAGAAAACAGAATGCAGTGCTGACACGATGTTGTGATGATTATATGGCATGGCATACCACTGGAAGTTATTGCCTGTTGAATAATCTGTCTAGCAAAAGAGCTGCAGGGAAAGAAACCTTTTGAATGCAAGTACACCGAAATAAGTTCATGGCAGAACAGTTAAACCTTCAGAAATAGTACAGGTTATAGGGTGAAACCCTTCACACTGTGAGCAGTAAACAACTTATTCTGGTAACAAACATTTGGAGGCGTTTCTCCTCAAAGATTAATGGGATTCAGACTCCTTCCTGATCATGGTACAAATTCAACTCACAGCATCCTGGCAGCAATGCTACCTTTCAAATAAAAAAAATTATCTAAAATGAATTCAACACACACATGTGCAGACCAACCAAATTTGAAAGGAAACATCATGGGACATAACATAAACGGTGACCAAAGTTGAAATTTTAACCTGATACAACATGGGACATAAGCAAAGTTTATCGAAAAGAGGCTTGCACCAGAACAGCCATGGAAGCGAGCTTGCCTCAGCACGCTTGATTGGAAGGCATCAAAGAAAAAAACGCTAGATTACCCCATAGGGCCAACACTAATCCTTAATCCAAGCAAGTCACTGTGTCTTCATAGAGAGATTTGATAATAGAAGGATAAGTTAGCAAATTAAGCGATTAATTCCTACAAGGAAACTTCACAGTTCACCAGTACAAAGGGCCAATTTCTGGGTGGAGCACATCACACACCCCACACGTATATCACACAAAATGGAAGAACCTACAGCACACTACCCATTTCTGCATTTTAACCACCGGAATGTGATCCTAGATACCTGCGGAGCAACCAATTTCATCAGTCAAAACCAACTTGCACAATTCGTTCATGGAAAAGCCGTAGTTACATATCACAATTTTTGTATAATCACATAATAAACATTAGCTTCACTGGTATTGTGGATTTTTTTTTTTTTTGAGAGGAAAGGATCCGATCCATAAATTCAAAAAAATCAGTACAAACTACAAACAGGTCCAGCAAAGAAAGAAAATTACAAAAAGACCCTGTAATTTGCACAGAGCACCCTGAGCCATCTGAAAGGATTACAATCGGATCCACCACCGCGCTCCCCTGAAACTAGCCGCCGCCGGAGCCGCCGTACCTCCATTCGTGGGGAAGAGAGCAACTCCACTTCATGTAGTCGACCGCAGAACCGCCCGCCGCCACGCGACGAAGACCCAGAACGATGAACGAATTCGGCCATAGCACCATCTTCCCCAGTCCACCCATCTTCCCACCGACTCGGCACCAGCTAGACCATCCACCAGCATCACCCCATCTCCACGCGGCCGCTCCCCTCGCCACCACGGCCGGCCGGAGCAACACCATCGAGGAAGACCACCGCAAACCCCAGCAAACACGGGAACAAATGATAGAACAGCGGCGCTCGGTACCTGATGCAGAGGACCTCCTCCATAGAGCTCGAATAAGCATCATGATCTCGCACTCCGGCGACGTGTTCCCCTCGCCGCCAAGATAGCCGCTGCGCTCCAGCTTCTGCACTCCCCTCCTTTCCTCCCCCTCGCCACCGAGGCCAGCCAGAAGAAGAAGAAAGCACCACAGAAATTGGAAGCGACGACGCTTATTGAAGAGAGACGCCTTCGATCCGCCTCCGCACATCCTCCACCTTGGAGACTTGACGAAGCACAGGTCGATGACGAGCTCGACGCCGCGCCCAAGCGACGGAGCTGCAGCCCTCCGAGGAGGAAAGAACGGGACATCCGCCACGGAGAGCAAAGCAAAACGAAGTCCTAAACTACCTACATACAAGACGGGCCGGCACCCGGAGTCATCTCTACACCAGCCGGCGCAAGCGCCGACGGCGAGAGAGGCCGGAACTGGGAGGCGACGCCGGCGGACTATCAAGGGCGGAGAGGACGAGGAGAGGGGAGGAAAGGATAAGGAAGTTCTCTAGGTATTGTGGAAATTTTGCCAACAATAGAAACTCAGAACAGCTACAGGATTTTTTTAGCGTAACGGCACACCTAGAAATTCTACTGTTACCATAGTCTCGAGTTTTTCGCTACATCTAATCTCAGTAGACGTAAAAGATTAGCGGCTTAAATAACTCCATTTGAGGTAAATTCCATAAACCCTAGCTTATCAGATCATTTAAAATATTATTTGTTATCATGGGCGTATGAGGGGTACGTACATGGAGTAAAAAGCAGAAAAATCTGGCTTTGATTCATAGTCATACATTTTTTATATCTATGAGCTAGCTAGTCGAATGTAAATTATATTCATGCAGTAGAAACCTCAAGTAAGGGCTCGTGCACGATTTTATTAATACATACTTCCTTCTGATACCGACTTTATGATAATATGTTGCTAAAAGGTGTAGTTCATGATGAAAGCAGTACTTATGGTGAATCTAATCTTGCTATTTTGATAATACGTGGGCATGCCTTGAAATGTTCAATTTACACGATCGGAGGTTGAAATAACATTAGAAATATTATTTATTATCATGTGCCCATGAGGGCTTCATGGAGTAGAAAATAGAAACAACTGGTTTCTATCTCATGAGCATGTTTGTTGATATAACGGTTGGTCCAAAACAGATGCAATTCTCTTCTAAAATTATGCAGAGCGTAAAAAAACCTTAGACCATTACTATCGAATTTTAATGATAACAATATATGAGATGTCAAACATGAAAAAGGTGAATTTTATGTCAAAAGCTTTTTTTTTTCTAGAGAAACTTCCGATCTATTCAACAACTGTCAAGGCGGTACAAAGAACACAAGAAGGAATAAAAATTACATCTAGATCCGAAGACCACCTAGCGACGACTACATGCACTAGAGCGAGCCGAAGGCGCGCCACTGTCATCACCCCTCCATGACCAGAGTCGAGCAAACCTTGTTGTAGTAGACAGTCGGGAAGTCGTCGTGCTAAGGCCCCCTAGGACCAACGCACCAGAACAGCAACCGTCGCCGATGAAGAGAAGCATAGATCAGAAGGATCCAATTTGTAGACACACAAACGATGAAGAACGAAGATCGGATCCAAACGGATCCACCGAAGACAACCACTGACCGAATCCCGCGAGATCCGCCGGAGACACACCTCCACACGCCCTCCGGCGACGCTAGAAGCACTGCCGGAACGGAGGCTAGATGGGGAGGACCTTATTCCATCGTCAGGGAGCAGCCGCCGCTTCATCTCCCTAAGTAGGACACAAACCCTAACCAAACAGGAAAAAACATGTGAGAACGGAGCCCTCCCACCAGCGAGTACCCAGATCCTCCGCGCCACCATGGCACTAAGGCCACGGAGACAAGGTGGATCGGCGGCGGCCGGCAGGAGGCTGGAAACCTTTGATCGCCTTTTTCCCTGGGAGCTCCGTGCGAAGGGGTGTCTTCAGAGTATCTTTGTACATGTCTATGTCAAAAGCTTTTGTGATGAATCTAGTCATGATTTTTTTTATCTGTGTACAATATGAATTATTGAGCATACATGGTAACTAAAGTAGAAGAAACTAGACTGCGCTCAATTATCATGGCAACATTCTTATCTATGAATAGGAAAAAATATACAAAAATAGGAATGTGAAGGTCCCAAGTCATCAGTCGTCTGAGAAGCTATAGTAAGCGCTTGCACTATTGGAATGAACTGGAGGAGTACTGATAGAAAGTTGTTCAGGAAGGGACGAGAGCAAGGCCTAGAGAAAAAGATCCAAGACTCAGCCTGGCACGAAAGCATGACGGGTGGCGGCCAGGTGAGCAATAGCTTTCCAAAGGTCGTAGAGAATTTTGGAGTCCCCTCTTACAAATTTTGTACTTGAGAAATAATAGAAAAACGGCAGGCAATTAAAAACATGTCAGATAAACTTACATACAGAAGATAAGCTAACCTACTCAATCAATACAACACAATAGCATATCTGACCAGACAATCATCTTAAGTATTGTGCAAAAGTCCATCTCCATCGTGTTCACCGCCAATGCCTGTTTCTACAAGACAAGAAGTCATACAACAGATGACATTCCGATAGAAAGCCTACTAGAAACGACATAGCATCAAAGGAGATATTCAGATAAACCTACCTGTGTAATTTTAGAAAAACTACTCAGGTTTGATACAACTGACAAAAGGAATGGCCAGAGAAAACGACAACCATTGTGAAATTCAAAGAATGTCCCTCAAAACAGTGTATACTCCTATCGTAAAAGTGAAGATAATGCACACTAAGACTATCAACTAATCAAACGAGACAAGTTTTCTTGGATTATTCTAAAGCTCGTTTGACGACATATTGAACAAAATAAAATATGCTCTTTCTAAGAAGTGATCATGACAACTCAAATTTAGATTGTCTCCAAATATAAATTTATCCTTAAAATATCAAATGAACTCAGTTCATTAAAAAAAATCCTGGTGCATAGCAACAGGACTCTTTTCAGGTGATGAAACTAACACTTGTTTCATACACTTATTATGGATTACGATTATTAGCAAGATTAGGAGAGACAACAATATTCCATTACAGAAATACAACTAGCTACATATTGAGCTCGATATTTGGCATTTTAGTCGGTTCAGTCTAGTTTTTTATGCAATTGCCTTCAACTTACAACTGTTATGTATCTCGTACTGGGAAAAAAACTGCACTGCAGCTATGCAATAGCACTACTAGCATCAGACATTTCTTGCAAATGTGAATAGACAGGTAACAAAGACATATGATTCAATTGGTACACAAGGAATTTGCTAATCTGGGTGTTGATTGTTTTTCTGACTGGATATTCATATACTAAACCGAACGAAACAGTTTAATAGACTTGAACCACATGGTCCAATAGTAATAATAAGAGAAACAACCTTGCTAATTTTTTTCAATCACAGATACAAAGGTAGACAAATAACTAATGTCATAAACTAAACTAGATAACGCTAAAAATATATTTTCTATATCAGAACTAAAACATAAAACACCACCACACAAGCATCGACACAAAACACATAGAATAATTGACATGGCACTAACTGAAATTGTTAGCTTCAGGCGAAACTATGTGAACACGTTCCATCAGCCAATTATCGAATGATCAAGTAGTAACCTTTATATTGCTATACCAAGTGTTAAGGCATGGTCTTACCTGCAGTATAGACACTTTCAAATGGATGATACATACACATAAAGTTGGCTTCAGAGAGTTTCTTGAACTGCATAGACTCAAGCTGAACCATGAAAACGCCAACCCGTGTCCCTAGAAACAGCACATTATTGTGCTCAGCAAACCCTTGTATAACTAGGGGCAATGCATCTTCCTCTGGTTTGAGGGAAAGTAGCTTGTCCAATTCAATAGTTCTTCTCAGTTCCCATGAAACAACACCATCAGAATCTTTCTTCATGTTCCATAATTGGGCGTCAAAGTTTGACAGAAACAGGAAAACAAGACCGCCGTCATCCGCCCTCATAACCCGTAACCTGGAACTGCCCTTGGCATAGATGTCCACTGGCACACGCCTCACAGTTAGGCTCTGCCTATCCAGATCAAACTCGAGGATGCCGGCTGACTTCTCAGAAAGCAACCAGTGAAGGGAATTCCCAACCAGGGCACAACCCATGCCCCTGTCAATAACGGTGTCAAAGCACAAGCTGGTTGAGATGGCATTGCTCCATAGGCCGGTCTCCGAGGAGTAAACGCGAGCGACGACTCGTGTATGCTGTTCTTGGAGGTATGTGCCTATCAGGACCACCTGGAAGTGGCGGACATCTCCGGCACCGGCAGCACGAAGCACCGCTCCGTTCGTCTGAGCCGTCACCACCATTTCGAACCCGGGGGGAACGGCGATGCGGTGCTGGATGCCGATGACGGGGTCCCAAACCAGGACCAGGGTACGCCTCCGGAGGATGACGAGTACGAGGCCATGGCGGCAGCTGAGGACCCTGAAGGAGCCACCGTCGTCGGGCCGCAAAGAGAAGCGCCTGAGCGGGGCACGATCGGGGGGATCCAGAGTTGGTTCGAAGGGGAGATCGAGGCAAGGTAGGATGGTCTCGGTGAAGAACCCGATGAGCGGAGGGTTGCGGCGGTGGTGGATGCGGAATCGGCGGAGGAATCGAGGGTCGGAGACGAGGAGACGGCACCGCGGGCAGACAGCGGAGGCGCGGGGGAGGGAGGAGGGCAGCGGTGGAGGCGGAGGAGGATCTCGGCGAGCAGGTCGTCGACGTCCAGCGGCGAGCAGGGGCGGCGGCGGAGGCTGCTCATCTCGGTCACTGGAGCGAAGCGAAGTGCAGTGTTGCAGGCCGTACACTAGGTTTGTTTTTTAGAATGGCCGTAAAATAGGTTGTCTAGTGAGAAGGCTTCAAGGCCCACTGAGTTCACGGGTTGGGCTCGTGGAATACTCCTTCCTGGGCTTCAAGGTAGTGGACTTCCGTCCAATGCTCAGCATTCCGCATTTGCAGCGGTGGGATTGTTGGATTTACGTCAACGACATGGCAGACACGTACTACCGCGGACACGCTACCGTGCAGTGAATTTACGCTACCGTGTCCTTGCTTTTGCACGGGACAGGACGAGCAGAGTGATATTGCATGTTGTGTACGGTTGATCCCACGCCTTGCTCGCCACGGTATGCAACGACCCGTACCACCTGTTTTGGAGGCCATTCAATTCTTTACCACGTAGTGCTTCCCCATTTGACAGGACGGTACAAGAAAATAGAGCCTGTTTGGATGGGAGCCCCAGGCTGCCAAGCCAAAATATTGGCGTTGACCAAGTGTTTGGGTGATGTTTGGATTGGAGCCAATTATTTGGCGTACCAACCCTATCTTCAGCTCTGCAGTACACTTTCACGCCAAAGATTTGGCCAGACGTGGGTGGCGGAAAGCCACGCCAATATTTTGGCTTGCCCGTACTTTGGCGAGGCCAGCGTAGGCAAAATTCAAACGCACCATAGTCCCAGTGCAGTATCTCGGCCTCCCTCTATCCCTAAGGAGGCTAACTAAGGGAGATTTGCAACCGTTGGTTGATAAGCTTGGTGGTCACTTGCCAACTTGGAAAGCTGGGCTACTTCAGAAAAGTGGTAGATTGATTCTGGTGGATACAACGCTGACAGCAACCTCTGTTTACCATATGATGTCACTGGATCTTCCCCGTTGGTTCTTTGAGCGAGCGGAGAAATTGCTTAGGGGTTTCTTTTGGTCAGCTGAGGCAGAAGCTCGGAAGGGACAGTGCATGGTGGCTTGGAAAACAGTGTGTACCCCCAAATCCTTGGGCGGCCTTGGTGTGAAGAATTTGCGGTTGCTGAATCACGCCCTGCGCATGAGATGGCTGTCAGGGTACCTCCTACGTCTGTACCTGACCGTCGCTCTCGTGCTGAAGCAGAGGAGGCATCGGTGATCGACAACCCCAGGCCAGCGAGACAAGTGAAGCCCAACCCCAGGTTCTACGGCCCAGCCTGGCGACGGTGACTACTAAAGACACAAACCAGCGCAGAAGACGCTATCCTGTTGGATCACGGCGAAACGGATCTCTCTCCCAGTCTAGCTTCTTCTTCCTTCCCAAGTCTAGCTTCTTCTTCCTTCCCAAGTCTCTGTTCTTCTCTGAACCTGAACTCGCATCTCGCGATTTGTATCGGATCCGTGTTTGTAATCGAGTAAATCCTAGTTGGTACCTTACACCTGGTATCAGAGCCAAACCTACCACCGTTTCCCCCAAATTTTTTCCACCAAATCCGACCTGGGGTCGATCATCGAAACTCGGCATCAGCGACTAGTCCGTGAAGCGCAGGAGAGCGCCATGGCGGACGGGGAACTTACCAACGCCGAGATGTTCCGGCAGCTCAAGGGGCTGTTGGCGTCGGCGGAGACGAAGCAGGATCTCCGCGCTGACAAGATGGACGCGCGCTTCGACGAGCTCACCACCGAGATCAACACGTGGCGTCCGCAACTCGAGGGGCGCGTCGACGCTCTTCAGACGGCGGTCGCGGCGCTGCAACGACAAGTTACGACAACGAGCTCGGGGGTTTCCACATCGGAGCCGCCCTCTCCGGGTCTGGCAGCGGCTCACGCCGTTGACGCCCGTACGCTGGTGGGCAAATCTCTGCTCGGCACCCCGCCAGCCGGGACCGACCCGTTACCTGGACAAAGGAATCCGGCAGCGGCTCATCTTGCTGACGCCCGTACGCCGACGAACGCGCCATCGCTCCGCGCTCCGTCGGTCGGGACCGATTCCGGGCAAGGCCACGGCGAACTCCACATCCACCGGGGGTTGGCCGCTGGGATCCCGCCGATCCCAGCGCCCACCCCGGTCACAGGTGCGATCGATTTTCAAACCCCATCCCATCTTCGCAGTAATTTCGCAGCTATGGAATGCACTGCAAATCAATTGTTCGCTCAGTTAGGCCAGACAAGTCCATCCATGCAATTCTCTCTGTTTGATGGAGAAAACCCACAGCTCTGGCAAACTCTAGCAGAGCAGTATTATAGCATGTTTGCTGTGCATACGTCCTATTGGGTTCCTATGGCTACGCTTAATTTTGTTGGAGCTCCTAAAGTGTGGTTACATTCGGTGAGGAAGAAGTTAGCAGGGTTAGATTGGATGTCTTTTTGCACTCTGTTATGCACTAGATTTGGTAGAGATAGGCATCAATTGCTCATTAGACAATTCTATGCTCTTAGGCAACATGATTCGGTTACTGATTACATTGAGAAATTTGAGCATATTATGAACAACTTACTAGCATATTCTGATGCAATACATCCTCTATATTTTTTGACACGATTTATCGAGGGTCTGAAGAGGGAGATCAGAGCTGTGGTGCTGGTACAGCGACCTCAAGATCTGGATGCAGCTTGTGCTCTGGCACTACTTCAGGAAGAAGTTGAGGACAGTGTCAAATCATCTGGTTATCGGTATTCAGATTATGCTTCCAAGAACAAACAACTTGCTCTACCGCCTCCAACTGTCAAGGCATTTTCTCCTCACTACAGCACTGAAGCAAGTGATAAAAGGGGACATGAAGCTGCTCGACAACCGAGTGATGCTGCTTCCAAGTTAACAGTGCTAAAAAATTATCGCAGGGCTCGTGGCTTGTGTTTCACATGTGGAGAAAAATGGGGAAAGGATCACAAGTGTCCAGCAACAATTCAGCTTCACATTGTAGAAGAATTGTTGGAAGTGCTGGGAGCAGATGCTCTCGGAATTACACATGAACAAGTTGACGAAGGGGAAACTGGAGATTTGTGCTGCATTTCAGTACAAGCTATGTCAGCGACAGTACAGGAAAGTGAAGGATCACCATCTGTGCTGCAATTACAAGGGTGGATTAATGATCAGCCAGTGAAGATGCTTGTCGATTCAGGAAGTACTGCGTCGTTTGTTAACATCAGGCTCAAGGACTTGTTGCCGCAAAGCACTGCAATCATGAATCCTATCAGAGTTAAGGTGGCTGACAATAGAGAACTCCATTGCAATCAAGAAATCAAGGAATGTGTGTGGACAGCTCAGGGACATGAGTTTGCTACAGATTTCAAGCTGCTCAAGTTGGGAGTATTCGATGTCATTCTGGGACAGGATTGGCTGTATAAACACAGTCCAATGCACATTGATTGGCCAACCAAAAGATTGAAAATATCAGACCAAGGTTTTCCGGTATATTTGCAAGGAATGGGGAAGAAAACGCCTATCTGCCATGAAATTAGTGTGGAGCAGCTGATGGGAATTTCAAAAAATGCAGATATTGAGCAAATATTGGTGATTCAAACTGTGCAACCTGATAAACAGTTGGATGACAGTGCACTTCCACCAGAAATACAAGAGATACTTCACCAGTTTTCTGATGTGTTTGCATCACCCTCTGGCATGCCTCCACAAAGAAGCTGTGATCATCAGATACAGTTGATAGAAGGAGCACAACCAGTTCAAATTCGTCCCTACAGACATACTCCAGCAGTGAAGGACGAAATAGAAAAACAAGTACAAGAACTTCTCAAAAGTGGGGTTATTCAACATAGCACCAGTTCATTTGCTTCACCAGCAATCCTGGTCCAGAAAAAGATCTTACTTGGCGGCTTTGTATTGACTACAGAAGGCTCAATGCTCTAACTGTGCCCAAGAAGTTTCCTGTACCAATCATTGATGAACTAATTGATGAACTCACGGGAGCACATTGGTTTTCCAAATTGGACCTGCGAGCCGGCTATCATCAGATACGAATGGCGCCAGGGGAAGAGTACAAGACAGCTTTCTATACTCATTCAGGACACTATGAATACAAGGTAATGTCCTTCGGTCTGTCAGGAGCTCCAGCAACTTTCCAAGGTGCCATGAATAGTACTCTTCAAACAGTCCTCCGGAAATGTGCTCTGGTATTTTTTGATGATATATTGATATACAGTCCAACCATTGAACAACATGCCAAGGATCTGCAGTCAGTCCTCGCGTTGTTACGACAAGATAGTTGGCAGGTGAAGTTATCTAAATGTGAGTTTGCTAAACAGAGTTTAGCATATCTGGGGCACATAATTAGTGGCGAGGGAGTCTCAACAGACCCTGAGAAAATACAGGAAATCATGAACTGGAAGGTTCCTACATCTATAAAGAATTGAGAGCATTCCTTGGCCTTATTGGATACTACAGGAAGTTTGTGGAACATTTTGGTATCCTTGCTCGTCCGTTGTTTGACTTGCTTAAGAAAAATGTGGTATTCCAGTGGTCTAGTATTGCTGACACTGCTTTCCAAGTCCTCAAGAAGGCTTTGATCACTGCTCCAGTCTTGGCCATCCCAGACTTTACAAAACAGTTTGTGTTGGAGACTGATGCGAGTAACCAGGGCATAGGAGCAGTTTTGCAACAACAGGGGCATCCCATTGCTTTCCTCAGCAAGCCACTGGGTCCTAAAAACAGTGGATTATCCACTTATGAAAAAGAATACCTGGCTATCCTCTTAGCTGTGGATCACTGGAGGCCGTATCTACAGCATGCTGAGTTCGTCATCCGAACCGATCAAAGAAGTCTAGTTCATCTGGAAGAACAACGCTTACATACTCCGTGGCAGAAAAAGGCTTTTGCGAAATTGCTTGGTCTGCGATACAAGATCGTCTACCATAAAGGCAAGGAGAATGCTGCGGCTGACGCTTTGTCAAGAAAAGACCATGAAGTGATCTTAGCAATTTCGTCAGTCTCTAGCTGTCAGCCAGTTTGGCTCGAGGAAGTGGTTACTGGTTATCAACAAGACTCAACTACCAAGAAGCTGTTGACACAACTAGCACTCAGCAACACGAAACATCCTGAGTATGCATTGGTGAATGGTTTGATTATGCATAAAAATAGAGTCTGGATCGGGAACAATGCTCCTTTACAACAGAAATTGTTCCGTGCTTTTCATAGCAGCGCTTTGGGCGGCCATTCTGGAGCGCCAGTAACTTACAAGCGCATCAAGACCCTGTTTGCCTGGCCAGGTATGAAAACTCAAATCAAAACCTGGGTTCAGTCTTGCCAGGTGTGCCAACAAGCGAAACCAGAAAGAGTAAAGATGCCAGGGCTTTTGGAACCACTAAGAGTACCAAAGAAACCATGGCAGCACATTGCCATGGACTTCATCGAAGGATTACCGCAATCAGGTCAGTTCAATTGTCTGCTGGTAGTTGTGGATCGCTTTTCCAAATATGGTCATTTCATACCATTGGCACATCCCTATACTGCTAGCAAAGTGGCATCTCTTTTTGTGGATCATGTCTACAAGCTGCACAGCTTACCAGAAACAATTACATCCGACAGAGACCCTGTGTTCACCAGCAATTTCTGGAAGGATCTCTTTCAGGCCATTGGTACTGAACTGAAGTTGAGTACTGCATATCATCCTGCCACTGATGGTCAAACAGAACGTTTGAACCAATGTGTTGAGACTTATCTCAGGTGTTTTGTGCATGCCTGTCCGAAGAAATGGAGCAGTTGGATTTCGCTGGCTGAGTACTGGTACAACACCAGTCATCATTCGACACTCAATTCATCACCATTTGTGGTCTTGTATGGTCATGAACCTAGACATTGGGGATTGACAGCTCCTGGAGCTGCACCAACATCGAACTTGCAGGCATGGATTACTGAGAGACGAGTAGTACATGACTTGTTGCGGGTGCATCTGCTGCGAGCCCAACAATTGATGAAGAAATACGCTGATCAGAATCGAACATTTAGAGAATTTGCAGTGGGAGATATGGTTTTTCTCAAGTTGCAACCATATATACAAGCTTCTGTAGCTCCCCGTGCTAACCACAAGCTGCTGTTCAAGTACTTTGGCCCATTCCGAGTTCTGAAGCGTGTGAGCGAAACATCTTACAAAATTGAGCTTCCTGAAGGGTCAACGGTCCATCCGGTTTTCCATGTGTCACTTCTTCGCCAAGCACTCAAGGAGGGTACGCCGGTCTCTATGTCTTTACCTGATGATACTGGCAATTTGGCTATTCCACAAAAGGTGCTTGCAACTAGGTTGAGGAAGAAGGCGAACCAAGTGGTGATTCAAAACCTCATCCAATGGTCCAATGGCGATGCTGCGGCAGCAACATGGGAAGACCGTGAAGAACTTCAAGGGCGATTCCCGGAAGCTCCAGCTTGGGGACAAGCTGTTGCTAAAGGAGGAGGGGGTGTCAGGGTACCTCCTACGTCTGTACCTGACCGTCGCTCTCGTGCTGAAGCAGAGGAGGCATCGGTGATCGACAACCCTAGGCCAGCGAGACAAGTGAAGCCCAACCCCAGGTTCTACGGCCCAGCCTGGCGACGGTGACTACTAAAGACACAAACCAGCGCAGAAGACGCTATCCTGTTGGATCACGGCGAAACGGATCTCTCTCCCAGTCTAGCTTCTTCTTCATTCCCATGTCTAGCTTCTTCTTCCTTCCCAAGTCTCTGTTCTTCTCTGAACCTGAACTCGTATCTCGCGATTTGTATCGGATCCGTGTTTGTAATCGAGTAAATCCTAGTTGGTACCTTACAATGGCGTTGGCTGGAGATGACTGACAGCTCGAAGCCTTGGCATGGGCTGCAGTTCAAGATTGCAGAGGAAGCAGAGGCGTTGTTCTTGGCGTGTGTCAAGTGTGAGCTTGGTGATGGACGAAAGCTGAAGTTTTGGCGCGATCGGTGGCTTGATGGTTTTTCGGTTTGTCAGATTGCCCGAACCTGATGCAGTTTGTCAGAGAGAGCGACAAGGCAATGAGCGTAGCGGAGGCCCTTCAGGATCACACTTGGGTTTCCGCAATCAGAGGAACGCCAACTGTGCCTGCCATTGTAGAGTTCTTCGAACTGTGGGATCTAGTGGCGATGAAGACAGTTTCTGCAGAGGAAAGCGACAGGATCACCTGGAGGCTCACAACCAACGGCGTCTACTCTGCACGGTCAGCCTATCAAGTCTTCTTCTTCGGCAGGAAGTTCAGTCCTGCAGCAGAGGAGCTGTGGTCTTCCAAAGCACCGTTGGCTCTGAAGTTGCATATGTGGTTTGTTCTCAAGCGTCGGCTCTGGACTGCGGATAGGCTCAGCAAGCGTGGTTTACAGCACCCTCCCGTCTGCCCGCTTTGCTGCCAGGAGCCGGAGACGGTGAATCACCTCACCGTGCAATGTTCTTTCGCAAGAGAAGTTTGGTTCCAGGTCCTTGCTCCGCGTGGCCTGCAGCACCTCATGCCGACGGACTCTTCCGTTTGCAAGGTTTGGTGGCCGCGGATCAGTGCCCTAGTCCCCAAGGCACGCAGGAGGGATATGAATTCCCTTGTAATTCTGACGGCAAGATTGCTGTGGCTGGAGAGGAACAGTCGCGTGTTCGACAAGGTGTTCACCTTGGCGCATGTGGTGGCTAGGAAAATCGAGGAAGAATTTCAGTTGTGGAAGAGAGCTAAGTTGCGTGGGTCGCCGCGAGCAGCGCTGTAATTCATCTTCGCGTGCGTGTGTGGGGTGATCTCGGGGCAGTTCGCTTGTGTTCTGCTTCGGGGTTGCAATACTGTAATACTCCTTTCTACCTTAATATAGAAGACGCGCATGGCTTATGCGTGTTCTGTAAAAAAAATGAAAATAGTGGCGTCTTGCGATTTTAAGTGATTCAATCTTCACGTGACAGGACGGTACATATCGTGGGTATCCATTTTTTTGGTGTGACCACTACACTGAAGATTAAAATACACTCAAAAGGTTATTAAAAAATCCAAATATAGTTTAGCATCTGGATTCAGTGTATTTGTTATACATCACAACGTATGCAAAGAAGTATCTGAAAGGTGGATGTCATCTCGAGAGCGCGCAATTAGGGTCTTATTTAGTTTTTAAAGCATGCTTTATATTTGGGAAAGTATAGCATTTGAACCGGGGTCCATATATTCCCGGTTCGAAAAAATAGTTTTGTAACGTTTAAAATTCCTGAAAAAAAGTAGCGCGCATATATCTGCATGTTCTATGTGTGCGTAAAAAGTTTCACGGAGAAACGAATTTTTAGTTGGCCTATGTAAAAAAAACAAAAACATGTCACATGATTAGTGTTATATAGCACCAAAATTTTCTCTTTTTGACGAAGGCACTGTGAACAGTAATTTCGTCAGGAAACTCAAGTTTAGGGACATGCTCTGCGACACCTATGCATGATTCACATTTTTTTGACATGTTTTAAACATTTTGTTGACATTTTAAATAGGAGGGAGCATATACCCCAATGTTCACTTTATTCACTCTAGGTCTCTAGCCCCTCCTGCCATTTGGGGGTGCAAGAAAGGGACTAAACGAGAGAGGCCCCAGCCCCTCGTGCCAAATGGCACGAATAGGACAGCCGACACTCTCATGCATGTCGTGCACGATTTGTGCACACGTACCCCTACCGCGCTTGTGTTGTTGCAACGACCCATCCGCTTTAAATACCAAGGCAGCCAGAGGTGACATTGTTCGCATGCAGCCAACAATGGACCATACTCTGGTTTTAGTGCTCGTGCCTAGCTAAACCAAACGGCCAAACCTACCCGATGTAGCTTATATTTTTCCTCCATTTGTAGCAGTCTTCGAGCTCAATTATTTACCCTTGCAAAGCTGGGTTTTTTAAGATAACAGGGATCGAGCCCCCGATTTCATTAACGAAACAAAGTTTACAGAGCTCATCCACAACGCACCCCATCCACCACCAGTAGTCTCACTAGGAAAGAAAAGACGGTTTATACGGGAAGCCATTTTTGCTTTATTTGCTGGATTTTACTGTTGGGTGGGTAAAATCTTTGGTCGGACATATCCTGGAACTTAACGCCAAATCCATTTTGGATCACTTTTTGGGGGTTTTATCTGACCTTCTTTTCGATGCATTTCTTAGGGCTTTCGGCTATGCCATTAATGATCACCCTAACCAAAGCTAAAACATTTAGAGATAGGCCAACCACAAACCTAAGTGAACTCAGTAGGCTTTATTAATTTAAAGTTGGGCATGTCGATTCCTTTTATCTATAAAAAGTAAACATCCTTCGAGCTTGCAAAGCTGAACTGAGCACGGATCGAAGAAGATTGGCGTACATGAATCAAGTATCTGAACTCGTGTGCATGCATGCGTGGTGCATGAATCAATTCTCACCCACACCCTTACGTACATGAAGCTGATCAACATTACATCACCTCACAAATTCTTACAATATATCTCTTCTAGCTAGCTGAACACGTAGTACAAACTAGCTAGCTAGAACCTTAATTATGCTGACTTGACACTATATAAAATTACAAGAAAAGACTAATAATACTCCATATCATGTGCTTGGAGGATAAACACTAGGTACTTTCTTGGACAAAATCAAGGCTCCTTTTTATGAAAGCATGACGCAAATACTCAACGTTCGTGTGACCAGAGCGATCAGAAGAGATTGAGTCAGTCGTGGAGGTGGCGGTCGAGGTGGATGATGGTGGAGAGGTTCATGGGTGAGATGTACTCGGTGCTCCCGGACATGTACTGCTGCGCGATGAGCCGGTTGGCGCGCTCCGTGGGGTGGAAGGCGTCCCAGAACACGTACTGGTCGCGGTCGGCGCACAGGAGCGACACCATGGTGCAGATGCCGATCCCGTTGTAGGGGCCCTGGCCGCAGCAGGCGTGGGTGGCGGTGGCGAACCCGTAGGCGTGCGGGTCGTCGATGAAGTCGGCGTGCATGCGCCTGGTGTTCACCCCGACGAAGACGGCGCCGTTGCCGTTGCCGCCGACCTCGGCGTTGAGGTCGGCGAGCATGGCCTCCAGCTGCGGGTTGTAAGCCTCGGCGGCGCGCTGCAGCTCCGGGTCGCAGCGGCCGTCGATGCTGTGGAGGGCGAGCTCGGCGGGCACGCACCCGATGGGGCCGACGCCGGTGACGAGGATGCGGCGCGCGCCCAGGCCGTGGATGCGGCGGAGCACCTGCTTGTACTCGGAGAGGATGTACTTGATGTAGTCCGGGAGGGAGAACTCGCGGGAGCGCACGGAGTAGGGCACCAGGTAGTAGTTGTTCACGAAGTCGTTGCCGCCGAGCGTGATGAGGGTGAGCGCGCCGGCCACGACGCGCGCCGCCTGGTCGGGGCCGAACAGGGTGGCCAGCCGGTGCTGGTACTGCTCGAAGTAGGTCAGCTGCTTCGAGATCCGGATGATGTTGTCCTGCACGCACGCGCCCAAGAATGATCATTGGTTAGAGTCTTAGAGAATGCAGTTGCTTTGTTAGTTGTTATGGAATCATCGGCAACGTGTCGTACGAATTGGATGCCGGTGTCGTTGAGGATCCCGATGCCGGCGGAGGCGAAGTTGGCGCCGACGAGCAGCTTCTCGCCGTCCAACTCTGGGCTCAGGTACGGCAGCACCGGCTCAGATCCCAGGTGGTCGCCTGCATGCAAGCCACGTCATTAGCCACTGCAACGTGGATGTAAGATTAAAGTTTGGCAATGGCAGCTAGGTGCTCAACTGATGAGGTCGGGCACGTTTTTGCCGTTGGAGAAGCGTCCGGTGGCGCGGTGGTCTGGGGTGTCGATGCCGTAGGGCCACGAGTCGGCGCGCGCCGTCGTGATCAGGTAGTTGTTGTTGCCGTTGTCCACCAGCGAGTCGCCGAACACGAAGAAGGCCCGGGCGGCGTGCGTCGCCGGCACCGCGTGCATCATCAGCACGCACAGCACGGGCAGAAGAAACGCGAGCCAAGACGAAGACGCCATTGTCGGCAACAGAAATCTGATGGTGGTGCGTGGCTCTGAACTACACTGCACACTTCACTACGCTGCACTTGTTGAAAGGATGGGATGCATTGCAAGGTCGCGTGCAGACGCCATTTATAGCGCTGCTGGCCGGTGACCATCTCTCGCTAGATCACGTCGTCGTCGCCGGAATTTACTCCTTGGTGGCCCGTACGGTGCCTGGGTTGGTGCACTGCACTGCAGACTCGTCACTCACAGCCCTTGCGCGTGGGTCTTTAATTCTCTGGTAATTCTGTCTTGTAGGTTAGAATACTCATAGTGGGGAGTATCATACACTAGTATTATGCATATGATACTAGTCTATATTATTATCCCTATAGTGGGTAGTAACATATGTGTATCATATAATCATGCATTTATTAGCCTATAGACTCATCTTGCCTCGAAATCCGTTATGTTACGGTATCTACCTATAATATCACCACCATCTCTCTCTTCTTTAATTGCGTGCCACATCATCATTTGTGCTTATGTGGCACTTATGTTACTACCTATATTACTCTCACTATGGGTAGTCTTAAACTGTAATTCTTTGCCTGTTTTGGGCTTTGAAGGGCTGTTTGGTTCTGTGCCAACGCCAGCCTTACCAAAATATTGGCACGCCCACGATTCCTTGGTGTTGTTTGGTTGGGAGCCAAACATTTGGCAAGCCCAAGCCAGCCAAAGCCTGCTAGTACATTTTGACGCCAAATTTTGGGCGAGTTGTGGGCGACGGAATCCTGCGCCAAAATTTTTTGGCAGCCAAATTTTTGGCATGGCACGTCAGGGCTCCATCCAAACAGGCCCTGAATATTGGGATGTGTTAGGCATTTTCAGATGTGCGTTGGATCTTTGCGGTTGTGCAGGTATGCAGGCTCGCTTCAGATGCAGTCTGTCAGTGGGTCACAGGAATGATGATGAGCTACTCACTCAGAAAACAGGTCGATTTTTTCCTGAAAAGATGACAATTTTTACTGAATATCGTCTTTGAGGTCAAATGTGCTCACCAAAATTAGTGTTCGGTTAATTAGGAAGAGGATATTTGAATGCTCTGTTGTACTAGTATGAATATTATGATAGATAAAACGCATGCAACGTAGTGTGTCCAAGTGTCGTGTACTACCTAGAACGGCTTCAGTGCTGGGGTGAACTAAATTTGGTATAATCGATCTACTTGAATATTTGTACAACACATGGATCTTAGTACAGCCAGTACTCCTCGTATTTTCGAACGGAAAAATAATCTTCTCTGCAAGATCAAATATGCTTTACTAAAGCTAGTAACATTCGGTTAATTAGGAGGAGGATGTTTGAATGTTCAGTAGTACTGCTATGCTAGTAAAACGCATGCAACGTACGATGTTCAACTGTGCAGCATCTGGGACGATTTACGGTACTGCTGGGGTGAACTAAATTAGGCGTTTGAACTGAATCGATCTAACTGAAGATATGTACAACACATGGATCTCAGTACAAGTGTACAGCTTAGCCCTCATCAACAATTCGAATGCCAAATTAAAACAAACAAAATGAAATAGCGTTTCAGGGATATAAGATGAAAACGCTTCCGAATTTCAGGCAATCAGCGCTCTGGAGTTACTGATGCTTGGCTCAAGACGACGATGGATCCATTTCATACAGCTCTTTCTTCACAGTGAAGGCAACTCGTTATTCAAGAGGGCAGTTGGATCCATCATCTACGCAATGATGCCTTGATTTAGATGAGCTGTATGTAGTAGCAGCGGCAGCTATAACCTCGACGGTGAGAAGTTTTCGCATCAGCAACAACCCACATGCACTGTTGGTTACACACTTGCACCGAAATTTCAACGTAGCATCGCTCAAATGGTAAGTCGGCAACAAACAATTATCAGTTCAGGTCATAGTTTTCAAATAAGAAGTTGAGCATTTACACCAGTTCAGTATCCCTTTTACCGTGATCCTGTCAGTAGTACTCCATATATATCCATCTCAAGATTTCTACTCTTACACTCCGCCAGTACCAAATCGAACCTGCAGGCGAAGCACCATCAATGGCGATCAACCAACGGCAGGTACCACCTTGATAGATGGATCGACGCATCGACGAACACTATTCGACCGCCTCTGTCATAAAACTGCCTGTCTCTACCTTGGCTCGATGTAGGTAAAAGGGTTTATGTGTTGAGGACGCTTCCTCTGTAGATATCCCACAAGAAACCGGATCTGTGTCGAGCGAGCAAGCCGTAGGGATTAGCTAGCTCTGGACCCAATTCACCCAATTCCCAACCCTCAGCCGCCCGGCATTTATTCAAGAATTCAGGTTCTGAGTAGCGGTAAAATCTAGGCAGCAATTGGTGAAATCTACTACAAACATTTCTGAATTTCTGATAGATGAATCTTCTACTCCCAGCTAGCTGCTGAGCAGAATGGATCAAAACCTCCATATGTTCTTGTTGTTTTTTTACATGGTGGACCGGGCTCGCTGCATCGAGATGTCAGTCAGGAGACAGGGAAGTACTCTACCATTACGAGTGACCTGGCAGCAGGCACATATGATAAGTTAATAAGCGGCCGGTTGATGGATGGATCGGCGGGATGATTCACCTTCTTCTGGAGGCCATTAAATTCCGGTGTTCCCTCTCCGAGAGGATGAAAACAAAAGGTAGATTCACCGAGATGGGTCGATCGAAGCAGCAGGTGAAGTACAAGAGTTTTGGCTTAACTTCCTCCACCTGCTGGCTCTTGCAAATCAATTGGCCGAGGGAAGGAAGATCCATCGACTGTGATCTGATCTGAGTTTACCGAGTGAAGTACAACAAAGATCCGTCGGCCGGTTGATGGAAGCATGCATTGGGTGGATCCTTGCTGCCTGAGTTTACCGACTGACACTGTATAGTTACCGCTTAGGCCCCGAATGGAATGTCGGGTGGATTTCCGGTCCGTAAATTTTTCATGGCCTTTCAACGGGAGCCTCCGGAATTTGAGCGGGACCTAACCAGGTCCGTGAAACTTTACCTCCGTATATATTTGCTTAATATACTGTAAACCAAGCGAGCTCTACGTATTTTCAGTACGTGTGGAAAAGAAGTAATGGTGTTTTTTTTTCCGAACTGTAAGAAGTGATGGTGTTTTACTTGTTTTTTTGTAGACAGGCACCATGGCAGGAGTACTCGCTACTTGTCACTGCATGGGGCTGTAGACTGAAGCGTACGTTGCTCGGCGAGGTTTTCCTGGCTTAATGGGGTATATTTGGTTCTCCAATCAATCATTCTAAATCTTTTTTGGTGGATACGATGTGGCCGTGATATCCTATAATACGACGATGATCAGATGGTGAGGTTGACAGGGAGTCACTGTCACGTACGAGATCATCCCCTAGCTAGCCTATGATTGTGCATTAGATGTGCATATGGGCTAGACGATGAGAGTGATGTTCCTTAGTGTCGACGTATGAACCGAAATTTATTGTGCGCTTGCATTAATTTGAACGTTCTGGCGCCAATAAAACGGAGTTAACCATTGCAAGCCATACAGAGTGGCGGTGTGATTAGTTAGGATGTAAGACTTGGTGTGGTTATCACCGTTTTCTTAACTAGCGACGCGTTAGTAATGTGCTGTGTCTAGAATTACATTGTGCAGACTGTTTGGAATTAATGCAAGATTACATGAAACTAGAAAAGGTCCCAAGGAGATCTTTTTTCACAATTACTATTGGGTATAGCAGCAGTTCTTGCAATATTGGTTAGGAGAGCTCAAGAAATTTGTTTTATTAAGGGTTTAGTTGTCTCTACCTTATCTTGAAGAAGTAGAACACAAGGTGCATGCAAGAAACAATTCTAATTGAAAAAAAAAATCTATTTGAAAACCTATGTACTATAATTTTTAGTTTATTGAGGGAAATATATCAAATTAATCGACCGAAAAATACTCACTTCATTGCTAAATGTAAGGTGTATAGTTTTCTTGAACGAATATTAAGATGTGAGAATTTGCTTATGTGGACTCGTTTATCCCTGGAAAAATTGGAGAGATGAGTCCCTAATAGTCACAAAATTAGAACAATTCTTTAATTAAATCCCTCTGTTATACATTGGAACTCATCTGTAGATGGATATAATTGTCTATAAATCGTAATACACCCTATATTTTAGAATTTTCAAAAAAAAAGTATACACATTACATTAAGAAACATAGGGACTAGGATTTTAAAATATATTGAATGAAATATTCTCCCGTGTCGCCGAATCAAATTTATCCGGATGAATTGCCACTAAATCGAATGTGTCTAAACCCAATTAATACGGATCGTAGGAAGTGTAAGGATGAGCCTGGGCCCACCTCGGTCAGGTCAGGACATAGTGGCAAACACAAACAAAAGAGGATCGTACTGTTTGCCCAATCCATACATTTTGTTTTTTTTAGAACTAGCCCAATCCATACTCGATACTCCATTCCATAGCAGGTTTGCAGGCACGGATGGTAATGGGTACCCGATACCCGCTAACCCGACGGGTACCCGCCTTAAATGGGGAGGGTTTGGTGGTGAAAAAACCCCACAGGGCTGCTTAGCAGGGAAAATCTAAACCCGCTGGGTCTAGCGGAGGCGGGTATGGGGTGCCAAACCCACATCCGCCAACCCCAAACCCGTGAGGCACACAGGTAAACACCACCCACGCACATAGCACACGCACGAGTCCACGCAGGGTCCCGCAACCACCCACGCACACAACACCCAACACGCATGGATCCATGCTCTGCTCTCTCTCTTCCAGAACAGATCGATATGTTCTCTCCTCTCCTTTTCTCTTTCGCGCTTCTTATTTCCTATCCATACCCGTCGACGCACACAGCCGCCGTCGCCCAAGCGCCCTTCGCTCCTGCGCCGTCGACCTGCGCCGCCGGCGGCCCTCCGCCACTGGCCGCTCTCCACCCCTGTGCCGCCCTCCGCTCCTGCGCCGTCTCCCGTGCGTCGCGCCGCCTGCCGGCTTGCGCCGCCGCCCCTGTGCGGCCGCACGCCTGCGCTGCGGCCCTGCCCCTGTGCTGCCGTTCCCCAATATTAGCGGGTACACATCGGGTCCCTCATACCCGGCGGGTGACGGGTATGATGAAATTTTGTACCTGGCAGCGGGTATGGGGCGGGTGGCGGGGGCGGATTGGAAGGGCGGGTACGGGTATGGGGTGCCATACCCGGCCCGGAACCCGGCGGGTGCCATCCGTATTTGCAGCTAGGCTAGCATGGGCCATTCTCCTCTAATAATCTTACTAGGTTTCACTTGGCCCAAACAAAGCAGACATCTAGAGTTTTAGCCCATGTAACCGTGCACATTCTGGTATCACACAGCAGTTTATTTTCAGTTTTTCAACAAAAAACACAGTTTATTTTCAGACACCTAAAAAAGCAGGTTATCACAAATAAAGACACAAATCACATACTCTAACAAATCCACCTCTCTGGTATTATTACCCCTATATATAAACCACCGAAAATTTCAGCCGCTCTCCACACTCGGGGGTACTGTTCCTATGAACAGTACTCCACAGTACTCTGTGGGCCCCACCTACCATCTTCATACAAAAAAAAAAACCTGCGAAAATGAAAAAATCTCCACCTGCTCGGTGCTACTCCCTCCGTTTTTTAATATAATATGTTTTAGCTCACTTTAGCATGTATCTAGACAACATGTACGACATCTAAAACATCTTATATTAAAAAAGGCCACGGCCGCTCGCCAGGCCCACCACCGCTGCTCCAAACGGCCACACCGCGCCGCAGTCGGTCGCGCTACCACAGGTATGATTTATGCCAACCGGAAAAACGAATTGCATGCAGTCGGGCCAGGACTCTCTAAAAGAAAGGACATTGTACTCTCTCTAGAGACATTAGCGAGACAAATTTTAGTGTCCATCGACAAGTCCACAACTGCAACAAGCAATTTCAGGCCAGAACTGGAATGACAGTGACACGGGTGTCCTTTTTTTTTTTTGAGGTCAAACATGGTGTCCACTTACAGAACAATTTGAAGGTTTAATTTAAGCATGGTTTACGTCTTGCAAGATGAAATCGTGGGTACGTGAACCTCCTCTGAAGACGCAATTTCCGGTTCGCAAGTTCGTTTTACGTCAAGTGCACCAAAAGCTTCAACACCGCACGTCACAGACCAGAGCTCACCCAGCCGCACGAGCCAACCGCGGGGCGGCGGAGACAGCGACACGTATGCTCTCCACCGCCTGCTCCCCGCGCACCGCCTCCTCGCCGGCGGCGCCCTCCCCTCCTCCTTCCCCGTCGCAACCGTCTCGCGCTCCGGCCGGCCGTCGCCATGTCCTCCTCCTCCTCCGCGGCGGCGCCCCCCGCCCCCGCCCGCAGGGCCCCGCTGCGCGGCGTGGTGTTCGACATGGACGGGACCCTGACGGTGCCCGTCATCGACTTCCCGGCCATGTACCGCGAGGTGCTCGGCGGGGAGGCCGCCTACGCGGCGGCGCGCGCGGCGGGCGGGGGCGCCGTCGACATCCTCCACCACATCGAGTCCTGGGGCCCCGACGAGCAGCGCCGCGCCTACGAGGCCATCGCCAGGTTCGAGCGCGACGGCCTCGACCGCCTCCAGATCATGCCCGGTGAGCGCCTCTCCACTGCCCACGCAGCGTCGGGTTCTGGTTTCAGGCAGGGGGCAGAGATGGTGTGCTCTGTACTGTTTGCTTATGCGGGTGTGCGATTTGCAGGGGCCTCGGAGCTCTGCGGCTTCCTCGACGCGAGGCAGATCAGGTGAACGTGTGTTCGTTCCGAAATGTACCTAAAGTTGCAGCGTCTGTTGCCTACTTCAGTTAGTTTTACAGTCCACTATGAGCTCAGTAGCACTTGTTTTCTTTGGATTGATTTAGTGCAGGCACAATGTTTTGTACACCTACTAGGCTGGTAGTAGCATGCGGTTTCTTCAAAGTTGGTTTATGCCATGATTTGGGGCTTTGTTGTATGATTATTGATTAGTGAACTTCTGATTGAAACACGGACCAATATTTCAGGAAGTTAGACGGGTCATTTTTCGGGTGATTGGCAGACTGCATTGTAGATTATAGATTGGATTTTGATCTGCAATTAGACGGGTGATTCTTTGTTGTTTCGAGTGATCAGCAGGTCTTGCTTTGTTAACTTTCTGGCACAGCCCTGTTACTCGAAGGAATGTCCATACATCATTTAGCGGAAGACTGCCAGTGCCTGAAGCCATAAATATTATGTAACAGAATCCTACAGTTGTATTCTTGATTGGGTGAGAAGTTAGAACTAATTGCGACTCTGCATCCGGTTGCCTAATGTCACCAATTAGTGATCAGAAAGAAGTATCCTAGCACTAGGTGCCTTTATAGTTTGTTGTGTATTTGTGTGTATCATAGGCTATTGCTTTGTTTGACATGTGCCAGTGAATTCATGTCTACCATGTGTTTATAATATTAAAAGCAGGCGAGACTAATGGTACATAAATAACTGCAGCTGTTAGTAGCACCTTTCTATAATTACTTTATTAGATTAGAGGTATTTATGCTGCTACTGATTCCTACTCTTTGTATTCTGCAGGAGAGGTTTAATCACCCGGAATGTGAAGGATGCAGTTGATTTGTTTCACCAAAGGTTTGGTGTAAGTTGTTTCACTGTACTCATTCTGACCTAGTGGTTATGCACGTCGAATGATATTTATTGCTCTCACCTAGAGGAAATTGCACTCAACCCCACATGTTGGGGTAGTGTTTTCACCGGACCACAACCACGATTGTTCTGTGCAAAGCACCACCTTTTACCGTAATCAGTTGCATAGAACACGAAACTCGTCATTAACAGGGTTGATAACAAGTTAGTCATCTAGGACCAACTACCAGGAGGTATGTGGCCTGATTAGATGTAAAACAAATGTTCAGACTGTGTGGCCGGACTTTGCATCTGAGCTTGTTTGTAGAGGCTGTCATGCTCTGTGGTTTGGACCAGTTCAGAACTCGCCGGCTAGGAGGATCTATAAGCTAAAAAAAAAAAATCCCACCGGTCTCGCAGTCACCATGCTCCTGCCTGCCGTCGTCCTTGTCCCATTGGCGCTGCCCCGATCCCCCGGCTTCTACCTGCCCTCTCCGTCACTGACCCATCCCTGGCTCTGCCCCGCTTCCCTAGGCATCGGTCCAGTCCTCCCTGAGTGGCCAGCACCAGCTCTGTCCCAGGCACTGCATCGGTCCGGCAGGCTCGTGACCCCTTCCCCCGCATCGCCGCCGCGAGCTCCAGAGCTACCTCCCCATGATTCTCTTGCACCACCCGTGCTCCTTGTTGTGTTCCCGACCCTCTCCTGCCACCGCTCAAGTGTCGGGGTGGTGCGGTCTCCTGCACCCCACCTCTGTGTACAGCCACGCCGTGTCGCGCGTGGCCCCTGTGCTCCTGTCCTCCTACTCTGTTGCCTTGGCTTCTCCATAGTTAGCCTGCTCCCCTTCCTCCGGTGCCGCCTAGGGGCAAGGAGCCCCTCAACTTTGTCCCTGCATGTGGAGCACGATTCCATTGACATAGCTCAGTGTCGTGCACCTGTTCGTTCAAATGTCTGTGAGAGCTGCAGCTGTTACATGGCATACTGGTCGTTCAGAACTTCTTTTCACATATAACCAGACTAGCTCATTTGTCTGAAGGCCATGTATCTCCTGGCAGTGGACCTTGAATGATTAATTGACTATCAACGTTGTCAATGATGAGTTCTGTGTTTAGTGCAACCAATTACGGCAAAATGTAGTGTTTTGCGCAAAAATATATCGTGCTTGTGGTTCTCTGCAAATTCTGCCCCAACAAGTGGTGTTAGTTGCATTTTCCTCTCTCACAACATATGCATAGTACTGTGATATACTTTGTCATGCTCTACTCAGACGTATGTTTATTTATTGGTCATATTCTTCAACTAGTTTATTGCACTGTTCGGAACATACCTAGTTGTGCGTCTCCCCAATCCTTGTCCCACATACTGAGGCTTGAAATATTGATGTGTTTATTTATGTTCGCACAACTTGATTTGTTGCCAATGATTGTATTGGTACGACGTAAGTGGAAAATAACCTTCCAGAATTTTGTAATCATGCCCTCCTCTTCAGGAATTTTAATCTTGGATATCTGAAACTTGTGTAGATGATTTTTGTGCCTGCATTAAGCAGAGAATTCCGCCCCTATAAGCCAGATCCAGCTCCATTGCTTCATATTTGCTCCAATTGGAACATTCCACCAAACGAGGTGATCATGGTTGGCGACAGCCTCAAGGATGATGTGAGCATTCTTCATCTCATTCTGAAATCTTGCATATAAAGGACGGTTTACGTATAGTATGATTTGCTACATTATCAAGACATTACAATCAGTGTTCATATAAGTATGAATAATATTTTTAATTTTTTTGATTGTGCGTCTCCATGGTAAGCTATAGTTCCATTCAATCATGTCGTAAAATGAGTTAAAGTTCCATAGTCCTGAATGCAAAGAAAGTGTGCCTTGCTGCTCTGATAAATGTGCCTTGGTTGTAATGTTCTCATGAAGCTGGAGTTCACGACATTTGTTGTTTCAATCTTAAAAGCTTCTTCAATAGCCTATGTGTGTGTACTGATTCGTTTAAATTTAACTTATGACACCATGTGCAGATTGTCTGCGGAAAGAGGGCGGGAGCTTTCACTTGCCTGCTCGACGAAACGGGGCGATACGGCCCCCATGATTCGTTACCCGAAGATGTAAAGCCTGACTTCCTGGTCTCTTCACTCCCTGAAGTATTATCAGTGCTGGAAGAACATTTTGATTTGGGGCCAGTGTCCGTCGGTGAGAGTAGAATTTGACTGTGAAGTTTTGGCACCGGTCTCGTGAGTGTGGAAACAACTCCATCTACACCTTGAATGTAATACGGTACATGTGAAGCAGTACCCTTCTTTACTAAAACCACCAATGCAGATGTGAAAAATCTGACTGCTCCAAAGAAAAAGGTTTACTTGCTTCCTCTTGTCGATATCACTGTAGATGCCTTCGAAGGGTACGTGGTGTCGGTGAAGGATTGTTGGCTGTGAAATTTGCCGGTTATGAATATCCAGTGACCATAGATGTTGACCAGTATCGGTCTTTACTAAAACCTCCGCTGCATATGTGAAAAATATGACTGCTCCAAAGAAAAAGGTTTACTTGCTTCCTCATGTCGATGTCACCGTAGATGCCTTTTAAGCGTATGCGGTGTCGGTGTAGGATTGTTGGCTATGAAATTCGCAAGTTATGAATACCCAGTGACCATACTTGATGCAGAAAAGATCCGTCCCTAAAACTTGTTAATTGAGTGGTCAAAAAATTGCTTGGCTGGCCTGCAGCTGGAACAACAAATCACACGATTTCGGTTCTGACCAAACTAACTGCTCTCATGGTCAGAACGCGCACCGCCTCTTCGACGGGACCCCTCTCCCCTCGTGCAACCTCCAGCTGGCTGCCGCCGCCATGCCCCTCTCCTCCTCGTCCTCCTCGGTGAGTCAGCCACGACATGTTTACTGTGTTTTCTCCACTGTTGCCGACTGAGCGAAGTGGATTGTGCATACGTGCTCAGCTTGCAAGACGTGCATGTCGGTTGTCTAGAGCGTGTTTGGCTTCGTGCATCCGTTTTTGGTCTTTTGCATCCGTGGTTCTCAAAGTTTGGCCATGGGAAAACTAGGTAAAAACCACGTTCTGTACCTCATTTGGTTGCCCACAAATAGCGACTCAGGCCCGCTCTACCTGATGCAAGTTTTCAGTTTGGTTTAAATACGTGTTTCATGTACTTGACCTCTTCTCTTGCGGTGAGTTTACCTCACTCTACCTTAACACCATTGATGACTCCAGCGACGGAATAGCGCGGCGGTGGAGCGGTGACGGAGGCTGCGATGAAGATTATATACGCACTTACATCGAGCACTATAGGTGCTAGTGCGCCGGTGAAGCTTATGGCGGCGAGCAGCGGCACTAGGTGCAGTATAGACGTGCAAATATGAAGTACAAACTCAAGTCTTATACAACCTTCGATATAGAAAAGTTACAACATGAAACTTGTGCGGAATGTTGAGGTGAACATGCTCGTCAAATGGATCAAATGGTCGACCGAGTGCGACGAATTTGCAAGATTCGTCCGAAAACGTTATGATAACAGTTCGAATGGCGGAGCTACACTTGACGAAACTCAAAACCAAGCACGGGAATGGAACCTACTCATCGAGGCGCATAATTTTCATATTCATTTTATTTTGATCCGAGTATTTAAAGGCGCTAAGTGGAGGAGATTAAGGCAGGTGAGCAGAACTCACCATCGCGAATAATTTGTCTCGAGCGAGCCATCCCATGTGGGCTATCAGGTGAGAACTGGCCTAGCTTTGAGGAAACGTCTGATTCGAGCGTTCATCCACAGTCAGGCCTAACTGTCCTTTGAGATTCGTGCGGGCGAACAACGCAGCGCAATCCAGGCAACTAAATACGAAAGTTAGCCCGAACAACACACACCTCCTACATATTTTAACAATTGATGAATTTTATAACATATATGTATATTATTTTGTGAATGCCATTTCCAATATAACCAATATTTTACACTGAACTTTCATACTTTCTCAGATTATTTTATCATGCATGTTGTATGTTTCAACAAATATATGTTCTATGCTACTTAGTTCGCAATGTTGAACATATATACGTCTTAGAAGTTATAGTGGGTGCAATAATAAGTTAACAACATGTTGAGTATATACATTTGTTATTAAAGTAGAATTGCCTATAGTAACCGACGCGACCATTAAATATTATGGTTCATGCAATATATGTTCATCGCAATGCCCCTACGTATACGGTATACCAAACTTTAGCACACGACGTCTTGTTGGTCCACTATCCCGTGAGTCTGGAAACAGCTCCATCTACACACCGAATGTAATATGGGGCATGTCGAGCAGTACTAAACCTCCAATGCAGATGTAAAAAATATGACTGCTCGAAAGAAAAGTGTTTACTTGCTTCCTCTTGTCGAATTCACCGTAGATGCCATTTAAGCGTACGTGGTGTCGGTGTGACAGTGTCGATCACGGTCCCTAAGGCCTAGTTTGGGAGCTCAGTTTTCCACAGTATAAAAGTAAAAATAAAGTATTTGAGTGCTAGGCGGATTAGTACTTCAGTTCCTTTGTTTAGAAAAAAAAAGAGGTCAAGACCATTTCTGACCGAACTAACTGCTCTCATAGTTTTTTTTACCGGCTACTGCTCTCATAGTCAAACGGTCAAACCACGCACCGCATCCTCGCCGGCACCTCTCTCCCCCGCCGGAACCGCCTCACGCTCCGGCTGGCCGCCGCCGCCATGCACTGATCCTCTCACGCGCGGCGGCGGCGCCCCCCGACCACACCCTCAGAGGGGACCTCTGCGGGGCGTGGTGTTCGACCCTGACGGTACCCGTCGTCGACTTCCCGGCCATGTACCGGAGGTGCTCGACGGGGAGGCCGTCTACGCGGAGGTCAGGATCGTCGTCGAAATCCTCCGTTGCATCGAATCCTAGGGCCCCGACGAGCAGCGCCGCGCCACGGCCTCGGCCGCCTCCAGATAGATCATGCCCGGTGAGCGCCTCCCCATCGCGATCCCCCCAGCGTTGGATTCTGATTTCGAATGTCAGATAGAGATGTTGTGCTTGCGATTTGCAGGGGCCTCAGAGCTCCGCGGGTTTGTCGACGCGAGGTAGATCAAGATCAGGTGACAGCTCGTTCGTTCTGAAATGCCGCTCAATTTGCAAATGTGGGATGACCAGCTCAGTTCAGTTCAGTTCAGTTCAGTTCAGTTAGTCGTGCAGCTCACTATGATAAGATCATCCGTTCAAAACTGTCGAGGCCTTCATGTACCGTATTATATTCAAGGTGTACTGCAGGTGCAACAGTTATGCACCTTATAGTATCATGCAGTTTCTTCATAGTTGGTGGATGCCATGATTTGGGGTTTTCTGTAGGAATGGTGAACTGGTGATGTAAATTGGATCCACAATTCCATTCCATGCTTGCCGCTTGCACCTCTGGCTCGCCCTTGACTCCGACAGAGACGCATACAACATGATGAACCCCCTGCGACATTTCGAGTGGGATCATTGGGCCTACACATCGATTTTAGAAGACGGTGGCATCTGGGAATCTAGAGAACAGTGCGGCGTATGCCACAATGAGCACCTGTTGATAATCTCCGAGACGCTGCTCTGCCTGGGGGACGTGTTCCCTTGCACCTACTTGGTGCTTCCTCTCTCGACACGCAAGCAGATGTCAGCTCAGTTGCATGGTATTGTAGACAAGCTAGCGAACTGTCTGCAAGGAAGGAGGCGTCAAGTGGCTTTATCTTGGTGAAGATGATCCTCAGTGCTGGTCCAGTTCAAGCGATGCTATATTTGGATATCCCGTCCAAATCCATCCATGGCTTTAACAAAGTGTGCAGGAGTTTCTGTGCAGTGCTTGTGCGAGTGCCAACAGCATGCACTGTGCGGTGGGCTGGGGTAAGCTGTAACCACCGAAAGATAAAACCTGGCAGGAATTCAGTTTACAGGTGCCTAGCGATTTGTGGGCTCTATTCCACACAGCCACCGACGTGATCTTAGGCAATGGCAAGGACACTCTTCTGGTCTGAGAGGTGGTTGGACAGGAACAGGATGGAGGCCAGGTTTCTCAACCTCGCCACTGCGATCTGGCCTTATGTTTGTGCCAAGCGCACAGTAGTGGATGCCCTTACCAGAGAAATGTATATCAGAAATATTGGCCCGGGTCATCTGTGCTGGCGATTTAGGAGTACATGTTGCTCTAGGGATCGGCTACGCTCTGTCCATCTAGTGGAGTGAGCCAAGGACGTGCTGCGATGGTAGTGGTAAAGCAATGGATCCTTCTTGGTGAAGTTGGAGTATGCGGTGTTTTTTGCTGCAAGGACGGCGGTGCCAGGGGGCAATGAAATCTGGGGAAGCAGGGCACCGATCAACAGTATATTTTGCATGGCTGGTCTCGGGGAACAGGTGCTGGACGTCGGATAGGTTGGCGCTTGTGGCCTTTCCTACCAGCCAGGTCTGTGTGACCAGCACGATGAGACGATCAATCACATTCACCTGGGCTGTGTCTTCCTGAAGAATGTTCGGGACTGAGGTCTGCACATGCTGGGCAAGAGGTGCTGGGTGACTTTGTCAAACACCACCATCGTGGGCTGGGGGAGTTCCCTCACCCCTCCTGCCAGAGGCAGGCGCAACCTCGGCTACATTCGTCGTGTGGGAGCTGTGGACACAGCGAAACAACATGATTTTTGACGTGGTGGTGCTGTCCGTCGAGGCCGTCCTGCGGAGAATTAGGGTATAAGGTGAAGCTTGGTACAATGCAACCTAATTCGTGAGGGTAGAGAGTGTTTATGGCAGCGTGGAGTAGGTCTCTTTAATATACACGCATATTGTGTGTGCTCTAAATAAAGTCGGACACACCGGAAATTTCTTCATTTAGAATGATCAGTAGGTCTTTTGCTCTATGTGCTTTCTGATGCAACCGTCATACTCCAAGGAATATCCGTTCATCAATCAGTGGACTGCCAGTGGCTGAAGCCATAAATATTATGGAACAAAACCAAGCATTTTTATTATCAGTTGGGTTTTGAACTATATCACTATTGGGATTCTCGGACTGGCTTCTTAGTGCCACTAATCTAGTGATCAGAAAGAAGCATCCAATCCGAGCACCACATGCCTAACTAGCTTGTTCTGGACTTGTGTGTAGCACACAGTGTTGCTTTGTTTGACATCTGTCATTTAGTTCATTTTGTAGCATGTGTATGTACATGTGAAAACATGCCAGAGACCAATTTTTGAGAAACATGCAAGATCTAGAGAGGAGTTAAACCTTGATGCCCTTGGCCTGTCAAGGTTAAATCTTGATGATTTGGAGACCAATTTTTAAGAAGAAGAAATCTTAGCAGTGGTTCGAAACTTGCCAGCTGACAAATAACCAGGACCGGATGGTTTCTCAGCAGGGTTTTTCCAAAGGTGCTGGGCCACCATCAAAGCAGATGTTATGGCAGCCATCCAACAAGTCACTTGTCATGACAGTAGAAGTTTGCACTGGCTTCATCAAGCTTACATCACTTTGCTCCCAAAGAAAGATGATGCCACGTTTGCAAAAATTCTGTCCAAAGCTTTGGCAAACAGAGTGGCTCCAAGGTTAAAAGATTTAGTCTCTGTCAACAAAAGCGCATTTGTGAAGGGTAGATCAATTCAGACAACTTCATGTTAGTGGACCAATCTACAAAAACACTGCATAGACGCAAGGTCCCTGCTTTATTCCTTAAACTTGACATTGCGCGAGCTTTTGATTCTGTTTCCTGGCCTTTCTTGCTGAAAGTCATGAAACGTCGTGGATTTGGCAATAAATTCTGCTCCTGGGTAGCTGCCCCACTCTGTTCGGCTAATACAAGAGTACTGATAAATGGGAGCCCTGGAGAAAAAATATGGCATGCAAGAGGCTTAAGGCAAGGGGACCCTGCATCTCCAACTTGGTTCATTTTGATCATGGACGTGCTCAGTGCTGTGGTAGGGTTGCAGAAGAGAAGGGAATGTTTCAAGATCTCCGGAGATGGGGAATTAGACACAGGCTATCCCTTTTTGCCGATGATGCCGCAATGTTTATTCACCCAACCAAACATGAACTGCTTGCAGCCAGAAAGCTACTCGAATTATTTGGAAACTCTTCGGGCTTATGTTGCAACCTTGCCAAATGTGCCATTGCACCAATTGCTTGCCCAGAGCTAGATTTACAGACATCACACAGCCTTTCCCCTGCCAGGTTATTAATTTCTCATGTAAGTATCTCGGACTACCTCTCTCTCTGAAGAAACTACCTAAGGAAGAACTTCTGGCCCTTATTGAGAAGATACACAGAAATCTAGCAACCTGGAAAACTCACATGCTGGACGTTGCTGCTGATCAAGACAGTCATGGAATCGATTGCTGTGTATCATATGCTCTCCATGGACTTGCCACCGTGGGTGATCAAAAAAATCAACAAAATCTGTCGGAGCTTCTTATGGCATGGTGCTGAGAAACAAATGGGGGAAATTGGAGAGTAGCATGGAAACAAGTGTGCGTGCCAACAAAGTATGGTGGGCTGGGACTGCATAATTTGAAGTTCATGAATTATGCCTTGAGGATGAGATGGTGCTGGTTTGAAAAAGACAGCAGCTTTCATGCTTGGTCAGGGCTTCAGTTCAAACTCTCACCTGAAGCCGAGAGCTTTTTTCCTGCTGCCACTTCTTGCATTGCTGGTAGAGGCGACAGGCTGATCTTTTGGGATGATAGATGGTTGGAGGGAAATAACCCTAGTCAGATTGCTCCTGATCTGTTAAAATTCGTTACAGTCAAAGGTCAAAGAAGCGAACAGTTGCAAAAGCATTGCTTCATGGTAGATGGGTAAAAGACATGAGAGGAAACCTGACTCTACCAGCGATCGTGCAATTCATGACGCTATGGTGCATTATCCGAGAGCTACCTCCCCTCTCTGATGAAGAAGATGTTTTTAGATGGCGTTGGAAGCTACACTGCAGCTTCAGCCTATAGGGCATACTTCCATGGTTCGATTGAAGCTGACTATGCCAAAACCCTGTGGAAGAGCAGAGCGCCGCCGAAAGAAAATTTCTTACATGGCTGGTAATGAGAGATAGATGCTGGACAGCTGACAGACTAGCAAGAGAGGATTGCAAGGGCCAGCGCTGAAGCATATCTTAACAAGCTGTATCTTAACAAGCTGCTCCTTTCCAAGAACATTTTGGTTCAGGCTCTGTCAAGAAACGAAGCACCTGGATTTGACACCTTCAGGTCAGAATTCAGTTCGGGAATGGTGGTCAAAAACACTGTCAAGATTCAGGAAAAAGCAACAGAAGGACACAGCGCGGGCATGCAGGCGCTGTGGCTAGAAAGGCACGCGAGAGTGTTAGAAGACAAGGAGAAAACAATGAATTTGATGTTAAGAAATGTGTGTGTGGAGCTGACCTTGTGGGTGCTAGGTAGTCAGAGAGCGGGTATTGGAAAGGAGTAGTCAGGAGGTTGTTAAGCAGACGGCAAGGCCGTATGTAATTTGTAAAAACAATTCTTTTCCAATCTTAATGCCATGACAGCAACTTGGAATGCTTGTCCTGCCAGAGTAGCGGTCCTGGTACATAAACAACTGTAGTGTTTAGTGGCATATCTATGTAAGTACTATATTAGATTTGAGATATTTATGCGGCTACTGATTTGTACCCTGGATATTATGCAGGAGGGATTAATCACCCGCAATGTGAAGGAAGGCATTGATTTGTTTCACCAAAGATTTAGTGTAAATTGTTGGACTATAGTTATTATGATCATCTACTGGTTATGATTCTCGGATGATATCCATAGCCCGTATACTTCTGGGATATACTTGGGACACTCAACCGGTTCCTTGCACCATTCCGAACATACATATACATTGGGTGTAGCCAATCCTTCTCCCATATAGTACGGCTGGATATTCAAATTTACCAAATTGTGAGGTTGATGTAAATTCTGCATGATAATTGTTCAGTAATATCCATGTGCTACTTTATTTATCGCCAGTTATTGTATTCGTACGACGAAGTGGAAATAACCATTCAGAATTTGTAATCATGCCATTATGTTCAGGAATGCTAATCTTGGATATCTGAAATCTATACAGTATGCTTCCTTGCAAGGCTTCGGCTATGGAGACATGTCAATCATGATTCCTACTATATAGTATACATATTATTTCAGAACTTTCTTAATGTTGATCTGAATCTCCACAGTAATTTGTAGTTCTCTTCCTCCCTGCTGTCAAAAAAGTAGTCATGAATGAATAGAAACTCTGGTCCTGCTGTTTTGATAAATGACCCTTGACAGTGGTATTCCCATAAGTTGGAGTTGAGGAGTTCTTGTGAATCTTAAAAACCTTCAGTAGCTTATGCGTTTGTACCTACTCGCTAGATATTTACTTCTGAAAAAATTACTCAGATCGTTTGTGGAAGAGAGCTGATGCTTTCACCTGCCTACTCGATGAGACGGGGCGATACGGCCCATGATTATTTGCCTGAGACGTTAAGCCTGTCTTCATGGAGTTCACTCAATGAAGTATTATCCTCGTTGGAGGGGCATTTCGATTTGGCTCGGCGTTCGTCGGCCGAGAGTAGAATCTGAGATAGATGGTTCTGTAGAAACATGTCCCTACACGTTAATGCAAAACGGTACATGCGTCATCAGTCGGTTTATCCAAATACAATGCAGGTTGGAAGATTATGACAGACAGAAAAGAAATTGAGCGTAGAAGTTTCTACTAATTTTTAGCTGGTTTGCGTTCATGTGTAGCAGCTGCTTGAGTCGGGATCGAGTCGAGACTGCTACAGTTCATGAGTCACATTGACTCCTGAACTTTTTTCTCATTACTGTATCGTCAACCTCTCCGTCCACGTTTCTTTACCACATGTCCTTACATTTCTGACTGACATCCTATTTGGCTGTTAAATTTGACAAGTAGTATGGCTATGTCTTCAGATAACCCATGAACAGTTCATTATTTGCTTTATAAAGGTTGCCAACTACTACTGTCTACTGAGTGCAGGGCCCCTAAACCTTGCGGTCAGTCGCAGCATGGTACATGCACGTCGTGGTCTTGGGCAAGTGAGACAGTCCCTCCGCCTCTGGGATAAGCCGGACCCACCATCTCGTGCAAGACCACGGCTGAAGCGACAAGAAAGCTTTCACACAGCAGACCGCCATCGCCGCTCCGAACCGTCATGTCGCTTCTGCTGCATGCTTTTCTCGAGGGAGTGCTGGGCATCCGGAATTTTGGAATACAAATATTCCGCCTCTCCCAATCGCCAAATGTTACAAATAGTATATCATTATTGCACAGTTGCTCCATCTCGCATAGCTGATACTCACCCGTTTTAGAATATTGAATATTTTAGGTATTGTCTTGTTAATTCACGTTAAAATGAGTTCACATATAAATAAAAACATGTCTACATACATGTGCATGTGGGAAAGGCTAAAACATATCCTAAGTATATAAAAGTTGGAATAAATCGCGATTTGTGGGAGCCCCACGCACTGTAGCAGCTACAGTCTGCTACAGTGTTGAACAGTGCACCGATCCGCGCCGTCGCGCGGCGATCGGACGGCCAGCACCGATCCGCCGACGCCATTTTGCAAAAAGGTCCCTCGCTCCCGAGAAATTACTCCGCCGTCCACAAAAAAAACGAAGGAAAGGATCTTTTTGCGAATTCTGAAAACCACAAGGACCTCCACGCAAAACCAACGCCAAATTCCCCCTTCCTCTCCTCCTCGCGCGCGCGGCCGGAGGTCGCCGGCGCCGCCGCGACGCGTCCTTGCCGCTCCGGCCTCCCCCGTCCAGATCGACGCGCATGCCGGGCTCCGCCGTCCTCTCCGCCACCCTCCCGCTGAGTTATGCATCCCGAAACGCGACGACCTCGCCGGAATCGTCGCCGAACCACTCGCCGTCCTCCGCCGCGTCTGGACGCCGCCGGCGCCGCTCCGGCGGCCAAATCCGGGCGGCGCCGCCACCTTCCGACGCCCCGCGTCGAGGCGTACCCAGCGCGCCCAGCCGCGCATCCTGGGACGCGCTGGTTCGCCGCCGGCGTTTGCGCCGCCGCCGCGGCAGCTCCGCCCGCTGGTGATGTCAGGGTGACGTCCTAGCGGGCCTGGGCCACGAAGCTGGGCCGCCTGCTGGGCCGGCCTGGCTGCTGCGCAGCTGGGTCGGCCCTTTTTATTTTTTTTCCCTTTCCTTTTTTTCCTTTTCCCGAAATCTTTTACAGCTTTCGAAATTCAAATATCTACACAACATTAAAATGTAGAAATTTCCGAATATGAATTGTACCACAAAAAAAACAGCACATACAAATTTTAATGCTTCAAAATTTAGCATATCTCCCAAATTTATTCCCTGTTATTTTTTTTGTAATTTTCTTTTCCCACAAAAAAACTTTTACACCTCTCCAAATACAAAAAAAATTGACAAATGTTTCCAGTACCTTCATATACAATCACATTCAAAAAAATAAATTAACTACTTATTTGTACTACTTATTTACAAATACATTAAAACATCAAAATGCATAGAAAGAAAAAGAATATGTAGTGCATTTGAACATTTGAAATTGCTTACAAAATAAAAAACATTTCAAAAACTCAAAAAATATAGCAACATGCTAAAAACAATTCTCTAGGTATGGAGTTCGAATGAATAAATGTGCATTTCCACACATTATGGACTTACATTTAATTTAAAACTAATGATCTTCGAACATTTCAAACAGCTCAAAAATTGGATATATTGTAAAATATATAACATGGTAACAAAAAAAAACCCCATTTATGACTATGTAGAGTTGAGTTTAACAAATACTCACACTACGTATTCTCTCCGATTATAGATTCTAATTGAGTATCTCAATTAAGCAAAAAATTGTCACACAAAAAATAAACTTTTTCCTAATTACGAAATTCAGAAGCAATTCCTCAAATTATATACTGAAATATGAAATTCATATGCAATTCCTCAAATTATATATTCACTTACCTGAATGCTCATATAATGCACAACTTCTAATTACAAAGCTAAAAACAATTATTTACGCCACCGTGCAAACATGAACGAACATTTAAATTTGCAAACATTCAAAAATACCCTACCATTTTCGAAAAATTTAATTTGGACAACATCAGTTAAAAATTCGTCCCAACATACAAACATATTTCAATTTGCTACATATTTGGATATTCTTGAAATTACATAACAAATGCTCAGAAAAAAGCCACCGCTAAATATGTATGCCAAAACGCAAAACATAATTAGACAACTCAAAATAGTCAATATTTATATTCAATATATATGAACCTTCCCGAATTTTGGACTCGAAACAAACAAATATGCATTACCACTGACTACGTACTTAAATTAAATGTATTTGGAAATTGTAAGTATATTTGGATATTTCAGATTGCTAAAATATTAGAGGTACTACAAAATGTATCGACATGTTCAAAAAAAATGACGCTAAAATACAAACATATTTAAACAATTCAAATATAAAAAAATACGAACTATCACAACCGCGACGTCACAACTCCTCACAAAAAATGCTACCTACTAAAAACAAAATAAAAAACATATTTGCAAATCCCAAATTGGCCAATATTTGGGAAAATATTCCGATATTTCATAAAATATATCGAAAATGCTCAAAGAATAACTTTACATACTTATAGCAAAAAAGACAAAAAAATATCTGCAAATTTAGTGAATATTTTGGTGAACATAGAATATATATTGCACAAAAAAAACACCAAGGAATCCCCCCAGATTAGCCACCGTGACGTCATCATGCCGTCACTCCGGCCCACGTGTCAGAATTTTCACGGTTTTTTTTTCCTTGGAATTGCAAAACATCCACACAAAAAAAACTAAACACTTGAAAATCAATAACATTAAATATACCAAAGATTAAAATACAGTACATATGTCAACGTGATCACGTAAAAATAATTGCTCGCTATTTATGTCATGCGATCGAAGTTTAAATTTGCATGTGCTAAATTTTGAAGTACATTCGAAATTTGCTCATTTCGTAAACGTCGAATGGTTCATATCTAGATTGCTTCTCAATTCGAACAACTTTCATAATCTTTGCGTTTTAATAATTTTTGACTCTACGCAATTTCTAAGTGCGAATATTTCCAATATTAAATTTACTGCCCACAAAAATTGTGGCAAATATATTGACGTGGGCACACAAAATAACCGTCACTTATTTATAGCACACAATCAAATTCCACATCCAAATACTTCAAAATTTCAAATGCGTTTCAAATATGCAATACATTTAGATCTAAACAAATTTTAACTGCAGACATTTACAAAATTAATTTTTTTTGCCAACACGGTATTTACAAATGTGACGAATATATCAACATGCACATAAATAAATGCTCCCTACATATCAGAAGTACAAATATATTTTCCATAAATACACCCAAATATGAGTATTCCCCGGATAAAATTATCCTAATCTAGGCATATTCTATTTGAATTTTTTTGCAATTTAAGTTGAACTGCCCAAATGTCAGAAATACAAAAAAATATGTCAGCTACTTTCAGGGGTTTTTTCCCCAACATTTTTTAGTTGGTGAATATTTGTAATTTTCAAACTACCAAACACTTAAATATCCGACGAAACATAGAAAAAATGATAAAAAGAAATGTGGGACCATTGAACATAGAAAACAAAAGTAAGGGAAAAAAAACTTCGAAAAATCAATGCCTCCGAATATATCCGCTGCAAAAAAAAAAAGTGGGACCATTGAACATAGAAAACAAAAGTAAGGAAAAAAAAACTTCGAAAAAACAATGCCTCCGAATATATCCGCTGCAAAAAAAATACAAATAATATATCAAAACAAACAAAAAAATACATGCAAACTACTTATGCTATAAAACAACATTGAATATACAAATTTCGTCAAAATGCGCTGATAAGTCAATTGCGCTTTTCCTAATTTCAATTAAGTATTGACATCGAAATAAGAACATGTCCGACCATTTCAAAATTCTAAATATTGCAAAATTGTACATAATAAAACAAAAAAAAACTCGAACAAAGATGGAAGAAAATAAAAACATGTTTCAACATTCCGTTTGGGCAACATTCAAACAAGTATTCCAAATATAGCTTACATATATCTAATTATGTACTCACACTATAAAAAAAAACTACATAAATATTTTCGGAAGATAAATTTGTTCCCTCTAATTACAGAATTATTCCAAAACGAATTTAAACTAAGCACATTACACTAACTACAACTATCACCTTTCCTCATAATATATATAGCACAATTAAAAAGAATACATAAATTATCACACTAAATATTTTCACCAAACGCGCGGCGTGACGCCGCGCAAAATATAACTAGTTACATTAAAAAAACGGAGAAAGTACTATGCTACTTGTATGACCGTGTCTCAAAGCACGTTTTAGTCCTATTTTATAATAAATCAAAAGATTGGGCCGATACAAGTGATGAGAAATCTCTTATAAAGTAAATTATATGAAGCAAGTCAAAGATATAAGAAAAAGAACAAAATGAGTTTAGCTTGTCACCAAAGGCATCTGAGCGAGGCCAAGGGATGCAGAATCATCACAAACAACGCCCCCTAAAAGGGTAACGACGTATCGTTGAAACTGATATGGCAAAGTTACCCACAACAACGCCCAAAGAGACTTGTGTGGTCCACCTTCTAGGGTCGTCGTCTGGCGTCCACCACCTCGAACCCTGCGTTGACAACAAAGCAACGCGAGTCCATCGAATCAGGCAAGATAGGACGGCAACCGAGGCAAATCCATGTGGGCGGTAAAGGCAGCTAATACCAGAAGATTTGTCGTCCTTTGTCGGCCGGACGTGACAACAACGCATATGAGGACATATCATCCAAATCATGCCTAGGGCAAGCCCCACTAGTCTGGTCGCCACGTTGCCACGCCATGAACGATGCCACCACCCAGTAGCAGAACCTACGTCGCCTATATCACCAACATTCTATTCGGGAATCCCCCGCCAGTCGACTTGGGCGGAGCTTACCCGGAGTCTACACCTCACATATCCACAACCACAATCATGGAATTAGTCGACTTGTTTGAGTAGGAGGGCCTCGACGCTTCCGCGCCACCCAGCACACTGACGATCCCACATGCCAGTGGCCCAAACCAAGGTTTAGGCGAAGATCCAGATCAATCCGTGAAAAACGATTGGTGGTTTCACTGTCATACTGCCAAACCTTGTGGGACAAGTCGATTCAACCCTACCGCTAGAGCAAAAATAATAATTTTCTATCAAAGAGGTCGAGAAAGATTATTTTGTGTTGAAAGTTTTCTAGAAATTTCAGATTTGTCAAAATGGCACAAGAAGGGACTGATTGTGGTATTTGAAATTTTGAATATCTCCGATTAGAAGAAATGGCTGAAGTTGCCGAATCTCTATTTTCCCAGCTTTTCCTCGAAAGAAAAGAAGATAGACTACTAGACAGCCGGGCTATGGGTGTCGTGCCGTGCGGCGAGACGTGGTGGTTTGCATGTGAGGCTGCCACCGCAGTGTGCAGTGGACTCTCTAAAACAGCGTGCAGCCTTGCAGTTGGGCCTGCGATAGGATAGGAGAGTCAGGTGCTTAGAGCATCTCCACCGGGGGCCTCTAAAGGACCCCCTAAAGGCCCTTTGGGAGGCCGGACACCAAAAACGCCCACCAGCGGCACCCCCTAAAGCGTCGCCCCGAGCGATTTTGTGTCCGGCACCCCCAATAGGGCCTCCAAGTTTGGAGGCCCTCCTGGGGGTGCCGGACATCGCCTCGGGCTTGGCCCTGACAGCGCTGGCCCACCCGTCATACACACGACGCGCCGCGCCCAATTCCCCTTCCTCTACATTGCCGCGCCCGGCGCCAAAATTCGCAATCTTCCTTCCATTTCCCAAACCCTCGCGCCGCCGCCGCGACCTCCTCGCCTTCCGCCACCATGCCGCCCAAGTCCGTCGGCCTCTCGAAACCCAAGGGGCGCATTCAGAAGGACTACACCGAAAGAAGGTCGTATCCTCCTCATCAAAATTTGCCTGACCGCAATGCCAAATCGGTTGAGAGCCGTTGGGGCGTCATCTCGGCTCTCACTACCAAGTTTCAGCATTGCATTGAGCAAATCGCCCAATGAGACGAGAGTGGCAAGAACGATGCGGACAAGGTTAGCCGATCATCTTAACTTGTAACCCATCATGTTTACATGCATACTTGACTTGGGCTTTGTTTGTGTAGCTCAAGGACGCCAAGTACTTGTACGTTGACTTGGAGTCGGATGGCAAGAAGGCATACAAGTTCATGCACGTTTGGGAGGTGGTTAAAGGTTGCCCGAAGTGGAAAAGCCATATAAAAGACCAAGGCACCGCCGAGGGAGATGAAAGAAACCTGCCGGCTGCTACCGCCGAGCGTCCCTAGATGGGAGTGAAGGCGTGCAAGGCGGCCGCCAGGGGTGGCAAGAAGCCAGGGGCCTCGGGCGCCGCAGGCACCATCCACGAGACGGTGAAGCTATACGTCGCCGAGGTGGCCGCGTCGACTGTCGAGAAGAAGAAGCTACAAGAGAAGTCCGACGAGAAGTGTACGCGCTACTTCATGATGCAGGAGACCAAGATCAAGAACCAAGAGAAGAAGGAGGAGCGTATGGTCACGGCCACGAACACGGCCGGCATGAGCCCCGACCAGAAGGCCTACTTCGTGGCCGAACGGAGGCGCATCCAGGCTGAGAAGGCGGCGGCGGCCGAAGCGGCCGAGCTCGAGGGATCCGACGAGGACGGCGAGGAAGAAGCCGAGGCGGAGGCCGCCGCGTGATCGGCATGAACCACTGCGCCAGGGAGGCGCCCATTTGATGGCCGGCCTTGGAGACTTGTTCTCCGGCGCGGTCGATCCTTTTTTGATGGCCGGTGTTGGAGATTGTTCTCCGGCGCGGTCGAAACTATGCCAAGTCTCTGACTCGTTCTCCGGCGCGGCAAAACTATTTGACTGCCGGCATCATTTGTGACATTTGTATTAATGCATGCACCGCCATCATGTTCCTCATTTGTGTTGTTCGTCGGCGGCGACCACGGCATGCCCGCAAGGTGTTCGGCAGTTGGCTCAAATGTTGGGCGCGTTTGGGGGGTGGGCCTTTGGGGGGTGCCGCTGTGGGCGGCCTCTAAATGTTGCTCGGACACATGTCCGGCACCCCCCAAAGGAGGCCCAATTGGGGGGTGCCGGACACACATTTAGAGGCCCCCGGTGGAGATGCTCTTACGTATGTAGACCATAGGGTTTGACACACTTTGATCCGCCTTGCCCTGGTTCTGTTTTCACTTTGAGAATCCAATGCTATTGTATCTTTGAATAACTAGAAGAATTATAATTGTTTAGGGTTTAGGGTATGAGAATTTCTAAGATATATTTCTTTGGTGGTTGTTTAATTTGTAAGATTGGATCTATATGACCCTTTTCTACATGAAAATATACACTCATACAAAAATAAGACATCCACTAAAACTTTGTAAAAAACTTTTGTTCTTTCTTTGGGGGAATCAAACAAAAAAATCATCTGGAAAAAATACATATGAAATCCAGGTGTATTATAATGTGCATGAAATAGCAATTTTTTTTGAAGAGAGTGGTCGGCATCAGACCGAGGACAAGGGATATGTGGCACTGAAATCGAGACCATGACGGTCAAGGGACAAGGATCCTCTGAATTTAGGAATCCTTACGTCCACTGACTTTTCGTCGCTGACTTGTAGGCCCCACGTGTCAGAAATAAAGGTAGGAACTAGGAAACGCTACGTCACGAGATCCACGTTCGACGGTCAAGGCACCCGGAACCTCAACACAGCTAAGGTACCCACAACAATGTCCAAAGAGGGCGGAGAGTCTTACATTTGCCCTCTTCCCCTCCCTCGGTTACTATTTGAGAGAGGCGAAAGGGCTCTTCCCCTCTTCCCGAGCTCCGCCGACGGCCGATTCGCCGGTCTCCTCCCTCTCCGGCCGCCGCTGAGGCGGTGGGAGAGTGGGGAGACCCCGGATCTGTGCCTGAGGCCTGTAGATAGTAGGTTAGGGTCTTCCGGCGTCGCTGGAGAGGTGGTGTCTGCGGCGGCGTGCTGGAATAATGGTGCGGGAGTTCGATCTCCACCTCGGCGGTGCTCTGCGGAGCAGCGTCGGCGAGCTCCCGGTGTGGTTTCCTCTCAGATCCGCGGATCTGGTGAGGACAGGTGCTCCTGCGGCGGTCGTCGTGGCGGAGGTGACGACCGGCTTCTGGAGTTTTGTCCCTCGCCCCCTTCTTCGTCTCGGCGTGTCTTCTCCTGGGCACGTCGTGGGGGTGCTGGGGGTGGTGCGGCGGGGAGCTGGTGCCTGGCGCTAGCTGCCTTCGCCGCCTGTACAGGAGCTGAACCTCTGGGATCTTCGAGGTGGCTGCTGGTTTTCGGTGCGGCGTGCAGCTCTCTTCTTCCGGCCATGGTGGCGTGGGGAGGGTCGCTTCTTGCGACGCGCTCTGTTTCGACATGGATTGGTCTTCTTCGTTCTCCGGCCGGCCGAGGTGGCGAGGGGAGATGGTGTGATCAAGACGTGCAAGCAGCGGCGACTCCGGCGAGCTGTGTTCGGGCTCAGAGCAGGGATGGTTGGAAGAAGGGTGGATGCGGGGAGGAGGCGCCATGGCCGTGCGCGTTCAGAGGTCTTCAGTTCCGTCGCTTGCGGCGGACGGCCCATGCGGTCTTCTACATGAGTGGGGTGCTCCCTTTCCCGGGGTTGGTGGCGGCCTGGGGTCTTCTTCTCCGGCGTTGCTCGGCGATGGAGTTCTTCGTCAGGCCATGCGGAGGTTCAGCGACGTCCTCTGGAGTTGCTGTTGCTTTGGGCTTCGACGGCTTGTTATACTGTGCATTTCTGTTCTTTCGTTGTATTCTCTGGTGAATACGCAGTGTAAGATCCTTTCAAAAAAAAGTCCAAAGAGGGCGGCGATAGCCCACATGCATCACATCCATTGTTGCTGGAGCGATGAGCTTCGGTTTGGGAAAGCTTCGCACCATACAGGTATGTCAGACCACCCACTAATCCCGGCCTTCGTCTCTAGATGGCGATCTAAAAACTATCTATGCCAAAGCGCCGCCAACACCACGAGCCCCCACCGTCCTCTCTTCAACGTCCACATGGCCAAATAGAAAAGCTATTGCCAACCTAGAGACGCTTTGCGAGGTCCACCTTCTAGGGCCGCTGGCTCATCGTCCACGACCTCGATCCCCGAGTTGGACAACAAAGTAACGTGAGGCAGCGAACCAGGCAAGGTAGGACGGCAACCAAGCCAAATCCATGATTGCGGTAAAGGAGCTAATAGGTGTCATCCTCCACCGTCGAAGGCGATCGTCGACAGGACGCGTCAGATGCGCTTGTGAAGCCCAGATCAGCCGGATCATGCCTAGGTCATGCCCTGCTAGTTTGGTCGTGACGCTACAACGACATGCCCTCTGCCACCATCCACTAGGAGATCCTACGTCGTCCCATCACCGACAACCCTATCTAGAACCCGTCGCCGGTCGACTAGGGCGAGCTTTCCTGCTGCGTGCACCCCACGAATCCAGTACCACAACCATGGAGGTATTCGACCTTGGCGAGTAGGAGGAGCCCGACGCCTCCGCGGCACCGATTAAGCTAGCGGGCCCACATGTCAGTGGCCCGAACCTTAGGCCCACGCGAAGATCTAGATGGATCCGCCAAAATAGATTGGTGGTTTTACGGTCATACTGCCAAATCTTTTAGGGAAATTCAAGGTAGAGCGAAAAATAGTTTTTAATTAAAAAGGTTGAGGAAAACTATTTTGTGTTGAAAATTTCTGGAAAGTTCAGATTTGTCAAAATGGCACAAAAAGAACTGTATTGAATTCTCCGGTTGGATGTAAAACCGGTTATGTTCAGAGCATCTCCACCGGGGGCCTCTAAATGTGTGTCCGGCACCCCCCCAATTGGGCCTCCTTTGGGGGGTGCCGGACATGTGTCCGGTCAACATTTAGAGGCCGCCCACAGCGGCACCCCCAAAGGCCCACCCCCCAAACGCGCGCAAACTGTCGAACACCTCGGGGGCGTTCAAATTCATTTTAGAAGTTCGATTCGAAGTTAAAACGATACAAATTTAAACTAAACGATTGAAATTTAAACCCTAATCTAAGCCCTAAGCTAAACCCTAATCTAAACTCCGCCGCCCTGGCCTGCCTCGTCGTCGTAGCGGGGCGCCTGTCCTGCCAGGGAGGCCTTCTTGCTCTCCTGGGCTAGGCGCGAGCGGACACGCCTCTCCTGCCGGAGCGCGCTCGCCGCCCGACGCATCTCATCCCTGGAAGCCCTTGCAGCTGCGGCTTGGCTCTCCGCTGCTGCTGCCTGCGCCGCCTCGCGCGCGGCATCCCTCGCAGCTGCTGCTGCCTGCCTCGCTTCGCGCACCTGGTTCAGCTCCTCGTGAACCGCCTGCGTGGCGGCCTCCATCGTGGCCGGGTTCTCCCGCTCCGCGGCCACGTGGTTGAGGTCCGCATACACCGCGCGCTCGGCGGCCATGAAGGCGCGGCAGCGAGCGTCTCGCTCCGCGGTCTCGAGGGAGGCCTTCAGGACGGCGGCCTCGATGGCGTTGCCGACCGCCTCGTAGCCGAGCCTGAGCTGGTTGGCCGCCTGCTCGGCGCGTCAGGAGTCGAAGGAGTTCACGGCGACCACCTGGCCGGGCCACAGCGGCGGCGACAGCTCCTGCTCCGGCGCCGGCTCCTGCACCGGCTCCTCCTCCGGAGGCGGCTCCTGCCCAGGGTAGGGATCCTGGGCCGGCTCCTGCTCCAGCTGCTCCTCCACGTCGATGTCGTCGACGTTCGCCCAATCGAAGGGCTCCTCGTCGACGACAGGCTGGAGCGCCTGCGGAGGCGTCTGCTCCTGCTCCTGGTCCTGCCCGAGAGGGTGAGCGCGGCGCGCTGCCTGGGTGAGGGTGGACCAGGTGGTCTGGAGTCGGCGAGGCATGGTGGTGTGGTGAGGCTGCGAGACTACGGCGAGTGGTGCTGTGGTGAGGCTGCGAGACTACGGCGAGTGGTGCTGTGGTGAGGCTGCGCGGCGGAGGAGAATTTATATATGCGGGGAGGGGGAGGGAAACAGAAGGGCGGGAAGCGGTGGCGCTGGGCGGGAAGCGGCGGGTGGGTGAGCACCCGTCGCGTCAGAGTTATGTGGCGGTGGCGCGATTCGGCCACGCCGACGCTTGGGAAGCCGGGAAAGCCTGGGCGCCGGCGTAATTGCGACGCGTGCCGCAGACGCGCGAGGCGTGACGCAGACGCCTCGCCGTCCCGTCGCTTCGTCGCCTGTCGCCATTAACGCGGGCGGAACGACTTCCTGCATGGCGCCATTACAGCACCTCCTCGCGCTCTATGCCTATGACGGGTGGGGCGCACCTGTCGGAGGCCATGTCCGGTCAATGTCCGGCACCCCCAGGAGGGGGCCCTCCTGGGGGTGCCGGACACAAAATCGCTCGGGGCGAGCCTTTGGGGAGTGCCGTTGGTGGCGGTTTTTGGTGTCCGGCCCCCCAAAGGGTCTTTGGGGGTCCTTTAGAGGCCCCGGTGGAGATGCTCTCACGTGAGAAGAGAAGTCGCAAGCTGCCGAATCTCTACTCCTACCATTTTCCCAGACTTCCCACGAAAGAAAAGAAGGTAGACTACTAGACTGCCCGGGCTATGTGTGTGCCGTGCCTCAGTGTACAGTAGCACCTCTGAACAAGCTACAGCGTGCAAGGCTGCACGCTGGGATATGATAGAAGGGACAGGTGCTTGCGTATGTGGCGTAGCGTTTGCCCCGCTTTGATCTGCCTTTCTGAGAATCCAATGTCATTAAATCTTTGAATTACTAAAAGAATAATAAGAGAATTAAGGGAAACTAGAATTTCGAAGAGATATTTCTTTGGCGGTTTTTTTTAAAATTTTGAAGATTGGATCCATGAGACTCTTTTCTACAAAAACCTTAACACTCATAGAGAATCTGACATCCACTAAAAATTTGTAAGAGTCTATCGTTCTTTCTATGGTGGAATCAAATATAAAGTCAAATATGGTGCATAAAATAACATTTTTTTGTTTTTATTTCCTGTGTTTCATAATCATGCAAATCAAATAGGTCCCTAACATAGTAGGCATTTTCTAACAAAGTCTTTACAAGATAATATGAGATGACTACAACTCCCTCAAAGGGATAAATTACAAGCTTGCACATGAGCACGCACGGCCACCAACCAAGGAGGAGGAGTAACATGACAGGGCATGTGTCGGAGAATAAGAAGCACCGTCGACTCCTGATTCTCCGTCATGAAACACTAAAAACGACGAACTTTGCCTCCCTAAATACCTAACTCGTAACTGGAGATGGCGATAAAGTCGGCGGTATCCTGAAAAATATGACAGTAAATTCTCTAAACAAGTTGCCTTCATATGAGCCGAGAAGTAGCAAAGAAGTAGTATACTGGGCACGGAAGGGAGGTAGGTGCATTGTGCCCTGGTTCCTGGTGGACAATGCTTGAGTGTAGATAATGTTGTACTCGACTAGTGTGGAACATCTCATTGCAATTTAGGTTATCGTCCAGACTAGGCAAAATGACACATATGTGGAGATGGATGGTTGAAAAGTGGATATTTTAAGATTTTCTAAAAAAACAGATTTTGTGGTTGATATTTTGCATACTAATAGGGCTCATCATTATCAAAACTTAAGAATTATTTCATTTTTTTGTGAAACTTCAGACTTTTTATTCAAAAACTGGAACATGGTGTTCGGACTCCATTTGCACTTCCGGATATCCAAAATTTTACCACGCCCTCCCTCCAAATTCATTTTGCGCCCTTGTTTTTCGTGTTTCAGTTTGACCAACAATTTGGGCAATAAACTTGTATCATGTTACAAAATATATATTATTGAAAATATCCAAATATGAATTCAATGTTGTAACTTTTGTGATACACGAATACAATACATTTGTTTTGGTTGTCAAGTTGACAGTAAAAGTTAGACTAAAACGCCTGCGCCACCGGACGGAGAGAGAGTCTAGGTTTATTCATTTCCTCTAAATTACTCTTTGTGGCAGATATCCATGCATATCAACGCACATCCCTCGAGACCGATCTCCTCGCAGAGCCCACCCCCAAAAGCCAAACCCCTCCCCAGTCCCCACACAAGGATGCACAGTACCTCCACAGCATGGCATGCGCTCTCGCTCCCCCACCCTTCACAACACTGGTGCGCGGGCCACCACTTTCGCAGCGTATCACCATTGGCCCCATCGTTCTGTTGTAGAACGATTTAATTAGCAGAAGCGTGCATGAAAACAACTGTGAAATGCACATCCGCATGCCAGACAGCCCCAGGCCCCCAGCCAAAGGTTCTGCAAAGCTAAACAGACCAGTACTATGGCGCTCTGGCACCTGCTTGCTCCCTGGAATCTTCACTTTACGCGGCGCATGGCCAATTGGCTACAACGGTCTTTTGCGCGGTACGCGGCCTGTGCGAGAGCAATAAACATGCGCTTGTTCCCGAAGCACGAAACATAATGAAATGTTAATTCTCCATCTTTATACCTCCACACTGTTATGGCCAAGCTAAGAAAATGTAATTTCTCGTTCATACTCCCTGTGTTTTTTTGCGAAAAGAAACCTCACACTAAAACACCGAACATCTTAACAAAAATGAAAATTATAACGAAATTCTTGAGATTCCCTTCTTTTTCAACCTCCAGATCATGGCGATGGCACACCGCCGTTGTCGCACCTCCCTGAGCCGGACCTGACGCTGTTCTTTGCGGATGGAAAGTCGCCGAATGAGACAAGAAGACCACATCCACGCGGAGCAGAAGAAGAAAGATGAACCGTCGGTGAACCTGCATGATGATCCGGAGATAGTAACCGCCAAAAGAAGTCCTTGAGAAACACACCACTCTCACGAGCTTCTCGACGTTGCCGCATAGATGGGGCTGAAGCCGGGGAGACCTTATTGAAAGAGACGCTGCCGCCGCCATCAGAGCGCTGCACCAACAAATCTTGACACGAAAACCAGAAAATAGAGCCCTCCATCGACTAGGGCCGAGATCCACCGCGTCTCCATGGCCTGAAGGCCACAGAGATCAACGGTGGTGCTGACAAGAGGCTGAGGGAAACTTGATCGCCTCTCGCCTGGGAGCACCCATCATACCGCTTCGTGCGCGTCGGATTTACTTCATACTCGTGTTTTAAAAAAGAAGGCAAAACATTTCGCTCGTCTCATTAATTAAAAGGCAAAAAAATAGATTCTTTAAAAGGCAAAAAATTATCTAGTTAGCTATTTTAAAGCACAAAACTGTCATGAATGCTTCAATATCGTCATGAAACACGACCACGTCGGGTTCCATCGACCTACTTGCCAACCCATACGAAGCACAACATCGAGATTGCTTGGACAGAAAGAGAAAACGTCGACTAAAGAATATAACTATTGGATTGATGGCCCCGAAAGAAGGCACAAGTGAGCGTGGACGTCATCCATGCCAAAGAGTAGACCACCCTTCATGCTTCATAGTCATCAACACGACACCTTCGAGTAAAATCTTAAGGCGAAATGTGGAAGGCTTATGAGATGCTGAGTATCAAAGCCCACACCACCATCTTCAACTTTGCTCGACGTCATCATCCTCAGGGCGGCGCCAGGGATACCCAAGATTTGGCAACAAAACAGAATACGTATATATTTGGCCCTGTCCAGCGAAGCCCACTATGGAAGTTCTCTGCCTAAGCTCGCTCAAGCTCAGCACGCAAGCACTGACGCACGCAGTCGACTCTGCATGACCGAACCTAGAAACACATAGAGCCAGAGAATGGGCGCGCCCCAGGGGATAGCGCCGCCCGCCGCCGCCAGCCGGCAGGTTTAGTCAGGGACAGGTGAAGCCGACGACCTCGTCGGCCCGCCCACCCACGCGCTCTGGCCCCGCCCCCCGCCCGTCCGCGTCCCTCCTCCGACCTCTGCCTCCACGGCCCCAGCCTCGCCGGCGCTCGCCTGTCGGCCGCTGCCCCGCCCCTGAATCCCCGAGGCCCGGCTGCGCGAGGGTTGAGGCCCCCTCTGAGAAGCAGCAATTTCTTCCCCCGCGACGCGCGGCCAGGTACCAGAATTAGCCAGCAAGTTCTTGATTTCCCGCGCTTGCCACCATCCAATTTCCTAAATGAAAATTTTCAATTTCCTCTTGTTTTCTTGTAATGTTGATTGTAGATAGAGGAAAATTTCCCCTAGATTTCTGTACTGTTTGGTTCATGTATTTATTTAGAGCAAAAAAAAAATTGGGTGAATACCCAGCCACCAATTCCTGGCACCGCCACTGATCATCCTTATCCTTATCAACAATTTGCTACTAAAAAAGAATACATGACACATGCGATCCACCATTCTTGCCCTATCTACTAGTCCCTGTAACATGTGCCCAATTACAATAACATGCCCTTGAGGGAGAACATGTGAGGGGAGTTTCCTAGAGTTACCACGAAGGGGGCGGTGCCCAAGAATACTATCGTCGCCAGCCTCGGACCGCAAGCCGGAGGCAACGTTTTCCATCAAATATTGTTAAATTAAAGAAATAGTTTTAATAAGCGAATATAGAAGATTAAAAGAAATAAATTCGTAAATGGACAAGTTTTGGAGAGAATCCGGGGGAAACCCTTAAAAAATGCCTCCTCTAGTGCACATTGGGCGATCGATTTTCTGCACGGGTACAGTGCAAACAAAAAATGGCACAGTCGTGGGGTATGACTGCTAGCTGCGTGCTGCGCTTCCGCCTTGACACGATCGTGGCTCGTGGGGGCTGAGTACTAGTACGTGGAGCGGTGGAGGAGTTCTTTCCATCTTTCTTTATTTCCTCAAAAGCCAAAGTTGAGGAGCTTTTGACCGGTCCATCCTCCATGGCACGGAGACAAAGACGATGCGGAGACCAGCAACTCGACAGTGTTGTTCAGACTTCAGAGTGGGGTGTTGTCGGTTATTGTACGCGGAATTCTTTAGCATGTTTAGATTAAGCCATTAAACTATGTTGCTTTGATCGCTTTGATCTGACATTGATCCCATGGGATCTGTGCAACAAAAGGTTAAAACGACGTTTGGACGCTACCCACCCGGCTCAAATCATGGTTTGTATAATTACGAGAAGTAAGAGGAGCTGTCTTAACCCGCAAGAAAAGGTGAAGAGCTTCTTCACCGAGTGTCCCGATAATTTGTCCACCGCTTTCTCTATGAGACCATCTTATATTTTTTTTACAAAAATTAAGAACTCACCAACTTAAATAAACAGTTTGAAGTTTATTAAAGCTCAGACATTTTATGGAGAAACTTAAACTAATAACTTGACCACTAAATGAATTAGACGTGATCTATGTCTAGGTCGACGACGGGACTGCCTAAACGTTATTTGCCACAGGCTAGCGCCTTCCTTCTCCACGTTGTTGTTGTACGTGCGTCGTCTCATGGCGCCCCTCCTCCATCCGCATGTGAGCCTCGTGCGCTGGCCTTCCCTCTAGGCTCGCAACGCCATGCCGATTTCCACTTGTCGGCCATGGGCTAGCGGAGGCGGTTCCCTTAGCCGCGGCGGTGATGACGATGTACATGACGCGCTGCTCGATGAAGTGTTTGGTCCGCTCGAGAACCAGTGCTTTTAGCCGCCGTCTGAGTCACTCCATGCGCGCATTGTCTTAGGAGTTTAAAAGGCGTCTAATGAAGATAGAGAAGTTGGCTGCGACGGTGCCGACCCTTGAACTTGTGGCTGCCGTCAGGGTGGCTAGGTGGTAGGGACAATAGGGGTTATTTTTTCTGAAGGAATTTGATGGGGTTAACGGGAGCAAGATAAGGGGCATGACACGAGAGATCATTTTATAGGGGGTTCGAATTTCGATAGGAAACGGTGACAAAGTCGTGAGGCAACAATGGTTGGTCGACGACACATCTCTTTAGTTCCGTAAACACTTCGCCTCTATATGCATTCTCCCGTCAAGAAGTAGCGGTGATCGCCTCACGAAGCGAAAAAAAATGGCGCCATGAAACGAGGTTATTGGCGAGGACCTCTGTCTCAATGACCGATTGGGCCCGCCTGCCAAGGGGATGTGTCCTGCACTTCCAAGCCATCCCGGAATTTTTACGCGGAAATAGGGATGCCGGCATTTTCCGACCATCTGGATTGGGGGGTGATACGTCTCCAACGTATCCATAATTTCTGCTGTTCCATGCTTATATTATACCATTTGCTACATGTTTTATATACATTCGTATCACTTTATGCATTTTCTGGGACTAACCTATTAACAAGATGCCACAGTGTCAGTTCCCTGTTTTCTGCTGTTTTTGGTTTCAGAAAGTTACTTCTGGAAATATTCTCGGAATTGCACGAAACAAAAGGCCAG